>CM071155.1:13840793-15040793 GCA_036417725.1 Clanis bilineata | reverse complement strand
ATATCGCTTGCTTTATAAAGGTGAAGGCAAACATCGTGAGGAAACCGAAACCCGAGAATTTCTCCTAATGAAAGACTTACTAAATGAAAGACTAAGGACATATCTTCTATCTCTATAAAAGGGGAAACTGACGGACTGACGTATCAACGTAGAGCTAAAACTAATGGAACTAGGAACGTATAATTTAGGCGAGCACTAAGAAAGGATTTTTGGAAAATTGTGTGAAAGTGCAAATGGAAATAGTACGTCGGGATAGACTCTGACACGGGCGTAGTCTTGAGCAAAAACCGAGTTTATTATATCTATCTAGAAGCCAACTCAGCTTGTATATGCACTGTTTTGAGTTATCTCCTCATTAATCAGACACATAAAAGGACAGAAATAAGCTTCGTGAGATGTGGGTGCTTAGTTCATAAAATACGTACATACTTTTGCTAAAAACTTTTTGTTTAAGCGCAGATTTTTTTATTTCATTATTTAGATTATCACCATTGGTATGGAACTAATGGCCAGTTGAAATAAATATTTTTTACGGATCTATCGCGATTTCTTTTTATAAATAAAAACATTCGCGCCAATTTAACCTTTTGTGTCATAGCCATAGTTTCTAGATTTACTGGGTGTTGTTGACCACGTGACCTTTCCGAGTCCGTCCCTGTTAACGTTAGCCTGATGGAAAAACTACTGCGACCGCATTCTTTCCAAAATCGGGATAGTTTTAATACTATTACGTGATTCTGTCTCACCAATCTACTATTAAAGAGTTTTGTATGTCGCCGAAAGATATTACATAAAATAACATAAGCTCACGTCTGTATCCCCGAAGGGGTAGGCAGAGGCGCACTGGGCAACTAGTACACCCACATCTCACCGAGCTTAGTTCCGTCCCAGATGTGATAGGGGGCGAGCCTATCGCCATATCGGGCACAAATTCCAGACTCTGAGCTGATAAAAAATCCAATATCACTTTGCCCGACCTAGGGATCGAACCCGAGACCTCAGGACGATAGTCGTACTGAAATACAACCACGCCACCGAGGCAGTAGCGCTCCGTCCATCTTGTTTTTCACGTTCGTGGTGGTACAAGGTTGGCGATTGTAGTTTCATTTGTCGTATTCAATGTCTGCACAATATTTACAACTTTTAAAATCGCTGTTAAGTTTACGAGATGAAAACATCCACTGGTTTAATTTCCTTATTAATTCTCCTCATCCATTAAGGATTCATTACCGTAATGAGAGTCATCCTTTGTACTTAAGTAATAAGTTACAAACGCGTTACACAAACGAACGATCAAAGTTATTACGAGGCGAAATCGACGATCTTAAACGGTCTCAAGCCGGCGCTAAGCCGCTTAATAACTCGCCTGAATGGAAACGGCTGGTGAATGACTGAATGGGACCGAATGTACGGTAATCTTCGTCCCTTTTCGAGCTTCATTCGTTGACATAATACATATAGAGGACGCAAGCTGCAGCCCGAGCAGGAAAATCTCTGACAACTGTAAATGTATTCGAACTCGATGCGCGTCTATAAAATTTGTATGAAATAATAATCAAATGTCATCAGTGCGCAGCGAGTTTACATTTACATTAGTTTTTCGTGCTCGGGCTACTGATAAAAAATTACAAAGATATGGGTACAAATAGATAGATAAATAATTTATTTACCACTTTTCCCAATCTTTGATTAGTTTCGTGAATGAATGAATAAGTCAGAGGGCAGAACAGCAGACAGGTCACGCAATGATAAGTTGTAATCATTCGTCCATTATTTTGCAATGTCAGGCTGCACAGTGGAATTGGCAAGAAAAGGAATGTATAATTCTTATTTAATCGCCGATAATTTCGTGAAGATAAGCCCGTAGCAACCGTTATATGTGGACTGTATCAGTATTGAGTGTAGAGTAAATATTTGCCATTTTTTCCGAGCATCATCGTAAATTACAGAGTGACATACCAGTTGTCTATTCTGTGTTGTCTCTATGGGTTCGGTAATCCCTAGCAAATAGTGTTTCGGACATGCTTTCGTTTTGCGAAATTACGCTCCTTTTTTAGTTGGTCGGTTGAGTATTTCGTTAGGTTGAATGGGAGTTTTAAGTTTTCGTGTTGGAGGTAGGACTGGTTGTCGGCATAAATATAATATACCCTAGATGCATAGTTCTTTGCAAATATCCTCCTAAAAAGTGGTCTCAGGAATAAAACAAAGAAAAAGATCACAAGTTTTAATTAAATCGACACAAATAATAACCCTATGCACGTGTAATAAAGTAGCTTTTTAAACGAAATGAGCAAGCGTTGTTAAATTTGAATTTTGAAATTTAGAATTCCATCGGCGGCGGCCTGTTTGCAAAACGAGTGCTTAAGCACTTCTTTGCTGTCCCATTTTCCGAGCGTCAACTGTGCATCTAGGTAATTAATATATCGATGGTTGTCGGACATAATTATTATAGTTTAAACCCGCGCATGACGTGAATAAGTTAACAAGTGCGATTTTGTACAAAGTACCTCGATTTTTTTTGTGGTAGATAAATTATTAACTACATATTTTTTTTATTTATTTATTTGTTTCAAGATTACTAAGGTCCATAGATATATATCTTACAAACTAACATATAATATAACATAATTACATGAATGTGTTAGTAATAAAAACTTAATACTATATTAGTAACAATACTGCCTCGGTGGCGTGGTGGTATTTCGGTACGACTACGGTTCTGAGGCCTCGGGTTCGATCCCGGGGTCGGGCAAAGTGATATTGGATTTTTCCATATCAGCCCGGAGTCTGGAATTTGTGCCCGATATGGCGATAGGCTCGCCCCCTATCACATCTGGGACCGAACTAAGCTCGGCGAAATGTGGGTGTTCTAGTTCGCTAGTGCGCCTCTGCCTACCCCTTCGGGGATACAGGCGTGAGCTTATGTTATGTTATGTCATCATATCATGTGGCACTTGTACGCGGAAGCGACGGAACACCACGCCCTACGGCCACAAATTCCTTTCCATCACGAGATCATCCATAATAAATATTTCATACCATTCATCATCATCATCAGCCATAGGACGTCCACTGCTGAACATAGACCTCCCACAAAGATTTCCAGATCGACCTGTTGGAAGCGGCCTGCATCCAGCGACTTCCTGCGACCTTTATCAGGTCGTCAGTCCACCTTGTAGGTGGACGTCCTACGCTGCGCTTGCCGGTACGTGGTCTCCATTCGAGAACTTTTCTGCTCCATCGGCTATCAGTTCTACGAGCTATGTGCCCTGCCCACTGCCACTTCAACTTGCTAATCCTCTGGGCTATGTCGGTGACTTTCTTTCTTTTACAGATCTCCTCATTCCTGATTTGGTCACGTAGAGAAACGCCGAGCATAGCCCTCTCCGTAGCTCGCTGAGTGACTGTGTGCTTTCTTTTCATACCATTATTACAAATTAAGTAATCTAGTTCTTAGTTTTCGTACAACATTTTAAGTCTCTCTCTCGTGGTCCTTATCCACTACTGGATGTTGGCTGTCAACTCCGCAGATTCTTTTCTATTTCTTGCCTGATTGTATATTTTACCCTGGTAATTCCTGTCTATTCTAAGTTTACGCGAATGTTATACATTAAAATAAAACTATTTTTACGGATTCTATTACGATTTGGTTTTTAATTTTTATTCCCGACGTTTCGAAGGCTTTGCAGTCTTCGTGGTCACGCGTCGGACTCTGACTCTCGAAGTCCGACCCGTGAAAATAGTTTTATTCCTGTCCATTCTCTTATATTCTTGAGCCGAGATTTCCTTCTTCTACCAACGTATCTCTTTCCATCTAGTTTTATTATATATATCGGCGCGAAATAGCTAGCTTATTTAAAAAGCCGTTGTTATTTCACGTTATTAATTCATTTTACAATTCTTAAATTGCTGAATCGTTAAAAGATTCTAAAAAGTTAAAATAATCGTTATAATTATTTCTTTAACATTCGATATTCGGTATCGAGTAGGTAGTTGCAAATATTGCACCCTATAAAAGGAGTGTTCAGAGCAAATTCGACACAGTCGTGCTCCGGCACTCGGACTGTCCACATCCCTGACTAGACGGTGCTCTTGAGCACCGTTAATAAAGGGAGTTAGTGAATTTCAGTGTTCACTATTGATAAATAAGATGAGCAATCATCTTATTGTCAAAAGTGACGTCAGCCATGCTGACGTCACCGTTTTTAAAAATAACGCCAGCGTTGGCCATCCGACATCAGAAGTGGGATCGCTATCCCACTCATTTAACTTGAACCTTTCTGCCCTGATACTTTCAATCCGATGGATACTTTATATCCCACGGATACTTTAAATCCCACGGATACTTTCAATCCGACTGATACTTTCAATCCGACTGATACTTTCAATCCGACTGATACTTTCAATCCGACTGATAATTTCAATCCGAGATACTTTCAGTTCGATCGATACTTTCGAAGTAGTTTTCCAGGGCCTTTGTGGACCACGGTCAATAATAAAGGCCCAGGCCACAGCATCATCCTTCCCAGTTCCTTTAGAACCCCTGTGGACCACGGCGTAAAGGACCGCTCAGAACCACAGCATCATCCTTAACAATAAAAAAAAAAAAAAAAAAAAAAACTGCATAAATGCGTGGAGCATTTGCAAAGAAAAGGAAAACTGTGGACCACGGCGTACGGGACCGCTCAGAACCACAGCTAAATAAAAAAAAAAAAAAACTTTTCAGAGCCTCTGTGGACCACGGCGTACAGGACCGCTCAGCGCCACAGCATCGATCCTTCCCGTTCCTTTAGAACCCCTGTGGACCATTATCTCCGTAAGAAAAGTGCATAGATGCGTGGAGCATTCGCACTCTGACTGATTCATAAAAAGTGCATTGTGTGGAACATTTGTACAAATGTTTATAATATGGTCTGGCAAGGCTGGTCGGATACCTCCTCTAAAAACCATATAAACCAGGGCACGTGGTGCACCTAAATATCCATATTTTAATTTGTGTGCAATTTCATCTCAGAATTCAATGCAAAAACAAAACTACCTGATTTATGGTCAGGATTGATCGAGACGGTGTATGTGACACTGTTGCAGTCATTTTTGAAGTCTAAATGTCAACGTTAGTGATCATCTTTAAAAATCATAAGTGGTCAATTTGAAAAATCCTGAGTGGTCAATTCGGGAAATTGTTTTGTGAGCTAGGTAATTTTGCCCGCTGAGTTTGTTTCGCCGGGTCTTCTCAGGCAGGGCCGCGTTTGGATCCGGTGGTAGTTTAAAAAAAAAAGTCGGAATCTTAAATTCGCAATAATAAACGAGGCCTTTCAAAATGACCGTATCGGCGTACAACCACGAGCTTTCAATAGGAGCACGTGCTATTTCAAATGGAAAGAAAAGAAAAGAAAAGAAAAGAAAAGAAAAAAAAAAATTTTGATCTACGAGTATTCACAACAAATTACAAGGCTGGTGCAGAGCACGCACCGCCTATCAGAATGGCCGTATCGGCGCGAAATAGCTAGCTTATTTAAAAAGCCGTTGTTATTTCACGTTATTAATTCATTTTACAATTCTTAAATTGCTGAATCGTTAAAAGATTCTAAAAAGTTAAAATAATCGTTATAATTATTTCTTTAACATTCGATATTCGGTATCGAGTAGGTAGTTGCAAATATTGCACCCTATAAAAGGAGTGTTCAGAGCAAATTCGACACAGTCGTGCTCCGGCACTCGGACTGTCCACATCCCTGACTAGACGGTGCTCTTGAGCACCGTTAATAAAGGGAGTTAGTGAATTTCAGTGTTTACTATTGATAAATAAGATGAGCAATCATCTTATTGTCAAAAGTGACGTCAGCCATGCTGACGTCACCGTTTTTAAAAATAACGCCAGCGTTGGCCATCCGACATATATAATATGTTAAAATTATAATTCATGCATTTTATAAAGACCCGCGGTTTCCGGATTTCAAACTAAGGTAATTTTGTTTGATTGTTGCTTTAAAAATCAAGCTCTTTTTCTTTAAATTGAATTGCATATAGTCTACAAATCTAACGATTTTTTTATAAGTTTGTGACAAAACCACCGACAGCGAACTTTTATTGTGTTGCCGTAAAGTTAAAACGCATAGTGCGGCGAATCGCAGGAACGCCGTGGATTCCCGTCGAAAAATCCCGTAAATCCAACGGGAACGCCTATAATCCCGGGCCGGGAGCACTGTTTACCATAATCCTGGGTTATCGGCGGGCCGCACACGGGCATATTTTGCGCGCCGTTAACTGCGCCCTTACAGTTTATACGCTCGGTGTGAAGGCGGCCTATGCGTAGATAAGTGATGGTGAATATTAATATACGGACTTGGAACCTTAGCACGAAAAATTATCGATTAAGTTTTCGATTCGAGATCTCCGCTCCGTGCTTACTCATGATTGAGTTTTTCTACTCACTGTCAATTTGTGCCCGAAATGGCGGTAGGCTCGTCCTTAACTCATGTGGGCTTGGCGAAATATGGATTTTCAAGTTTATTAGTGCGTTTTTATCACATCTAGGACAGAAATGGGCTCGGTGAAATGTTTTTAAAGCATTTAAAAGGAGGAAAATAGGTATTAGAGATATTAAAATAGAGACAGCCTCCGTGGCGCAGCGGGCGAGTAAGTCGGCTGTGAAGCGAGAGGCCGCGGGTTCGATTCCCGCATTGAGACAAATTTTTGTGTGGCCCACAGATATTTGTGTCAAGTCTGGGTGTTGTGAGACCGAAAGTCTCTCATAGTTTCTGATACCCACGATACAGGTGTGGGGTCATACCTAGTGTGGGGTCAGGACTAGGTGTGTGACTGTTGGATGTATTTATTTATTTATTGGGAAAGGGAGGGGATTTGGTCCACCAAAAATCGCATCAAAAGAAACACGACAGCGAGTTGCCACTTTACATCGCGTTGGTTTCTGTGAGACAATGGTATCAAACCGGTCGAGCCGGCCCATTCGTGCTGTAGACGTAACTGTCTACACCGTGGCTTTACACGCAATGTGGGTGTTCTAGTAAGTTAGTTCGCCTCTGCCTACCCTTTCGCGTAGACAGGCGTGAGCCTATGTATGTGGAATATTTATTTTTAACTCGACAATATAGAATTCAATATGCGACGAGGGCCGTCCAGAGTCGAATTCCATCACACACACCGAGCACTGGAGTGGCCAATCTTGCACGCTTCACTAAATATCTCCAAGAGTTCGTATCAAACTTGTGGAAATGTCAGACATGTTTTGTATTTATATATTTGAAGATTATAGGTCTTATTCATAATAAAACTTTTATCGATGGTATAAACCTATATTAGTTAGAGTGCATATTAAGTTTATAAAATATAAGTTCAAACTTGAAACAGCTGATCGAAATCGGTCATGTTTTCACTATCGAACGTTTATAAGCTCCATGTAAAGTTATGTTCTTTGATTCCTTAATGTAAATATCAAAAGGTTGTACTTACTTGGATTTTCTTGGATACATAACGTTTGACTATTATCTCAGATTTACCCTTCCTACTTATCCTTTATTTGTAGTCATTCCTTTTATCCTATCTCAATTTTAATCAATTTATCCATTGGCCTAATAAGACAAAAAAACCTAGAGGTTATTATATACATACATATGTGTATGTGTGTTATCATTAAATCTATACATTTGACTAGTAGCGCTAATTCAAATACTTAGGGTCTTATTCATAATTAAACCCTTATCGAAGGTACAAACCTTTATAAGTTAAAGTGCATTTTAAGCCTATAAAATAGAACTTCAATATTGAAACAGCTGATCGAAATCGGCCATGTATTCACTATCGAACGTTTATAAGCTCCACCAAGTTATTATGGCCGTTAGAATCACAAGAAGACTAGTATTAGATCTTGAATTACAAGAGATATTCCTTCTGTGAAATATTAATTTAAAGGCGAAAACAGGCAATTTTCCACGATTATGATTATGTTTTAAATTCCTTTAGTTCGTTTGATCCGCAGAGGGTCCCGGCGAGAGACCCGCCGCGCCGTCCTCTTTGGGTGTCTGCATTGAATGCCTTTGTAGGGGTATTAAAACTCAATTTGGCATTTTTCCATAAAATAATAAGGTTTTTGGGCCTAAACGAGGTCCTTTTCGCCTCGGGTGGTGCAAATCTGAATGAATCAATATTAGCTATTTGTGTATGGGGTCTATCGATGGTTTTTAATCTTCAAAGCTTACGCGTGTAACCAAGAATAGAAGGTAGACAGAAGCAAACTAGACAACTAGAACAACTACATTTCGCCGAGCCTATATCGGTCCCAGATAACGAGCGACCCTATCACCATATCGGGGACAATTTCCAGAGTCCATGTTGATACTGAATAGCAAACTGACGTTATCCGACCCGGGGATCGAACCCGAGACCGTCGTACGGTTGTGCTGCGCACTCAATATGCAATACAACTACGTGGACGGAAAGCTAAAAATAATAAGTTTAAAAATATAAAATCCTTCTCCAAAAACAACCTTATAGTAAGCTCTATTAAATACAAAAATTTGAAAATTGGTCCTAATTTGTCTGAGATATCGTGTATGACGAGGTATTAGGTAGGTGACAGCCTCCGTGGCGTAGCGGGCGAGCAGCCGGCTGTGAAGCGAGGGACCGCGGGTTCGATCCCCGCACCGTGACAAATGTTTGTATGACCTACAGATATTTGTTTCGCGTCTGGGTGTTGTGAGGCCGAAAATCTCTCGTAGTTCCTGATACCCACGATACAAGACTCGATCTTAGTGTGGGGTCAGGACTATGTATGAGACTGTTGGGTGTTATTTATTATTTATTTATTAAGAACCTCCTGCTATTTTCTTTATGACTTTCATGGTGATTTTGTAATGCAGAAGGCAAGAGGTCAAGAGACAGAACCCACATGAAATGGTCAGACAAGATGAAACAAAATAGCTCCTCCAAATTTGCAGACGCGGTCAGAGTGGCTACGGATCGTTATAAGTGGAAACGTCTAACAAACCGCTGGACAACGAAGCGTGATCGCGATCTCCAGTAATGAAGGATCGACTTGAGAGAGAGAGGAGAACCTCCTCCTTTCTAATTCGGTTAATAAAAAGGTATTCTTTTGAAGTCGGTTCAAATACCATCAGCATAAAGCAAACGCAAGCTTTTAGCCGTAGCCGTTCCTTCATTATGCATTATCTTAACCTTAATACCGAAGGACTGTCGGGGTAAACTGCCGAAACAACCCGAAGATAAACTAAAAACTGTCCCGGCCTCCGAACGGGACAATAATCTTACGCCGCCCACAAATCTGGCCGAATAGCCTATTGGGTGGGGGTTTGAGGCATGAGAGATAGCGGATTGAATACCGGTCGCTTCCGTACAACATACAGACTAGTGGATTGATTGATATGGGAATGAAAATTGGTTTGATTGTCCGAATATCTTTGATTATATTAATTTTGGTCAGGATTTGATAAAAGAGTAGGTAATACCAAGGTTACTTATTTACATACAACAGTATAAGCGATCGCGTAATTTTTTTACAGTATCACAAGCTTTTAATAAACCTAAAGAAGTGATAATCCTTGATATTGATTGTAGAGTGCTCTTTATTTCAAAAGGTTTTACATTTTTAAATATGTAAATATAAAACTAAAATACATTAAAAATATAAAATTATTCTTCTCTCATGGCGAGGCTTGGGACCCAAGCCACCGGCGGTTAGGACCCCAGAGTGAGCATCCTCCTCACAATTCGTGTTGTGTCCAGTAACACTGCCTTCTGCATTTGGCTCTTGACCCAAGCACCAACCGAAAGCCTCTTGAGGTGTTGGTCGAGGTTTATTGATATCAAACCTTGGGCAGAGATGACTATCCGAACAATAACATTATTACCGATATTGTACTTATCGTTTTTTGACTTATGGTGTTTATTATTCAGGCTTTGTGTAAAAAGTTTTCGTATGCAGCTTCTTATGCAGGTAGACCAAGGGCTGAATAAGTACATAGACTTTTCATACCAGAATAAGTACCCTAAAAATAAAAACGTGTGCGTCTCGGGACGCTCGACAGAAGTGATAACTTAAACTTATCTATGTTCAACTATTAATATTGAAATTATTTAACTTGAGAAAAGCTTAGTTTATTACATAAACATTATGTATATTATATGATAAGAAGCCAAGCAGAGTGGCGCCGTAACGCGTTACGTTACGAAGCGGTGTACCCTCCCATAAGAAGTAATCACTTCAAAAATTCCTAAACACTAACAGTTTCTATCTTATCCCATACAAATTTCAGATGGTGCAAAAATGTAGTCACTTGGACCCGCATTACTCACGCTATCTACCTGCGTAATGCTTCGATAAATATTACCATATCATAACTGACCTAACGGCCTATCAGCAGAGTTATGGTGGGTTGGCCTATCTACCCCGAGTGCCGAGTGCCCACCTGTGTCAGCCCTCTCATTTTAATTATCGCAATTTTTGGACGCCTAATCGAAATGTTGTAGCAATTTTGTGTTGATGCGATTTCGTGATTTTGTTAGTGGCTTTGTGTGATATTTGCTAAACTAAAAACATATATGTAAGTAACAGAACTCAAAATTGCCATAAAATAAATAATGGCAGGTGTAAAAGAAATCAATAAAAAAAAAGATATTTGCTAACTCGACTGTGTTATGGAATTTCAGATTACATTTAATGGGCCTTACTTAAAAAATCATTTTAGCTGAGCAAATGGTTAAGTATAGTTTGTCACTTTTTTCCTTGTGTCACATTGTTTGAAAATAAAAGGGACAGACTGTCCTTAGCCATTTGCTCAGCTAAAATGTTTTTGTAAGTAAGTTGTGGTGGGACATATACTTATTATCATCCATATGTTTGGGTGATCTGATAATTGATATTTAATAATTAGGTACATACACACATACATATTTGTATAATTAAATATATGTTTCCACGTCTTGTACCTGTACACCACCACACTTGTGTCAATAAATAATTCTTTCTTTCTTTCTTTCTAAGGACCAATGTGTATGCTTTTTGCTAGAAGTAACCTTAACATAGCCCAGAGGATTAGCAAGTTGAAGTGGCAGTGGGCAGGGCACATAGCTCGTAGAACTGATAGCCGATGGGGCAGAAAAGTTCTCGAGTGGAGACCACGCACCGGCAAGCGCAGCGTAGGACGTCCACCTACAAGGTGGACCGACGACCTGATAAAGGTCGCAGGAAGTCGCCGGATGCAGGCCGCTTCCAACAGGTCGATCTGGAAATCTTTGGGGGAGACCTGTATTCAGTAGTGGACGTCCTATGGCTGATAATGATGATGATGATGAACCTTGTAAATCGGTCCATATTTGAAGGAGATATAACATACATAAAAATATAGACGAATTGAGGACCGCCAAATTTTTTGAAGTCGTTAGAAAAGAAGTAGATAGGAAGGGAAACTACATTTTCTATTGTTTTGTCACAAGCCGGGTCTCCTGCACTAAAACATCACACAAAACACCTACACAAAACAAGCATTTTTAATCTATGGTCCATACAAGCAGGTGACAGCTAAAATCATTGTTTTGTGCATGTGTTTTTAGTGTTTTGTGTAGAAAAAACATGTGCAGTAGACGCGGCTTTACAATACATTGTATTGAGTTAAGAACGGTCGCAATTAGCGTGTTGCCGAACAACGTCAAACCTCAGAACTGAGTTGTTTAAACCCAAATGACTAGTACAAATAACTGTTGTTCTTGCGTCGCGTCGCGTCGTGTCCACTGCGAGTGGTCCCAATCGGATTACCATACTTTGTTAGTTGATTGCATGGAAACGACTGGATCGGAAACTGCTTGATGCGGCATTTTTAAACCTTTTCTTTGAGGAATTAATCTGTAGACATGGTCTTACCATTGATTCTTATCTCATTCAGTGTGGAGTTGCTACAACACTCTTTTAGCATGTTGCAGAAAGGATTCCGCTTAGTTTTGATGGTTGACTGGCATTAATAATCCTTTCTGAGGACTCCACTCCCGGGGGTAGTGATAGAAAATCGCGTTGCCCGCGATTTATTCATACTACCTGATATTATGTCTGTGAAAGTAACTCTGTCTGTTATTTACGACCATGCAAGTTAGGTTTCACGGCTAAATCAGCGAACCGGAAGGTCCTGCGGATAAAGTAATTATGAATTCAATTTGCCCCAGAGGGGGTTGACGTGCACAGGCATTTCGATCATCACATAAACATAAGCTCACGCCTGTATCCCCGAAGGGGTAGGCAGAGGCGCACTAGCGAACTAGAACACTCACATTTCGCCGAGCTTAGTTCCGTCCCAGATGTGATAGGGGGCGAGCCTATCGTCATATCGGGCACAAATTCTAGACTCCAGGCTGATATGGAAAAATCCAATACCACTTTGCCCGACCCGGAGATCGAACCCGAGACCTCAGAACCGTAGTCGTACTGAAATACCACCACGCCACCGAGGCAGTCAGATTTCATTTTTTTTACATTTCAGATCAGGGTGCACAAAATTTGCTAAATTATTTTCTTCGTCACTTGTATCACCATTATTATCTACAATTATCCTCCACGTGTCGATTTAAGCTAAGCTCCGCTTTTTTGGAAATCACTTATTTATGTAAATAGTACTAAATAGCAAATTGTCAGGATAGTGTCTCTTTTTCTATATGGTTTGCACGCCACTGACGTCAGGCTGGCAGTCGGTCGTAAAAATTGAGCCGAATCCTTTCTGCAACATGCATGTGTGTTGATCCGACCCCACATTAAGTGGGATGAGGGCAGGCAGAAAGAAAAATCGAAATGATTTTCGTGCAGTAACCTTCTCTGTTCCGTGCAATGGTCGAACGATGCCGGACCTTAATTAATTTATACCGGGTCATGTTCGGACAGAGTGCGTCGAATGTTCCCCGTCGATATTCAGTTGCCTTTGTGACCTCTCTGACATTACGTTTTAGTTGTACCTATAATCTTCCAACAGGTCGATCTGGAAATCTTTGGGGGAGGCCTACGTCAGCAGTAGAAGTCCTGTGGCTGACGATGATGATGATAATCTTTATACTAATATAATCTTAAGACTGCCTTGGTGGCGTGGTTGTATTTCGGTACGACTATCGTCCTGAGGTCTCGGGTTCGATCCCCGGGTCGGGCAGTGATATTGGATTTTTCCTTATTAGCCCGGAGTCTGAAATTTGTGCCCGATATGGCGATAGGCTTGCCCTCTATCACATCTGGAACGTAAATAAGCTCAGCGAAATGTGGGTGTACTAGTTCGTTAATGCGCCTCTGCCTACCCCTTTGGGGATACAAGCGTGAGCTAATGTTATGTTATGTTCGTCTGAGGCCGAAAGCCAATAAAAATACTTTTAAATAAAATGGACTATGTTGAGCATAAATGATTCAAGCCATAATTTTTTTTAAAAAATGTTATCAGTCTCCTCCTTGGTCTAGTGGCAGCATATGTATATTGGCTGTGAACCAGGAGGTCTTGGGTTCGATTCCCAGGTCGGGTAAAGCGAATATTATACATTAATTTGTCTTTGGACTGGATTCCTCAGAAGGATTTGACGTCAGGCAGGCAGCCGGTCGTAAAAACTAAGCCAAATCCTTTCTGCAATATGCTTGAAAAAGTGTGTTGCGTCGAGCCCACATTAAGGTGGGATAAGGGCACGTAGAAAGAAAAGTGCTAAGACGATCTAATACATTAATAGACCATTTCAGCCACTGCACCGTGGCGCAGCGGGCCAGTAGCCGGCTGTGAAGCGAGAGGCCGCCGCGCGGGTTCAATTCCCGTATTGAGATAAATTTTTGTGTGGCCTATAGATATTTGTTTCAAGTCTGGGTGTTGTGAGACCGAAAGTCTCTCATAGTCTCTGACACCCACGATACAGGTTATACCTAGTGTGGGGTCAGGACTAGGTGTGTGACTGTTAGGTGTATTTATTTATTTATATTTATTATTTTGTGGGTTAGTTCGTTTCTAGACCTTGTTCCAAATTAACAAATGAATAAAATGCAGTGAAACGTAGACTTATATGTAACCGATTATCGTTTCTAACAATTTCTAGGAATCATTATAGTTATGTAGGAAATCGTATTTAGTTCAACGCTTCTAAGAAATATGTCTGGGCAGCGGTCTTGGTGAAATAACTGTGGGTCCGTGACCCCGCCACGCCACGCCGCGCCGTCCACGGTTCGAATCCATTACCCAGACAAATGGCCGATTGTTTTCATAAATTGTTTTGTGATACGTTTTATTGGAATCTAGGGTTTTCGTGCAGTTGGCCCGTGTTCAAATACCTGGCTATTAACACGGCTGATAGTGTTACCATGATTTTGAGGATGGTTTTTGTGTTTGCAGTGGTGGTGAACATAAACTATGTACGTATAGTCACGCCTGTATCCCAGAAGGGGTAGGCAGATACTGAATAGAAAAACCCAATATCACAATAACACGAGACCTCAAGACGGTAGTCGCACGAGTGACTGCGTGTGTGGTTCTCGTTCCTGAGCCAGTGTATTTCCGGTTCTCTCGAGGAGCTTGTGACATGACTTGGTGGTTGGTTGGGTCGGGTATGGGGGTACATCCCTCTATCTGCATCGGTCATCCGCTTGTCTTGTCGCAAGTCCCTCGATTTGCTTCTTCCCTCTTTGGATTCAGAGTGTGAAGAAGCATAAATAGACCGGCATGATTCTGGTGTCCACTGATAAAGCCATTGTTTGTTCTTGCCTGAGACATTGGCTTAATAAAGTTTATTTCTTTCTTTCTTTCAGTGGTCACTGTTTTTTTTTGACTGCACACGCAATACCACTCGCCACCGAGGCAGTCAGCTTGGCGGTGCCGACGGGTTAACATTTTCGAATCGAAGCCGATGCTAACTTTTCTTTTAATTTATTTAATTATCTTTATAAAACAATGTTGACAATTGAAAGATAAAAGGTACCCGTTAAATTGAAAAAAATATTTATGGTCTGACCTAGGAACTTAATCCAGCACGAGTGATAAAACAGAGTGACAAAAGTCACTCGTGCGCGCTAACTCTCATGGTATTCAATACAAAACTTAAATGTGAAAGAATTCTTTGTACACGAACTTTGTTTTTATCTGTATTTGGCCCATGCTTTCTCCAAATACTTTAGTCAAGCGATTCAGATTAACATTTCTAGACTCTAGACAGACCTAAATACTAGAGATGTTTCGCAGAAATGTTAGCACAAAATAGCATTGTTTTAGGTTTTATTTAAGCGTAGTTGGAAATATTTCTATACGAAAGTATAAATTAAAGTTAAATTATTCTTTTTCTCTTTCTTTCTACCTGCCCTTATCCCACCTTAATGTGGGGTCGTCGCAACACACTTTTTCAAACACCCTCTGGGGTTCCAGTATTAAATTAGAAAATTCGCTTTGCCCAACCTGGGAATCGAACCCAGGACCTCCCGGTTTACAGCACATTATATGCTGCCACTAGACCAAAGAGGCGACTAACTAACGACTGTTAAATAACTAACTAAATAAATTAAAATAAACCTTAATAAGCTAAGTACAGGAAAGCCACAAAATGAACGTGTAATAAGCGAGAGAATAGCCCAAAACCAAATACTGTGAAGAGGCGTAATACGTGATACAAAATTATACATCACAATTACTTGCTAATGGGTACTTAATGAATACTAGTAAATGTACGTGGGTTTGCCTGCCTGTCTGCCTGAGAAACCTAAACAAACAATTCTCCATAGGAATTAATAAGAACAATATATCTTAAAAATAGACTTTGCATATTATGTCGTACTGGATATGAATATTGTGTACTGATTTCTTAAGTTTACGCGAATGTTATACATTGAAATAAAATTATTTTTACGGATTCTATCCCGGTTTGGTTTTAATTTTTATTCCCGACGTTTCGAAGGCTTTGCAGTCTTTGCAGTCCGACCCGTGACCACGAAGACTGCAGAGCCTTTGAAACGTCGGGAATAAAAATTAAAACCAAATCGTGATAGAATCCGTAATAATAGTTTTTTCAATGAATATTGTGAATAATTTCATATTTCAAATTTTCAATGTTTTGAGCAAAGATATTTAATATTACTAAATATATTGTTGAATGTCTTTGGTTTTGAGAAAACCAAAAACTATATCGGTTAAAGGTGCAGGGACGAGCGGTCCACATAACACATAGCATAACACAACGGTCCGAGTAGGAATATTTTTGACAATCGAATTCGTATCGAGCTTGCTGCGCACTGATAACAAAAATATTCATGATCAGTAGCCCAAACACGAAAAACTAATGTAAATGTAAATGTATTCGAGTTCGCTGCGCACTGATGACGTTTGGTTAATATTTCATACAAATTGCATAGACGTGCACAGAGTTCGACGAATACATTTACGGTTGGCAGAAATTTTCCTGCTCAGGCCGCTGGCCACAAATCGAACGGTACGTGCGATGGCTGGACGATGCTATGAGGATGTAATTGTGGAGGATTCTCAAATCGTGGCGAAGGGGAAGCGTTTAAGTTGGGAGTCTTCCATCAGTTGCATGTCGGATTCACATCCAGTAGGTGTCAGTCAATTGTATTTTCTTTGTATACCGTTCTTTTCATTTTAGCATTTGGACTGTAAATCAGTTTTTGAATGATGAATTTAAATAGTCACGGGCGGCTCGGCCTCCGGTAGCCCATATGCTTATGTAACATAAATATGTGACGCCTCCGACGGGTTTATAAAAAAAGACAGATCATCGCATTATGCCGGGGTAAGGTACACTAAGAACTAAAAGATTTTATACTTTACATTGTATTTTTTAAGTTTAAATCATTTTCTATTCGTAACAGACTTTCAAGCATAAAACTAACAAACGGAACGTGTTCATAGACATCTAGTAGATGCCCTAAGTACTAAGCATAAGCATTAAGCCCTAATTTCACTCGTTAGCGCTAATTAGTGAGTCTTAGGTTTTAGCTCTTTTCACATCAACTCGCTTATTATATTTTACATTGGGAATTATATTTTAATGTTTTTCATTTTAACGCGTTTGCTCTTTTTGACCGACCTCAAAAAAGGAGAAGGTCCTCAATTCGTCTGTTTTACTTTTATGTATGTTACGCGATATCTACGTCAAATGTAGAGCTTATTTCAAAGGTTATTTCAAGATCTGACAGGGACAAATATTCTTTTGTAACACATATTGGCAAGGGATCACGTCGGTCATCTGATT
Source organism: Clanis bilineata (assembly GCA_036417725.1). Lineage (NCBI taxonomy): Eukaryota > Metazoa > Arthropoda > Insecta > Lepidoptera > Sphingidae > Clanis > Clanis bilineata. The sequence continues at coordinate 15,023,564 of CM071155.1, read as the reverse complement.
GTAAGTGATCATCATCGCCAAACACCAAAAACATGGTAAGGTTCATTTTGCAACCTTAAAGGAAGAATGGGAGATGTCCCAGTTACTCGTTTGCCGGCTTCTACCATAAAAATGAGAAAACAAGAATTATATTAATTTTATGCTCCTTTCCAATATTTACTATTCCCAGAAACAAACCTTTCTAAATCACACTCAGTTGACTTTCTACGTTATGCTGTCCTTTTCGCACTTATATAGAGACCTATATCTTCTCCCTCGCACACCGCCTGAATGATATAGAAGTAAGGGCACATTACAATAGTTATGTGAGCTAATTCAGTGTCACCGCGACCCAATAGATAACCCAGTGGGGGGCGCGATTTACTATTTACTACACAGTGCAGTATGTTACAGAAGGTAAACAGAATAAAATTAATTAAATGCCTTTATTTTGACAGCCTCCGTGGCGCAGCGGGCGAGTAGCCGGCTGTGAAGCGAGAGGCCGCGGGTTCGATCCCCGCATCGAGACAAATGTTTGTATGGCCTACAGATATTTGTTTCGGGTCTGGGTGTTGTGAGACCGAAGTCTCTCGTAGTTCCTGATACCCACGACACAAGACTCGATCTTAGTGTGGGGTCAGGACTATGTATGTGACTGTTGGGTGTTATTTATTTATTTAATATGATTAACTAGGTCTGTGTTGCATTACAACACGATATACTCTAGAAATTTGTTTGTCTTTACAGTGCCGTTGTATCTCACTAACTTCTACTTACTGCAGGTCGATTCTCTAAGAAACGCCACAACGTTGCGATCGACGACGAGCTCCCGCAGCGCACATCGTTGAGATCGATGGAGCGTTCAATGTTGTTGGGTCTTAGAGAATACCATTTTCCATACATTTATGTCAAACGCCTCATTCGAGAGAGCTACTTCGCATAAGCGCCGTCATAACGCATAGTGCTAGTGCGTGCGTTTTGTACCTTGCTGAATACAAAAATGAAAACATCGTTGCCGCAACGATGCCGCAACGTTGTTTTCACAAATGAAACCTTAGAGAATCGACCTGCTGACTCTAATCGCTAAAAATATAATATACCGAAAACGTGAAGATGCAATGCTGCATAATTAATGTAGGTCGCTACAAACAGAATGTAAAGTTGGACATTTTCTCATTTATAGTAAAGATACATACATTACATAATAATACCATGCCATAAATTGTATAAATATAATCATATAATGACTAAGCTTATTGTTTGTGATATATATAGATATAAGGATTTTTGTTAGTATGGGTTTTTGCATCCTACAATGCCATTTCACCTTTTAATCATTCTTTTGGTAATTACACCTCCAGTGGTATTGAGGATGCGTGAATCCATATAAATATGATTATCAATTGTATTGACAATTTGTAAATCAAATTTTTTAAAAAAGGAAAATAGACAAAAGAAAATAAAAAAGAAATGGTGACAATTGATGATGAAAAAAATAAGCCCGGAGTTTCTTTCTGCCTTTCTTCTTCGGGTCGTCATCCGTAGGTAGCTAGAGAAAGGCTGGTAGGTTAGCTAGGATAGGGCCTCACGCACCAATCCCAACTGCTTCCAGTATTTCCAGTCAATCCCCTGCCACCATTCCTGCCATATGCCATTCCCATACAATCCATTCCCTTACACTCTATTCCTATTTCCCCTTATCACCCTATCTCAGCCATCCCATCGTTATTATATACTTGCCTGCCTGTTGTCTAATTCAAATATATAATGTAAATTATATTAATCCTAATTTAAAAATTTACTTGTGTTGACTTGTCATAAGTGCTTTTTTACATGCCTACGTGATCAATAAAGATTTTTATTTTTTATTTATACATTTTATATTAGGTATCGAATTTGTAATTTTTTATTGTTATTTGACAGCCTCCGTGGCGTAGTGGGCGCGTACCCGGCTGTGAATCGAGAGGTCGGGGGTGCGATTCTCGCACTGAGACAAGTGTCTGTGTGGCCCACAGATATTTGTTTCGGGTCTGGTTGTTGTGAGACCGAAAGTCTCAAAGACTATGTTTGATTTTATACACATATTTATATGTAATAGCAAATAAACCAAAAAAGAAACCGTTCTGTAAAAACTGTATCGAAATTGGTTGAAAAATGAGGCAATAATTAGTATTTTAAATTCTGGAGTAGGGGTATAGTGGAGATACCTTGCTATCTCTTTCCAACGCACGTAACGATATGAAGGAACTTGATTATACTGATACTTCTCTTTCCCGCAGTTTAAATGTTACACCAAAGTTTAAAGGCTTATCCTTTTTATTTTTTAGAATATTTTAATATATCTTTCTATTCTATATTTTGTTTGTTTGTTGATGTCGTAAATTTCATATAAAATTAATTTAAAAAAAAATATATTAGTCAAGTATCTAATTATTGTGTGATTAAATTAATAAATGGTCGCCGTAGTCGGAACCGTCTTGGATGCATATAGGAGGATGTGAATATCCTACCACCAGCACGAGTATGGTTTAAATATCATCTTTTATTTAAAATGAGGGTTCTGTACGCCGTGTGCTGTGTCTACACACCCGCTATCGACCTCCGCATAACATAACAATTGTTTATTCGTGAAAAATAATCATATTACCATTATTTATATGTAAGCGCGCCACAATAAACTTGGCGATGTAATATCATCTTTCAACGCTGATGTTTTGTCAAATTATTACACAGATTCTACTGGGAATTACATGATATGGTGCGAATTTATTATAGACTACACATTATGGATATAAAATTGCGGTATTGGACACGGGTCTGGTCTACTAAAAATAGTGTTAGGCCTTAGCCCACCACACTGACCAAATACTAGTTGGTAAACTTCGCATACTTTAAAAATTCTTCTGGATACTGATTTATTATGTTTACGCGAATGTTATAATACATTGAAAAAAATAACTAGTTTATAAGGATTCTATTACGACTTGTTTTTATTTTTAGCCCCGACGTTTGCATCTTTCATGGTCAAGGGTCAGACTGAGGTGTCATTTGCTCAAAAATGTTTGTGTTACAATATCTACATTCATTTTAAAATGATACAGCTTTAAAAAGTTCATCGTCTATATTCCGATCTACGCAGTACGAGCTCACTGTGTCTTGAGGACTTGTCTGTCTGCTGGACTTGTTAATTTTGTATAATTTTAAAATGAAAGTAGATGTTGTAAGTTGTAACACTATCATTTTTGGACAAATGACACCTCAATCCGACACATGACTATGAAAGCTACAAAGCCTTCGAAACGTCGCGACGTTTACGACAAATAGCCATAGAAACCTTAAAATTGGTTTTATTTCAATTGTTTTGGTTTTTTTTTAAGTATGCAGCAAGCGATAAACCAAATTGTATACTACATAGAAAAGTCAGGGGTCTACTGTTTGAGTTGATTTCAATTTCGCAACCATATCCTGGCTTGCCAGTGTTTATACAACCGAGGGAGCTACCGCAACTGGGTTATTTTTAAAACCTTGTTTATTTATCTCAAGAACTGGGTCATGTTTAAGATGCTCCCGGGTCGGCAGGGGTCGAGCCTGCATCCTCCGGTTAGCTGTCTGGCATGGACGATTTGCACCAAATGGGACGCGGCTCATTTAATGCCAGCGTGCTTCTAGTACTCGCAAACACTAAATATAGACAGATGGGATGGCTTAAATGGCAATTTATTTTTTTATTTATTTTTTAACTCAATGAGTGTCGATTTTTCAATAACCGGATATCTTTATTCCAAGGCTTTATTTTGTTGATTTGTTATTATCTCAGAACCTCCTGATCCAGTCCATATACTGGCACGAGACCAAGGAGAAATTGTATTAAACATTATGTATTTTTGTAACTGGGTTGGAATTATAGGGCCTTACTTATAATAACATTTTTGCTTATCTTTTCGCTAAGAACAACCTGACACTTTTTTCCTTGCATTACATTGTTTAAAAATGAAAGGGACAACCTATGGTTAAAGTTAAACAGCGCTTAAATATTTTTATAAGTAAGGGGCATAAAGTATATAGTCCGCCTGATTACAAGCGGTTTCTCTCGCACGAGAGCATTTTCAACGCGCGTTTTAAATATCGTCTGAACATGCCAGTTCATACGATTGCTTGAAAATCATTCTTGTTGATTTTGGAAAAAGGTATAATGTGCATAACATAAAAAAAATCGCCGCGGTGTAAAAGCGCCGGCGTGTGAACAACTATACTAGAACTCATTTGTTCCATTACAACGCTTTTTAACGCGCGTTGAAAAAGCTCTCGTACAAATGAGACTTAACACACCTTAGAGGTGTCCAGTCTGGTATGAAGTGCGCAGGGATGTCGTAGAATTTGCCAGAGGAGACCTCTCAGAGCCAGCCCTTGTAACAACCTATGTTATTAGAAATAAAAGTAGACAAGTATCGAAACCGAGCTGTCTTATCTATATGCAATTGTTATTTAATTATCTTTGGCGCAAGAGGCTCGCTCCGTCCAGTGAGAAGTGAACTGATCCGTACCACGTCACACGCAGTTCAAACTTCCCAACATACGTATAAATCTAAGTATCACACTTGTACATAAGTGAAGGCGAGCTGCAATTTTCATTATTTTTTTGGTTTACGAAGACAGAAGGATCACCTGAAGGTATGCTATCGACATAGGCAATGGCAGGTACACAGCCAAGCCCCTGACTACCATAGAAGAAAAGAGAATATTCGAAATACTTTAATTTGTTATATCAAGTATGTTTTTTGTTAGACACTGGTAAAATTCGGTGGAGCAAAATTATCTACAACGGGGCTCTACCATTAAGATCGGTTTTACCATGTAAGAAATAGGAAACAAACCAGTTCATTCCGTTTCAACAGAATATGAATTGTCACCTGCACCTTATTGAAGTCGATTGAAAGATCGATAAACCATTAGTGAAAAAAATCTTGTAAATGAAAAACAACTTCAACTGTACTAATGACTTCCCCACGGCGACGCGACGCGACGTGGAACGCAAACAAGCGAACCTCCCGCCCGATTGAAAAACTCAACTATAAATAATTTCACTTCAATTAGTGCATTAATTAATAACAGGGAACAATCAATAAAATCTCAGCGACCGTGCATAGCTATTTATTAAGAAAACCATAAATCATAAACAACAATGGCGCCCCTACCTTCGCGGTAGGGTTGTCGCGTATCAATGCAATGTTGTAGGGAAATGGTTTATAAATGTCAGTACCTTGGTTTGTAGGTACAAGAATGGCAAGTTTTTATGGTGCAAATGTCTGAATTGGATTTGCATGAACATGTGACACTAGTTTTATATTACTAATTTTAATATTGTATCGCCCGAATGGTCAAACGCTCCTCAACTTTAACGGCTTCCTAAATTGATTATCGCCATACAATTTTGACAGATAAGGCGGTCTTAAACGATATAGGGCGACCTTAATTGTATGACCATTCGGCGGTAAATGTTTTAAATAAATGATATATAAATACACCCAACAGTCACACACATAGTCCTGACCTCACACTAGGTATAACCTGTATCGTGGGTGTCAGAAACTATGAGATACTTTCGGTCTCAAAACACCCAGACTTGAAACAAGTGTATATGTGGGCCACAAAAACATTTGTCTCAATGCGGGAATCGATCCAGCGGCCTCTCGCTTCACAGCCAGCTATTAGCCCGCTGCGTCACGGCGGCTTTTACATTCATATTTCTTGATTTGAACTGCAAGTGACTTATTTATTCAATTTTTTTTCGCGGGACAAGCGTTTAAGCCAACTGTGCCTGGCCTAAACGGAGACAGGATTCTCGTGGCTTAAATTTACGTCCCCTTAATTCATTTCCGTAAATTTGGACATGGGTGTTTGGTATTGTAGGTGCGTTTATGGACGGTGGAGATCACTTACCTAGTGACCTACCTACTCTTTCCAGTTTATGCTACAAAAAGCCCTAAAATCCCCGCAAGTATCCAACGTGCCAACCCTAACTCCAGTCCTATTAAACGGGTGAAACGGGTATTTCGCTGAAATTACTCGTAATACATCATTGAGATGTTTTTAATAAGCGTCTACGAACCGTCTGACAGGGTTGCCTTCTTCAAACGGATCGCTCTGTTATGAATGACGCTCGTAGCTGTTCCAACTTGTATTGTTTGATTGAGGTGGGATGATTAATAAGGGATATATTGCTACTGTCTAGGCTTCATGTAAGTGAATTAGTTATTTAGTCCATAATATTGCGCACGTATATAATTATTTATTCGTAGTATGGTGTACCTTCTGTGGTAACCATATATTGCGTGGTAGAGCCAAGCTGTCCGATCACTTTTACAACACGAATGGACTCTTAGCTGTTGTCACCTAGTTTTTTTCTTGTTTAGTTTAGGATTTTTCAGATTATTGTCGTTGTCAAAACAATATCTGCTATGGGCCTTACTTATAAAAGCATTTTTAGCTGAGCAAATGGTTAAGAATAACTTGTCTCTTTTTTACTTGCGTTACATTGTTTAAAATGAAAGGGACAGCCTATGAGTTAAAGATCAGCAGCGCTTAAATATTTTTATAAGGGGCTATATGCTTAAAGTTAAACATATGGAGTAAAAACAATCTAATGTTAAACAGCTATGGATAGCATATTTTGTAGCATATTTTTTCTAGCGCTCATTGTTCGCCGTGTAATATCAAAGTTTGGGTGGCATGGTGGTGGTGGTGGTGATTCATGTGTCGTCGGCATTTGTGGTAGACTTTTGGTTTCAAATACAGAGTGTTTCATAAAGTTAGTATCAATAATAATAACATTTAAAGAGCAATCTAGCAGTATGATTTAAAATTTTGTAAGGGTCATAGTTTTTGAATAAAGGAAATTTGAATTTGTGAGGAAAAAAATGTTTTCTGGCTCATTAAGTCAGCTGCAGTACATATGCAAACCACCTATAAGGTAATTATTATTAGCATCAATTACGATTTACAGGTTATATCCCGATTTTAAAATCCCCATACTTAATAAATGATTAAAAAAATAAGTTTATTTTTTATTTTTTTAATTTTTTTTAAATCATTCTCCTTCTATGTAGAATTATTATTAGTACTTACTTTATGGTATAATTAAGTGTATACTTGATTTAGGTACCTTGTATACATATAGTAATATTAATTAAGTATAAAAATATCCAAAGGCAAAAACTTGAAATTCTCAAGGACCATCCTAAAATATTCAGCGTGGTATTCCGCGATATAATTATGGGTACAATTAGGGACATAATTGGTCCCATTATGGCCTTAATGCAGTCAGGTGTCGGACTTTGGTCATTTACCACCGCCCAGTTTCCTTGATAACATCATTTGGGACAATTAAATGATGAATTTTATGTTCATGATGATACTTGGATGACTGCGTGGTATTTTTATCGTTCATTTTGAGAAATATCATTTTTTGTTGGCCATTTTAAGTCTCTGAATGAATGTTATGTTTTATTTTGGGAATTCCATTTCATATTTTATTTTAAAAATTTCGCCGAGCTCGTTTCCGTCCCAGTTGTGATAGGGGGCAAGCCTGTCACCATATCGGACACGAATTCCAGACTCCGGTCTGATAGTGAATAGCAAAACATATAATATAACTTTGCCCGACCTGGGGATCGAACCCGAGACCTCAGGACAATAGTCGTACCGCGCACACAAGCACACATAAGCTGTTTTTGTGTTTTGTTTCTAGAAAACATGGTCAGGAAATGGGTCTTTATATTCACAGATTTCAAAACAATTTCGTTGAACACCTTACAGAACAAATTTAACAAGACTTTTCTAATTTCAGCCCCGAGTCAAATTGTGCGAACATATCGATCAAGAGCAGTGTTTACACTCAAAGCCTGCAGAACGGTTGGGAAAGAGAACGCAATTGGCCATTATGGGCCCCGATCTGAATTGGCGAGCTTCACGAATAAAATTATACAGCTTCGTGAGAGAGCTGGTTTGTGCGGCGACGCGTTTCCATTACATCTGTTTTTAAGGCTTCGTAGTAATGGCGACAACGGAACACTTATAGTATCGTCCGTGCGTCCGTCATGTTCGTCTGTCCTTGCATCCACAGCAATTTCATTCAAACTGTTGACACTGTATAGCTAATAAAAATTGGTCATCATCATCATCATCAGCCATAGGACGTCCACTGCTGAACATAGGCCTCCTCCAAAGATTTCCAGATCGAAAAAAAACAAAAACAAAAATTGAAAAAATTCAAGTACTTTCAAGATGATACAATAGGGTTTATCCTAAATGGTTTTATCTTAGCGCCAGCACCCCTCCCCCCAAAGTTAGTGGGGTCATCCAATTGAAAGTGACCTCCCGCACGATGCCCGCTACATACTTCCGGGTTGCGGCTACACTTTAAATTCCTTTCGGCTTCCTCGGCCCTCGATAGAGATGAAAGGATGAATGGAATGAAGATCATTTTTTACAGCAAAGACTGGCAAATTAACAGATGGGTCACCTCAAGATATTATAATCTTCCATGCTCGTAGAAATTCATGATACCAAAAAAATCAGAGGTGTGTTTCTAATTAAATTGGAGGGGAATAGGGACTGGAAAGGGGATGGGGATTTGGTCCACCAGAAATCTTACTTATCGAGATACTTTTCGTCAACTTTCGTTGCGTCAGTGAAGTCAAAATAAATACATTTTTAACTCGCGCTACAATGGATACGCACATATTGTAATAATGGCAATACAAAATGCATCGGTCTGGCATTCAACTATCTATAAATGCGTTTAAATGATTTTTATTGGGACTATCATTATAGGGCTTAATTCTAAAATTATCGTTTTGTATTATAAACGCAGTTATGGAACTTTTTCCAGGCGTTTATATCGGCAGCTGTTTTCAATGAAATGATGAGTTTAATAATATTTTACCTAAATGGTATTACTTTTAGATACGTGAGAAAGGTTAATAAAAACATATTCTGCTGTATAGGACTATCATTTCATTGATTAAGTTGCTGACTTGGCTTAAGAACCTTAAGTGCAGTCTTAAGTTTAAGAGGATTACTTATAAAAACAGTTTAGCTGAGCAAATGGTAAAGAATAGCCTTTCCCTTTTATTTTCAAACGATGTGACACAAGGAAAAAAGTTGCAGGCTATTCTTAGCCACTTGCTCGGCTAAAATGTGTTTTTTTTTATGTAAGGCCCAATATATCTATATCTAGTCAGGAAATCACAATTTGCGTTTAAGTTTTTCAATTTGAAAAATCATGTGTTGCCAAATCTATTTTGGGTCGTAAAAAACTAGTCTCAGCCTAAAGTAACATCTGGTATGGAACTACGCTCGGCGAAATGTAGGTGTTCTAAGTCCCTAGTTCGCTTCTGCTATCCCCTTCGGGATACAGGCGTGCGCTTATGTTATGTTACCTAGTAGGCAGAGCCTTCCATCTCAAGGATTTCGTTGTAAGTTTATATCATAAATTTGCAGCGAGCTCGTTTCGAATGGGCGCTCGCAAGTTGTTCATGCTACGGCCTCTGTCATTTACCAACAAAAATATGGCTGTTGAAAAAGGCCGCGGTATCACAAAGTAATGAATTCGGAGTTGGTCGCGCTGACGAAATTAATAGCGACTCGAGACGAAGTGTTTGCGCGCCGTTCCGCGACACACCGGTATTGTTTACAGGATGGAAACTTCGGATGCGGTATATTATACAGCTGTTGATTTTGCCTCGGACACGAAGTTGTATTGCATTGAATGCTATTATCCTCAGGTCTCGGGTTCGATCTCGGTTCGGGTAAAGTGATATAACTTAGGACGGAAATGATCTCGTCGAAATGTGAGTGCTCTATTTCACTACTTCGTTTCTACTTACTACTTCGAGGGTACAGGCGTGAGCCTATGAATTTGTTTATTTTTTAGTTTTATGTAAGGTACAGCTTTCTTTGTCTTTCTACCTGCCCTTATCCCACTTTAATGTGGGGTCGGCGCAATACACTTTAATGTATTGCAGCTATTGCATGTAAACAACACGATGACCTAATCCAATCGCGATTGTAGTGCTGTTTGTTGAGGAGTTTATTCAGTCTTCTAGTATCATATCGTAAAAATTTATACGAAACCAAGACGATATGTTAACCTCCTCCTTGTTTAAGTCAGGTAATAATATTAAGGTGGGATACAGATAGACAGAAAATAGAATCAACCGCTTTCTGCTGTAGACATACGGTAGTGTGGCTGTGCATACATACATTTACATAAGCTCACGCCTGTATCCCCGAAGGGGTAGGCAGAGGCGCACTAGCCAACTAGTACACTCACATTCCGCCGAGCTTAGTGCCGTCCCAGTGATAGGGGGCCTATAGGGCACAAATTCCAGACTCCGGGCTGATATGGAAAAATCCAATATCACTTTGCTCTACAAATTAAATAAATAAATACACCCAACAGTCACACACCAAGTCCTGACCCCACACTAGGTATAACCTGTATCGTGGGTATCAGAAACTATGAGAGACATTCGGTCTCACAACACCCAGACTTGAAACAAATATCTGTGGGCCACACAAATATTTGTCTCAATGCGGGAATCGAACCCGCGGCCTCTCGCTTCACAGCCGGCTACTCGCAAACTGCGCCACGGAGGCTGTCAACTAAAAGTAATATCCAATCCAGCGACTTCTTGCGACCTTTATCAGGTCGTTTGTCCACCTAACAGGTGGGCATCCAACGCTGCGCTTGCTTGTACTTGATCTCCACTTCCAACAGGTCGATCTGGAAATCTTTGGTGGAGGTCTATATCCAGCAGTGGACGTCCTGTGGCTGATGATTATGATGATGAATATCTCATCGTACAAACTCCTAATTACCACATCAGACTCCCATGGCTCGTCGGTTGGTTGAAGAAGCGCCGCGTCGTGTTGGAGCCGTGGCTGGGGAGTCGGGCGACGTCTGTGCATGCATTATGTATGCTAATTTATTGGCGGGTCAGCGGGACCGGCTTGAGCGACGCTTTTTGTAGGGGCTTGTTGTGATGGCGTTGAATCTACTATTGGATTGTTATAGAATTAAGGATTTGGGAAGTTTCTTTTTAATACACATAAGCTCACGCAAGTACTCCCGAAAGGGTAGGTAGATGCACACTAGCGAACTAGGACACCCACATTTCGCCGAGCTCTGTTCCATCTCAGATGTGATAGGGGGTGAGCCTATCGCCATAATAGGCACAAATTCCAGATTCCGGAAAAATCCCATACCACTTTGCTCGACCCGGGGTAGAACCCGAAACCTCAGTACAGTACAGTATATACGCAATTTTCTTTATACCTGCCCTTATCCCACCTTAATGTGGGGCCGGCATGTTGCGAAAGGATTTGGCTTTTTTTTTTACACATATTTTGTTAGACAAATATTTATGCTTTATTTTATGGAAATTCAAAACTTTTTTTTTATAGCACAGACTGGCAAACGAGCAGATGGGTCACCTGATGGTAAGTGATCGCCATCGCCCATAGACATCCAAGACATGAAAGTCATGGGTGCTTTGAGACCAACCTAAGAGGAGGGGAATGGGGATTGGGAAAGGGAAAGGGAGGAATTGGGCCTCCGGAAATCTCACTCACCGAACGAAACGCGACAGTGAGCTGCCACTTTACGTCGGTTTTATGTGAGACCGTGGTATGAAACCGGTCGAGCCGGCCCATTTATGCTGTAGACATAACTGTTTACAGCAGGGCTCTACCACTCAATTCAAAATCGAAATCAATTCGAATCTATAATATCTATGCTTATCTACATATATATACTCAAGACCGGGAGAAGTAAAAACGTACTCCGAATAAGAAGTCGACCACGCATTTGGCCAGAAAGAAGGATCAATTCTTCCACACACTAGGACATTATCCCAAAATAACAACTCGTAAACTAAAAATTACACCACATAAAACGTACAGCGCTGTAAATCAATATTCGTTAATAAAACGCCAAGTTCTGTGAGGGAAACTCGGTAGTTAACTGTCGTCACATAATAGTGTACCGCGACTGCTCCTGTCTACTGATTTCTGAGATGGCACATGTGGTGCGTAGGTTGGAGGTACAATGAGACCAATATTAAGACTTATGAGGCCCTGAGTTTCGATCCGCGGTCAATATTGATGGACCAGCGGTGATTCTTCACGAAAGTAAAACTTCCGAATTCAAAATAATAATATTTAATCACATTTAATCACAATCTGCTTATTCTTAGCCTTCACAAGTTTACGTCTTTACTCTGCGAGAGCTCCGACCAGACTGCCATGTTCCCAAGTGCAACTAATGAAATCACCTTTACATCGACAGATGTCAACTAAACGGAAGTCAGTTGAATTATTAATTATTATTGGTTCACCCGAAGTGGATATTCTTGGGAGCATGGTTTATACTGATAAATTAAAATTATGGATACCAAATGCGAGTAACAACTAAGAATGTTTTAGAAATATCAACAATAATTACGACAATATCTAACAGTCGGCCTTTCCTGCATATGTCACGTCTCGTGAACTAAGAGAAGAAAGAAGGAGAGAAAAATTCCTATTAAATTCACTTCTTTAGTTTTTACTTCAAGAACAAAGCCTCTGTCTGTCTTCTCTAATCCAAACAAAGTAAATATATTAATACACTAACCTTAGATTAATAAAGACACTAACAAACTAAATATAAATAATTATAAACTGAGGATGAAGCCCCTTCATGTCTTCGCCTCAATTTTAGTAAATATAAATAGAAAACTGAGGATGAAGCCCCTTCATGTCTTCTCCTAGAATGTAAGTAAATATAAATAATAATCTGAGGACGAAGCCCCTTCATGTCTTCTCCTCACGTGTAGGTAAATATAAATAATAAACTGAGGACGAAGCCCCTTCATGTCTTCGCCTCAAATGTTAGTATTTGTAAATTATATACTGAGGACGAAGCCCCTTCATGTCTTCTCCTCATATGATGGTTAATATAAATAATTAAACTGAGGACGAAGCCCCTTCATGTCTTCGCCTCATATGATGGTTAATATAAATAATTAAACTGAGGACGAAGCCCCTTCATGTCTTCGCCTCAAATGTTAGTATTTGTAAATGATATACCGAGGACGAAGCCCCTTCATGTCTTCTCCTCATATGATGGTTAATATAAATAATTAAACTGAGGACGAAGCCCCTTCATGTCTTCGCCTCAATTTTAGTAAATATAAATAGAAAACTGAGGATGAAGTCCCTTCATGTCTTCTCCTCAAATATAAATAATAAACTGAGGACGAAGCCCCTTCATGTCTTCTCCTCACTAAAAGGCTATTTTATTCTTCATTAACCACTATATTATTGTCGTCTGTAATTTCATTATTTACCCCATAATCATTAGTTTCAATATCGGAATCGTGTTCAGACTCATCTGTGGTTCTATTAAAAACCAGCCAAGGATGAATTTTGTCTACTGAAAAGACGCCTTTAAAGGGTCGATTACCTTTTCGAGATAGAGGTGTATCTACCACTACATATCTATCATTCTCGAGAACTTCGCTAATGCGATAGGGACCACGAATTTTGGGAACCAACTTTCTACTCTGACCACAAGAGGGCACTTCCCGCTCAACCCTAACCAAATCGCCCAAGGAATAATTTACCTTTTTTTTATGTTTATCATAAGACGCTTTTTGCTTAACTTGGTTCTTAGCAACATAGTCGGTTACTTCACTTCGAATACTCTCTATATTAATATCGTCATAAGATTCGGTGTTATTAGCTGTTTGGAGACATAGCGATGCGTCATTTGTCCCGACCAAATTAGTGCCAAACAATGCTTGGACTGGGGTTTTACCTGTCCCTTTATTAATTGTGTTATTTAAACCCCATTGAATCTCAGAAACCGATTCGTCCCATAAATTTTCGGGTTTGTTATAGTTTTTGGCGCTCAATGAAGCGAGGACAGTTCTATTGTAACGTTCTACTTGCCCGTTTGCACGAGGTGTAGATACCGCATTTAAAATATGTTTAATACCTAGAGTATTTAAGTATTCTTGAAAGTTTTTGGAGGTGAAGGACGTGCCTCTGTCAGAAATTACTCTATGAGGTACACCAAAAGTATGGAAGTAATTTTTCATTGCTTGGACAGTATGAATGCTTTTTGTACTTTTTACTGGCACTAGAATTAAGTATTTTGTAAAAGCCTCAATGATTAAAAGTAGGTAAGAATTCTTTTTTTTACTACGCACAAAAGGGCCCAAGTGATCAATATGGAGCGTATGAAATGGGCGATCAACTTTGGGTATTGGATGCAGTTCCCCTGACTTCTTACCAGCAGGGGTTTTAGTGTGAGCACATTCTAGACAAGAGTCTACATATTTCTTAATAAACCTTCTCATCTTGCCAAACCAGTACTGACGTTTTATTTTATCAAAAGTCTTTTCGAAACCAAAGTGTCCTAACGAATCGTGATTTGCTCTCAATAAATGCCACCTTACCCCTTTAGGCACGACCCATCGATCACCCTCAGTCGTTCTCCTGTACAACAATCCACGCTTAACTACAAAATTATTTTTAATGTCTACTATATTGTCAGTCTCCTTATCGTTTAGTATGTTAACTATTCTTTGTAATTCAGGATCGCTCTGTTGTGCTGTTTCTACCCACTTTGTATCGATAAGTCTTATTTCCGTCAAACAGTCTTGCTGCGCAGGGTTACGACAAAGTGCATCTACGTGGGACATATTGGACCCTGGTCTATAAACAATCTCAAAATCAAACTCTTGTAAACAGTTCCACCATCTTGCAACCCTTGGCAACATGTCCTTTTTCTCAAATGTAGCCCTAACCGAATTGCAGTCAGTAACTATTGTAAAATGCAACCCCAATAGATACACGCGAAACTGTTGTACCGCCGATACAACAGCAAGTGTCTCCAAGTCATATGAAGTAAAACGGGATTCTTCGGGAGACGTCTGTCTGCTGTAGTATGCCACAGCACTAAAAGGGTACTCTTTATTGGGTCTCTGCATCAAAATTCCGGCAATTCCTAATTTGGAAGCATCCGTATGAACTTGGGTTTCGTGTATCGGGTTATAAAAAGCAAGAATAGGACGCTTGATAAGTTCGCCCTTTAAGGTTTCAAACGCTTCTTGTTCTACAGTGCTCCAATGCCAGTGAGACCCCTTTTTCAAAAGTAGAGTCAATGGCCTAGCAATGGTAGAAAACCCTTTGATGAAGCGCCGAAAGAAACTTGCTAAACCGATAAACTGACGTACTTTATGTTGATCAGTAGGTAGAGGAAAGTTCTCGACTGCTTCTACCTTCCTCTTACCAGGACGCACCCCATTCTCATTTACTTCAAATCCTAAGTAATTTATGGATTCCTTAAAGAAATTACATTTAGATAACTTTAAAGTTATTCCTGATGCTCGGAATAGTTCTAATGTATTTCGCAGTTTTTCGAATCCTTCAGAAATTGTTTTAGATGGAATAATTACGTCATCCATATAAGCAAACGCATCCTTAAATCGAGCATTGCCAAGAATATTGTTAATAGCACGCTGAAAATTAGATGGTGCATTAGCTAGACCGAAAGGCATGCGGTTGAATTCAAAATGTCCATCGGGCGTAACAAACGCCGTTAAATGTTTAGAACTATTAGACATAGGAATTTGGTAATATCCACTGGCAAGATCTAATGTAGTATAATATTTAAAACCTGATAAGTTGTCTAATTGATCGTCAATCCTGGGTAAAGGATAATGCTCTTTAACAGTCTTTTTGTTCAAAGATCTGAAATCTATGCAAAGTCTGTAGTCTCCGGTCTGTTTTCTTACTAATAGAATTGGAGATGCGTAATCCGAAGTGGATGGACGAATTATCCCAGAGTCTTCCAATTCTTTTACCATTTCGCGGACTATTTGGCGTTCTGAATGGGCTAAGCGATAAGGTCGATATACAACAGGGTTGGAATCGTTAAGTTGAATTTTCATTTCAACACCCTTTATACAACCTATTTCTTGGGTTGAAAAAGCAAAGCAGTCTCTGTATTCGTTTAATAATTTTGACAACTGCGCTTGATCTTTTTCTCCTAAACTAACATCTATATTAATCAAGGCACTGTTTATATGGGAGTTTGATATGTCTCCTTTATTATTTAAAATTCTGTTTACCGTGTGTGACTCCGTGTCTGTAAAGGGTGTTACTCGCGCTAATAATGCATTTGATTTCAGAACAAAACCCAGTGGATTAAATCCTCTCACCATCACTTGACCGCGACCATTCGTTAAACTTATTAGGCTTTGAATTACTTCATATTCTTTATGTGGCTCGTTATTAAGACTCTGTTCTACCAATACGTCACCGTTATAATCATTTTCAGAATAAACATCAATATAAGTAAACCCTTTAACATTAATCTCATTCAAGGCACGTAACAATATCTTTGCAGATCCTATTACTGGTTTATGTAAGATTTTTAACACATCATTAGTCTTGAACACTACCAAGTGGTCCTGTTCTGTAAATGTTTGACCTAATAATAAGGGCACTTGCAAAAAGTGATCCGGAACTATAAGAACCGGTACCGTTGCCTTCACAGACTCTAATTCAATCTCTACGTCGCATCTTCCGATGCAGTTAACCAATGAATCGCCAAACCCTCTTAATACAGGCAGGTCATTCGTGGACCATATTGGAATTATAGTTCGCGCGAAAGATTCCTTTAACATAGAACATTGGCTCCCAAAATCAATGAAGCAATTAAGACTTACTCCATTAAGAATTACTGTTTTAAAATATTTAAGATCATTATCTTGTTCTTGGGAAATACGTAATACTGTTTTTGGAGTTGTATCTTTTTTATTAGGACAATCATCACTAAGATGCCCTATGAGTCTACACATGGTACACCGTTTGATTGGTTGTTTACATTTATAGTAAGGGTGACCCTCTTCACCGCAATTATAACATTTTGATTTATTTTCTGAACTATTAATTGAAAGTTTACTAGTTCTACTGCGCCTGTTTTCGGCTATGACAGCCTGCTGTGATGGTTTGTCCATTCTTTTACTCAGCTTAACCCCTTTCAAGTAAATCAATAATTTATCTGGATCTGAATACTGGGCCGCTTCTGCACTAGTTCTTACAGCACGGTCTTCAATGCCAAAGAGAATACAGTCTATAGCGTTTTTCCCGGAAATATTACACCTATTCAAAAATACCATTTTCTCATAAAAATATTCTTCTAGTGACTCACCAAAACGTGCTTTGCAAGCAAGCATGTCAGACAACAGTTGAGCATAATTCTCATCACTAGGGAAAGCCGATCGTAATTTATTTTGCCATTCAGACCAAGAGAATAAAAGACTGGGAAGCCCTTGGTACCATTTTTGTGCCAAGCCCATTAATTTGGGCATTGCATAATGAATAGTCTGTCTCTCAGACCAATTATACATTTGTGCGCATTCGTTTACTTTTAAAATCCACATATCAACAGTTTGATTGCGTTTTGACGGATCAAAGTCTGGTATAACATTTAAAACTGGAAATCGTTCATTAATGCCATCAGATTTCATGGTCTGGACAAGATCTTTTAATACCTCTACAAACAATGTATTGCTCGAGTTAGAGGTATTTGCAATTGGTAAAAGAGTGTTACTTTCAGTCATTTTAGGAATTTCTCGTTCCTGGTTTATTGAGTTTCTGATGGGAGTTTCGCTGTATCGGCTTTTTGCAGAACTGTGTTGTCTTCGTATCTCACGGTGATAACTGCGACTGCAACTGTCTCGATTCCTTGAGGTGCAGGAACGCTCACGTGATATACTGCGGTACCTGGGAGTTCTATTGCGAATTCTTTGTCTCCTATTAGGAGTCACGGTATCAGGATTGCGTGCTGCACTACGTCTACTTAAGCTGCGCCTTCTTTGCCGTTTATGCCCCGGGTACTCCGTTTCCGGAGTGCCAGAGTGCCTTGCGCGCTTATTTGATTTTGGTCCCATTCGTGTAACTGGAATGACAAATTTAAAACAAGTTAATGTTCTTAAAAAAAAAACTGTTTAAAATTGTTTCATTGAATAAGATTATAATACGTAGTTTTTATTTGTGTAGGTAACATTTAAAATTAATTTAATGAACTGAGATAACAGCTATTTGCGATTACTACACCACGGAAAGAAAATAACACGTAATAAATATAATTCTAATAGAGAATAATAATTCTAAAATTCTAAAATAATAATAAAGAAAAATATATTAATGTTTGTATGTACAAAAATATGCTAGTTAAATGCCTTTCTATCCTGATAACCTGGTATGAAAGTAATATAACTTAACACAGTACCTTATTATTGATTCCAACTGGGCGTATTAAGACACAAGACGTTAAAATTCCTGGCGGTATCCCACTTCTGAACTGATGGACCAGCGGTGATTCTTCACGAAAGTAAAACTTCCGAATTCAAAATAATAATATTTAATCACATTTAATCACAATCTGCTTATTCTTAGCCTTCACAAGTTTACGTCTTTACTCTGCGAGAGCTCCGACCAGACTGCCATGTTCCCAAGTGCAACTAATGAAATCACCTTTACATCGACAGATGTCAACTAAACGGAAGTCAGTTGAATTATTAATTATTATTGGTTCACCCGAAGTGGATATTCTTGGGAGCATGGTTTATACTGATAAATTAAAATTATGGATACCAAATGCGAGTAACAACTAAGAATGTTTTAGAAATATCAACAATAATTACGACAATATCTAACAATATTATAAGGCGCCATTAATTTATTACGTAAGAATATTTCTGCTAGTTTTTTACCTCCTCCCCCCATATAAAAATAAGAATACACCGACCCCCTCCAACCCTGTTTAATATTTATTACTTAAGAATCTAAAGGAAAATCTTTCATAATCCGAGAGCACTAGGGCACTCGCACTATTGTAGTCGCTTTTTAAAAGTATAATCTTAACTTTGCGTATTTTTATGATCTAGAACTATAAGACTCCCTCCCGTCCCCTTGGAAGAAAAAATAAGACATCGGTCGGACCATCCCTAAATCGACTTACGTAATAAATGAATGACCCCTAACAATTTGTGTTTATATTCATAAGACCATGCTGGTACCCCCGAAGGCGGGGATGAATTAGTGAAATGATGACCAGTAATTTTACCCAGTTTATTTTCATCCCCTCAATGTCATGGGGCTTTATCTAGAAAGTCAGATACCTTTAAGCTTAAGCTTTATGTATATTTTTTGAATACAAAAAGTCATATGACACAACTTTGTAACAAAAAAAAGAGAAAACAAAAAAACTCAATAGGGTAGTTAACATTGTTAATAATTTTGTCTAAAATTGACGTGATCTAAGATCTGGTAGAGAAAGAAAAATTGAAAAAAAATCAAAATGTGTTCGTAGGTGTAAAATAACAAAAAAGTGATACATTACCAGTTACTACAATTCACACATAAAAACGAAAAACAATCAAGGTTCGTTGTATCACCACCCTTAGCATCACGAAGTCATGTCACACGGCACGTACTCGTAATTTCGGCAGACACGACAAACAACTAATAATAGCGACTAATTGTGCCGCGGCCTGGCTCGGTGCTCACTCCTCACTCCTCACTCCTCGTCTCCACTCGATGACAGATCGCGACATATTGCACCTTGTTATACGTCTTGGAAGACGGATTTTGGTTGGAGATTTCTGTGGTGAAAGAAAGATATTGACCAAAAGTATTTGATAGGATTGTTGGATTTGTTGGATTATGTTTCTTTTAGGGCGTACCGAGACCTGCATGTCCAAAATAATAATGCCCTTAGGGTATTGCTGCGTCTGCCGTGGCGCTGTAGCGCCTCTCGAATGTTTGCTGAGGCGCAAATTGATGGTTTTGCTGCTATCATAAGAAAACGGTGCACTTCCATGATGTTCCGTGTCCGCGCAAGTACCCACACTATTCTAGGGGTGTTTAAAGATAGGTAAGATTCCCCTTTATATCATAGATGACTTAAGCTCCACAAATGTTAAAATACTAACCCTAGACATAAGTCAAAATTGTAACTAACATATATGGTCTGGAATAAATACGTATAATTATTTGTGTTTTGGCGGGAGAAAACGTCCCGACGACCATTGGGCCCTAGAGTTATGCTATGCCGATAATAATATCTAAAAATCCCGCAGTCGGGACAACGAACGAGTAAGTTGTGATGAAATTAAGTAGAACAATATTGGTTTACCATTTTAACGCTCAAAATCTAACATTACAAGAAGAATCATGGGTGCGTTGGCGGCCTGCAGAAAACTTATGGGGATTGCCAAAATATCCTTCGGGGTCATCATTGAGATTTGAAATACTGTCGCCTCCTTAATCTTGTGGCAACATATACGGGCTGAACTCGAGAGGCCCTGAGTTTGAATCCTATGTGAGACAACGCAATAACACGATTTTCCCGGAACTGGATTGAGACGTGCATACGCATTCCAATTCAAATTTCAAGACAAAAAACTTTCAGAATTATTTTCTTCAACATTTGAAAATATAAATAAATAAGAAATAGCAAATTTTCATGGTCTCACCGTTTATAAGGACTTCACGTTAATGAACGTCGTAAATACTTATTCAAATTCTCCAACACGCAGTGGCGTAACTACCTCTACAGGGCGGCATGGCAGGCAAAATGCTACGGGCCCTCAACCGTAAGAGGCCCCCGGTTTGACTGGAAGGAGACCTCGGGCTCATCTGATGAATATGCCACGGGCCCCAAATAGCACAGTTACGCCGCTGCCAACACGCTTAAAAATGTGTTGCACTAACCCCACATCGCGTGTTATCAGGTGCAGTCAAGTTAGTGGGGACCAAGCCAGTGAGAAAATATAGAAACGAAACTCATAAAATCCTGTAAATACTCATGTGTACGTCACGTATTAGTCGAGTTTACGACGAGGCGCGGTGGGGGGGAGGGTTAGGAGGTGTGGGGGAGGGGAGACGTCACCGCGCGGTAAATCTAACCGTTTAATTATTAATAACACCGACACATGTGCTCCTTGTAATGAAACGGGGACGTGTCGTGAACGCTCCTATTGGGGAATTTTTGTTTTTGTTTTGATTTATTGCTGTGGCCGAACAGCGTTGGCATTTGGAAATTCCTAGCTCCAGTTTGTTAAGGAAGATTAGGCAATTCTTGAAATATTATAAGCTAAATTATAAATAATAATAATAAATAGATAACACTCACTAGTCACATACATAGTCCTGACCCACACTAAGATCGAGTCTTGTGTCGTGGGTGTCAGGAACTACGAGAGACTTTCGGTCTCACAACACCCAGACCCAAAGCAAACATCTGTCGGCCACACAAACATTTGTCTCGGTGCGGGAATCGAATAAGCGGTATCTCGTTTCACAACTGGCTACTCGCCCGCTGCGTCACGGGGGCTGTCTATGTACCTACTTTCCAATGTCTTTACACCAACAACTGTATGATTTAACTGTGTATAAGTTCAATAGTATCCTCCCCAGATAGTTAGGTAATTGGTTCATAACTCGCTGGTGGAGTTAGGTGTACTTTAACATCGTTATGGGCAGGCGTCACGGCATACCGCACTTTCGGTTATGAGTTTTATATTTATTTGAACATAGGGAGGTGGGAAATGCCTTGGATGAATAGTTTTCATGTTAGGATGTAATACGGTCTTAAGACGTGTATCTTACACGACATTACACAAAACATTTTTGTGTATGGTCTATTGTTACATGAGCAGTCGACAATGAAATTGTTGAAAATAAATTTTTTGGTATTTTGTTTCGTTTTCACCTTGTCTCACAGAAAACCGAAAGTGGCTGTCGCATTTTGTTCGGTGAGTGAGATTTCCGATGGCCCATTCCCCCCATTCGCAACGCACCCATGATTGTTTTTGCGTCTTGGGTGTCTGTGGGCGGTGGAGATCACTTACCATCAGGTGACCCATCTGCTCGTTAGCCAGTCTCTGCTATAAATAAGAAAAAACTAGTGCAGGAAACGTGGCTTTAGTATTTAGTATTACACCACTATGTTATGCACATGTATATATGTAGTTTGGGATGAATAGGCAGGGCACGAATTTCAACAAGCAACAATTACACAATCGCGTAAATTACTATGATGGGAGTGGTCTGTTGCCTCCTTGTCTAGTGGCCGCGTATATGAGATAGGTTCTGGATACGATTCTCAGGTCAGGTGGGATGTTTTCTAACACGATTTTCTCGGGACTGGAATCACCAGAGGGAGGTTTAACGTTAGGCAGGCAGCCAGTCGTAGCCTAAGCCGAATCCTTTTTGGAACCTGCTTGAAAAAGTCTTTTGCTACCCCATATTGAGATGGGATAAGGGTAGGTAAATAGAAGATAAATGTAGTTGTTACGTTAATATTTCACGCGGACCGGGACGCGGGTCAAAGTTAGTTTAAGTAAATTCTAGCTTAATTATATAGGCTAACATGATAAACATGTTCAGATTTAGTAAACCTACGTAGTATAAAAGATACCCCAAACTCACAGCTCCCAACCAAATAAAGTAAACTTGGCAAAAAATATAGAAACAAAACCTTGAAAATTACGCTAAGAATTTTTGAGCACAACATTAAATTTAATAGCAAACAAAATTATATGAAAGTCAGGTGAATTTCAGCGCTGTGTGCTTCACTAAAATACCAGTGGGAAGATAACGAGTGCTCTAAATGAGGGAATTTTCAAAGAAAACCGAGCACTGGAGGTGTCTGTGTCGCCGATGTCTCTTTGGGGAACATAATCAAGTCGCCTTGGGGGAAGAGACGGGGTAACATTGTCGGAGGGGACTGGAGCGGAGCGATTGAGAATTTAATGTTTTTCTGAACTAGCATAATCGTCAACAACAAAATATTACAATAATCACAAGTTTAAAAACTTAACGGACCGACTTCAAATCCGATCGTGACCAAATTTATATGGGATCACCCTTGAAAGAAGCTCTATCAAATACAAAAATAATTTTGAAATGGGTCCACATTTGGCGGATATATCGCATAACATACATAAAAAAAAATACAGACGAATTGAGGACCTCCTCCTTTTTGGAACTCGGTCGAAAAATAGGCAATTTAGCTTTAAAATCTTCGAAAAATGTGATACCCTTGTATTACATTTTCGTTGATTTTTAATTTTCAAATTTAATCACAGTTATCCGCTCTCAATGAAGCCCCATCCCTACCGCGAGTGCTTATAAGCTTAGCGACAAGCTCTGCGAGATATCCGCCATTATTGGCACCACGGAACACGCGCCGAATGTTATCACATGATAACACAGACATAACCAACGACCTTGTTCCTTATAGTAGAAGGATGAAACGACTAGAGGAAGAGATGGTTGATTCAACAGAAAATGTTAAATACAGTTTGTATATTTTTAAAGTAGATTCTTTACGGTGAAGAAAAACATCGTGAGGAAACCTGCATAACCGAGAATTTCTTCACAGGAATTTTGAAAGTATGTGAAGTCTACCAACCCGCATTAGGCCAGCGTGGTAAACTAGAGGAAGCCCGTGCCCAGCAGTGGGACAGTAATATTACAGGGCTAATATTATTATTAGATTCATTGAAAGCTCTTTTGACAAAGTGACTATCGTAAGTACTTGTCGTAAAGCTTTCTTTCTACTTGCCCTTATCCCATTTTAAAGTGGGGTCAATGCAACTCACTTTTGCAAGCACGTTGCATTAAGGATTTGGCTTAGATTTTACGACCGGCTGTCTGCCTGACGTCAACCTCCATCTGGGCGATCCGGTCCCGGGAAAATAGAGTAAGAAAAACACCACGCCCGACCTGGAAACCGATCCCTGGACCTCCCAGTCCACAGCCCATACATGCTGCCACTAGACCAGAGAGGCGACCTACTAGAAACTACTTTGTATAGAAAGAAATGGATGAATGGGAAGGGGGAGGTATATCTTGTATAAAATAAATAACACCCAACAGTCACATACACAGTCCTAGCCCCTCACTATGATCGAATCTTGTGTCGTGGGTATCAGGAACTACGAGAGACTTTCGGTCTCACAACACCCACACCCGAAACAAATATCTGTAGGTCTACAATATGGCTCTACCACTCAAAAATAGCAGAAATCAAGTTACAATAAGAGCGTAGTTGTAACAGTCAGTTTGTAACATCACGATAAAGCGAATGTGTAAAGTTGTGCGATGTCTACAGTGTAACTCTGTACTCAGTACTCCATTGTATGTATTTCAATGTACCACTTGTGTAGTTGTTACTGTACTACAGCTTTTGTACAACTTTTACTTTGTACATTACCGAGTAGCTTCGAGTACGATGGGACGTACGTAAGGATGTACAGTAATGCAATGTGTATCTATCATGTCCAGCGATAAAATATAATTAATATGTGTCTAAATAAAAACATTATAATTGTATTTAAAAATCGACACCTCTCATCAACAATTTGTTTTGTAAATCGCTTTGCTTGTTATTAATTTATATAACAAGCAATGACGATTGTCAATGACAAACAATGACGGTTGTCTGGTTCACCATAAGATATAATAATTAATAAGTGGTTGGCAGAGTTGGAGCTCTATTTTACCGTTAAGACCTCTTATTGTCGCAGTATTACCGATTTCTTTTTTATTATGTTTCTTTGTGGCGAGAATTATAGATTTATTTATTTATTTAACAAATTTTCTACTCTACTATCATTTCATACGTGATAACTATAGTCGAGTAGAAAGTTCTTTAGATTAAGTAGCAATAAAACATGCTATTTACTAGGCCGCATTCTACATTATATTATGAATATCGTACAAATAGCTCGTAGCCTGCCTACGTCGTCTAAGAAAATATTTCCATCGAAGCCCTCATTCGCACGTATTTTTTCAAAAAAGGGTCTCAACATGTCTGTTCATACGATTGCTTGAAAATCATTCTTGTCTTTTTTCTAATAAGACATATTCTACATAACGCCCAAAAAATCGCCGCGTTTCAAAAGCTCCGGCGTTTGAACAGCTATACTAGAACTCATTTGTTCCATTTCAACGCTTTTTTAACGCGCGTTGAAAAACCTCTCGTGTGAATAGGGCCTAAATATTTGGTCCTTTTCTATTATTTAACTAGATCTGACTGTTGCTCGAAGCTTTTGCGGGATAGCCATATGCAGTTCATGTCATTTTTATGGCTTCCAAACGTGCCTTACTAGGCCATCACATCATGGCGCGCGCAGCTTTGAGCGTAGCGGTCATTAAAGAAAGCAATTATTTTCTTTTTTCCCCGCACCGACTTCTTTGTTCTAAGTTGGTATAATTGTCAAAGTTAGTGGCCCGCCGCGGCACCGCGCCGTTGAAAATTTAATGGATAGGTACCGTATAAACCTTGTTTTAGATCGGCTGTGCATAATTCCTTCGATACACTGGGGAAAGTTGGCCTTTGAGTCTGGAAGTTTATTAAGGCGCCATCTATTGGAGAGGGTCGTAAATATAATTTTACCTCTATCTCTGAGGCTGACGCGCTTTTAGTGCACCTATTTAGAGATTATAGAGCTTATTTCCGCCCCTTCAGGCTTCATGCCATGAAATTTCACATAAGTAAGAAAATTCAATAATTACAGCCGTCAACATCTACTAAAAATAATAGGCTACTGATAGTACATACTGCATTGTCCTTGGATATTCCCGGATACGGATATCCGGTATATAATTTAATACGGATGTCAAACCTACGCTCTTTCCGTTTACTACCTTTTTATTACATATTAATCCTCATCAATGTACTACAGAGCTTGTTAAAAATTCTAAAGCCTCCAGCGGTCTAGTAACGATACGAATACGATAGGCCGTGGGTTCGATACCCGCAACGAGATGGGTGAAGGAATAGGTGAATAGGTGTTGTGAGACAGGAGTTCCTTCCTTCCAGGACAGAAGTTGCTTGTAGTTCCTGTAGCAATACAAGATTCATGTCTAATGCATCGACGATTTACAATATGGTCAGAGCTATGTGTGTGACTGTTGGGTCATGGGTGTTATATATTTATTTATATTTCTTAAAGACTTTAAAAATGTTAACTTGCGTCCTGAGGTCTCGGGTTCGATCCGGGTTGGGCAAGAGTGATATAAGGTTTTCAATTCAGTATCAGCCTAGAATTTGTGCCCGACATGGTGATACGCTCGCCCCCATTACATCTGGGACGGAAATATGCTCGACGAAATTTGTTATAGTTCTCTAGTACGCCTCTGCCAACCCTACGGGGATACAGGCGTGAGCTTATGTATAGTAAAGTAAAATGTATTTTTTTTAAAACCCTGCAATATTTACCTTCCCACTGCTGGGCAAGGGCCTCCTCTACTAAGGAGAGGGGTTAAGTCTACCACGCTGGCCTAATGCGGGTTGGCAGACTTCACATACCTTCGAAATTCCTGCGAAGAAATTCGCGAGTATTCAGGTTTCCTCACAATGTTTTCCTTCACCGTTGTAACAAGCGATATTTCACAATAAAAATACAATTAACATAAAAAAGTCAGAGGTGTATGCTCCATTTTGGTGTTGGTCTCGAATCTCCGACAATTGTCTCGGCAGTCCGTACCATTCCCAACTGAGCTATCGTTAAAAAACCCAAGATTTATCGTGACACTGTCACGTCTAAACCTAATGAATTAATAACAATTTCTGCAAGAAGCGACAACTTTGAAACTCAGATTACATCAACTCGCCTCGCCTCTCTACTCAAATATTAACATCGGATGGATAGAGTTTTTACATTTTTTTACAGGCTTATTTAAAATGCTATACATTTGAATGAGATACTGTCGTTATTTTACGCGTGCTTAGTTTTATAAAGTATTTTTCTAGTACCGTGGCTTATAACCTGCGAGTGGTAGAGCCACACTGAAGACAGTTGCGTCTACAGCACGAAAGAATGAAAAAAAGATGTAGCAGATCGCTGCCTTTTCGTGAGTGAGATGTTTAAAGGCCCAAATGTGCCTTCCACTTTCTGATTCCAATCCTTAATTTAAGGTTAGAAATGTACCCATGAATATATTGGTATTGTGGGCGTTGGAGATCAATTACCATGAGTTGATACATCATCGTGATATAAAATAATAGTAAATACACCCAACCGTCACACACATAGTCCTGAGCCCATACTAGGTATAACCTGTATCGTGAGTATCGGAAACTACGAGAGACTTTCGCTCTCACAATACCCAGACCCGAAACTAAATATCTGTGGGCCACACAAACATTTGTCTTGGTGCGAGAATCGAACGCACGGCCTCTCGCTTTCCAGCCGGCTACTCGCTTGCTGCGCTACTATTAACCACATATTTTAGAGGCACTCCCAACTTAATAATATCATCATCATCATCATAAGCTCACGTCTGTATCTCCGAAGGGGTAGACAGAGGCGCACTAGCGAACTGAAACAACCCACATTTCGCCGAGCTTAGTTCCTTCCCAGTTGTGACAGGGTGCGAGCCTATCGCCAACATCACCATCATCAGCTATAGGACGTCCACTGCAGAACATAGGCCTACCCCATGCCTATCGCCATATCGGACACAAATACCAGATTCCGGGCTGACAATGAAAAATCCAATGTTATTTTCCGACCTGGGGATCGAACCCGAGACCTCAGGAGGATAGTAGTTCCGCGCATGTAATACCACTACGCCACCAAGTATATCTACTAAATTATCACAAAATCCCAAGAAAAAAGACATTGTAATTAAAGTTGGAAATCAAGGCCCTCTTCATCATAACAAAACGCCAAAAAACAGTCCAAAAACAAACATTGTAAAGCTCAATTAGGCCGATTCTGATATCACGTTCATCAAGAATTCTCACAAGTCGTTAGGCAAAGGAAAACGGTCATTAGACGGGCATAGTTGATTAATCTGCCCGGATAGAAACTGGGACGATAAATAAAATGGCCGACCGCCCTATCAAAACATTGCTCGGAAATAGGAACGTTTGTTATCATCATAAATTAAAGGGAAAGTGGAAAAATTAAACGTATTGTTGAGATCACAATAAAAGGAAAAAAATCGTATATATTGCATACGATTTTTTCCACCAATTTATAACATTCGAACTATTGGGAGCTTGTTTTTTTATTTTTACGCAGCCGGGTTTTTGTTTTTTAACAATTTCCTTTATTTATATTATTCAATGTATAGCTTTTCTTTTTCTACGGATGTCTTCATCCCTGATTTGATCGCGAAGAGAAACATCGAGCATAACCATCCCCATAGCTCGCTCTACGGCAAACGCAGCGTTGCATGATAAGTCAGGAAGTAGCTGGATGCAGGCCGTTTCCAACAGGTCGATCTGGAAATCTTTGGGGGAGGCCTATGTTCAGCAGTAGACGTCCTGTAGCTGATGATGTGATGATTGTATGGTTTTCATTTGATACATAAATATTATAGCTTAATTATGTTTATCATTCTCATAGTTAAAACAAATTAAACGACGCCTCATGTGCTCAAATCTTAAACTGCAGAGCGTGCCAACAACCTACATACACTGAATAACATAACCTTCTTTCCGGGGCAGTCGGGTAAAAAGCCGGTAACGTAATCTGTAGTATGCGTCATGGCAGTGATAGGTTAGTGACCACTTTGCTGTACTGTGCGAACCACAGCGCTGATTTTGAGGGGTCATGAAGTGACGTGCGAACGCCAGTTAGGATACGACTTTCACAGGCAAAACCGCGGGTCGATTTTGTCGCCTCCTTGATCTAGTGGCAGCGTATATAGGTTGTGAAACGGGAGGTCCTGAGTTCGATCAGTTCGAAACAGGGGTGTTTTCTGATACCATTTGCTCGGGACTGGGTCCCCTAGTTAGAGTTTCAGCAACATGCTTGGAAAAGTGTGTTGCGCCGGCCCCACATTAAGGTGGGATAAGGGCAGATGGAAAAAGAGGCAAAGCCGCAAGCAAAAGCTAGTTTACCATAAAACAGCACCATTAATATTCAGATGAAATGTTCGTATTGTTTGCGGAAGCAATTTGTGTTTGTTTTGAAACCGTCCGCCAAAAAGACATGGTTGATCGATGGCCGCTGAAAAAATATCGGACGCTGCAGCCCGACTGTTTGCTTTACCGCATCGATGACACTGTGGCAGATACGTGGGCACTACCTACCAGATAGCTAGCCAGGTAGGCAGGTTGACGTGTGTATCGGAATCGAAGGTAGTAATTTTTAACAGGGTGATTCATAAAGTTGATATAGAGGTAAATAATAAAAACACTTTATAAGAGAGGATGGATATCTAGTGGTAAAGTTAAAATTTTCGGAAGGCTCATAGTTTTTGAATAATGAAAACTTGAATTTGTGACGAAAATTATTTTCTGGCATATTGGGTCAGATGCATTACTTTTGCAAACCCCTATGGGGAAATTAATTATTTATAGCATATACAAAGCCATTCCTAAAGTAATTACGATGATTTAAATGTCGCATTCCGATTTTAAAAGCCCTATGCTCAATCATTGATTAAAAAAAAATATTTTTTTTATTTTTTAACTTTACCATTGCGCTTTAAATCGTTCTCCCTGTATGTGGAATTGTTATTGGTACCAACTTTAAACACCCGGTATATCTACATATATTTTCGACCGACTTCCAAAAAGGAGAAGGTCCTCAATCCGTTTGTTTTTTTTTATGTATGTTACGCGATATCTCCGCCGAATGTGGACCGATTTTCAAAATTCTTTTTGTGTTCGATAGAGCATATTTCAAGGGTAGTCCCATATAAATTTGGTCACGATAGGATTTGAAGTCGGTCCGTTAAGTTTTTAAAATAGTGATTATTTTATTACTTTACGAAGTAGTCTTGCGGTACGAAGTATTCTACCCCTGAAGGTCTTGGGCTCAAATTGCAGGTTGAGAAATTATTATTTAGATTCGAGATTTTCACTTGAAAAAAAATTGTGGGTCGCCTTCTATCACAGCTGGGACGGAAATGAGCCCGGCGAAGTGTGGGTGTTCTAGTACGGCGCTGTCTACCCCTTCGGGGATACAGGCGTGAGCTTATGTTTATTGTTTTCATTTTTTATATTATCATATGATGCAGGTCGCTTCCAACAGGTTGATCTGGAAATCTTTGGGGGAGGCCTATGTTCAGCAGTGGACGTCCTATGGCTGATGATGATGATGATTATCATATGGTCATGACATACAGAAATCTCAATAAAACTTGCCTATGGTGTTTTCTCGACACGCATAGATACATATGTTTGTTAAGCTATAACTCATAACCAATAATGAATAGCAGAATTTTCCATCGGATCATTTTCAATTCAACTAAACGCTTTA
Source organism: Clanis bilineata (assembly GCA_036417725.1). Taxonomy (NCBI): domain Eukaryota; kingdom Metazoa; phylum Arthropoda; class Insecta; order Lepidoptera; family Sphingidae; genus Clanis; species Clanis bilineata. The sequence goes on along the minus strand of CM071155.1, from coordinate 14,993,232 downwards.
CGTATCCACACAATGTGCGTCACATATTGTATTCGACAAAAGTAATTCTAGCAATCATTTCAATTAATGGCTAATGGCTTCCAAAAAACACTTCTTTTCAATATAATAACAATATAAGGAATATTCGTGTGTGGTATGACGTGGCGGAAACAATTCATGGATGAACTCTTTTATAACATACGATTTTTTTTACCAATTTTCTTTTTTTTTAATAAGTAACACCCAACAGTCACACACATAGTCCTGACCCCACACTAAGATCGAGTCTTGTGTCGTAGGTATCAGGAACTACGAGAGACTTTCGGTCTCACAACACCCAGACCCGAAACAAATATCTGTGGGCCGCACAAATATTTGTCTCGGTGCGGGGATTGAACCCGCGGCCTCTTGCTTCACAGCTGGCTACTTACCGCTGCGCCAAGGGAGCTGTCATTTTAATAACGAAATCATCAAAATCGGTATTTTTTTTCTAAAGAAATCACGGACTAGACGTTTAGCAGGAAGATATGAGAAAAAAGTTTCCATTGAGAAGTATGTGCAAGACCGGGCGAAGTGGAAGCATTTCATTCAACATAATATACGCTAACGATTGTATCCCCGAAGGGGTAGGCAGCCGCGCACTAGCGAACTAGAACACCCACATTTCGCCGAGCTTAGTTTTGTCCAAGATGTGATAAGGGGCGAACCTATCTACCAATATCGGGCCCAAATTCAAGACTCCGGATTGCTATTGACAAAACCCAATATCACTATGCCCGACCCGGGGATTGAACCCGAGACCTTGGGTAGTCACCAAGGCAGTCATTTTCATTCCAGCAGTAGGGAATTAGATCCTGGCATAAGGCCGTTATGACATCAGGCAGAAAAAAAATGATGAATAGATATGTCGCAAAGACTTTTGGTCGAAATACTTGTAAAACATAAATTTCACAGCCTCCGTGGCGCAGAGGGTGAGTAGCCAGCTGTGAAGTGAGAGGTCGCGAGTGCGCTCCCCGCACCGAGACAAATGTTTGTGCCTGGCTGTTGTGAGACCGTGCGTCTCTCGTAGTTCCTGATACCCACGACACAAGACTCGATCTTAGTGTGGCGTCAGGTCTATGTATGTGACTATTGGGCGTTATTTAATCTATATATATAAAAATGAAACCCGTTTTCCGTTGTCACGACATCACGCGTGAACGGCTGGACCGATTTCGCTAATTCTTTTTTTAGAATATTCCTCGAAGTACGAGGATGGTTCTTACGGAGAGAAAAAAATGAAAAATTGTCTGAAAAAGTCTAAAAACAACACTTTTCTGTACTCCCATACAATCGATTCGTAATAATACTTAAAAGTCAATTTGAACTTTAATACCATACCATAAAGTTCAAGTATTAGTGGAGAGGTTCCGGGAAGGCAAAATTGAGCAGGCAATTGAGTGTCGTTAGTATCTACTGGTTCGATTTGAAAAAATATTTTTGTGTTGGATAGCCCAATTATCGACGGTGGCTATAGGCTATATAACATCACGCTATGACCAATAGGAGCGGAGCAGAAATTAAAAATTCTGCAAAATCGGGAAAATTTATATCTCAGACAGAAACTACTGGTTCGAAATGAAAAATTATTTTTGTGTTGGTTAGCCCAATTATCGAGGGTGGCTATAGGCTATATAACATCACGCTATGACCAATAGGAGCGGAGCAGAAATGAAAAATGTTAAGAAGCGGGGAAGTTGATATCTCGGAAACTACTGGTTCGATGTGAAAAATTCTTTTAGTGTTGACCGACGGGTTGAATGATGGGGTGACTAAGGGATACCTGACGGGGTGACTGATGGGGTGACTGACGGGGTGACAGACGGGTTACAGACGGGGTGACAGACGGGTGACATGCGGGGTGACAGACGGGTGACAGCCGGGGTGACAGATGGGTGACAGGCTGGGTGACAGATGGGGTGACAGGCGGGGTGACAGACAGGGTGACAGACGGGGTGACAGGCAGGGTGACAGACAGGGTGACTGATGGGGTGACAGACGGGTGTCAGGCGGGGTGACAGACAGGGTGAGTGATGGGGTGTCAGCCGATGTGACAGACGGATTACAGACGGGGTGACAGACGGGAAGACAGACGCGGTGGCAGACGGGGTGACAGACGGGAAGACAGACGCGGTGACAGACGGGGTGACAGACGGGGTAACAAACGGGGTGACAGACGGGGTGACAGACAGGGTGACTGATGGGGTGACTGACGGGGTGACTGACGGGGTGATAGACGGGTTACAGACGGGGTGACAAACGGGGTGACAGACAGGGTGACAGACGGGGTGACAGATGTGGTGACAGGCAGGGTGACTGATGGGGTGACTGACGGGGTTACAGACGGGGTGACAGACGGGTGACAGGCTGGGTGACAGGCGGGGTGACAGGCTGGGTGACAGGCGGGGTGACAGACGGGTGACAGACGGGTTGACAGACGGGTTGACAGACGGGGTGACAGACGAGGTGACAGGCGGGGTGACAGACGGGGTGATTGACGGAACCGCACCGAAGTCACGTACTATCTCTCGAAGTTTAGCAAAACATATCATTACCTTTTTAGAATTATTGTGCTATAGGTGCCTACGACTCACTCTTTCAACCCTCTCTCTCATACGCAGACGAAGTTGCGCGGGTCAGCTAGTATTTGTTATAAATGAATTTCACCGTTGTCTTTTCACGTAGTCGTGTCGGCATCGTGTGTTGTAAACGGCAGTACAGCGGTCACACACGAACGCAGCGACTCAGCATTTCTTTAACAAGAACCTGTTTATTTTTACCACCAACGGCTTGCTGTTCCACTCCAGCTCGACACGGAAAATAAGTTACATGCCTACAAATTTTCCTAAAATTAACTAGGTAGGTAGTGAGGATTTGGAATTTTTAAATCAAAATTTGATTTAGTCCGAGCCATTTTTTACAAGAAAAACAGACTGACAGACGGAAGCAAAGATTTTCTTGTAAAAAATGACTCGGACTAAGTTAAATTTCGATTTATAAATTCCAAATCCTCACTGAGTCCGTTTTTTTGACCCAGACTTAGTCGTAGTTCGCTCTATACCTCTAGATCTCAGCTTTACTTTATTTTCAAGTTTCCACTAGTCCTTATCCTATTGCAATGTAGGACTCTACACGCAACACAATTTTTGAAACATGTTACACAATGGATTCGGCTTAGTTTTTACAAACGGCTGCTTAGTTTGTATCGACCAATTATAATATATATATTTATTTATCGATTGTCTCATTGGCGTGGTTGTATTTCGGTACGATTACCGTCGTGAGGTCTCGGTCGATCGCTGGGTCGGGCAAAGTGATATTGGATTTTTTCGTATCAGCCCGGAGTCTGGAATTTGTGCCCGATATGGCGATAGGCTCGCCCCCTATCACATCTGGGACGGAACTAAGCTCGGCGAAATGTTCTAATTCGCTAGTGCGCCTCTGCCTATCCCTTCGGGGATACAGACGTGAAATTATGTATGTTATGTATTTATTTCTATACATCGCTACACAGATCGAAACAGTTCCTCAAACACATGGTGCACATATATCTTTGTCTGCGCGTCATGACGGATTGCGTCAGTAAATCATCGATGTAACTTCTCGTGTGGTCGCGCTGCCGCGGCGCTGTCGGGCTAGTGCGAATTTGATATGTGACTTATCGCTTACGAGGCCGATATGCGGCTCGGTTCGCCTCGGACCCGGACTCCTGCGACCGACGGGTTTTTCATTTACTTCAGTAATTTCAATTGTTTCCACATGGGTTATTTGTAATGTGAAATTCAGATTTTGTTGAGATTGTAGAAATAATAACGTTTGATATATTTTTACTAGTTGTTGCCCGCGATTCCGTTTGCGCGGAAATTTATTTTCCCGGATGAAAAATAGCCTATGTGTTATTTTGATGTATAATCTATATACCTGTCAAGTTTCATCAAAATCCAACCAGTAGTTTTTGCGTGAAAGAGTAACAATCACACACACACACACACACGCGCGCGCACACACACACACACACACACACACACACACACACACACGCGCGCGCGCGCGCACACACACAAACACACGCACGCACACACACACACACACACACACGCTCACAAACTTTGACGTTTATAGTATTATTTATTTATTAGTAGGATGATAATAGGATGCATTTCGTTCAATGAGTGGGATTTCTTATGACCCATATTCTATACTTTTCCACTCCTTATCCTATAAAGTTGATGCCTATGGGCAGTAGAGATCACTTACCATCAGATGACCAACCAACTTGTTTACCATTTATCATTCTGCTATGAAAATCTTATTAATTTACCTCAAAGGTGCAAACTATATAAAAAGTTGTATAACTCATTTCATTTGAAAGTTACGCGGGTTTCTGAATCATTTTTCGCTAGCACCGAATTCGTGTCGCAGCGTCGCGTCGGTTACGGAAATTGACAAAGTTTCCAGATCTTGCGGAATTATTGAAAGTTCCCGCGACCCGCGAGCACAACAGAATTCAATAAGTGACTGTCACTGATTGGGTATCCACGGCGAGGGAGTAAATGGGGTGTAAGTAAAGAGTTGTAGCGATTATAATGTGATTAAAACAGTGCCTCGGTGGCGTGGTTGTATTTCGGTACGACTACTGTCCTGAGGTCTCGGGTTCGATCCCCAGGTCGGGTAAAGTGATATTGGATTTTTCCATATCAGCCCGGAATCTGGAATTTGTGCCCGATATGGGGATAGGCTCGCACCCTATCACATCTGGGACGGAACTAAGCTCGGCGAAATGTGGGTGTACTAGTTGGCTAGTGCGCCTCTGCCTACCCCTTTGGGGATACAGGCGTGAGCTTATGTTAAAACAGTTTTTTTTATAGCATAGACTGGCAAACGAGCAGATGGTTCACCTGATGGTAAGTGATCTCCATCACTCAAGACAAGAAAATCATGGGTGCGTTGCCAACCTAAAAGGAGGGAAATAGGGATTGGGAAAGGGAAGGGGGGAAATTGGGCCACCTGCATGAGTTGCCACTTTTCGTTGGTTTACTGCGAGACAGAATTTTTTATTGTAGAAACTGGCAAACGAGCAGATGGGTCATCTGATAATAAGTGAACTCCCATGATAGACACAACAAGAATCAAGGGTGCACTACCAACCTAAAAGGAAATACTAAACATTGTAAATGAATAAATAAAAACAACAGTCACATACATATCCGCCTTCTTGTGGCTGCATGTATGTACTGTAGACGGGAAAGCTCTGGGTTCAAATCCCAGGTCCCACAAAGCAGTTTCTTTAAAACAATCTGCCATAGACTTAGTTTTCCAAAGGGGATTGACGTCAGACAGGCAGCCGGTTACAAAAATTTCTGAAACATGTTTAAGATAAAGTGTGTTGCACCGACGCCACGTTAGGTGGGATAAGATATATTATAATATTTAGAAATAAGTTGACATTTTAAATTGTAATTTTATATATCATGTATTGTCTGGACTTTAAAAAAGGCCATAACCCTTGAGTTTGTTTCAGCATTTCTTCTCAGGGATAGCCACGAAATGCCGACGCGTTTATTACTTTATCAATATCTTAAAATCAATATATTCTCGTAATTGACATGTGAAAGTGGTTTAAAATATCCTATTTGCAGGATAAATGATTTGAATTTGAATTTAAGCATGGGATAAGTGACATATTTAGGCGTATTGCAAGGTAGGCAAAATTTGCAAAATGTTTCTCTTCAATCATCATCGCCGTATCGATTTAAATGATAAGCTGACGATGCACATTAGGCCTAGTGTGGGTTCGGGACTGTGTGTTTGACTGTTGGGTGTACGTAATTGTTATTTCATATAAAGAGATTGTGAAAATCTCGGTAAGATGTTTGTGTTCCAGTTGCCCGAGCACGAAAAACTAATGTAAACGTAAATGTATTCGAGTTCGCTGCGCACTGATGATGTTTGGTTAATATTTCATACAAATTTCATAGACGCGCATCGAGTTCGAATACATTTACGGTTGTCAGAAATTTTCCCGTTCAGGCCGCTGTTCTATAGTTCACTTTTGCCTATCCCTTTGACACAGGTGATTTTATCCCCGCTACGTCTTACTTATTATACCATAGTACCCACACTTAACTGGTAAACATTTACGATGTCCATTACCATGGTCTACAGGGCGACTTTACATTCTCCACGATTTTACTTTACTACTGCCTTTATCGTAGGTACTTCTGGATATGTGTAACGCATTCGATAATAGTTTATTGGTCCCTCGGTTTACGTGGTTCAGTATATGCGGATTTTTTACGCGGTTGAGAGGTCCAAGAAAGCAATTTTAATGTATTACGGAGGGATATAAAAAATATTTATATTAGAATAGCTAATATCTTTTTTTGTAATATGGAGTGCGTTTTAATTATTAAAATACAGAATACTTATTAAATTATTTAATAATACTAATCTACTAGTGTACTAGTGCACCTCTGCCTACCCCTTCGGGGATAGATGCGTGAGCTTATGTAATGTTTTGTTAATACTAATCTTCTACCTACCCTTTTCAAATATGTTTCAGAATTGATTCTGCTTACGTTGGTACAACCAGTTGTCTGCTTTGGAAGTTAGACTGAAAATCATAACATAACATAACATAAGCTCACGTCTGTATCCCCGAAGGGTAGGCAGAGGCGCACTAGCGAACTAGTACACCCACGTTTCGCCGAGCTTAGTTCCGTCCCAGATGTGATAGGGGGCGAGCCTATCGCCATATCGGGCACAAATTCCAGACTCCGGGCTGATATAGAAAAATCCAATACCACTTTGCCCGACCCGGGGATCGAACCCGAGACCTCAGAACCGTAGTCGTACCGAAATACCACCACGCCACCGAGGCAGTCAGGTTAAAAATTATGAAAAATAAAATGCACATTGCACAAGTTGGTGGCCGAAAATCACTCTAATTATATTCAAATAATCACAAGTTTAAAAACTTAACAGACCAACTTCAAATCCGATCGTAACCAAAATTATATGGGACCACCCGTGAAATAAGCTCTATCGAACACAACAATAGAATTTTGAAAATCGGTTCACATTTGGCGGAGATAACGCGTAACACACATAAAAAAATACAAACGAATTGAGGACCTCCACCATGTTGGAAGTCGGTCAAAAAAGATTTAGTTATAAAAAAAATACAGACGAACTGAGGACCTCCTCCCTTTTGGAGGTCGGTCGATAATTTTTTTGCGTAGATAAAAATATACCTCTTAAATACTACATTTAAAATTCAAGTACCGCGTAAATCGGGGGCCTACGTGAACAGTTTGCGAAACTGATTCAGGGACACATGTAAACAATTTAATGACACATGTGGTTTAAAAGTCCGTTTGTGCGTCATTACCGTTTTATGTTTATTTATACTAGTTATGGTTTTGTTTTATTGTACACTGCAGATCGTTGCTTATGTTCCAACACAAGAAATTTGATTCAATATTCTGTTTGATAGTCATAACCATGTCATCATCAGCCAAAGGACATTCCCTGCTAATAACTCCTTAATACCATATTAATCAATTCCGAAAAATCTTTCAGTTGTAAGCAGAGATAGCTTAGTTGGGAATGGTACGGACTGCCGAGACAAGTGTCGGAGGTTCGAGAGAGGTTTTCTATGTTAAGTGTATTTTCATTGTAAAATATCGCTTGCTATAACGATGAAGGAAAACTATCGATTACCAAAAGAATTTTGAAAATTGGTCCTCATTTGGCGGAGATATCGCGTAACATAAAAAAATACAGACGAATTGAGGACCTTCTCCTTTTTGGAAGTTGGTTGAAAATATTAACAAATTAAACAAACATGGATACATTAAAATGTGAATCGTCAATAGACGGTCGATGCTACTGATATAAGCTAGAACACATATATCGTGTTCCACGTATTTATCCTGAAGGGTGGTTGTGTGCAGTGTACACCCTGCATTATGCACCGTCACGTCTCACCCCCGGGGGATTAACGTAACCCCCACCAACTTGTGCAATGTGCATTTTATTTTTCATAATTTTTAACCTGACTGCCTTGGTGGCGTTGTATTGATACGCGGCACGACCGTCCTGAGGTCTCGGGTTCGATCCCCAGATCGGGAAAAGTTATATTGGGTTTTCGTACTCAGTATTAGTCTGGTGTCCGGAATTTGTGGTGGGCGATAGGCTCGCCCCTTATTACATCACCATTTCCCTGCAGTTACACATATTCATTCAACAATAATACAAAACCAAAACTCGCAAAGCACACTCATTATAACAAAAACATATTAAAATTACCCGCAACAAAATAAACACGCGCAAAATCCTCAAATCCCCAAATTATCCGCTTTATAATCCTGGCCACACCGTTCGAAATTTAAAATATGTCACGTAGGAAGCGTTGCGAGCGGCGCATTGAGGCAAATTCAACGCATCCACCGCGCACCATGTGAATACGTTAACCGTTTAAAAGCCGCCGCGATGTGGTTTGTTTACGTCTTATTAGAGCGGAATATTTTATGTTTGCGCTGGCAGCACCGCTTTTATATTACGCTGCGAATGTTAGAGACGTAATTAATATATGCGACATGTTGCTACGGAAAGATTTGTAAGTAGTTTAGAATATTTTTATGTATCACAAAAAGTTAGACTTAAGTTTATCAGACGGTTTCTGAAACGATGATCAAATTAATATTCAATTGTCGGAGCATTGGCCTAGTCACAGTTGTCAAAATACCTCAAAAGTCCAACGTTTTTGTTAATTAAGGCACCGTTGAGGTGCCTCTTCGGTCTTGTGGCGCCGAATATGAGCTATGGATCAAGATATCCTGGGTTTGAATCCTAGTGCGGTCTACATCATGTGTGGATTTTTTTCACATGATTTATCCGGGATTCCTCAGAGAAGGCTGACATTAAACAGGCTGTTCGTAAAAACTAAGCGAAATCCTTTTTACAACATTAAAAACAATATATTTCGCCCCAATAATGGAGTGGGATAATGGCAGGTGGATGAAGCAGATCAACAACTTAACATACACACAGAAGCTCACGCCTGTATCCACGAACGGGTAGGCAAAGGCGCTCTGGCGAACTAGAACACCCACATAGCTTAGTTCCGTCCCAGATGTGATAGGGAGTGAGTCTATCGCCATATCGGGCACAAATTCCAGACTCCAGGCTGATATTGGAAAAAATCAATATCACTTTGCCTGACCCGGGGTTTTTTTTTATTATTTAATAAAAGGCATATTACAGAAAACAATCATACTTAATACAACATAATAATTACGACTTACGATCTAAACTGTCTTGATCAAACCTGAGACCTCAGGATGGTAGTCGTAATACTCCACCACACAGCCACAGAGGCAGAATAGCTTACCGTGCTTCGTAATTATGAAAGTAAACAGTAGAGTCGTTGGAAATTTGTAGGCAGTACCTCGTAGTAGTTTAATGAGTGTCAGTATATCCCCGGTTTTCTTTTAAGTTATATCAAAGGGGACGATGTTTTCCGAGCATTTACGTTCGTACGTCCAAGCCAAACATTGTTAAGTATGGCACTTAAACAACATGGCGGAAGGTGTAAGCGATCGAGGTTTATTGTCACGATATTTATTTTAGGGCGCCTTTTTTTTTATAGAGATTGGCAAACGAGCAGATGGGTCACATGATGTTAAGTGATCTCCACCGCCCATAGACACCCAAGACACAAAAAGAATCATGGATGCGTTGCCAACCTAAAAGAAGGGAATGGAAGGGGAGGGAAAAGGGATTGGGAAAGGGAGTGGAGAAATGGGCCACCGGAAATCTCACTCACCGAACGAAACATGACAGCAAGCTGGCACTTTACGTTTCTGTGAGATAGTGGTGTCTAACCGGTCGAGCCGGCCATTCGTTACTGTCTACAGCGTGGCTCTATCACTCAAAAAATACTTGCAGAATGATTACTATTCTAGAGTTAGGCCTAACTCGATTTAATTTACATGTCATTTTTATATTTAAATGTAGTTTAGAAGTAACTCTAAATTAGTAATAGTGCTGCAAGTCACCATAAGAGTCAATATTCGACTGACTTCCAAGAAGGAGAAGGTCCTCAACTCGTTTGTATGTTTTTATGTATGTTACGCGATATCTCCGCCGAATGTGGACCGATCTTTTAAATTCCAGAGTGGTCCTATATAAATTTGGTCACGATCGGATTTGAAGTCAGTCCGTTAAGTTTTTAAACTTGTGATTATTAATAATCGGATAACTTTTATCGGGCGGGTTCGATTCCCGCACCGAGACAAATGTTTGTGTAACTCACAGATATTTTCGGGTCTGGGTGTTGTGAGACCGAAAGTCTCGTAATTTCTGATACCCCCGATACAGGTTATACCTAATGTGACTGTGTTTGTAACCGTTGGGTGTATTTAGCTTTAGACTGAGATCTATAGAGCAAACATAGACTAAATCTGAGTAAAAAACGAACTCAGTAACATAAGCTCACGCCTGTATCCCCGAAGGGGTAGGCAGAGGCGCACTAGCGAACTAGAACACCCACATTTCGCCGAGATTAGTTCCGTCCCAGATGTGATAGGAGGCGAGCCTATCGCCATATCGGGCACAAATTCCAGACTCCGGGCTGATATGGAAAAATTCAATATCACTTTGCCCGACCCGGGGATCGAACCCGAGACCTCAGAACCGTAGTTGTACCGAAATACCACCACGCCACCGAGGCACGAACTCAGTGAGTATTTAGAATGTTTAAATCGAACTTCGACTTAGTCCGAGACATTTTTTTACAAGAAAAATAGATTTACAGACAGACTAAACTAAGATTTTAGGGGGTCAATTGAAATAAGCGCCCTCGCATTCTAATAAGTGGTAGATGGCGTTACCGGCCTGAGATAATTTTTTTCGTATGAAAATTTGCTTGATAACCCTTCTGTAGTTAGTAGTATTAAATATATTTGCTTCAGTCAAATACTTCTATGTATTACTAGACAGGCAGTTCGGTACATAAAATTTGCGCACTAAGTTTCCGTCAATTGACCGCAACTCACTATAGAGATCCGCTCTTTTCCTTAGCCGTCAACCATCAAACAATCGCCATAATGTGACACAATTTTACTTCTAAACAGCTTTTCTATAGTCCGATTGCTAATTAAACGGAGTAAACTGACAGATCGAAATGTCACTTTCCAAAATAATGTTGCTTACTTTCAAAACATAGTGATTGATCTAGTTCAATTTTTGTCATTCAAAGATACAATAATAATGCACTACTTTACAAAATTAGAATTTTATTGTGTATTTTTAGAAATTTCAGCTTACCCATCGATTAAAAGACCGTGTCAATAAGTTTACGTAAATAATCACAACAGATACGCGAAATGATAACAATGAAAATTACAAATGTTACTTTTAATTTTTGAGAAAAATTACGTTCAGGACATTCATAGCTTTTGTAAATTTTATTTATAATGAATCATGACTATAATTCCAGTACACATGCCATAACTTAGCATGAAGTAATTTACTATGACTATAATTCAATGGACAAGTAGTACTAATAACACATTAGGCAGGAATTACGACTTTAAGTTGGACTTTAGAAAATGAAAGAATTAATTGGTTCACTGAATTTAAATGTTTAAATAATCTTGATCTTTTTACCGCAGCACTATTTATATTTCATAAAAAAGTGGCAACATCTGAAATGTCAGATTACTTCGTTTAATTAGCAATCCTACTATAGTAGTAGTATACATAGAAGTCATTGGCTTCAGTCTATAACTTGAGTCACCCACTCTCCTTGAGGACTCACTTTAAGTGTGTTTAGCTTTAGTTTTTAACTTGGCTCTTTTGATATGGCCTAGGTTATATGCTAATTTACTTAGAATAACTTAAGTGCATAATTAACGTATTCAGCTTCCCGATGCCGACGGTAGGGAGGAGGGCGTACCTCCACAATTTCACTTCATTAGAAATGTTTTTGAGTTGAAATTAGTGCTCCGTCTTCTCTTTAACGAGTTTTGAATTTTGTGTATGTTATGAGAGGAAAAATACATGGAGCCAGAACAGACGCTAAAAGGTATAGAATTTTTCGTGTAAAGCAATCTTTTAATACAGACTGACTGGTTTTATATTTCTAGATTTTTATGCAGTAGTGTCGCTGGAGACAATTATGTCTCCCTTATAAATACTCGTACGATGAGTAAGATTTTTGATGTGCAAATCCTTTTCTAATCTCCTTAAAGTTTTCCACTGCATGCAGAGCTTTGGCTGTATACCTGGCATCGCTGATGTCCATGGATGATGGTCACCACTTACCATTAGGTGGACCGTCTCGTCTACTCTCTTAAGCCAATAATGAGACATGAGGGTAAACGAAAACGTCTCGAAAACGTCTCATAGCAGTATTATTATAATCGTACTTGTACCGATTCCTGTATAAAAAGACGAAGTCATCACATAACAAATCGGTATTACAATGGATCACCCTGGAATTAAAGAGGCTAACTTATAACAACAGTTTAAAGCCCGAATGGTCAAACGCTACTCAACTTTAACGGCTTCTTACATTGATTTTCGCCATTCAATGTTGTCAAATAAGGCGGCATTAAACGACATAAGGCGACCTTAAGTGTATGAACATTCGCCGGTAACTGAGCAAATGGTGAAGACTGGTGAAGGTGAGACTTTTACTTTCAAACCATGTGAAACAAGGAAATAATCACAAGTTTAAAAACTTAACTGACCGACTTCCAATTTACCGATCGTGACCTAATTTATATGGGACCATCCTTGAAATAAGCTCTATCGAACACAAAAAGAATTTTGAAAATCGGTCCACATTTGGCGGATATATCGAGTAACATACATAAAATATATATACAGACGAATTGAGGACCTCCTCCTTTTTGGAACTCGGTCGAAAAGTGACAGCCTATTCTTAGCCATTTGCTCAGCTAAACTGTTTTTATAAGTAAAGCCCATTATGTCAGCCTAAGTAAGTTGGAATCAAAGTAACAAGGCAGCGCGTCAAAAACCCTAATAACATCCTTCCTTTTTAAAGTTGGTGAAAAAACTCATCAATTACTCCGTTAGCAGGTCATCCGAATAATAATATACTCAAGGGAGTCGCCACTCCATCTTCCTGCACGAGCGCTCGGGAGTTGGGATCCCTCCATCCCTAAGTTCAATGACCTTCATCTCGAACGATAGATTGGAGGCGTTTAAGATGATGATCAGCTGGCGAAGACTTTATAGAACATGTTTTCTATCGGCTTTTAACATGTTTGGACATTTTATTTATTAATAATGCAAAGCGTGTTATCAGTGGTAGAGACAGCACGAATTGGTCGGCTGGACCGGTTTGATACCATTCTTTTATGAGACTTTCTGTTTTCTATGGAAGGTACACGTAAAATGGTAGCTCGCTGTTGCATTTCATTCGGTAAGGTGACCTAATTCCCTTCCCCCTTTACCCAATCCTTATTCCCTTTTTTAAGGTTGGCAATGCATCCATGACTATTTTGGTGTCATGAGTATCTATGGGCGGTAGAGCCCACCGAATCAGAATCGAACCCGCGTCCTCTCGTTTCACAGCCGACCACTCGCCCGCTATGCCACAAAGGATATGAAATATGAGCTGTGGACTAGCAAAAGACCAGGAATTCGAATAATGTATAAAAAATACTTATAATATATGCATAAGCAGCGATAGTACAGTGATAGTATAGTCAGTACAGTGACAAATTTATATTTTTTGACATCAATAGTTTTATTGAGAAATGTAAATTTAAGTTGACTAGAGATACTTTGTATCTATCACATAGGAATAAAATTGACATTGCTACATTGTTAGCTTATAATATTAAGTCAGTCATAAGTAGTATGACGAAGTTCCCGACCACTACAGGTTTTAGTAGTAATACTAATATTACTGTAGTAAATACAAATAATAATTTAAACTTTTAAATACGACAACAGAGAATGAGTCTAGTTTCTTGATCTTAACTCACCAAAATATAAACCGTTTCTCTGGCAAAATTTTAGACATAGATTTATTTATAGAAAAATATCATGTAGATATTTTGTGTTTCACTGAGACATGGCTAAAGCCAAGTAGGATGGCGTTCAGTGTCGGTGGTTACAAGGTCGCCAGCTCATTCAATAGAATTTCAGCAGAAGGTGGGGGCACTTTGATCCTCATCAAGGATGGTATCTCATTTAAAGAGAGACAAGACCTATCCAAATTGTCTGTTGAACGAGTCTGTGAAGTTGCATGTGCAGAAACAAATGAGTATGTTATTTTATGTGTATATAGGCCTCCATCAGCAAACATTTTATTATTTCTATCAAAGTTGGAGGATATTCTTAAGAAAATTAAAATGAATAAAAATGTTTTAGTTTGTGGTGATTTTAACATTGATGTCTTAATAAACTCAACTGATAAATGTAATTTTTTGTCACTCTTAAAGTCCTTTCATCTTAAATGTCAATTTTACGAGCCTACTAGAGTGACTAATAATTCAGCTACATGTATCGATAATGTCATAAGTAACTTTGATATAACACACAAAGAGCTAGTTTCAGGTGTCCGTTCAGATCATAAATGTCAGTTAGTCAAACTAAGGTGTAACAAAATTATGAATACTAAAACCACAATTCAAATAAGGCCACTGTCAAAGCGTAATTTGGAGAGGTTTAGTAGTGCAGTAAATTCACTTTTATCTTCTTTATCGACAACATCGGACCACCCAAATGATATGTTTACAATTTTATTCGATAGTATCTCAAGTGAATTTAATAAAATATGTAAGTCTAAGACCACTACGTGTAAAAATAAGCTATTATTCAGCGCCTGGGCAACAAAAGGTATTAAGCGTAGTAGAGATGTTCTTTATGAACTATATGACAAAAGGTCCTATACACCTGATGTTAAGTTCAATAATTACTTAAGAACATATTCAAAAATATTTAAAAGAGTGTGTAAACAAGCAAAAGCAGCTTATGTAAGCAATAATATAAAAAAATCGGATGATAAGATTAAGAGTACATGGAAAATAATAAATACTGAAACTGGTAAAAATAGGGTTAAAGACGGACAAATAGTTTTAAATATTGATGACGAACTGGTTTCAGACAAATGTACTGTTGCAAATTTTCTGGATAGGTATTTTACTAACATTCCTTTCGAGACCACGAAATGTCTTTTATCATCACCAGTAGTAGCTGAATCATTCCTAAAAAAGAATGTAAATAGAACATTGCCTAGTTTTGATTTTGCCTCAGTCACACATTATGATATTACAAAAGTATTCAAGAGCCTAAAAATGAAAAGCACTGAAGACATTTGGGGACTCTCTGTTAAAGCCTTAGATTCCATCATTGTTAACATTGCGCCAATGTTAGCTGACATATTTAATAGTTGTATTAGATACGGCATATTTCCTGATCTTATGAAAATAAGTAAAGTAATACCAATTTATAAATCAGGATGTTCAAATACTGCTTCAAACTATAGACCGATATCTATACTACCAGCATTTAGTAAAATTTTTGAAAAACTTATATTAAATCAAATGCTGGTTCACTTTAATTTAAATAACATTCTCCATAATAGGCAGTTCGGTTTCACAAAAGGCCGATCTACTCAAGATGCTGGTCAAGCCTTAATAAAGTCTGTGCTAGAAGCTTGGGAGGGATCGCAAGATGCTTTTGGAGTATTTTGCGATCTCTCTAAGGCATTTGATTGCGTCAATCATAGAATTCTTATTTCAAAACTTAATTTCTATGGAATTCGTGGCACAGCTCTTAAATTATTAACATCGTATTTGACTGATCGGACACAAAAAGTTTTCATCAATAATATCTCTTCGAAGGGTTCCCCTGTTAGAATAGGTGTACCACAAGGATCTATCTTAGGCCCTTTCTTATTCTTAGTATATATAAATGACTTCCCATGTATGATTAATAATATGGCAGAAGTAGTCTTATTTGCTGACGATACGTCGCTTATATTTAAGGTAGACAGGAAGGATAGGAATCTTGTAGAGTCAAATAAAGTTCTTCGTTTAACATCAGATTGGTTTTCTGCAAATAATTTACTTCTAAATGCTTCAAAAACAAAATGTATAAAATTTTCATTGCGAAATATGAATCATGAAAAATCAAATATCACATTAGACAATAAAACATTAGATTTAGTCTCGTCTACTGTCTTCCTTGGAGTAACAGTAGATGTCAAATTGCAATGGGGCCCTCACATACAAAAAATTTCTGGAAAACTGAGCTCAGCCATATTTGCAATTAGGAAAATAAGACAATTGACTGATGTGGCTACGGCTAGGTTGGTATATTTTGCATACTTTCACAGCATTATGTCTTATTGCATTTTGTTGTGGGGTTCTGCCGCAGATCTGCAGACTGTCTTTGTACTACAGAAGAGAGCGGTTCGCGCTATATACAACCTCCGATCCCGTGACTCTCTTCGAGAACTGTTCAAAGATATTAATATACTTACTCTGCCGGCCGAATACATCTTTCAAAACATAATGTATGTTCGCAAAAATTTAATTAGTTTTTCTAAAAACAGTGAAATACATAGCATAAATACGAGGAATAAAGACAAACTTGCAATTCCTAAATTAAGACTCTGCAAATCAAATAAATCATTTATAGGAAATAGTGTTAGATTTTATAATAAACTTCCTTCCGAAGTAACTAACTTACCAGGTGATAAATTTAAATCCTATGTTAAACGTGCCTTAATGGCTAGGGCTTATTATAGCGTTGCAGACTACTTAGCTGATAGGGAAGTCTGGCGTTAGTTCTGCACACTGCACCAAGATGGTGACCTTAACTGAACCGAGTCGCCTTCTTCTTTTTTCTTTACTTTAATAGTAACTTTTTTAACTTTACTACAATAGTAATTATTTTAATTATAATGACATTTTTGATTAAAGTACATTGACTGGCTTGACATTAACATTAATATAGTTATCTGATAATAATATAGGACATTAGGTATATTTATTATATTTTTATTGTAAACAGACCGACCGATCGACCAATTTAGAAAGTGTATGCCATAAATTGTATAAAAATAATCATATAATGACTAAGCTTATTGTTTGTGATATACATAGATATAAGGATTTTTGTTAGTATGGGTTTTTGCATCCTACAATGCCATTTCACCTTTTAATCATTCTTTTGGTAATTACACCTCCAGTGGTATTGAGGATGCGTGAATCCATATAAATATGATTATCAATTGTATTGACAATTTGTAAATCAAATTTTTTAAAAAAGGAAAATAGACAAAAGAAAATAAAAAAGAAATGGTGACAATTGATGATGAAAAAAATAAGCCCGGAGTTTCTTTCTGCCTTTCTTCTTCGGGTCGTCATCCGTAGGTAGCTAGAGAAAGGCTGGTAGGTTAGCTAGGATAGGGCCTCACGCACCAATCCCAACTGCTTCCAGTATTTCCAGTCAATCCCCTGCCACCATTCCTGCCATATGCCATTCCCATACAATCCATTCCCTTACACTCTATTCCTATTTCCCCTTATCACCCTATCTCAGCCATCCCATCGTTATTATGTCCATACTTGCCTGCCTGTTGTCTAATACAAATATATAATGTAAATTATATTAATCCTAATTTAAAAATTTACTTGTGTTGACTTGTCATAAGTGCTTTTTTACATGCCTACGTGATCAATAAAGATTTTTATTTTATTTTTTATTTATAGCTCAGTTGGGAGTGGTCCGGACTGACGAGACGAGTGTCGGAGGTTCGAGACCAACCCCAAAATCGAGCATACACCTCTGATCTTTCTATGTTTAGTGTGTTTTCTTTGTGAAATATTGCTTGCTATAACGGTGAAGGAAAACATCGTGAGAAAACCTGCATACTCGAAAATTTCTCCACAAGAATTTCGAAGATATGTGAAGTGTACCATCCCACATTAGGACAGCGTGGTAGACTAAGGCCTAACCCCTCTCATTAGTAGAGGAGACCTGTGCTCAGCAGTGGGACAGTAATATTACTGGGCTAAAATTATTTATTTAATTTTATTTATTTTCTACCTGCCCTTATCCCACCTTAATGTGGGGTCGGCGCAACACACTTTTACAAGCATGTTGCAGGAATGATGTGGCTAAGTTTTTACGACCGGCTGCCTGCCTGACGTCAACCCCCTCTGGGGGATCGAGTCCCGGGCAAATTAAATTAGAAAATTCGCTTTGCCCGACCTGGGAATCGAACCCACAGCCTCCCGGTCCACAGCCCATACATGCTGCCACTAGACCAAGGAGGCGACAATTATTTATTTTATTTTATAGGAATACTTTTTTATTTTACACCGCTTCTAATACCCATTGATATAATATTTAATAACAGACATTTCAGCAGATCTACTGAAATAATATAAGCCATTACGAAGTTAAAGATCACAGAGCCGAAACTCTATTGTCTATTTTACGGACGGACGGTTTGACCGGGGCAAACAATCAGCTGGCCCTTGGGAGTGGGTTGCCAGGGGTTTAAAATACCCCAATTTCGATGGATATTTCCGCAGTGACTGGATTTGAAGGTACGATAGATTCCAATTTGGAGACATTCTGTTAATAGTCGCTAAAATTATGCTCGTCTGAACGAAAAAAGATACGCAAGTGACTGAATGCGTTGCGCTTTCCCGGGATTTGGTTCTCAATATTACTTTCTTTCTTTTCACCTGCACTTATCCTACTCTAATGTAGGTTCGACGTAATACATATTTTGAATCATGTTACAGAAAGGATTCAGCTTAGTTTTTACAAGCAGCTGCTTGTTTCTCGTCAAATCTCCTCTGAGGGATCCAGTTACAGGCAAATCATGTTAGAAAAACACCCGCCTGAACTGGGTTTCGAACCCAGGACATCCTAATACGCTATTACTAGATGAAGGATGCTCAAATAATGATAAAAATATTTACGCCAAAAAAATGTTAAAGATTATACCGGAAAACCGGAAATAAATTCCGGAATATGAAATATTCCGGTAATAAAGCTCTTATTTGCAACCCCATAGGTCTGCGCTCGCTGCGCTCGTCTCGCGGTCATGTGCAAACGGAAATTAATTAAAGTATCGTACACCATCATAACCGGAATATTGTTCTTGTTAACTTGACTCCTTGTTAATTACCCGGTTGTGTGTACTTAACGGAATTTAAAATTGATGGCAATATAAACAGACGTACACTTTTCATTACAGATGTCGGAATTTTTAATGTGTTGGTACTGTTAATTGCCTGTCTTGGTGGTATGTAGGGAAATAATATAAATTGATTCATATATTACGATTCCTGCCGGCTTAAATTCGCGAAAATGTGAAGTAAGAAGGTAGAAAGTAGTAAGCCTAACAAGTGGGTTTGACTGCCCTCTTAAATATTTTCCCTTAGCCAATGCTACTTTTTTATATCTGCCCTTATCTCCCTATTATAATGCTGCAGAAAGGATTTAGCTTAGTTTTTACGACCGGCTGCCTGCCTGATGTCAACCCCCATCTGTGGGATCCAGTTCCGGAAAAATAGTAAGTATTAGAAAAACACCAAGCTCGAGCTAGGAATCGAACCCAGGACCTCCCAGTCCACAGTCCATATATGCTACTAGACCCAAGAGGCGACTAAATGCTACTAACAGAAATAATATCTCAAAACATAAGTTGAAACTAAATATACTTTTATTTTTCGTAACAAAGAGCCTTCAAGATTAATGGCGAATTTAAGTACAATCCAGCTAAAGGTACTTACTTTGTCAGAATACGAGTAATAGTAAGAATATTGAACCCTAAAAAGGTACGATGACATGAACCAACTACGTAACCTTTCTTTATTCGCAGGGAATTTGTAGCTCTGTGTAGGGTTGGGCGCTTTCGAGGATTCATTCGGTATGACTCGTTCACTCGTTCATAGTTCTTGCTCTGTTCTTTTAATAACATCGATTAAAATATAATGGAATAGTGACATAAAACGGTGGCCCAATTCTCTTAACTTTCCCAATAACTAGTTCCCCCCTTTTAGGTTGGCAATGCACCTATGATTCTTTTAATGTCTTGGGCGTCTATGGGCAGTGGAGATCACTTGCCAGGTGACCCGCCAGCTAGTTTCTCTAAATAAAGCTATAAAAAAATGTTCTAGGAGTGTGGATGGCCCTTAAAGCACTGGTTAGACGTTTTAGAGTAAGATATGAGAAACAATGGTGTCACTGTGGGGGATGCTCAAGACCGGGTGAAGTGGAATCGCAGACGTGAAATGTAGAAAGGCAGATCCTAGCATTATAAATTGATATGTAACGACAGGCAGAAAAAAGATGAGTGTACAATAATTTGCTAGTATTGTACTGTTATGTTGATGGGGCCAGAAGGTCGATAGTGGAATTATTCATAGCTATTCATAGATCAAATTCTTTATCAACAATAATTGTTGCCAGAAGACATATTTTTGCTATTTCTGTATGTGGTTTTGCTAGAATACTTTGAATTACTCCAACATCCATTACACAATCCATCAGCAATATTAGAAAAAATCTTAAAAAATATATAAATAAAAATAATCACAACTTTAAAAACTTAACTGACCGACTTCCAATTTACCGATCGTGACCAAATTTATATGGGACCACCCTTGAAATTAGCTCTATCGAACACAAAAAGAATTTTGAAAATCGGTCCACATTTAGCGGAGATATGGCGTAACATACATAAAAAAAATACCGACGAATTGAGGACCTCCTCCTTTTTGGGAAGTCGGTCGAAAAATAACAATGTAAACTCAGTCGATCTAGTTCGCGGTATATCCCCATCCCTACGGTAATCCCCGGTGTATTCGCCACAATTCCGCGAAGTTGCCGCCACCTGGCATCTAATTCGGCCCGCTCTAATCCTCATACATATAAATTCGAGTTAGATTTGTTACTCGTCCGCCTATGTGCTTATATCTTATAGTTTTTGCACAATACTTTTGCAAGTTAAATCTCTTGGTGATATGACACGCGCTCTCTGATGGCTAAGTTTTTGTAATAGGAAATTGGATGGGATTTTTTACTAATATAAGTCTCTGAATTGTTTCGTTGAGGTGTTCAACAAAGTTATTTTTAAGAAAATGTGAGATGATAAAATGCATTTATCCAAAAATATCCAGCTCGATCAGTTTATTTTTTATTTTTTTTATTTTTATTTAAAAAAAAACACAAAACAGGTTACAATCAAATATAGGTACAAATTGCTACAAACAAGGTTTTTTAACATAATTATAACCCAAAACTTGTGTTCTAGAATTAACAAAGTTGTACGAGATATACATATTATATATAAGTAATAAAATCTTAGCAATGAAAACTAATTAACGATAAACTGCCAGTGCATTGCTATTATATTAGTATAACATAATTAACAGGATTAGTTTATGATGTGGAATGTAAAATTTAGGACATATTGCAATTACAAGTTATAATTTAGGACATCTAGAGCTTTACGGATCAGTTTCTTATATGCAGAAATATTACTATTAAATAAATCAACAGAGGGGTTTTTATTCATTAGCGTATTGTATTGCCGACACATACGGACGATAGGATTAAAATAGGATGTATTATTACGGAAAATTTTAAGAGAGAAAACGTTTGGTTTACGACTTCTATAGTTTGTATTAATGTTCAAATCAGATAGCAATACTGGAGAATCAATTAGAGAATTAATTATTTTGTACAAGTACATGAAATCGCTAATGGAGCGTCTGGATTCTAATGAGAGCGCATGAAAGTGAGACAATCTGTCATTGTATGATTTTAGTTTCCGATGCAAGTTATGTCTGAAACAAATGATCTTAAAGCAAGTTTTCTGAAGCTTTTCAACTTTATTAATATGTACATGGTAAAATGGAGACCATATGACTGCACCGTACTCTAATATTGTTCTAACCAGAGTATTAAACAAATGAATGAGACTGTGAGGTTCTTTGAAATCTTTTGTTATGCGTACTATGAATCCTAATAATTGTGAACTTCTCTTAGTGATGTGGTCGTAATGGTTTCGGAAAGAGAGATTATCGTCAAATACTATACCAAGATCCTTTATACTAGTTTTTCGTTCAAGGAACTGGTTGTTAAGGGAATATGTAAACATAATTTTGTTGATTTTCTTAGTGAAAGAGATGATGAAACACTTCTGAACATTTAAAAACATATTATTCTCGATGCACCAGTTCTCGATAAGATCAAGGTCACTTTGTAAGTCTATAGCGTCGCGAACGCATGTTATTGCATTGAATATTTTTAAATCGTCTGCATATAGCAGACAAGGACATTTCAGGCGACTAATAAGATCGTTAATAAAGATGATGAAAAATAAGGGGCCAAGGTGGGATCCTTGTGGGACGCCTGAAGTTATAAGAACCGGTGAAGACTGTGCACCTTTAAGAGCAACTAACTGAGTCCTTTTAGCAAGGTATGATTCGACCCATCTTAGCAAACTGCCATGGATACCGAAAGCTTTAAGTTTATGGTAGAGTATAATATGATTGATACCATGAAATTGGTCACCAGAAATCTCACTAACCACTTCGGTTTTCTGTGATACCATGTTTGATACCATTGTATCACAGAAAACCGAAGTGGTTAGTGAGATTTCTGGTGACCAATTTCCCCCCTACCCTTCTCCATAAAAACTCCAAAGGGCAGCGTCGTAACCCCTTTTATTATTACTAAATTAAGAAGTCGGGCAAAGTGATATTGGATTTTTCCATATCAGCCCGGAGTCTGGAATTTGTGCCCGATATGGCGATAGGCTCGCCCCCTATCACATCTGGGACGCAACTAAGCTCGGCGAAATGTGGGTGTTCTAGTTCGCTAGTGCGCCTATGCCTACCCCTTCGGGGATACAGGCGTGAGCTTATGTATGTATGTATGATGTAATTAAGAAGTAACATAATCATCCTCATTATCATCAGCCACAGGACGTTCACTGCTGGACATAGGCCTCCCCCAAATATTTCCAGATCGACCTGTTGGAAGCGGCCTGCTTCCAGCGATTTCTTACGATCTTTATCAGGTCGTCTGTCCACCTAGCCGATGGGGCAGAAAAATTCTCGAGTGGAGACCACGTACCGACAAGAAACATAATAAATGCTTCTAATAATGTCTCGAATACTGCCTCGGTGGCGTGGTGGTATTTCGGTACGACTACGGTTCCGAGGTCTCGGGTTCAATCCCCGGGTCGGGCAGAGTGATATTGGATTTTTCCATATCAGCCCGGAGTCTGGAATTTGCCCGATATGGCGATAGGCTCGCCCCCTATCATATCTGGGACGGAACTAAGCTCGGCAAAATGTGGGTGTTCTAGTTCGCTAGTGCGCCTCTGCCTACCCCTTCGGGATACAGGCGTGAGCTATGTATGTATGTATGATGTAATTAAGAAGTAACATAATCATCCTCATTATCATCAGCCACAGGACGTTCACTGCTGGACATAGGACTCCCCCAAATATTTCCAGATCGACCTGTTGGAAGCGGCCTGCTTCCAGCGATTTCTTGCGACCTTTATCAGGTAGTCTGTCCACCTAGCTGATAGGGCAGAAAAATTCTCGAGTGGAGACCACGTACCGACAAGAAACATAATAAGGACTTCTAATAAAGTCTCAGACAATTTTTTTTTAGACGCCACGTAATTCCAAGAAAATCCTTCACCAGTTGCGTTCATCTCTCACTTGATATTCCTTGCGATTCGGAGCCAATGTCCCCAGAGCCGCGCTTTACCATGCTATTAAAAACGTGAAGCATCAATGTTACATACGCCACCTGATAGTATCCACAAGATGTCTTTGACGCTACCACTTTGATCTTACTTGATTGAGATGTACATGAGCTGTTTGTGCTAGAAGGTAGTATGTTCAACGTATGTCTGTGTTGGAAAGTTAACTTTATCGTGAGAGCGTAGGGTTGGTTTTGTTATGTTATGGTTTTGACACAGATTTTCATCAGACTATATTTTTTGCACAGACTCGGTAATGAGCAGCGGGAGTAGTGCGTAGTGAGGTTACAGCGCACGTGTGTACAGAATGTTTGATCATTATTATTCTTTTTGCCTTAGAAAGTAGTATCGAAACATTAGAGTAGACTATGAAATAATTCATAGATTTAACAATTTTGCACATAGCGAAGGATTCTGATGTAGAATAATAATAAGTATCACATCACAGTGTCACATCCAATATTAGATTAAACTTGTCTTACGTTGCTTCCTTGAAGTAGAAATGAATGTCATTTATATAACTTTACATGTCCATAAACTTGTATTAACTACCTGTTTTACACAAATAACATGTAAGTGATTTTCAATGGACTCGTAAGAAATGTTGCTTTTTATTTTGGTCGACTTTTACTCGTTAATTTAAAAGCCTGCTTAGCCGTGATAGTTTTATTTTCGTTATATGCTACTACCATGATTTTTTTACAATTCTAAAAAACCGTTTAGCTGGTAGGGGGTGCGGACATTTTATTCTTACAAATATTAGCTTTAAAGATTCATATTTCGCAAACGGATCCAAGATTTGTAACAAGTGATGTATCTGTATTGGGATACACATTGCAAATAAGTGTGTTAGCAACGTCGTGCGTCCCGGCAGTTGCGTTTGATGTTGCGCGGATCTCGAGGGGTTTCCGACGGTTCCGACGGTTCCGATGGCTGCGTGTATGTGTTTTTTTTGCGGTTTTAAGGCCACGCTTCATGGAGCTCCCCTCGGCGCGCTCAGCTGAGAGTTCCGTTATTCGAAAAGGGGTGGTATGACATGTTTAGATATCTTTTGTGTTGTTGTTTTTGATATTACTGTGTGACTACCTCGGTGGCGTAGTGGCATTACATGCGCGGTACTACCGTTGTGTAGTCTCGGGTTCGATCCGGGGAACTTTGAAAATAGATTTTTTTCTAAGTTTATTTTATCATTTCCTCAGCGTGGTTTTTATGTATAATCATGCCAAATTACATATCTCTAGTATTCTCTGAGATAAACCGCGGTCAGACAGACTAACATACAGACGGACGGACGGACACGGCGAAACTATAAGGGTTCCTTTTTTTGCAATTAGGCTTCCGAAACTTAAAAATACATATGAATTGAGAACCTCCTCGTTGAAATCGATGTTAAATATACCTCAGATTTACAATATACCAGCAATAAGTCGAGAGTCTTGTAAAGCTCGTATACAGCAGGCAATAAATCTGTAGCCATTGGAAACTCATCAATCGTTGCATCTCCGCCTCTTCGGTGCTATTTATTTTGGATGGAGATAAAATTCCTAATGTCTCGGCTTTGGGAGATTTCGGAGTTTGTATTGTGTGTATAATCAATATTACATGTAAACTCACGCCTGTATCGCCAAAAGGGTAGGTAAACTAGCGAACTAGAACACACATTTCGCCGAACTTATTTCCGTCCCAAATGTGATAAGGGGCGAGCCTATCGCCACCAGACTCCGGACTGATACTGAGTATAAAAATACAATATCAATTTACCCGACATGGATATCGAATCTGAGACTTTAGGAAGTTTATGACTGTTTGTGAAATACACTTCAAATTAATAAACCGTTTTTTCAAAACTATGTTAATTTCAAAGCTATACTCATTCATATAATTACATAAATACCTAGACTTACCTGTATCCCCGTAGGGGTAGGCAGAAGCGAACTAGAAAATTAGAACACCCTCATTTCACCGAGCTCATATCCGTCCCAGATGTGAGGAGGCGAGCCCATCGCCATATCCGGCAGAAATTCCAGACTCCGAGCTGATATTGAAAGAAATAACCCAATACCACTTTGCCCATCCCGGGGATGGAACCCTAGACCTCAAGACGGTAGTCGTACCACGTAATACCACTACGCCAGCGAGGCAGTCAATTATAATGATTTCAAATACTCCAAAAAGTAACCACAAATATTTGAACCACCATTAAACACCGCAATACGCATGGCAAACTTAAGGAAAATCGGAGTTACGCGAAAAAAAACACCTCCGCAAACCCTTACCTTTAGGGGTTGTTTACAAAATTACGTTTGCCGTTACAAAAATAAACGTAAAGGGATTTTGCGTAATATAATCTTCGGGATCGTTAGGAGAGCGAATTCACCAACCGCAGACACTTAATGTAGTAAATCTGGAATGGCAGTTGAAAACCGTTCATTTAGAAACCTCGCAACTCCTTAAACGATAATTTCGAATCAAACCAGTGGAGTGTAGAGATAAATTCTTGTGCTCACAGCTCCGAACAAAACAGATTTAAACAGGCCATCGCGAAATTCGGCGGTCGGAGCACGCGATCTGAATATTGTAGAGTTTCATGTTGATAGTTGGTATTTAATGAATATTTGAATGTAATAAAGTAATGAATGATAAAATAGATTTCTATTGCGTTTTGATCGGTAAGATTTTATCTCATATTGGGATAGGTATGAGTAGGTGAAAAAGACACACTATTTATTTATAAAATTTGGTCCATATACTTTTTATTTCGTCTATTTTATCACGGTATGACTGTCCTGAAGTCTCGGGTTCAACTCCTGAGTCTGGCGGAGGAGAGAGAGATATTGGAATTTTCAATATCAGCCCGGAGTTTGTGCACGGTATGGCTATTATAGGCTTGTCCTCTATCACATCTTGGACGGAATTAACCTCAGTGAAATGGGTGTTCTAGTTCGCTAGTGCGCCCTTGCCTACCTGTCCGGGAATACAGGCGTGATCTTATGTGTTTGTGTTAAACCTTTGCTTCGCTCATCGACTTTTCTCTCATATTTTTCCCTTACGTAACAGATGTCCTCTCGCAACGTAATTATCCCCTCAGCTCATATTCAAATAGCTACACAAGAGGTTACCGAGGGTCTGGGGTTCAAAGCCGGTTCTTTGTAAGCACTATGCTAAAATTCAAGAGGCTGAGTAAACCTAGCCTAGACTTCAATAGACCTGTAGGTTTTACAAGAGTGTATATTTATGCATTAAGTGGAATACTGATTGAGGGAACGTTCGGATGAGATTCGTTTATTTATAAGTTTAGTATGATACAATAAGCCTAACATACAAACAAACATAACCTCACGCCTGTATCCCCGAAGGGGTAGGCAGAAGCGCACTAGCGAACTAGAACACCCACATTTCCCGAGCTTAGTTCAGTCCCAGATGTGATAGGGGGCGAGCCTATCGCGCCATATATATGCATTAAGTGGAGTATTCATTGAAGGAACGTTCGGATGAGATTAGTTTATGTGCATTAAGCCTAATAGCTAGGTAATAAGCAATTGTAATAAATAGCCGCCGTGGCGCAGTGGGCGAGTAGCTGGATGTGAAGCGAGAGGCCGCGAGTTCGATCTCCGCACCGAGACAAATGTTTGTGTGGCCCAGAGATATTTGTTTCGGGTCTGGGTGTTGTGAGACCGTGCGTCTCTCGTAGTTCCTGATACCCACGACATAAGACTACTAATCTTAGTGTGGGGTCAGGACCATATGTGTGACTGTTGGGTTTTATTTATTATTTAATTCCTCCTTAGTCTTGTGGCAGCGTATATAGGTTGTGAACCTGGAGGTTATGAGTTCGATTCCTAGGTTGGACGGGTGATTTTCTTACACGATTTTCAATAACCCGTCTTACAAAATCCGAATATGGTTCGACAGATTAATTTTTTGGTGTTTTGTAACCTAAGGTGGTTTAGGAAAATCCCAAAGGAACAGCCGAAATGGAAAAATAACAAAATTTATACGACCAAACTTTCGGTTCCGTGCGGTTGTGTGAAACCTATTACATCAATTTTAGGTGGTACGAATTCCACCGGCTCACCTAGTCACTACACAAGTTATTCCGATGTTTGCCGATGATATTCCTTCAATTTCCTAACAAGGCACACGTCTTATAAACTTGCATGAGCGTCCGTGGTGCCGCCGCGCCGTCTGCCCAGCCCGCCGCCCGTAACCCTACACCGAAGGCTTACATGGTCCGATGCATTGCCGCGGATTCGGATCGGGTTTCGCGTGTCGGCACCGTTGCTAACTGGACTGAGCATTGCTGTCTGCCCCTTGCATACTTTATGTACACTCTAGAAACTATTGAAATATAATCTTTCTTTCTACCTACCCTTCAACACCTTAATTTGGAATAAAACTATTTTTACGGATTCTATCACGATTTAAAAAAAAGTACCCTTAACCGACGCGAATATATGAAGAGATTGATGAAAGTAGATGAAGCGAAAGTAGTGTGTCAGAATCGGGCGAAGTGGAAATCCATAGTCTCTGCCTACCCCTATGGGATACAGGCGTGATATTATGTATGTATGTATCCCGATTTGGTTTTAATTTTTATGCCCGACGTTTCGATAGCTTTGCAGCCTTCGTGGTCACGGGTCAGACTCTGACTCTGAAATAGTTTTATTCCAATGAATAACATTCGCCTAAGACATCATTACCTTAATTTGGGGTCGGCGCAACACACTTTTTCAAGCATGTTGCAGAAAGGATTGGGCTTAGTTTTTACGACTGGTCGCCTGTCTGACGTCAACCCCTCTAATCCCTATTCTATATAATAATCTAAGGGATCCAGTCCCGGGGAAATTAAATTAGTAAATTTCTTTACCCGACCTGGGAATTGAACCCAGGACCTCCCCGGTCCACAGCCCATACATTACTGCCACTAGACAAAGGACACGGCAAGGCACTAGAAATTATTTAAATATAATATTTCTTACTACCTACCTTGAAACAGTTTGTAGCGGCTCCAAATTGGGTTGGTTTAACGGCAGGTATAAAGAATACATACATACATAGGCTTACTTTAGGACGATAGTCGTACTGCGCACGTAATACCACTCCGTTTTCAAGATAATAAGTTAGAAAGAATTTAAAACAAAAGCCATTAAAACCGATCAAACAATTGTTAGTAGATTAGCAAACACATGTAATAGTTAGCGCGGGCCACTCGTTGACTCGTCGCTCAAGCTCATTACGTTAAAGCTTAAAGCCTTAGACATGTTCAAACTGGTTCAATATGCACGACTCGGTTCAGTATACAGGCTGATCGCGTTCATATTTTATACCTCATACAGTTTCAGAAGAATTCGTTGCAAGATTTTTTGAATTTTACCTACATACTTGAGAATAGTCGTGTCCTTGGTCTAGTGGCAGCATATAGGCTGTGGACCGGGAGGTCATGGGTTCGATTCCCAGATCATGCAAAGCAAATTTTCTAATTTAATTTACCCGGGACTGGATTCCCCAGAGGGGGTTGACGTCAGGCAGGCATCCAGTCGTAAAAACTTAGTCAAATCCTTTATACAACATGCTTGAAAGTGTTGCGCCGGCCACATTAGAGAGGCATAAGGGCAGGTAGAAAGAAAGAAAGAAGGAATTCAGAATAAGGGCCGCATTAGGAAGCTCACAGTTACTCAGAGCTATGGAGAGGGCTATGCTCGGTGTTTACGCGATCAAATCAGGAATGAGAAGTTCCGAAGAAAAACATAGCCCAGCGGATTAGCAAGCTGAAGTGGCAGGGTACATAGCTCGTAAACTCAATAGCCGATGGTGCAGAAAAGATCTCGAGTGGAGACCATGTACCGGCAAGCGCAGCGTTGGACGTCCACATACAAAGTGGACAGACGACCTGATAAAGAGATTGAGATCATCCACATCTGGCTCTCATGGTCATTGTGAAAACATAATTGCTCTATTTACCTTGACATTGGCTAAATCATCACATATGCGTGATTATTTTTAAAAGAAGAAGAAGAAGACTTAATACCCTCCTCCTTTTTTGAAATCAGTTAATAACCGTTCAATATTCAAGTGGTAGAGCCACGCTGTAGACAGTAACGTCTATAGCACGAATGGGTCGGCTCGACCGGTTAGATACCACTGTCTCACAGAAAACCGACGTAAAGTGGCAGCTTGCTGTCGTGTTTCGTTCAGTGAGTGAGATTTCCGATGGCCCATTTCCCCACTCCCTTTCCCAATCCCCTTCCCTCCCATTCCATTCCCTCCTTTTAGGTTGGCAACTCACCCATGATTCTTTTTGTGTCTTGGGTGTCTATGGGCGGTGGAGATCACTTACCATCAGGTGACCCATCTGCTCGTTTGCCAATCTCTGCTATAAAAAAAAATTATAAAGTTCTATAAGAGAGGGCTATATAGGTCATTCGTGTCACAGCAGATTTTTCACCCTTCACTTTTATCATAAATTTTATAGCTCGTTAAACAAAACAAGTAAAGTTGGCGAAGATTAAATAACACTGCGATAAATATGTCTGACGGGTGAAAATAAAAACATGTTGAGTTGCAACTCAGAAAACATACTTTAAGTCGGCAGATAAAAATGTTATAACTCGTAAACAGACGCTCTTGGCAACATTTGATTAATTGATTGATTAGTACACTGCGGGCCGTGGAGATGGAAAATGTATTTCCTTTCGTTTTTATCTCAATATAGTGTCGGCGCTACACACTTTTCCAATCATATTGCAGAAATGATTCGGCTTTTTACTGTTGGAAGCCTGTCTGACTGGAGGTTCTAGTACCACTTAAATTGTGCTAAAAAACCGCATAGCCTGAGCTGTGATTCGAAGTGAGTACCTTCTGAGCTACTTTATAGTTATATAAGTTACTACTAGATAAGAAGACAAAACTACAGTAAGAACACAAATGTTGAGAATCGGTCTACATTTTCCTGAGAGTTTGAATAACATACATATAACCACGAAGTGAAAACCTTGTTTTTTTTTTTTAAGACTAAGGGCGACTTGCACTATTATTACTAACCCACAGTTAGTCCTAACCTCAAGTTAAATTGAAAAATAAATATATGAATGACGCCTAATTCATTACATGTAATGTACTACTTGTAATTAATAATAATATAAAAGGGGCTATACATTTTATTTAAAAATGATCACTCTGTACGTGTCCGGTGTGACCGCGCGAGGGTTAAGGTGGTAGGTGGTAGAGTTACCGTCGCCTGCTGCGCTGGGTAATTTCACTCAGGTCATTGCCATGGCCAGCTTACGTATGATTTATTGCGATTTCGCTGTACTAGATTATCATTATATTTTATGGTTAAGTAGTCTAAAAATTAGTTATATGAAATGTGTAGGGAGGTGGGTGCTAACGCACAATTCTACTCAAATTCTTTCTACCTGCCCTTATCCCACCTTAATGTGGGGTCGGCGCAACACACTTTTTCAAGCATGTTGCAAAGAGGATTTAGCTTAGTTTTTACGACCGGCCGCCTGCCTGACGTCCTCCCCCTATGAGGGATCTATATGACAATTCTACTCAAATATGGATGTTTATTTATGAATTTGACAGATGATGTTTTTTGTAGCAACGCCTAAAATTTCATGGGTGTCTCGCCAAGGATTAGGAATTGGGAAATTTGGACCATCGGAATTCTCACTCACCGAACGAAACGCTACAGCAAGCTGTCATTTTGCTTTGATTTTCCGTGAGGTAATGGCGTCGAATCGATATATTTCGGTGACATTGCATACAAATCGTACCATTCTGAGTAGTTAATTATACGCATGTATTCGAGCTTAATTTACATAATCATGAAGTTTAAAAACCGATTTTCTTTATCAGACCTCGGAGGTTACCACCACCTCTTATAGCAATATTATTAGAATCTTTCTTGTTCCGATTCCCGTACAAAAAAAACGTAGTAAGATTATAATAATACTGCTATGAGAGGTGGTGGTAACCCCCTGGACTGAATTTACACGGGCCCACCCTCGGAGCAAATTCTACCAACCACAATAAGAATTTTGAATAATGATACTTTGGAGATATTGCGTAACATACATAAAAAATAATCAAAAGTTTATTAAAGGACCGACTTTATGAATTATCCGATCCTGATTAAATCTATATGGGACTACCCTTGGAATAAGCTCTATCGAACACAAAAATAATTTTGAAAATCGGTCCACATTTGGCGGAAATATCGCGTTACATAGTTAAAAAAATATATAGCCAAAATTATTACCTATGTCGAAATATCAAGCAAGTTTCCATACAAAAAACTTCAATACCACTATCAACCATTTATTACAATGCGAAGGCGATTATTTCAATTTACACCCTAAAATGTTCTGTGAATGGTTAAGAATCACATAAAACAAGTATATTCTCTCAATAATAGTACGCTGGCCGACTTGGCGCGCGTATATTTCAAATAAACTGAGCGACTTATGACCACGAGGTCATAATTTTGGGTCACAAGTTTTGTGCTGTTGTCCTATCTATATACTGTATACTATTGAATGTGTTTGCCTACGTCTATTGAAGTCGATCGAAAATACGAATTGAGAATTGACGAAACCTCCTTTAGAAGTAGGTTAATAATGAATCGTGCTCGGACCTCTTGTTCTTACGTTGGAAAGACACACAACAAGTTTTCTACAATTAATTTCAATTCGAAGTAAAGTCTTCGAAGTAACAAAACAAATTTCGCATTGTATCGTTTGTTACTTGTTCGTAATTGAGTTTGAAGTTTTCTGTCCCTGCTTCCTTGCTGATTAAAAGATAATTAAAAGTTTAATCCTTGTGCCAATAACTTTTTGACGAGATTAGTTCGCAGAGTGGATTTGAGTTATTTGTGGAGAATATTTTTAAGCTGTTCTCTTACATAATTATAATAATAATAATATTAGCCCTGTTATATTACTGTCCCACTGCTGGGCACGGGCCTCCTCTACTAATGAGAGGGGTCAGGCCTTAGTCTACCACGCTGGCCTAATGCGGGTTGCTAGACTTCACATACCTTCGAAATTCCTGTGAAGAAACTTTCGGTTATGCAAGTTTTCTCACGATATTTTCCTTCACCATTATAGCTAGCGATATTTCACAATGAAAATACACTTAACATAGAAAAGTCAGAGGTGTATGCCCATTTTTGGGGTTGGTCTCGATCCTCCGACGCTTGTCTCGGCAGTCCGTACCATTACCAACTGAGCTATCGCTGCTTACATAATTGTAATGGGTAAATAATTAGGGATTGTTTATCCAAACTAACGTTGGACTGGAATGGACTGATAGACAATGGTTTAATTGGGTACTTTACTATTTTTTAAAAAGTATACAGGGCTATTTATTAGTTTATCCTAAACATGTAAAAAATAGTTCGTAATTTTTTTCATATGTTTAGTTTAAAAAAAGCAAAAATTAATATGTATAATTTAGTTTGTAGCCAAAACGCTACCTGTTAACTGTAGACACGGGTGACGTCATTGTTTTTTACCATAGATACAAAATCTCTTTTAAAAAAGATATTGAGGAAATAACATTTATTATTACAACCGAAAAGAAACGGGTCGGATATTTGGTCGATCAGATATTGATCGTCGATCACATCCGTGTTGAAATTAAGCTGAGATTTAAATAAAAATACGAAAAAAAATACCAAATAACCTGGCAGTACGACTTTTGATCATAGGTCCTTGTGGAGCAAATAAACAAGAAAAAATAGTAATCTGACATCATGCATCGTGATTGGTGTTTATCGTCATGTGACGCACAGATAAAAAATTAAGTATTTAAATTACTAAAATAAAATTATCCTTGGGGAATTTTTAATAAATTCCTATTGCATATGTTATTTAGATGATAAATCTATGTTCCTACAGAAATTCATTGATATTGGTTACTATTGTCAAGTACCTAATTGTGGTCACTAGAATCATGGCATACATGAGATCAGGTGTGTATCCTTGAAGGATAGTTCCAACTGGAGATCTAGAGTGTTCGATATAATATCGCCCAACTTACTTTCATCCCAGATGTAATGTGGAATAATGTGGTGATAGAACTCTGTGGAGTGGAAGAAGATGTAGTGACAAGAATAGAGATAGGAATGTTGAGATGGCTCGGACATATTGACAGGATGACAGGAGATTGACGAAAGAGTTACACAGGACGAGTGTAGATGGAAAAGTCGTTAAAGGTCGACCGCATCGCACATATATTAGGCAAGTCGATGATATATTAACTAAAGGAGAGGTAAAATGTACCCTAAACCGACGCGAGACGACGAGATTGATGAAAGTAGATGAAGCGAAACTAGTATGACAGAATCGGGCGAAGTGGTAGAGCTACGTTGTAGACATTACGTCTACAGCACGAATGGGCCGTCTTGACCGGTTTGATACCACTGTCCCACAGAAAACCGACGTAAAGTGGCAGCTCGCGTCGTCGCGTTTCGTTCGGTGAGTAAGATTTCCGGTAGCCCAATTCCCCCTCCCTTTCCCAATCCCTTTTCCCTCCCCTTCCTCCCCTTCACCCTTTTAAGTTAGCAATGCACCCATGAATCTTTTTGAGTCTCGGGTGTCTATGGGAGGTGGAGATCACTGGTGACCCATCTGCTCGTTTGCCAGTCTCTGCTATATATAAAAAAAACATGGTTCGATGGGCGTTATGGCAATTGTAAGAAATATCATCCAAACGTCATCAGTGTACAACAAGCTCGGTCCGAATTCGATTGTCAAAAATGTTCCTGCTCGGGCCGCAGTAAATAAAGTAAATAACACAACACCCTTTTCAAATCCAGCCGTGAAAGGGTTGTACGCCTCAAATTTTAATAAACTCATAAATACGTACATATTTCGAGAAAAACACCCCGGCAATACAACGGGGAATAAATTTTGGGAATCGCAACGGAATAACCTATTTAACATAATCTGTACGCAAATACCTGGCGTTTCATGTTTATTGTATAGCTAGCTTTGACTCGTGGCGTCGTTTACGTAAGATATGAAAGTACCTGAAGCGAAGCGTGAAGAAGCATTTATGCAGGCCGGCATGACTCTGGCGACCATTCATAAACTATGTTTATCGATGGTCGTTGGTTTTTTTTGGACTGCACTACGCTTACCATCAGGTGTAGTGTAGTCACTTTGCCGTGCTCGGATAAAAAAAAAAAAAAAAAAAAAAAAAAAAAAACCTTAGTGCTACTTTTTGTTCGGTGTAATTTTTAAGTTTTCTTCTTTGGAGCTAGGGATTTATTAACAACTAGCTGACCCGCGCAACTTCGTCTGCGTATGACAAATATTAACATTAATATTTATAGGATACTAACGTCACTCAATTGTTTTGCCTTTCCTTCCACACTTAAACCTTATGGTATGGTATTAAAGTTTAAATTGACTTTTAAGTATTATTACGAATCGATTGTATGGGACTATAGAAAAGTGTTGTTTTTAGACTTTTTAGGAATTTTTTTAAATTTTTCTCTCCGTAAGAACCATTCTCGTACTTCAAGTAATATTCTTTAAAAGAATTAATTTGCGCTTAGCAACACATTCAGCGATTCATTTTTATATTATAGATAGATATAGTACATTATTTAATTGTATTTTTAATAATCTCATGTTATTTGTAAATTAGTGTGTCGCCCTCTGGGTCTAGTGTTGGGGTATATGGGCTGAATTCCAGGATGTCCTAGGTTTAAATCCTAGTTCCGACATCGTAGTTTTTCTAATAGTGCCTATTTGTCGGGACTAAACTGACTGATTTGATGTTTGTGATTAGGCAACCTCTCGAAAAAAATTGAGTCACTACTTGAACAAATAATAAAATGGAAATTTATTTAGAGGTCACAGATTGATTTTACTACGTTTTTTCAGTTTTCATTAGCGATTTTTTTTCAATTGTTCACAGTGTTCTCATAATAAAATAAACTGCTTTAGTTATTAATTAATTTGAAATTATTACATAAACAACAACAACAATAATACTTTTGGAATTGGTGCCCGATATGGCGATAGGCTCGCCCCCTATCACATCTGGGACGGAACTAAGCTCGGCGAAATGTGGGTGTTCTAGTTCGCTAGTGCGCCTCTGCCTACCCCTTCAGGGATACAGGCGTGAGCTTATGTTATGTTATGTTAATACTTTTATTTTATTTATTTCTCAACACCTCTATATCTGTCTGGCATTATAGGTATTTACAGACCGCCGTCATAACTTATTAGGTGACCCAGTTAACCGTGTACTCCTTCCATAAAACAAACATACATAGCAATAATCTTAAAACTCTTACAGATTAAAGATCCTGTAGTTCCGTCACACAATATATTGCGCCATCCCTTTGGCCCGCACTGTACGAAGTTTTACGATTGTCTCTTATCATATAAATGGCAGTATAGTACGGCGTCGTTTTATTAGCACTCCACATATGTTACTTTGTGTTATAAACTAGCCAATGTTTGCCAAATATCAAAAATGAATACATTTATATTTATTGGTGCCACCGGGTTTGAGTATGATTTGGGTGAGGTCATGTAAAATCAACGAATTGTCCAGTCTGGAGTCTAATATTTATGTTTTTTTTTATAAGATTGCTTTTATGATTCCGGAGCTAAATGGCAATAAATGTTGACATTTTCGTATGTCCGTTTATATGTCACAGTCATTCTGCTCTGCATCTATTGGCATTATTTTTTTATAGCAGAGACTGGCAAACGAGCATTTGGGTCACCTGATGGTAAGTGATTTCCACCGCCCATAGATGCCCAAGATACTACCTCTAAATAATAGGTGCGTTGCTAACCTAATAGGAGGGAAATAGGAATCGGAAAGGGAGGGGGGGAATTGGGCCACCATGAAATCTTACTCACCGAACGAAACGCGACAGTGAGTTGCCACGTAACGGCGGTTTTCTGTGAGACAGTGGTATCAGACCGGTCAAACCGTCTCATTTGTGCCTTGGTAGCGTGGCTTTACCACTCTACATAGTTAAAATTTGGATGGTAGGTGTGCTCTATGAACCGGTACCCGAAGTTGGAGTGAAATTGGGAAAATCATTTTTTTGTGGTGTCTTTCCATATATATGTTTTCAGTAGCCCGAGCACGAATAACGATGTAAATGTAAATGTATTCGAGTTCGCTGCGCACTGATGACGTTTCGTTAATATTTCATACAAATTTCATAGACGCGCATCGAGCTGAAATACATTTACGGTTGTCAGAAATTTTCCTGCTAAGGCCGCAGTTTTCATTTATTTGGACTTACATTATAGATTATTTATAAAGTATTTAGATTAGGCTAGATTTTGTAATAATGTTATGTTTACTGGAAAACCTAAATAAATGAAAAAATATCTAACTGAGTAATAATTTTTCGTCGTACAAATGCTTTCCAACGAAAATTTGTTTCAATATATGTTAGTTCTAAGGATTTGTGATGCCTTAAACAAAATAAAAAGAAAGAAATGTTTATTGTCACTAGTAAATCTTGCAACATTAACTACATAAGAATATACATTAAAGTAAATTAAAGCAAGCCACTTCTCTGTGAAATAATGCTAATGTTTTTGCTATTGTACCTTCACCTCTTTTCGTTCAGTCTCATGACATTATTCATAGATGCACGTCAGTTAAGGGTGCTTCTGATATAATCTTGTCTTGTTTGGCTATATTTAAGATAAGGAATATCATACAGGACTGCATGTGGCGTAGTGGTATTGCGTGCGCGGTACGACTACCATCTGAGGTCTCGGGTTCGATCCCGGGGTCGGGAAAAGCTATATTGGATTTTTCATATCAGCCCGGAGTCTGGTATTAGTGCCCGATATTGCGATATGCTCGCCCCCTATCACATCTGAAACAGAACTAAGCTCGGCGAAATGTGGGTGTACTCGTTCGCTAATTCGTTTCTGCCTACCCCTTCGGCAATACAGAGCTTATGTGGCATATCATACATACCATTCAAATTGATACAACAATCTCATCCAAACAAACACAACCAAACTTGGTAAGTAAATAAGCAAGTTTTCCCTCGACGAAAGCACCTTGATAGAAACATTTCAATAAACAACCCCAAATTAATAGTGCTACATAAACCAATCGTAAAGTGTATCGCAAACAAAACAACCGCCCATCCCCCTACGCCCGGACGTGACGTCACGACGGTAATAGCTAATGCGTGTCGCCGGAAGTGGAGTTGCGGAAGCGCGGCCATCTTACCATTATCATTTAACGTTATAGTGTGCAGCCGCCTGGGGTGTTATGGTGATTGAAATGCTTTTGAAAAATGGATATTTTTTGTTTTTGGTAGAGAATAAGCATTATACAGGTCTTCAGCGCAAAAGTAGCCTAACCCTTGTTTACACAGGTTTGTTAAAATTCCATGGCAAAATACCAGCATATTATAGAATATACATAAAATAGATAAACAACACCCAACGGTCACACACATAGTTCTGACCTCACACTAAGATCGGGTTTTGTGTCGTGGGTATCAGAAACTACAAAAGACTTTCGGTCACACAACACCCAGACCCGAAACAAATATCTGTGGACCACACAAACATTTGTCTCGGTGCTACGATCGAACCTGCGGCCTCTCACTTCACAGCCGGCTGCGTCACGGAGGTGTCTCATACATGATGGGTTGTCTTACTCATGAGGGCAAAACGAACAGGTTTATAATCACAAGTTTTAAAACTTAACAAACTGACTTCTAATCCGGTCGTGATTAAATTTATATGAGACCACCTTTGAAATAAGCTCTATTGTTCAGAAAAGTAATCTTGAAAATCGGTCCACATTTGGCGGAGATATCGCGTAACATACATATAAAAAATACAGATCAATTGAGGACCTTCTCCTTTTTGGAAGTCGATTGAAAAGATAATTATTTACATACATAGGCTCACGACTATCCAAACGGGTAGGCAAAGGCGAATTAGCTAACCAGAACTAGAACACTCACATCTCTATAAATTACAAACTCTTTTTTTTATAGCAGTCTGGCAAACGAGCAGATGGGTCACCTGATGGTAAGTGATCTCCACCGCTCTAGACACCCAAGACACAAAAAGAATGATGGGTGCGCTGTCAACCTAAAGGGAGAAAATGTAAGGGGTTGGTAACGGAATTGGGAAAGGGGGGGAATGGGTTACGGGAATTTCTCACTCACCGAACGAAACGCAGCAGCAAGCTACTACTTTACGTCGGTTGTCTGTGAGACAGTAGTATCAAACCGGTCGAGCCGGCCCATTCATGATGATACGTTACTGTCTACAGCGTGGCCCTACTACTCCGAGAGTAGTGGATTGAGTCTGAATAAAACCCAATACCACTTTACCCGACCGGGTGATCGATCCCGTGCCCTCACCGGTGAAGTCATTTTATAAAGTTTTGCGATACACTTTAATATGTACAAATAGACATTAAATCATGTTTATGGTATTTCCCACAATATTTAACCAAAATATACTTCCATGCGAATATATCTTTAAGAATATGCATTGTGGTGAAGCTTTTGAAACGCGGCACAAATCACTGAGCGGAACTCGGGAGTAACCGCGTCCTCAGATATTGTACCTTTATTTATATGTATAAATTGACGTGTCTGTTTGTGGATGATTTTTCGAAATTTATTGAAATAAAACAATGTTTCGGATTCGATCACGATTTGGTTTTAATTTTTATTCCCGATGTTTCGAAGGCTTTACAATTTTTTTTCGTTTTTTTTTCGAGGTTTATTTAATATCGTTTTGTGTCTTCTAAGTGCAGTCACAGCGTCTGGCCTGTGGATCGGGAGGTCGTGGGTTCGAATTATGGGTCGAAAGTTTTTCTAATATGATTTGCTTAGCAGTTGATCTCCCAGAGATGGTTGATGTGTAGTTACAGATCGTGAAAATAAACCCTAAATGTTTAAAAACTCACAAGTTTAAAAACTACCTCGGTGGCGTAGTTGTATTTCGGTATGACTACCGTCCTGAGGTCTCGGGTTCGATCCTCTAGTCGGGCAAAGTGATATTGGATTTTTTCGTATCAGCCCGGAGTCTGGAATTTGTGCCTGATATGGCGATAGGCTCGCCTCCTATCACATCTGGGACGGAACTAATCTCAGCGGAATGTGGGTGTTTTAGATGGCTAGTGTACCTCTGCTTACCCCTACGGGGATACAGGCGTGAGCTTATGTGTATGTGTTAAAAACTTAACGGATCGACTTCAAAATTTATCCGATTGTGACCAAATTAAGACGGGACCACCCTTGAAACAAGCTCTATCGAACAACAAAAAGAATCTTGCAAATCGGTCCACATTTGGCAGAGATATTGCGCAACATACATACTAAAAAATACAGAATTGAGGACGTTCCCCTTTGTGATGTCTGTCAAAAATTAAACCGCAAGTAAACCCGTCGAACAACACTAGTGCACAACAGTATTGTATCTGTGTCGCCAGAGTGGTTCTCTCAACTCTTTTGTGCGCGTCGGATTCGATTCCCGGACCACTTGGGGTGTCATCTCGCTCTTCCGACATGGGCTTCTGACGCCTTTTGTGAACCGCCGCTTTTTATATTTACGTTTTTGATACGGTCTTGAGAGTATTTTCTGTAATTTTTATGAAAGCTTTTAGATAACAGAAAATAAATATCTTACATATATTGTTATGTATTTATGTAGCAGCTTGTCGTTTCACCTACTCTTATCCCACCTTATTGTGGGTACGGCTCAACATATTTTTTAAAGTATGTTGCAGAAAATATTTGGCTTATTTTTCGACCGGCTGCTTGCCTGACGTTAACCCTAGGAGGTGTAGTAGCTTGCCTACTGTAGCCCGAGCACGAAAAACGAATGTAAATGTAAATGTATTAGAGTTCGCTGCGCACTGACGACGTTTGTTTAATATTTCATACAAATTTCGTAGATGCGCATCGAGTTCGAATACATTTACGGTTGTCAGAAATTTTCCTGCTCAGGCCGCTGGTCTCTTTCGTATTTCAAACCGCCTTTAAAATAAGAAGGTTCCCAAATCGTTTAAAGGTTTTATGTATGTGATGCGATATGACCGACAAACCAAGAAAATTAAAATGTTTGAATTCAGTTTTTAAGCGTTCTCTGCTAGTCTCTGCTATAGAAAGGGTAATAGAAATTGGTCCATTAGGCCTCATTCGCACGAGAGATTTTTCAACGCGCGTTAAAAAAGCGTAGTAATGGAACAAATGAGTTACGTAACATAACATACCATAAGCTCACGCCTGTATCCCCGAAGGGGTAGGCAGAGGCGCACTAGCGAACTAGAACACCCACATTTCGCCGAGCTTAGTTCCGTCTCAGATGTGATAGGGGGCGAGCCTATCGCCATATCCGGCACAAATTCCAGACTCCGGGCTGATATGGAAAAACCCAATATCACTTTGCCCGACCCAACCTGAGACCTCAGAACCGTAGTCGTACCGAAATACCACCACGCCACCGAGGCAGTCAGTCAGTCAAATGAGTTATAGTATAGTTATTCAAGCATTGCTCGCTCCATAGCACGCTGAGCGATTTTGAATTTGCGCACCAGTCCGCTGGTGAGTCCACGTTTCAGCCTCGTAGCTTATTACGGGTAGGACGCACTGGTTAAAAACCCTAGTTTTCAAACACTGAGGGATCGACGACTCGCATATATTACGTAGCTTTTCGAACTGCCTCGGTGGCGCGGTGGTATTTCAGTACGACTACGGTTCTGAGGTCTCGGGTTCGATCCCCGGATCGGGTAGTCATATTGGATTTTTTCATATCAGCCCGGAGTATGAATTTGTGCCCGATATGGCGATAGGCTCGCCCCCTATCACATCTGGGACGGATCTAAGCTCGGCGAAATGTGGGTGTTCTAGTTCGCTAGTGCGCCTCTGCCTACCCCTTCGGGGATACAGGTGTGACCTTATGTATGTATGTATTTTCGAATGCCGCCCAGCAACCAAATAAGCACAATTTCAATTACCTCAACAGGATTCAGATTGTATTCCCATCTGATATATTCTTACGCGAACGATCAAAAAATCTTATCGTAAACATGTACCGATGATTCCTTACGTGCCTCGAATGCAGGGGTTGTCAACGTTTGACGTAGGTAAATTGTGTTCGGGTGATAAACATCGATCGCACGTGATGGGGATAACTTGCGTCTTGTTACGTGCAGATTGGGTTTGTACTGATTTGTTTTTATATTTTTGATCTTAAGAAACTACCGTGACTTTACTGCGTTACTAGTAAAATTGTTGACGATGTCTGATTTTTGCTTACGAAAATATATGAACAGACAGCCTACCTAATGTAAAGTAGTAATTAGTGGCAAAGGGTGAACATTTTCAAATGTGAAGTCGATTTTATAATAGTTTATCTTTCTCATAAATATTGTTTATTAATAAACAATTTGGCGAAAGGTAAGCCGGAAGAAATCGTGTTATACGAACCGTTCGCCACTGTTGGTTACCATCGCCTAAACTGCTGCTTACATTGGAATGAAGATGGATACGTTTTAAGCCTTCCAAAATCTCTTTCATACGAAATGCAACCACAAGCTACCTAGTGGTTCTCTGACGAATACAAGATATATGGAAGAATATTTTGAAATTCAAACTTCAATGGTATAAAATGAGCCAAATACGCGGACAAAGACCAGAGAAAAAGTATATCTATAAAAAGTGAATTTATTATTCATATAGGAATATTGTTACCTGCAATAAATGCTTTTTATTTTATTCAGTTTTCTTTATAGAGGTAATATGTATAATTATTTAATACGAGAACAGTAGGTCGTTTCTCACATTGAAAATGCATCGTTGAGCTGCTACGCTTTGTAGCAACTCTGTTGCTACGCTGTGTTGCTACGCCGTAGAACTATACCTTGCGAATAATCTTACTAGCTGTTACAGCTGGCTTCACTCCCGTTATAAGTTTTCCCGATATAAAAGGAGCCTATATCAATACAGAAATAGTATACTTGTAGTTTTCTAATACTGAAATTATTTTCAAAATTGATTTAGTAGTTCCAGAGACTGCCGCGTTCAAATAAATAAATAATCAAACTTATCAGATCTATGTATGACTTATGTATGACTTTTTTTTTTCTGGCAACACTCGGTCGGATCGGTCGTTAGATTTTGTTCAAATTGAATTTAAATATAATTTATTTATTGCTATGTGTAATTAAAGTGTTATTGTTAGAAAAATAAGTGCATTGTTAGTCAAATACTGTAAACCATCCGTTAGTTTTTCGTTATACTCCAATATTAATTAGATCGATCAACAATCTACTCAGCTGTCACCGCTACGTAATAAACGGTCCCTTGGATTTAATTGTATCATAGAACTGGCGAGTATTGCTTATTATTTAACTTTAGTACACTGTACAACATCTATTTATCTGCTCGCTATAGTGAGCTACTACCAAAACACACCGGCAACGCTCCTGTCTCATTCTATTTGACAATTGTGGAAGTAGAATTGATGACAAGCAATATTTGCTTCAGACAGCTTTATATTACATTTACACTAAACAAAATAACACCTCAGACTTTGTAGGAATAGTAATATTACTCACACTTTATCTCAACTTGTTATTTTGTACTAAGCACAGTGTACCTACTGCCACTTCTACATTTTTGTGCCCCCCCCTTACTAGTGATACATATACGTTTGTTTCCTAGTTTTCTGTCTTCTGTTTTGTATTTCCAGTGTACCAAAGCCTACAATAAATAACATGCAGACCCGCAAAGCTGCAGCTCAGGAAACTGAACTGAAATTGAGGATGTCTCTCAAGGAATTAAAAGCATCCAAAGAGCAGTGCCAAAAACTCTTACAAGAA
This sequence comes from Clanis bilineata, assembly GCA_036417725.1. Lineage (NCBI taxonomy): Eukaryota > Metazoa > Arthropoda > Insecta > Lepidoptera > Sphingidae > Clanis > Clanis bilineata. Next base: position 14,949,554 of record CM071155.1, on the reverse strand, counting down.
CGTGAGGACAGTGAAGAGGAACTTACTAAAATCGTTAAATCAAATGCATCTCTTAAAAAACAATTAGTGGAGTTGCACCGGGAATATGAGTTCATTGTGGAGGAACGGGACAAATTCCAAGCGGTGACAGAGTCATTTAGAAACTGTAGTGTTCTGTATGAGGAAGCTCTAAATAGGATTAGGGACCTAGAGTGTGACCTAAATAGTGCCAATAACCATATAAATAGGCTGAATACAGAAAAAGAGTGTTCCGAGGCAGCGGTGAATCAGAGCCTTTTTGAGGAACTTGTCTGTTGTGGCTCAGACCCTCCTCCACTGAGGTCAGTTGACACCATTGACCTTACAAGGGATGAATCATTTAGAAAAAATTGTAATTTACAGTTTCTCAGTAGAAATAAGTTAAAAAAATATATCAAACTTACTAGATTTTTGAAGCAATATAAAAAATTAAGTCTTAAATATAAATCCTCTCATAAAAACATAGAATTGATTAAGGAGCGTAGGAATCTGTTAAATAAGTTAAATAATTATGAAATCAAATTAGAAGACAGTAAAAAAATTTATGAGGCCGACACCCAGCATTTATTGGATGACATTAAAATGCTGGAAGAGTCTCTTAGTTTGACTTACAATAATTATACAACAACTAAGAATAAATTAGAGGAGTTGTTACATCAAGTAAACAATAGTGAAGAGACTATCTCACCAAGTCCCATAAATAATACTATCAACACCTTATGTAGTAATGTTGCAAATTCTGAAGACATTGCATCTGTGGTTAAAATTACCACCACTTCCACTATGGACTCTGTGACTACTGGGCAGGTAACTTCTGAACTGACTACCCAAATTACTAACAATAACACAGAGCTACATTGCAAACAGTCTGCCACAGTTGTAGTGTATTCAGATCACATAGGGAAGGGCTTCGGTTCACTGCTTTGCAATGCCCTGGATCATTCTATTACAAATAACTGCATGCCAGGAATGCACTATAAGGATATAATAAAAGAAGTATTAAGGAAGGAAAACAGTCCCCAATCATGTATCTTGCTTATGGTTGGAAATAGTGAAAATTTAAGCAAAAATTATATAACAAAAAGCATTACATCAATGATTAATTTACAATGTAGTAGTATAATATTATGTGCATTTCCCTATCTCAACAATGTGCCAAATAGTGTAAACAACCATATATATATCTTAAATAAGCAAATGCAATTTGTAGCCAGTCAGTACAGTAACAAATTTATATTCTTTGACATTAATAACTTTATTGAGAAATGTAGATTTAAGTTGACTAGAGATACATTGTATCTATCAAATAGAAATAGAATTGACATTGCTACATTGTTAGCCTATAATATTAATGCAGTCATAAGTAGTATGACGAAGTACCTGACCACTACAGGTTTTAGTAGTAATACTAATATTACTGTAGTAAATACAAGTAATTATTTAAACTTTTAGACTCGACAACAGAGAATGATTCTAGTTATTTAATATTAACTCATCAGAATATAAACCGTTTCTCTGGCAAAATCCTAGATGTAGATTTATTTATTGATAAATATGATGTAGATATTTTGTGTTATACTGAGACATGGTTGAAGCCGAGTATGTTGGCGTTCAGTGTCAGTGGTTACAGGGTCGCCAGCTCTTTCAATAGAATATCAGCAGATGGTGGGGGCACTTTGATCCTCATCAAAGATGGTATCTCGTTCAAGGAGAGGAGAGACTTAACTAAACTGTCTGTTGAACGGGTCTGTGAAGTCGCATGCGCAGAAATCGATGAATATATTATCTTGTGTGTATATAGGCCTCCTTCAGCTAATGTATTAGTATTTTTATCAAAGTTGGAGGATATCATTAAGAAAATTAAATTGAATAAAAATGTGTTGATTTGTGGCGATTTCAACATTGATTTATTAACTAACTCAACAGATAAGTGTAATTTTTTGTCACTATTAAGGTCTTTTCATCTGAAATGTCACTTTTATGAACCTACTAGAATAACTAATAATTCAGCTACATGCATTGATAATATCATAAGTAACTTTAATATAACGCATAAAGAGTTAGTATCAGGTGTCCGATCGGATCATATGTGTCAGATAGTCAAACTAAGGCGTAACAAAATCAATACTAAAAATACTACCTCTATACAAATTAGAACATTGTCAAAACGTAATTTGGAGAAGTTTAGTACTGAAGTAAATTCGCGTTTAAATTATTTTTCAGTATCATCGGATAACCCAAACGATATGTTTAAAATGTTATTTGACATTGTCTCAAGTGAATTTAATAAAATATGTAAAACTAAGACCATTACTTGTAAAAATAAACTAAAGTTTAGTGCTTGGGCAACGAAAGGTATTAAGCGTAGTAGAGATGTTCTCTATGAATTATATGACAAAAGGTCCTATACACCTGATGTCAAATTCAATAATTACATAAGAATGTATTCAAAAATCTTTAAAAGAGTATGCAAACAAGCTAAGGCAGCTTATATAAGTAATAATATTAAATCTTCGGACAATAAGGTTAAAAGTACATGGAAAATGATAAACACTGAAACCGGGAAAAATAGGGTTAAGAATGATAAAATAGTTTTAAACATTAATGACGAACTGGTTTCAGATAAAAATACTGTTGTAAATTTTCTAGATAGGTACTTTAGTAACATACCGTTTGAGGCCACGAAAGCTCTTTCATCGTCACTGGTAGCAGCTGAATCATTCTTGAAACAAAATGTAAAAAGAACTTTGCCCAATTTTGAATTTAAACAAGTCACTCATTATGATATTTCAAAAACCTTTAAAAGCATTAAAATGAAGAGTACTGAAGATATCTGGGGACTGTCCGTTAAAGCTTTGGAATCGATTATCCATAATATTGCGCCAATATTAGCAGATATATTTAATTCTTGCATTAGGCACGGCATATTTCCCGATCTTATGAAAATCAGTAAAATAGTTCCAGTTTACAAAACAGGATGTTCAAATACTGCGTCGAACTATAGACCGATATCTATACTACCAGCATTTAGTAAAATCTTTGAGAAACTTATATTAAATCAAATGCTGGTTCACTTTAATTTTAATAACATTCTGCATAACAGGCAGTTTGGTTTCACCAAAGGACGGTCGACTCAGGATGCTGGTTATGCCTTAGTTAAGTCTGTACTAGAGGCTTGGGAGGAATCACATGATGCTTTCGGAGTGTTCTGTGATCTCTCTAAGGCATTTGATTGTGTCGATCATAGAATTCTTATTTCGAAACTTAATTTCTATGGAATTCGTGGCACAGCTCTCAAATTAATAACATCATATTTAACTGATCGGACACAAAAAGTATTCATAGACAATGTTTCTTCGAAGGGTTCCTCTGTTAGAATAGGAGTGCCACAAGGATCTATCTTAGGCCCTTTCTTATTTTTAGTATATATAAATGACTTCCCGTACATGATCAATAACATGGCAGAGGTAGTCTTGTTTGCTGATGACACGTCACTTATATTTAAGGTAGACAGAAAGGATAGAACTCTTGTAGAGTCGAATAAAGTCCTTTACTTAACTTCACAATGGTTTTCTGTGAATAATCTGTTATTAAATGCAACAAAAACAAAATGTATCAAATTTTCATTGCTAAATGGGAATCAAGAAAAATCAAATATTGTATTGGACAATAAAACATTAGACTTAATCCCGTCTACGGTTTTTCTTGGAGTTACAGTAGATGTTAAATTACAATGGGGTGCTCACATACAAAGAATATCTGGAAAATTGAGCTCAGCCGTATTTGCAATTAGAAAAATTAGGGAATTGACTGATGTGGCTACGGCTAGGTTGGTATATTTTGCATACTTCCACAGCATTATGTCTTATTGCATTTTGCTGTGGGGTTCTGCGGCCGATCTGCAGACTATATTTATATTACAGAAGAGAGCGGTTCGCGCCATATACAACCTCCGATCCCGTGACTCTCTTCGAGAACTGTTCAAGGAGATTAATATACTTACTCTGCCGGCCGAATACATCTTTCAAAACATAATGTATGTTCGTAAACATTTAATTAGCTTTTCTAAAAACAGTGAATTGCATAGTATGAATACAAGGAATAAAGACAAACTCGCAGTTCCTAAATTAAGACTCTGCAAGACAAATAAGTCATTTGTAGGAAATTGTGTTAGATTTTATAATAAGCTTCCTTCCGAAGTAACAAATCTACCGGAAAGCAATTTCAAAACTTACATCAAACGAACTTTAATGGCAAGGGCTTATTATAGCGTTACAGACTATGTAACTGATACGGAAGTCTGGAATCAGTCTGCTGCTAAACTGCTGAACCCTAACTGAACTGAATCGCCTTCTGCAATTTTGAATTATAACATTAACTATCTATAAATGAAATTCTGTTTTGTTATATGTTTTTTGCTATATATGTATATATATATATTTATTTGACAATGTACATTGACTGGCTTCTCACCATAGTGATGATAATATTGTTATTAGATATTATACTTGTTATCATTTCTATATTTTTATTGTAAACAGTACGACCGATCGACCAATTTGTAAAGTGTGTGCCATAAATTATATCAAAATTATTATTAAGGATATTTTGTTAGTATGGGTTTATGCATGCTACAATACTACTTCACCGGTTACATTCTTCTGGATATAATATGATAGTGGTGTTGGGTATGCATAAATCCCTATAATTATCAATTGTACCCAAATTTGTGAATATAATTTGATAAAAGAAAAAAGAAATGATGACAATTGATGATGAAAAAAATAAGCCCGGAGTTTCTTTCTGCCTTTCTTCTTCGGGTCGTCATCCGTAGGTAGCTAGAGAAAGGTTGGTAGGTTAGCTAGGATAGGGCTCTGTAGTATTTTCATCCAATCCCACCAACTCCTATTAATTCCCGTCGCTTCCCTGTCGGCGTACCTGCCACATCCCGTTCCCTTTCCACGGTCCACAAACCTCTCCATTCCCCTTTCCCCATAGGATCCTATTCTTCTAACTGTATAACCTGCCTACCTGATTCCAAATTCATAGCATTCTATAATATAATAATATTATAAGAAATACTTAAATCTAAATTATGCTTTTTTGACATGTCATAAGTGCTTTTATATGCCTACGTGATTAATAAAGATTTTTATTTTTATTTTTTTTTTTTTTTTTATGTTTACCTACGAACCGAATCAAAATTGTTTATTTGTTTACTTTCGAGGTAGTTGATTTTTTATTAGAATGTTTCAAAAATATTCCTTTAGGCTCAATTGCACCACTATTATTAACCTAGAGTTAGTCCTAACCGCAAGTTAAGTTACATGTCATTCATACATTTTCTGTCAATTTAGCTTGCGGTTAGGACTAACTCTAGGTTAATAATAGTGGTGCAATTGAGCCTAAGTGACACAATTATCATAATCGGTGCATTTAACTAACTGATTTCTCTCAGGCACAGTAATCGCGATCAACATTTTCACCAGTCAACAAAATACTCAAGAACCTTCATCAACTTAAAGTCAAGTCCTTTGGGTGCGTCCCGTGACGTCAGCATCCCGTAATGATCCCGGCGTGCGGGACAGCGGCCTTGCCACGCGGGAAATACGGGATTCCGGCCGCACACCGACCCTGCCTGCATTTTATTACACTCGACGTAATTCATGAGGATGGGAGCTCTCGTATTCCCTCTGAAAATGTTAGCCACTGTTCTCTGGCATTACTTGTAATGGCCGATTGTGTGGGAGATTATTTTTTGTTCTGCAAAATGTAGATCAGCAAAGGCGAAGGGTGAAAATTGCAATAAGTAAAGCCGACTCTAGATGCTCATATTTGAACTGTTATTATTAACACATTCTTATTATATATTTGTAATGGTAAGCCGGTGAGAGTCGTGTTTTTTTATAGCAGAGACTGCCAAAGGAGCAGATGGGTCACCTGATGGTAAGTGGTCTCCACAACCCATAGACACCCAAGACACAAAAAGAATCATGGGTGCGTTGCCACCCTAAAAGGAGGAAATGGAAGGGGAGGAAAAGGGATTGGGAAAGGAAGGGAGGGAAATGGGCCACCGGAAATATCACTCACCAAACGAAATGCGACAGCAAGCTACCACTTTACGACGGTTTTCTGTGAGACAGTGGTATCTAACCGGTCGAGCCGGCCCATTCTTGCTGTTGACGTTACTGTCTACAGCTGGCTCTACCACTCAAGTGTTATACAGATACTTCGCTGCGGCAAATCAGTCAAGTTATTTTTTTTATCACAGACTGTCAAACGAGCAGGTGCGTCATTTGATGGTTAGAGAATTCCCAATGCCCATAGACACCCATGGCACCAAAATAATCATGGATGTGTTTCCAACCTTAAGCGATGGAAATAGGGATAAGGGCTGAATCTTAGTCTTAAAACTTGATGAAATAATTAGCCTGGTATTTCATTATCTAAGCTCATAGTTCAAAGCCAGTATATTAGGAATCACATTGAGTTAATACAGTATCTATAGATTTAAAGAGATAGCGTTTGACTGGTAGATCCACACTGTAGACAATTATGTCTTCAGCACGAATGGGCCGGCTCGATCGGTTTGATACCATTGTCTCACAGAAAAAGAAGTATTGGCATTCCCAATCCCCAATTCTCTCATTTTGGCTACGCATTTTGTGTCTTGGGTGTCTATGGGCGGTGGAGATCACTTACCATCAGATGACCCATCTGCTCGTTTGCCAGTCTCTGCTATAAAAGAAAGCGGAAAGAATACTCGGCCATACGAAGTTCATGAAATTAGCGTGACGCAACTGCCTCATGAGTTCATATTATCACAACGAATAAGAGAGACTCTGATACGGACGCCTCTATTTGATCGCTTAAATGTGTGGCCGAAAGAGTTGACAGTACTTTACTAATATACCATCCCAATTATAAGTCAGGAAACAACAATCCGAAGGTTATTGACTGGGGGGTGATACGATATTCAGTGATACGTGAGCGTTGAGGGAGGAGGTACCCTATTTTGAAATTCACCCGGCGTATTTATTGTAAACAGGTTATTTGCTGTGACTCGAGTTGTTACCCTTCGTTAGTCTTATATTAACGACGCGATGTTAGTAATTGGTCCACGAATACAACCCCAGTAGAAGGATCTTTAGGCTCTACGATTTGTCGGATAGTTTTCATTTTATTCGATTAAACGTGAAAAATCTAAATGTGTCTGTATTCTTATATTCTTCATTGTCAAATTTAACAAAACTTTTTATCAAAAATTATACTAACGAGAAACTAAGTCTATGCTGTAAACATTACAGACTGAGAAAAGGGGCAGTTATAGGCTTCTGAGTATACCACGGTGTATCCACGTGACGTTGAATAGATAACCGTCAATGTTACCCTTTTTATTTATCATAAAAATGATGTCCCGCTTTTAAAAGGCGTATTTGGTTTTCAAGAAAGTACAAAAAATGATTGATCTATATACATAGGCCTCAGAGAATTTCGATATCACAGTATACTAAATTGGTAATTGGATGCAGATATCACCTTTTTGGTGTAGGGGCAGCGTATGGCCTTGGGTATCCCAAGCCAGGTAAATCTGTTTTCTAACACGATTTGCCTATGTCTGGATCCCCCAGAAGGAGTTTATCAGGCAAAAAGCTGTTCGTAAAAACTGACGAAGAGTCTTTTTTTCAAAATGCTTGAAAATGTGTGTTGTGCCGACCCCACATTAAAGTGGGATAAGGCAGGTGGAAAGAAAAGATAGTTGAATGCGGCGCCATCTACTATTTTTTAAGTAAGATAATTTAACACACACATAACATAAACTCACGCCTGTATCCTCGAAGGGGTAGGCACAGGTGTACTAGCGAACTAGAATACCCACATTTCGCCGAGCTTACTTCCGTCCCAAATGTGATAGGGGGCGAGCCTATTACTATATCGGGCACAAATTCCAGACTCCGGGCTGATATAGAAAAATCCAATATCACTGACCGACACGGGGATCGAACCCGAGACCTCAGGACGGTAGTTGTACCCAAATACAACCACGCCAACGAGGTAGTGATATAGTTCAATAACAACAATACGAAATTTTTGGGAAGTCGTAGTCGTATCGTGTGCTGTAAAAGCATTCTATTCACATGATGCCCTCTTTTACAGAAGCTCGTTAAGACACATTGATGTTTGTCGACATAGAGGATATTTTTGCGGGTCACATTTTATATCTATAAATATTTATGTCTGGGTGTTTGTACGTGGCGATTTTTATTATCAGAGCAGTAGTGATTGAAAATAGTCGTTATTAACTACAGGATTTATGAGATATGACAAGATATGTTTTGTCCTTTGTTTACGTCAAATAAATAAAAACGCACCACATTACTAATTATAATGTTCTGATTTCTTACGTTTACGCGAATGTTATACATTGCAATAAAACTATGTTTACGGATTCTATCACGATTTGGTCGGGACGGGTCGACCCGTGACCACGAAGACTGCCAAGCCTTCGAAACGTCGGGAATAAAAATTAAAAACCAAATCGTGATAGAATCCGTAAAAATAGTTTTATTTAAATAATTATAATGTTTATAATTATATGAGTATTGAATAATTTTACGCATGGATTTATGAGAAGTAGTTAGTGGTAGTATCGTAAAGTACCTTTACCAAATTAGTGACCTTTTAACAATTAAATAATAAGGTAGAACGAAAAAGTATGTTAGTACTGCCTCGGTGGCGTGGTGGTATTTGGGTACGACTACGGTTCTGAGGTCTCGGGTTCGATCCCCGGGTCGGGCAAAATGATATTGGATTTTTCCATATCAGCCCGGAGTCTGGAATTTGTGCCCGATATGACGATAGGCTCGCCCCCTATCACATCTGGGACGGAACTAAGCTCGGCGAAATGTGGGTGTTCTAGTTCGCTAGTGCGCCTCTGCCTACCCCTTCGGGGATACAGGCGTGAGCTTATGTTATGTTATGTTATGTTATTCTAGATTGATATCACCTATGTTTAGAAATTTGCGACAAATTGTGTTTAATTCAAAATTGCCTTACTTAGGAATCGAAGTCGCAACGTTATTCACCTCGCTGAGATTTATAATAAATAACACCCAACAGCCAGCATTTGTAGCCTATCGTACAATAATGCAAAATATGGACAGGACCAGAAAAGAAAGTGGAATAGTAAAAGTTACCAGAGAAAATTTCCATCTTTAATCCGTCTTCACATGTCTCGCGTAAAAACTTAATAAATAAATATGTGATCAAACCCAGGTACGGACCATAGCTAGCACTCATACAATATCGAAAATCTATGTTTATAATTTTGTTTGGGCGGAGAGCCTCGGTGAAATTGTGTTGTTCGTGCTGTTATTTTAATGTGGGCTCAGTAAATGTTTGTCAGTATGTGCTCATAAATTAGATATGTTTTGGCATTGTGTTTATTAACCAACGTAAAAAGGAGGTTATTATTTCGATTTGTATGCATATATTGTTGCGATTGCACTATATGTTAGTCTATTTGGGCTTTTAAATAGATGTGCCTTTCAGAAGTATAGTTATGTAGCTAATGCACACTTAAATTATGCTTAAATTAATTGATTAAGACTGCCTCGGTGGCGTGGTGGTATTTCGGTACAACTACGGTTCTGAGGTCTCGGGTTCGATCCCCGGGTCGGGCAAAGTGATATTGGATTTTTCCATATCAGCCCGGAGTCTGGAGTTTGTGCCCGATATGGCGATAGGCTCGCCACCTATCACATCTGGGACGGAACTAAGCTCGGCGAAATGTGGGTGTTCTAGTTCCCTAGTGCGCCTCTGCCTACCCCTTCGGGGATACAGGCGTGAGCTTATGTTATGTATGTAAGTTAAATTAATTAAAACGAAATATCCTATCGACAACTAAAATAAAATACAAAGAAACCTTAGCTTTGTACTTTGCCTAAAATCTCCTTCAACGAGCATTAACTAGACTCGAGTATCCATCTTTCTATACAGTTTAACGTGATATTTAAATCGACCATCCTTCAGGGGTCTCATTCTGATGTTCTGAGTTCAAAACGTGTGTAACGCATCTCATCGCGTTAATGGAATATAGACTTAACATCGATATATTATTTACCTAGATGCACAGTTGACGCTCGGAAAATGGGACAGCAAAGAAGTGCTTAAGCACTCGTTTTGCCTACAGTCGGACGTCGATATAATTCTAAATTTCAAAATTCAAATTAAAGAACGCTAGCTCATTTCGTTTAAAAACCTACTTTATAACACGTGCTTAGGGTTCTATTTGTGTTGATTTAATTACAACTTGTGATCGTTTTCTTTGTTTTATTTCTGAGATCACTAGGAGGAAATTTGCAAAGAACTGTGCATCTAGGGTATATTATATTGATGAGACTTAATGATAATGTTCTAAAGAATAATACATATATATAAATAACACCAACAGTTACATATAGGTATCAGGAACATAAACATAACAACTAATCATGTTTATAACATAAACATAACAAATGGTAGTGCATACGTGTAGTAAATAACAGTAGCAATAATATTATATATTAGTTTTTAATATTGTTTTTTTTCCTTTTCTTGTCTATATAATGTAACATTTAGTATTGTAATTGATAATAAATACCGTGGAGATTTATACCCGTGTATCGACAGCCTCCGTGGCGTAGCGGGCGTGTAGCCGGCTGTGAAGCGAGAGGCCGCGGGTTCGATTCCCGTATTGAAACAAATGTTTGTGTGGCCCACAGATATTTGTTTCAAGTCTGGGTGTTGTGATACCGAAAGTCTCTCATAGTTTCTGATTCCCACGATACAGGTTATACCTAGTGTGGGGTCAGGACTAGGTGTGTGACTATTGGGTGTATTTATTTTATGACAGCGGTAGGCCTAACGTATGATGATTGTAACCTGGGACCCCTCGATACAGGCTTGCCTAGTGAGGTGACTTCGTATGTTAACATTGCATTGCAGAGCAATGTTAATTTTTGAGTGGTAGAACCACGCTATAGACAGTAACGTCTACAGCACTAATGGGCCAGATCGACCGGTTTGATACCATTATCTCACAGAAAACCGACGTGAAGTGACAGTTTGCTCTCGCGTTTCGTTCGGTGAGTGAGATTTCCGGTGGCCCATTTCCTCCTTCCTTTCCCAATGCTTTTTCCCTCCCCTTCCGTTTCCTCCTTTTAGGTTGGCAACGCACACGCATGATTCTTTTTGTGTCTTGGGTGCCTAAGGGCGGTGGAGATCGCTTACCGTCAGGTGACCCATCTGCTCGTTTGCCAGTTTGTGCTATAAAAAAAAACTATACAAATTACAAGCTAAGTCAAATAATGTTTCTTGTGCTGTTGTAATAGTGAAAAAATTGTAATTTTGAAATAAATATATTTTCATTTTTATTTTACATACATACATACATAACATAAGCTCATACCTGTATCCCCGAAGGGGTAGGCAGAGGCGCACTAGCGAACTAGAACACCCACATTTCGCCGAGCTTAGTTCCGTCCTAGATGTAATAGGGGGTGAGCCTATCGCCATATCAGGCATAAATTCCAGACTCCGGGCTGATATGTAAAAATCCATTATCACTTTGCCCGACCCGGGGATCGAACCCGAGAACTCAATCCGTAGCCGTACCGAAATACCACCACGCCACTGAGGCAGTCTTTTTATTTCATTTTATTTATTATTTATTTCACATAACACGACCGTGTTACACATTCATAGTGAATAAGGCCCCAGGCCGAAATTCGATGTTGAAAAAGTTCTTTCCAAAAACGGTTAAACTAGACAGATTGGCTCGCTTTATGATATATTGCAGTTTATCCGTGTGTATACCATTTCATCCGAGCTGAAAGATTCGCCCGGATTTTTATGGCGGCACTGAATGGCGTGCGTTTTTCTGTTTAATTACTGGCCGTTAGTTTTTTGTTATAGGATGGGCGTTTTTATCTGGTGATGTAGAGAGACAAGCAGTTTATTTTGACAGTTCTCAATTCTCTACGCCCGGTTGCAATAAACAATCTTAGTTCGAATGTGTAGATAGATTACAAAAATTAGCCAATAAGAACACAGTTTGAACATGACTCCGTCAAATGACACAAATGTGGGTGTTCTAGTTCTTAAGTTCGCCTGTGCCTACCTCTTCGGGGATACAGGAGTGTGTATTGTGTGTGTGTATGTGTCTATGTGTGAGTGCCATTTAAAATAGCAACGCCAGAGTTTCTTGCCTGTTCTTCTGTGGCGAAACGGCCTTCCGAACTGGCGGTAGAGGAACTTTGACGGAATCTAAATAATGTAGTAACATTTCATGAATTCAATAAATATTTTGATTTGATTTGATTTGAGTATATGTATGTATGTACAAAAGGTGACCCGCTCGCTCGTTTGCCAATTGAGCTATAAGTTTAATTATACTCTCACATTGAAATTAAACTATTTTTACGGATTATATCACGATTTGGTTTTAATTTTTATGCCCTGTCTGTCCCGTGTCCACGAAGGCTGCAAAGCTTTCGAAACGTCGGGCATAAGAATTAAAACCAAATCGTGATATAATCCGTAAAAATAGTTTAATTTCAATGAATAACATTCACGTAAACCTAAGAAATCATTATATACTCCTATATATACTCTCTCCTCGTTAGGAACACCTATTCAATAATGTGGTCAAATACATACATAAAACGTAGTGCACACGACCCGTCCGGACAGTCCGGAGCTCCGGTGCAATGAATTAATTGAATTACATCGACGCCCACGCTTAATGCGATTAAAATCTGCAAGCCGGCCGGGGATTGGATTGCTACCGCTTCGGCGGACCGGCCGCGCTGGCCCGGTTTTTACGACTTGCGTAAATTGATTTGTTTTAATGAATTGTCGGACGTGTGTACTGGGCTTTATTAGGTTTTCCACTCTCTACTTGGTTAGCGTCTGTACTAGGTAAATGTATTGGAGTGATTTTTTTATAAGGTCTGTAGGTTTGTTCTGGAAGAGGTTTCATCGTATTTCCCAAAGACTTCTGTGTATTACTAGACAGGCTGTTCGGTGCATAAAATTTGCGCACTAAGGCTGGAATGGAAGGGGAGGGAAGGGGATTGGGAAAGGGAGTGGGGAAATGGGCCACCGGAAATCTCACTCACTGAACGAAACACGACAGCAAGCTGCCACTTTACGTCGGTTTTCTGTGAGACAGTGGTATCTTACCGGTCGAGCCGGCTCATTCGTGCTATAGACGTTACTGTCTACAGCGTGGCTCTACCAATTACAAGCATGCAGTTCAACAAGCCCCAGTGATAAAGGTACACATCCACCATCGATCTCATATCAGCCGTGGTTCACATTTGCCACTCTATTATTAAATGGTATGAATAAAAACACCGTGCCCTCACGCAAAATAACTAACGTGCCTTCGTCGTCGTGAGGGGTGCTAAGGGCTGCTTTCCAGAGAGTGTGAGATATCGCGATAAGTGTGTGGATATTTTTTCGACCGTCTTCCAAAAAGGAGAAGGTCCTTAATTTGTTTGTATTTTATGTCTGTTACGCGATATCTCCGCCAATTGTGAACCGATTTTCAAAATTCTTTTTGTGTTCGATAGAGCTTCTTTCAAGAGAGTTCCTTATAAAGGTCACGATTTTGAAGTCGTTCGTGTAAGTCTGTGGATGTCCTTTGGGGAGAAAATCACTTACCATTAGGTGACCACTTTGGCCGTCTACTAGATAGATAGATAGATAGATAACTCTTTATTGTACACCAAGAAAAAAAACAAATTACAAAAATGAATAAGCAATACAAAGTGTAAACAATAGGCGGTCTTATCGCTATTTAAACTTGTGATTATTATTATTTATTTCATTTTACAATTTTAGGAAAACTAACAGCTAATACACAGCATAATGCTGAGCTGACCACATTTGTCGCCATGAAGGCATGCAGCATTTTAGTATGTTTTTTTTTTAATTATGTTTATTTATGTAAGTAAGTTGTTGCCTGTCCTTTTTGGTTTGACAAATAAACTTTCTTTCTTTATTTTTTTTTCTTTCTTACGTATATAATAGAGAACATATTATTATAGAAGGCAACTTATAAGTTTTCACTAATACAATAAGTTTTCACTAGGACTATGAACTACTGCATCGGTGCTCCTCGAAGGTGCTTGGCGTTTAAAAATTAAAAAGTAGTCATATTACTCCCTGATGATGTAGCTTCTTAAAAGGGAAAGAATTCTTAAAAGCGGTTCAGTAGTTTTCAGCATATTCATAACAAAACATTGTAGAGCCACGAGTTTCAGTGGCAGACAGCACGAATGGGCCAACTCGACCGGTTTGATACCAATTTCTCACAGAAAACCAACGTAAAGTGGCAGTTCGTTGTTGCATTGATGAGTGAGATTAGCGGCAACCCAAACCCCCTCTCTTTTCCAATCTTTATTTCCCTCTTTTAATGTTGGCAACGCACCCATGATTATTTTTGTGTCTTGGGTGTCTATGGGCGGTGAAGATCACTTATCATCAGGTGACCCACATGCTCGTTTGACAGCCTCTGCTATAGAAAAAAAAGCAATTCACCAGACGATTAGAAGCCAATAAATGAATTTTTATTCTTTAGAAAAATTAAGTCGAATTACACGGTGGCGTAGTTGTCTTTCGGTATGACTACCGTCCTGAGATCTCGGGTTCGATCCCCGGGTCGGGCAAAGTGATATTGGATTTTTCCATATCAGCCCGGAGTCTGGAATTTGTGCCCGATATGGCGATTGGCTCACCTATCACATCTGGGACCGAACTAAGCTCGGCGAAATGGGTGTTCTAGTTCGCTAGTGCACCTCTGCCTACCCCTTCGGGGATACAGGTGTGAGCTTATGTTATGTTAAGTCGATTAACGGCACCAAATCCCAATTCAACATTTTTTATTTTTTGTGAAAAACAGCTAACGCTAAAGCTACCAATCGCATATCTCACACTGTCCACAACCCCGAAAATAATTTAAGTTTCTTCCACATCGGTGCGAGTCCGTAATGGTAATTGGTAGGGTGTGGCCAGGAAAACACAGTTTATACACGTACGATGTACATAGACGTAGCGACGTATAGACACAAACATACTGAAGTATAGACGTAGCGACGTATAGACGTGTAGTCGTAGCGAACGTGAGACGCAAGGGCCGCGGGGTCGTCGCCTCGCCGAGAGGTCGGGGTTCCTTTATTAATTTCTAATTAGTGTACTGTCGTTTAAGTGTTTGTATGGATTAATTAAGATTTACGGGCTGGGAGTTGAATGCTTTAACGTTTGATGTTGGGTTTGCTTATAGTAGTTCGTGTACAGTTTAATGCTTGGTTTTCAATTAGTATGGTTTCTTGTAGCTTAAATATTTAATGTATGTTTTGAAGTAACATAACATAGAAATAGAAACGAGATTAGGTGTGACACAAGTGGATAGATCATTTTTTAAACGCGCAAAAGGCGAGCAGCGGGATGTGAATTGTAAGGCCGCGGGTTCAATTCCCTTACTGAAAATGAAAATGAAAAATAATTTATTTCAGCAAAAATACAAAGGATGGTAAAACAAATTAAAATAATACAATTAGAACTGCATATTTTGCTGGCAACCGTATCATGACAATGATTTCCATTAATTTCCTCACTAGGCAAGCCTGTATCGAGGAAATTTATATACGAACATATATATATAAATATTCCGGGTTTACAATGGTCAGTAGTTTATAAATATTTTTACCGCTATATTTAATAAAACTACAAAGTAATTAGGAAATCTTATAGTCTAAATCTAAATCTAAAAAATAAATTGCTATTAAACTTTTAAAAATAATAATCTAATTTATACGTATCTAACTTATCAAAAAGTGTTGGTGTAGAGTTCATATATTTTATGAAAGTGGATATGTATGCTTATTCAAGAAAGACAGACAGTTAGGAATAGTAGACCTAATCATATTCGTAATAATATTATATTGTTTTATGTAAATTTAAGCATATAATATGAGATAAATAAATTATAATCTATAATAACAAAAATTGGTTCTGAAGAATTAATATTGTA
Source organism: Clanis bilineata (assembly GCA_036417725.1). Taxonomy (NCBI): domain Eukaryota; kingdom Metazoa; phylum Arthropoda; class Insecta; order Lepidoptera; family Sphingidae; genus Clanis; species Clanis bilineata. The sequence continues at coordinate 14,933,458 of CM071155.1, read as the reverse complement.
TGGAGTACTGTTAAAATACGTTAAATAATGTAAAAAGTAAATTTAGCTTATGATTTTCATTACTATGTCTTCAGTTGTATCATATGTGAGGGAATTAAGCCATTTAAACATTGCTGATTTTACTTCTGCTACGGTTTTATTTCTGATGTCACAATATCTAGCTACATTATTGTACACATGTAATCTTATGAATTCACCAAATCGTTGTGCAAATCTGGTATTGACTAATGGAGTGGTTAATTTATAAACTCTGCGGCTCGCTATTACATCACGCTCATCAGAAGATAGAACTGATTTATGGACTAAAAGGGAAATTTTGAGTATGTAGAGCTGACGAACACTCAGTACTTTTGCATCTTCGTACACTTTGGTGGTGGGGAATCGATAGGGTTTATGCAACATTGTTTTAAGCACCGAACGCTGTGCCCTCTCTGCTTGAATCATATGCGATTTTGCGGCACTACCCCAACATGTTATGCAGTAACTAATGAGAAACTGACAGAGCGCATAGTACACACATTTCAGTGTATTGACACATGCTACATTGCGTAAATTTCGCATAATACTGACGACTTTTCTTATGCGGCCCGATAATACATCTATATGCTTTTTAAATGAAAGATTTTCGTCAATGTGGACACCAAGGTATTTAAGGCTGTTTTCACGAGTTAATGATTCACACGAGCAAAAGAAATGGTTCATGTTGCATTCATTGTCATGGATTTTAATCGTTATATCAATGTTAGGGGCAGAGGCAAGAGTTTTATAAAAACACAAATAGGAGGTTTTCTTGGTATTAAGCGTAAGGAGATTTTCTCGTAACCACCTATATATCACCGACATACCCGATTCTACCAACGAAAAAACTGAATTCCAACACGGTCCATGGAAGACTACAACAGTGTCATCAGCATAACAAAGTATTTTTGCATTTATGATAGATAAATCATGGATATCGTTTATATATATAAGGAATAATGTGGGTCCAAGGATGCTGCCTTGCGGTACTCCAAAGTTTATATGTTGTGGACTACTAATTAGTTGGCCAATTCTCACACACTGTTTCCGTTCCGAGAGATAACTATTAAACCAGTCCAACGCTAGTCCTCGAATCCCCATACCTTCCAGTTTTCTCAAGAGAATAGGCACAGAAACAGTGTCAAAGGCTTTAGCCAAGTCCAAAAAAACCCCAACACACGACTGTTTGTTATCTAGAAGTGTTGATACTGTTGTAGTAAGCAGCGTGACTGCGTTCTCCGTGTTCTTCCCTTTTCGAAAACCAAACTGATTCGAAGAAATTATATTATTTGTTTCAAGATACTTAACAAGACGTATATTAACCAATTTCTCAAGTAATTTAGAAAATGCACCTAAAAGCGAGATAGGTCTATAATTATCTACACAATTCTTAGAGCCACTTTTATGAATTGGGTAAACAGATGCTAGCTTCCAGTCAGAAGGAAACATGCCGCTTGAAAGATTTGCATTTAGGATATGGGTAAGTGGTATCACGATTTCATTTATAACATATTTTATGAGAGCATTACTGATTCCATCTATACCGGGTGCTTTGTTGTTCTTGAGCCCAGATACTAGCTGTTTAACTTCATGGTCTGTAGGATCCATAAAGAATGATTTAATTGGCGGATTTGTGATTCTCACGGCTTTCACTAGATCGGCTTGACTCTGGTTCATCTTAGAAAGAATACGATCAGATAATGTTTGGCCTACTGTAGCGAAGTGTTTATTTGTGTGGTTAATTGATTCTTTTGCGTTAATGCAGCCATCTAATGCAAGTAATTCTAAAGGTTCATTTTTACTGTTGGAAAAGTTACAAATATTTTTAATAGATTGCCATAGTTTTTTAGTATTATTTTTGTTGTCTTTAACTAAAGACAAATAAATAAATTACTAAGACAAATAAATGTGTTTGTGTGAACCATAGATACTTCTTTTGGATTTCTTCACCGTTATAGCAATTTATAATGAATACATACTTAATATAGAAAAGTCAGAGTCGTATGCTCCTTTTTGTAATTGGTCTTGAACCTTTGACCCTTGTCTCGGCAGTCCGTGCCACTCCCAACTGAGCTATCACTTAAATACTGTACATAAATACACTTAAATACTTGCTTAAATACTGCTATTGGAACACATAACATAGGCGTGAGCTTAGTTTTCAACTTAGTTTTCGCCAAGCTTAGTTCCGTCCCAGATGTGATAGAGGGCGGGCCCATCGCCATATCGGGCACGAAATCCAGATTCCAGGGTGATACTGAAAAATCCAACATCACTGCCCGTACCTGGGGTTCAAACCCGAGACCTCAAGACAATAATCGTACGCCACCGAGACAGTCGATTGCTATTGGGTGTTATTATAGTTATTTATCCAACCACCTCGCCTCTAAACCGAAATGCTCTCCACCCAACCGCGTTATTCACGTGTCACTGAGATTCACCGTGCAATTATCACTAACTCGGTAATGTATGTAGCTGTCGGTCTGTCCATCCGTCCGTATGTCACAGCGCTGTGTTTAGAGCTCGACATGCGATGGGCGGGTCTGGTGATGGCCGTTTTAAAAATGAATTTTGTGGCCTCATTGTTGGTCGTTATGCGTTATAAATAAACAGACAGACTTCAAAACTTACCGATGGTAACCAAATTAATTATAATGGACAACCTTCGAAATAAGCTCTATCGAACAAAAAAAGAATTTTGAAAATCGGTCCACATTTGGCGGAGATATCGCGTAACATACATATAATTCATCTTTTGAGTGGTAGAGTCACGCTGTAGACAGTTACATCTACAGCACGAATGGGCCGGCTCGACCGGTTTGATACCACTGTCTCACAGAAAACCGACGTAAAGTGGCAGCTTGCCGTCGCGTTTCGTTCAGTGAGTGAGATTTCCGGTGGCCCACTTCCCCCCTTCCTTTTCCAATCCCTTTTTCCCTCTCCTTCTATTTCCTCCTTTTAGGTTGGCAACGCACTCATGATTCCTTTTGTGTCTTGGGTGTCTATGGGCGGTGGAGATCACTTACTATCAGGTGACCTATCTGCTCGTGTGCCAGTCTCTGCTAATAAAAAAAAAATCACAAGTTTAAAACACTTAACAGACCGACTTCAAATCCGATTATGACCAAGTTCATATGGGACCACCCTTGAAATAAGCTCTATCAAACACAACAATTTTGAAGATCGGTGCACATTTGGCGGAGATATCGTGTAACATACATAAAAATACAGGCGAATTGAGGACCTTCTCCTTTTTGGAAGTCTGTCGAAAATACAGAAAATACTATTAATTACTGAAAGAATAGTAGCCCCCTTGGTCGCAGCGTACATAAGCTGTGAACCGGAATGTCTTGGGTTCGATTCCCAAGCCGTCAACCGTCACAAAGCATATTCCTTTCTGCAACATGCTTGAAAAAATGTATTGCGCCGACCGCACATTGAGATGGGGCAGTTCAAATCAAGATTGTCAGAATAGTTTATCTGGCATTTCTAGACTAGACTGGCAGACAGCCTCTGTGGCGCAGTGGGCGAGTAGCCGACTGTGGAGCGAGAGGCCGCGGGTTCGATTTCCGCATTGAGACAAATGTTTGTGTGGCCCACAGATATTTGTTTCAAGTCTGGGTGTTGTGAGACCGTGTGTCTCTCATAGTCTCCGACACCCACGACACAGGTTATACCTAGTGTGGGGTCAGGACTAGGTGTGTGACTGTTGGGTGTATTTATTATTATTTATTTCTTCTTCATGCAAGGCCTTGTTTAACTTGATGTAAATTGAGTCATTAGTACATCGGAATAAACAGGCATGGACTACAAATTAAGTTGCTTTACAAACCGAAAAAACAACATCTTGTCGATGTCAAATTAGTGATGTGCCACTAATATGTTTTTAATTGCTCGATAATATCGGCGAGTATACACATAATGTCGGGAAGTTGGTTTGTCTGTGTAAAAGGGTAGTTATAAATAGATTTATACACAGGGGTTTACAGCATATCAGTAAAGATTAATAACAGCAATGAGACAGGCTAAAGTGTTAATGTTAAATGTTAATGTTGCTTCCTTGGTCTAGTGGCAGCATATATGGGTTGTGGACCGGGAGGTCGTGGGTTCGATTCCCAGGGCAAAGCTAATTTTCTAATTTAATATGCCCGGGACTGGATTTCTTAGAAGGGGTTAACGTCAGGCAGGGTTATAAAACTCAGCCAAATCCTTTTTGCAACATGCTTGAAAAAGTGTGTTGCGGCGACCCCATATTAAGGTGGGATAAGGGCAGGTAGAAAGAAAGAAAGAGACAGGCTAAAATGAAACAAATCTGCAAGAAGATAATTCGACAGATGCGACAAATAATACTCGATGGTCATAGATGAAGAGTTTTATCAAAAAGGAATACATTTTATTGGTTGGAAGGTACTTGTGAGTAATTGATTGGAGACCGTCCTTTGTATACATGGCAGTACCCCCATAATGTGTCGTTCCACCGAACATGGGGTAGGTAACTCTAGAAATTTGTTCAACTCTTAGTTCTACGAACACGAAATAGTTTCGAAAAATGGAAAATCTTTTCAAGATGTCTGACTAGCTATTTTTCGAGTAATGGATTTATTAAACACTGTCGTTGGCAAAATCATCAAACTTTGATGGAGGCCATATTTTAAATAAAGAAGAAGAAAGAAAGAAGAAGAAATAGTTTGAGTTCCCAAAACAACTCTAGAGATAAAATCATGTAAATAATATTTCATAGATTAAAATTTTCTTAAGGCTATTATCAAACTTACCCCCGAAGACACGCCGAAATCAATGCATATTCTGAAACAAATTAAATTGATTTACATTCGCAGTCAATAAAAGGATATTTCTCTCAGAGTTTGACGTCATACAGGCCAGTCTAAACTCTAAAGCCCAATTTGTTCTGCATTGTGATTGAAAAAGTGTGTTGCGCTGATCCCACAGTCATGTGGGATATAGGCAGATTATATAAGAGTAACTTCAAAACTTGTCCGACCGTAATCATTTACATAGATGGAACTTTCCCTTGAAATAAGCTCTATCGAACACAAAAAGAATTTTGAAAATCTGTCTATATTTATAGACGATATCGCAGAACATACATAAAAAATACAGAAGAATTGATACAGATGAATTGGTCGATAAAATTATGCCTCCTCCTTATAAAAATATATAGGCCGAGACACCAATGGAACATATTATATTATGTGCCCCCTCCAACGCAGAATCTTGTCTGTTTCACTATGAAATGTTTAAAGTAGGAAAATATAGTAAGTCTTAAAATTAAATTTATTTTCTATACACCTATGGTTATGTTTTTATTACCCAACTTTTTAAAATCTATTTTAATCTATTTATTTAAACATCTTATTTTTTTAACAATCATCATCATCATCAGCCACAGGAACATAAGTATTTTTAATAACACCAATTAGTAAATTTTCACATTAATCTCTTCTTTGTGACATAATACGATACTATGTTATAATAATAGATAAACAGACGAAGCCAGGTCACAAACAAAGTATTTTTTAAATTAGATTTCTTAATAATATTGTTAAACCGCATGGCTGTGCTAAGTACCATATAATTGCAGGTTCTAGTCCCGTCGGAGGCAATACCATCCAAATGGTTTTTTAAATTGTCTTCGTTTGTTTTAATGAACTGCGTGTTAATGAGGCATCACTCCGCGGGGGCGGGGGTTCGACTCCGAGGCTAGTAATTTTTATTTGACTTAATAATACAGTGAGGCTCTATTACCATAACGTTTCTTTTTAATAGGGCTTTGTGAATTTACGCACGCACGTTTGAGTATTCTTGGATTCTATTATCGGGTGTTTAAACTTCTATTAAAAAAATGTGTTGTTTTTGTGGATTTCTTGGTCTAATAGCAACGCATATGGGCTATGAACCGGAAGGTTCTGGGTTCAAGTCGGGCGGGTTTGGTTCGGTGGGTCGGTGGTTTTCGGACGCAGTTTTTCAAGGAGCTTGACGTCAGGCAGGCATTCAGTTGCAAAAACTAAGCCGAATCCGTTCTATAGCACGCTTGAATCACAGAACACACATTGAGGTTGCAGGGGAATTAAATATTTAGGTATCTTTTTAATCGCTTACATTGATTTCAAACACACCAATTAAATGACCCCAAAAGACACGGCACATAATATTCATCGCAACATCCCCACTAATTAGTGTCATCTCGTTAGCCTATCGATAACGACTATCGATAAATCACTCGGCACAGCACTACGGCATTCACAATCCGATGCTCGTACGTCAATCGGTCACCCTAATTATTGAGAGAATGCATTGTAGCGAAAACTGTACTAATTGCTTCACTGGCTTTATGGACTAGCTTTTACTTGCAGCTTTACTTATTTATTATTGAATAAGATTAGTGTTAGAGACTCTTCAAGGTTATAAATAATAATAAATAACACCAAACCGTCACATACATAGTCCTGACCCCACATTAAGATCGAGTCTTGTGTCGTGTGTATCAGGAACTACGAGAGACTTTCGGTCTCACAACACCCAGACTTAAAACAAATACCTGTAGGCCATACAAACATTTGAATCGAACCCGCGGCCTCTCGCTTCACAGCCGGCTACTCGCCCGCTGCGCCACGGAGGTTGTCAGTTATGTAAATTGTTCAATTTTCACAATAAATGATTTGTGTATGAACCAGTGTTTCGATTGGGAAAAACGCACACGCGGTTGGAGACAGGAGCAAGCGCTAGTACAATATATGTACGACAACCTCCGTGGCGCAGCGGACGAGTAGCCGGCTGTGAAACGTGAGGTTGCGGGTTCGATTCCCGCACCGAGACAACTGTCTGTGTGGCCCATAGATATTTGTTTCGGGTCTGGGTGTTGTGAGACCGAAAGTCTCTCGTAGTTTCTGATACCCACGATACAGGTTACACCTAGAGTGCGGTCAGGAGTATGTATGTGACTGTTGGGTGTGTATAATGTATGTATTTGATGCAGCCCAAACATAAATACTAAATGTATGCCAAGTGAAATAAACTTCGATAAACGCACAGTAATAAATAATTTTATGTTCGTAGTAGTTTGCTTAATCATACGCTCGGGTTTCGGGTGCTAGTGATATTGATATCTTAGTGTGGATGCTTCTGCTCAAATTTTCCCCCAGGGGGGGTTGGGGCAGGGAGCCTGTCCTGTGTCAACTTGAGAAAAGCTTAGGTTATTACTAATACTGAATATGATAAGAAGCCAGACATAGCGGCGCCGTAACGCGTTACGGTTACGAAGCGGTTTACCCTCCCATAAGAAGTTATCACTTCAAAAATACGAATTGAGGACCTCCTCCTTTTTTTGAAGTCGGTCGAGAATATTGGAATAAATCTATTTTTACGGATTCTATCACGATTTAGTTTTAATTTTATGCCTGACGTTTCGAAAGCTTTGCAGCCTTCGTGATCACGGGCCAGACTAAGGTGTCATTTGTCCAAAAATGTTAATATTACAACCAAATCGTGATTGAATCCGTAAAAATAGTTTTATTCCAATGAATAACATTCACGTAAACCTAAGAAATCATTCAGTCGAGAATAGTTATAAATCTGTCATGTCTTCAGTAATCGTTCGGTGTTGCTCAATGCTAAGCGCTTGCGACGCGCCTGTGAGCTGTGACCTCGATGTGCGCACATCTGCTACACCATCTCTCAGAGATGTTTTAACACATCATAGATTGTAAATAAGGTTTGTGTCTTGCTTTAAATAATTATTAGTTGTAATAATAAAAAACATAACTGACCGACTTCCAATTTACCGATCGTGACCAAATGTATATGGAACTACCCTTGAAATAAGCTCTATCAAACACAAAAATAATTTTGAAAATCGGTCCACATTTGGCGGGGATATCGAGTAACTTACATAAAAAAATACAGACGAATTGAGGACCTCCTCCTTTTGTGGAAGTTGGTAGATAATGGGATGATATTGTAGCTATTTTAACGTAAACGACATACAATAACATAACATAAGCTGACGCCTGTATCCCCGAAGGGTTAGGCAGAGGCGTAATAGCGAACTAGAACACCTACATTTCGCCAAGCTCATTTCCGTCAGAGGTGTAATAGGGGCCAAACATATCGCTATATCGGGCACAAATTTCATACTCCAGGCTGATACAGAAAACCCAATATCACTTTGCCCGACCCGGGGATCGAACCCGAGACCTCAGAACGGTAGTCGTACTGAGCAAGCAATACCACTACGCCAACCGCCGTCCGTTTCAGTTTCATATACACAAAATACAAACCCATGTTATTTGTATACTATTTTTTTAAGTTTACGCGAATGTTGAAATAAAACTATTTTTACGGATTCTACCACGATTTGATTTTAATTTTAATGCCCGAAGTTTCCAAGGCTTTGCAGTCTTCGTGGTCACGGGTTGGACTGCACAGCCTTCGAAACAGGCATAAAAATAAAAAACCAAATCGTGATAGAATCCGTAAAAAGTTTTATTTCATGTTATTTGTATTTCTCATCTCAACAACAAACACAGTAAACCTAGTTCGGTTGTGTGACAGCAGTCAGTACAGATCGATGACTAACTATCGGACCCTGGTCCACTTGACCTGGTTGCAATCAATGTGCGCATTGTACCAATGTACCAGTGTGCCAGTGTACCAGTGTGCGACCACAGATGTGTTGTTTATCGTGTTTGTACTATTAACATGATTTATGCATTGAGATAAACACGGTTCAAATCTAAATCTGTATTACTTCCTAGGACGGGCTTCTTTTCAGACGTCTCTGGATGCAAGTTTAATGTTATAAACGCGATGGATTGTATGTTTGTTTGTTACTTTTTCACTCAAAATTAATAAATGAATGTTGATGAAACTTTAATTATTTAGATTACACCTAACATAACATAAGCAAAGGCGCACTAGCGAACTAGAACACCCACATTTCACCGAGCTTACTTCAGTCCCAGATGTGATAGGGGGCGAGTCTATCGCCATATCGGGCACAAATTCCAGACTCCGGGCTGATATGGAACAATCCAATATGACTTTGCCCGACCCGGGGATCGAACCTGAGACGTCAGAACCGTAGTCGTACCGAAATACCACCACGCCACCGAGGCAGTCTTATTTAGATTGCAATCAGAATAACACATAAGGTACTTTTTATCAAAGAAAAAAACAGTTCTTGTAAGATATTTTCAAACGGACGAAGCCGAGGCAAAACCTAGCAGCTAACAGACGACGGTCATTAGAATTTAAGCCAAATTATTTCTGCAACATGCATTAAAAATGTGTTGCGCCGACCCCACATTGAAGTGAGATAAGGGATATATCATCTGGGACGGAAATAAACTCGGCGAAACGTGGGTGTTCTACCGCCGAATGTTCATACATGTAAGGTTCATACGTTTAAGGCCGCCTTATCTATTAAAATTGTATGGCGAAAATCAATGTAAGCAGCCATTAAAATTGAGTAGCGTTTGACCATTCGGGCGCTAGTTCGCTAGTTTGCCTCTGCCTACCCCTTCGGATACGGACATGAGTCTATGTATGTAAGTTGGCATATTGAAAACTAGTTAAAACTCAAGTTATTACTCGATCTGAGATTCGAACCTAACACCTCATAAGTAGTAAGTAGTCTAGACTAACGATGTGGTTAGGAATTGGTTTGTCAAGCCTCCAGACCAATTTTACAATACAATAGCTGATAAAGAGGCAACATGTTAGAAGTTGGAGGGGAGGGGTTAGGGTGGGTGTAGACAGATGATCATCCAGCCACTGTGCCGGGAATAGTTACGGAACTGCACATATTACTGGCAAGTTTAGTTGGTGCAGTGGCGGACACGAAAACTGCTCATAAAATCATAAATGTACTTTTACTTTTTTATAACTTGACTGATTTGCCGCAGCGAAGTATCTGTATAACAATTGAGTGGTAGAGCCAGCTGTAGACAGTAACGCCTACAGCACGAATGGGCCGGCTCGACCGGTTTTGATACCACTGTGTCACAGAAAACCGACGTAAATTGACAGCTCGCTGTCGGGTTTCGTTCGGTGAGTGAGATTTTCGGTGGCCCAATTTCCTCCCTTCCCAATACCTTTTTCCCTCCTATTAGGTTGCAAACGCACCCATGATTCTTTTTGTTTTAGGTGTCTATGGATGATGGGAAAACTTACCATTAGGTGACCCATCTTTTTTTTTATCCGGGCACGGCATGGGTGACTACACTGAACCTGATGGTATGCGTAGTGAAGTCCAAAAACACTAGTGACCACTGACAAATACTGTGTTTATCAGTGGTCGTCAGAATCATGCCGGCTTATTAATGCTTCTTCACACTCCAAATCCGACGAGGGAAGAAGCAAATCGAGGGGCTTGCGACAAGACAAGCGGATGACCGATGCAGACACAGGGATACCCCCATACACATCTCAATCAACCATCAAGTCATGCCGCAAGCCCCTCGAGAGAACCGGAAGTACACTGGCTGATCCTGGAACGCGAACCACACACGGAGTGTGGGTCACTATGGCAGGTTTTAGCACCATGTGTATGGTGGTCGCCATCCGGGCGAATACGAATATCCTACCACCAGCATATTTCAAATTTCTTTCTACCTGCCCTTATCCCACCTTAATGTAGGGTTAGCGCAACACATTTTTCCAAACATGTTGCAGAAAGGATTTGGCACAGTTTTTACGACCGGCTGCCTGCCTGACGTCGCTCTCTGGGGGATCCAGTCCCGGGCATATCAATTTAGAAAAATCGCTGTTTGATTCCCCGGTCGGGAATACCTGGGAATTGAACCCAGAACTTACCGGTCCACAGTCTACGTATGCTGCCACTAGACTAGAAGTCAAAAGAAACTTCTTCAAAGTTTTGAATTTATAAAAATAAGAAGCAGCGATAGCTCAGTTGGGAATGGTACAAACTGCCGAGACGAGTGTTGGAGGTTCGAGACCTACCCCAAAATGGAGCATACACCTCTGACTTTTTTGTGTATTTTCATTGTGAATTATCGCTTACTATAACAGTGAAGGAAAAAATCGTGAGAAAACCTGCATACTTGACAAAATTCTTCACGAGAATTTCGAAAGTAGGTATGTGAAGTCTACCCGCATTAGGCCAGCGTGGTAGACTAACTTTAATCCTTCTCATTGGTAGAGAAGTTCCGTGTCCTGCTGTGGGACAGTAGTTAAACGGCTAATATTATTATAAAATAGAAATAGGCATCTACTGCCTCGGTGGCGTAGTTGTATTTCGGTACGACTGCCTTCTTTAGGTCTCGGGTTCGATCCCCGGGTCGGGCAAAGTGATGTTGGATTTTTCCATATCAGCCCGGAGTCTGGAATTTGTGCCCGATTGGCGATAGGCTCGCCCCCTATCACATCTGGGACAGAACTAAGCTCGGCGAAATCTGGGTGTTCTAGTTCGCTAGTGCGCCTCTGCCTACTCCTTCGGGGATACAGGCGTGAGCTTATGTTATGTTCTCTTTTCCGCAGTTTGAAGGTTACACCAAATTTCAAATGCTTATAACTTATCTTTGAGAATATTTCAATAATTCTTTCAGTGCTATATTTTAGATGGCGTTAATTTCATATATAATTTTAAAAAAATAGTCAAGTACCTAATTACAGGGCTAACATTATTATAAAATGGAAATAGGCATGCCCGTTACTTGTGGCCAGCAGTGCACACAACAAGTAATGGTTGAAGTGCGCAGCGCTGAGTAGTGGAGTAGCGTGTAGCCTGTAGTACAATCGAGTTCACTAACTATTCTATTGGAGCCGTGTCCTCGACTTCACGATGCCAACTTGTTCGCGTACGCTATCGCATGAGTCTTGGATTTACATAATAAGCTATATTACCTATGTACCACAGACCTGTGATCCTAGATCTAGTCCCTATAAACGGTCCCACAGACACAGGTCCTAACGTACCGATGAAGGTGAAAACGAACTGGCGTCTCCTAGGCACCAAGCTCGAGGACACCTCATCCCCTGATCTCTCCGCGATCCCGACCAACATAGTTACTCCTGAAGAGACGTCCGGCGCGATTCGCTCCTTCACCGCACATATCCAAAACGTCGTGAGCGACAGCTCCGAGAGGGTGCCGGAGGCTATGCTTAGCCATTGGCACCTTCCCGAAGACGTGAAATGTGTGGTGAGGAGGCGAAACGCCGCGCTGAGAGCCTGTAAGACGAATCCCTCCCCGGATCAACGGCATCTAACGCGTTTCCTCCAACGCGAGGCCAAACGTCGCATCCAAGAGGCCGTCGATTCGAGATGGGAAACTCACCTATCAGAGCTAGATCCAACTCACCAGGCTTTCTGGCAGTTGTGCCGTTCCTTTAGGAGAAATGACACAGTCACCATGCCCCCGCTCAATCGTCCGAATCAACGCCCGGCGTTCGACGACGACGAGAAAGCGGAATTGCTGGCCGACAGCCTGGAGGCTCAATGTTCACTCACCTCAGTTCCCATTGACCCAGAGCATCTCGTTGCGGTTGACACCTTTGTCGAAAGTAGGAACGCAATCCCGCCGCCACCGATACCGGTTCCGCGTCCGCGCCCGACAAACGTCGACCCGGATGTCGACCAACCGCCCGACCCACTCGCGCCGGTGACAATCGAAGAAGTCAGTTCTCTGATCAAGGCGCTCAAAAGACGAAAAGCCCCCGGGGGTGACGGTATATCCAATAGAGTCATGAAAATGCTCCCGGAGCATCTAGTTAAAATTCTCGCTGACATCTTCAATGCAGCGTTCCAAAACAGCCTCTTTCCAGACGTCTGGAAAGAGGCGGTCGTGATAGGTATTCACAAGCCGGGGAAACCCGCTTTCGAACCCTCCTCTTACCGTCCCATCAGTTTACTCAGCGCTCTGGGTAAACTCTACGAGCGAATCGTCCTCGATCGCATCAAGATAGTCGCCCACCTTCACCATCTGCTCCCTCCAGAGCAGTTTGGTTTTCGTAGTAGGCACAGTTGCGTGAATCAGATTCTCCGCATCACGGAGCATATCCACGACAACTTTAGGCGCGGAATCCTTACCGGTGCTCTTTTCTTTGATATTGAAAAAGCATTCGACAAAGTGTGGCACAACGGCTTGCTCTACAAGTTGTATACCTTCAATGTGCCCACACAGCTCGTGCACATCATACGAGAATTTTTGTCGAATCGCGGTTTCAAATATCGCGTGGAGGGAACTCTTTCCTCCCGACACACCATCACTGCCGGAGTTCCGCAAGGCTCCGCTTTGTCCCCTTTTCTTTTCTCGCTATACACAAGCGATATTCCTAAACCGAAAGACGCCCATCTGGCGCTCTTCGCTGACGACACGGCAATCTACGCTTCACGTAGAGACCCGGACAAAGTGATTCGCATTTTGCAAACCGCAGCCGATGAACTCGGTGAGTGGTTCCGCAAATGGCGAATCACTGTTAACCCCGCCAAAAGTCAGGCAATTCTCTTTACCAAGAGAATTTTCACCCAAGCGCCTAACGCTTCAGTCACCATGGCCAATAAGGCTATCCCTTGGACCAACAACGCCAAATATCTAGGAGTCAACCTTGATCGGAGACTGAACTTCATCACTCATGTAAATGCGGTACGCGCGCGAGCCGCAATCGCGTTAGCACGATTACATTTTCTCTTAAACCGTAAGAGCAAGTTGTCAGCCCGCAACAAGATTAGGATCTACACAACGTGTATTAGGCCGATAATGACTTACGCGTCGCCCGTGTTCGCTCACATACCGCCCGCTCGACTTAAGCGTATGCAAGTCCTGCAAAACGTCTTTTTAAGACGAGCGCTTAACGCTCCGTGGTACATTCGTAACCACGACCTCCACGTTGACACCAACTTGCCGACCATCAGGCATTTTATGCAGATGGCTAGCAGACGCTACTTCGATCGGGCGGCACACCACCCAAACACGCTTGTCCGTCAAGCGTCAATATATACTCCATTTGACCGTGCGAAATGGAGACGTCCTAGATCCGTTTTGTCAGACCCTGATGACGCCATCACTCTGGCCATTCAACGTAAGATCGAGCATCTTAAATCGCTCCCACACTCCACACGACCGATGTTCCGTCCCCGCCGACGAGGACCACGCCGCGCTCCCAGTAGCAGCCCCCCCGACCCTGTTAACAATTCCGGCCCGCGTGCCGATGACAGAAATGGATAGTTAGGAAAACACGTCCACACTCCCCTAATCGTTGATGTCTTCAACATCACCCTCTCAGTGACCGCCCTGAGCCGAGGTTCGTAACCCGTTAGAGGGTTGCCCTCAGCGTGGTCACCTAACTTTATGGGTTGGGCGCACCTGCGTTCATCCCAACAGACCGGTGTGGCTGAATTTGCCGACTCGGTTAGGCAAGCAGCTGTAGGGCCAATAAAAAAAAAAAAAAATTACCTATGTAATAAGCTTAAGTACTTAGTAGTAAAAAAAATGGTTTCTGTGCTCTTAGTATGAGTTTTTTGTCAACATTTACTTTGAGTTTTTTTTACATTTCTCGGTAGCGACTACGTAAAATATTTATATGACAAACACCTGCAGCCGGAGCAGGAAAATTCCTGTCAATCGTAAATATATTCGAGGTCGATGCGCGCCTATGAAAGTATCAAATATTAACCAAATGTCATCAGTGCGCAGCGAGCTCGAATACATTTATGTACGACTGTAAGAAATTTTCCTGCACGGGCTGCAGAACGCCTGTAGCACTTAGTTTTTCATACAAATTATTTTACTTGGTAGCTAGCGAGAATGTCAAAATAAACTCCAGCTATAGTTCTCACTTCCCGAAATCGATGATAGTCTTCGTTTTTCCGTTATATCTACAACAAACTCGACATTTCCAAATTTATTCAATTATGAATTTTATATGGGAGAGTTGCAGAGGTTTTGAGTACGATTACCAGATTGGGTAAAACGAATATATACGATATTACGATACGAAATAATCCATAAACCACCAGTTATCTATATCCTTGGTTCCACCACATCCACTATTTATTTGTTTGCTCCAACATAATTACAATCCTAATATTCGTAATAGAGTTCTTCAATGACTATTATCATAGGTTGTCGCAGGTAAATTGAGTATTTTCGAGTGGGATAGGCAAACAATAATGGGCAATTTCGTATAATGACCATTATACGCACTCAAGCACCCCCGCTGCCGAAATCGGATCGTGAAGAATTCACAGTATATTTTAATTAAACTCCGAACGCCGAAAAATACGTGAAAAGTTAATTTTGAACAAGTTATTTCATTCGGATACTGGATATGTGTAACGGCGCTGGAATGTTTTTGATACAGATTTTTATTAAGTGCAGCTCGATGATTTTGAAGATGAATAGTAACATAACATAACATAAGCTCACGCCTGTATCCCCGAAGGGGTAGGCAGAGGTGCACTAGCGAGCTAGAACACCCACATTTCGCCGAGCTTAGTTCCGTCCCAGATGTGATGGGGGCGAGCCCATCGCCAGATCGGGCACAAATTCCAGACTCCGGGCTGATATGGAAAAATCTAATATCACTTTGCCCGACCCGGGGATCGAACCCGAGACCTCAGGACGGTAGTCGTACCGAAATACAACCACGCCACCGAGGCAGTCAGTCAGGCAGGCAAATAAATGTATAAATATACATTTATTTATTTTGTTTTAGTTTCGCCAACATGACATACATACATATATGTATAGAGATACATATATAAACGCCTCGATCCAAATTCTCCACAACCCGTACACAGCCAAATGTACCTCAGAAATGAGCTCCCTAGATCACCATAATCATCGGCGCGACATAATAATCGCTCGGTTAATAGACCGTGTTACCGAACATTACTGCATCTAATGGCGACTTCCAATGTTGTATTACCGACCTTCGCCGATGGGTGTGGTTCGTTACATAAACAGTAGTTCTCAACCCAATTCAAAAGGAGGGAGGTTCTCAAATAATAATAATAAATACACCCAATAGTCACACATACACATAAGCTCACGCCTGTATCCCCGAAGGGGTAGGCAGAGGCGCACTAGCGAACCAGAACACCCACATTTCGCCAAGCTTAGTTCCGTCCCAGATGTGATAGGGGGCGAGCCTATCGCCATATCGGGCACAAATTCCAGACTCCAGGCTGATGTGGAAAAATCCAATATCACATTGCCCGACCCGGGGATCGAACCCGAGACCTCAGAACCGTAGTCGTACCGAAATACCACCACGCCACCGAGGCAGTCACACATACACACGCATGTATAGTCACACGCATAGTTCTGACCCCACACTAGGTGTAACCTGTATCAGAGACTACGAGAGACTTTCGGTCTCACAACACCTAGACCCGAAACAAATATCTATGGGCTACACAGACATTTGTCTCGGTGCGGGAATCGAACCCGCGACCTCACGTTTCACAGGCGGCCACTCGCCCGCTGCGCCACAGAGGCTGTCAAAATAAAATCAAAGACAGCCCTTGTGAAACGAGAGGCCGCGGGTTCGGTTCCTGCAACAAGACAAATGTTAGTGTGGCCTACACATATTATTTTATATCGTGTATTTTTTTGTAGCAAAGACTGGCAAACGAGCAGATGGGTCACCTGATGGTAAGTGTTCTCCATCACCCATAGAAATCAGAGACAAAAAGAATCATGGGTACGATGCCAACCTAAAAGTAGGGAAATAGGGATTGGGAAAGGGAGGGGGCGATATGGACCACCGGAAATCTCACTCACCGAACGAAACGCGACAGCAAGCTGCCACTTTACATATATTATACAGTAACAAACCGGTCGAGCCGGCCCATTCCTGCTGTAGACATTACTGTCTATAGCGTGGCTCTATAACTCAAAGATGTTCCGGCCCAGACGTGATAGGGGGCGAGCCTATCGCCATATCGGACACAAATTCCAGACTCCGAGCTGATATGGAAAAATCCAATATCACTTTGCCCGATCCAGGGTTCAAACCCGAGACCTCGGGACGGAAGTGATATCGAAATGCAACCACGCCACCGAGGAAGTAAAGTAATAAAAAGCATAACATAAGCTCACGCCTGTATCCCCGAAGGGGTAGGCAGAGGTGCACTAGCGAACTAGAACACCCACATTTCGCCGAGCTTAGTTTCGTCCCAGATGTGATAGGCGGCGAGCCTATCGCCATATCGGGCAAAATAAAAATTATAAAAAGTTCCAAAATAAATAAAGTTAACTAAAAATAAAGTATAAACTTTACCGTCCTTGTATATAGCAGATCTACTATCAGCAAACCCCGAAAATAAAACACGCCGCAACAAAATAAAAGTTGAATTTACGGCCATCACAGTTTTACATGTAAATGCAAATAAACGGTGCGCGTGACGCCGGGTGCGGACGCTAGCTATAAATCAGCGGCGCCGCCTCCCTGGACCGCACTGGACGTTCGCTGCCACTGAGTAATGAAACGATTTGGTTAAATAATATTACTTTTGGCTTACCAAGGCCATATGGGAAATAGTTAAAAAAAAATATTTTAGGACGTGCCGGCTGTGAAACGAGAGGCCGCAGGTTCGATCCCCGCACTGAGACCATTTGTCTCAGTGCGGGGATTCTGGCATACGGATGTTTGTTTCGGGTGTGGGTGTTGTGAGACCGAAAGTCTCTCGTAGTTCCTGATACCCACGATACAAGACTCGAACTTCGTGTGGGGTCAGGACTATGTATGTGACTGTTGGGTGTTATTTATTTATTTTTCTACCTGCCATTATCCCATTTTAATTTGGGGATCTAGCAACATACTTTTTGGAAGTATGTTGCAGAAAGGATCCGTCTTACTTTTTACGACAGGCTCCCTGTCTAACCACCCCCCTTCTGTGGGATTCAGTCCCGGGCAAACCAAATCAGAAAAATCGCTTCGCCCGACCTGGGAATCGAACCCAGGACCTCCCGGTCCACAGCCCATATATGCTGCCACTAGACCAAGGAGGCGACTCCTTTTAATGAAAGAAACTCTAACAACATAAGTATAAATTGCCTCGGTGGTATAGTTCTATTGCGTGCGCGATATGACTACCGTCCCTGAGGTCTCGGGTTCGATTCCCGGGTCGGGTAATTTTAGGTTTTTCTACTCTATATTAGCCAGGAGTCTGAAATTTGTTGTCCGATATGGCGATAGGCTCACCCTTTATCACATCAGGAAATAAGCTCGGCGAAATGTGGGTGTTCTAGTTCTCTACTTCGCCTCTGCCTACTCTCTCGGGGATACAGGCGTGAGCTTATGTATGTAAATATAAACAAAAATCCGCCCTAACATAACTAAAAACAACAGGACACGCGAAAATAATTTCCATTTAGATTCATTACATGGCGACAATTTCCGGCGGCCATTTTGGATCGTAGCCCGCCGCAATCTCCAACGGATATGACGTTTTGATCATTGCGACGACGCAACACGCGTGCCAACGAATTTTCCATATTGATGTTATAATTTGGCTGACGTGGGAGATGTGAACGATGATTACAGTTTGGGTAAATGTGGGCATATGTTACTATTTATCCTAGCGAAATTATTTTGCTGCTTCCTTCTTCAGAATGTGAAGAAGAATTTATGTAGGCCGGCATGGTTCTAACGACTATTGAAAACTGATTAGAACATAACATAAGCTCACGCCTGTATCCCCGAAGGGGTAGGCAGAGGCGCACTAGCGAACTAGAACACCCACATTTCGCCGAGCTTAGTTCCGTCCCAGATGTGATAGGGGGCGAGCCTATCGCCATATCGGGCACAAATTCCAGACTCCGGGCTGATATGGAAAAATCCATTATCACTATGCCCGATCCGGGGATCGAACCCGAGACCTCAGAACCGTAGTCGTACCGAAATACCACCAGGCCACCGAGGCAGTACAGTAACCGATTAGCTCATTGTTAATTGGAGTGGCAAAAATGGCTGTGTTAATCACGGACGTAAAGAAAAAGAAGGACACCATCTCGCCTATAGTTAAAATTTGAGCTGTTTGAACGGTAGAGCCACACTGTAGTCAGGTACGTCTGCAGCACGAATGGGCCGGCTCGACCGGTTTGGTACCACTGTCTCACAGAAAACCGACGTAAAATGGAAGGTTGTTGTCGCGTTTCGTTCGGTGAGTGTGATTTCCGGTGGCACATTTACTTCCCCCCCTCCTTTTCCCAATCCCTTTTTCCTCCTCTTCCATTCCCTCTTTTTAGGTTGGTAACGCACCCATTATTCTTTGTGTCTTGGGTGTCTATGGGCGGTGGAGATCACTTACCATCAGGCGACCCATCTGTTCGTTTGCCAGTCTCTGCTATAAAAAAAAAATTGGAAGTGCAAATGTATTTAAAAATTAAATTTATGAAAACACATAATTTTAAAATACAATAATACAACTGAATTTAGAACCTCTCTATCGACGTCGGTTAAGACTCTACACCACAAGCTTCAATTCGTAAACGCAACTTTTTGGTCTAATATTAATAAACATCGAAAATGTACAGCCGACCGCTCCGGCCGCCCCGCGCCGCCCCGGCCGCACCAACTTGCCCAACTTCAAATTAAATTCATAACAAAAATACTAAACTTATCGGACACGCCGAAACACTGGTCCGATAACATCCAATGACTTCGCAACTTTGAAGGTTATATACGAATGTAATCCAGATTGTTTTATACAAAAAGTCACGCATGTCGACTCGTTTCTTTTTTATCCAATGTTATTTTTCTTATCCGGTTAAGTGACAGCAGGTATAGCTGATTGTTAGTACAGTGCTGACTGCCCCCTGACTTTGACACTCGATTTGATTTCGACTATGATTAAATTTCATTTAGTGACTTAAAATTCTATGGCCTATGGCCATCATCATCAGCAATAGGACGTCCACTGCTGAACATAGGCCTCCCTCAAAGATTTCCAGATTAACCTGTTGGAAGCGGCCATGGTCTATGGCCACATCGGGCACAAATTCCAGAATCTGGGCTGATACAGAATTAGAAACCCAATATCACTTTGCCCGACCCGGGGATCGAACCAGAAACCTCCGGATGGTTTACCGATACAGATATACTACATGTGCCTGATATGGTGATAAGCTATCACATCATGAGACGGAAATAACGTTTACGAAACTTAGGTGCGTTAATGTCGGCTCTGCCTACACCTTCGGGGATAATAGGTGTATGTAATTTAAAATTCCCGAAATATTCCAACAATAACGCTAATTAAATAAAAACACTTCCAAACGGAAAATTAGCTTGCAAGAGGCACTTTAAATAGTAAATGGAGTCCGGATTTGAGTTCCATTTTGATAATATTCGCCCAGCTTTAGGCCTTGTTCATAGCTAGCGGAACAGTTGTTAATTAGTGTGAGCTTTGTTGAATCTGCTAACACTGAATGTACGGAATCGCAAGGCGTATTTACACGCCGCGTTTTGTTTACTTAAGAGGTAAATCGATTTTGGTTGTATTGGTTTAATTGCTGGTGATATTGATGCTTCAGTGGCGTAGTTGTGTTGCGTGCGTGGTACGACTACCGTCCTGCGGTGTCTGGTTCGATTCTCGGGTCGGCTTAAGTGATATTGGATTTCTATTTAATATCAGCCTCGATTCTGGAATTTGTGCCCGATATGGCGATAGGCGAGGGGATCACATCTGGGACGGAACTAAGCCCGGCGAAATGTGGGTATACTAGTTCGTTAGTGCTCATCTGCCTACTCATTCGAGGATACAGGCGTGAGCTTATGTATCAGCACGGAGTCTGGAATTTGTGCCTGATATGGCGATAGGATTATTCATACTATTTTTAAATAGATTTCTTACTTCTTTTATAGCAAAATCATAATTGTAACTGGTACCTTTGTTCGATGCATGCTGTGATGACCTTAAAAAGTGGTGCACTTAGATTTTAAGTTTTTCATTGTATGTATCAATTTAGACATCAGGAAAGTGTAACTACTACTGGTAATTCATAAATAAATAAATAAACATAGGCTCGCCCCCATCACATCTGTGATGAAAATGAGCTCGCCAAAATGTGTGTGTTCTACTTCTCTAGTGCGTCTCTGCATGTTTGTATGATTGATTCTTGGTCTAGTGGCAGCATATATGGGCTGTGGATGGGGGGATCTTGGATTCTAATCTATGGTTGTGCAACGCGTTTTTCTGATATTATTTTCATGGTATTGGATCCCCCAGATGGGCTTATCGTCGGGAAGATGGTCGGTAAAAACTAAATCCAAATTATTTCTGTAACATGCGTGTGTCTGCAAAATGTGTATTTCACCGACCCTACAAAAAAGAAAGAAAGTAGAAAAAGATGTAGGACAGGCCAACTCATTGGGCCCTAAATCTGACAAAATCACGAAATTGTTTTTTTTATTTATTGTTTTCAATATAAGTCCAGTAAATACAACCGCTATTTCCTCTCTAAACTCTCTCTCTATCACGAGAATCATAGGGGAGCGACTTCGTGTGTCCGTAAGTTTTTAACAAAACGCGCTTACTTTTGTGTGAGTCAACAAAAGCCATATGATACCTATACCTATAGTAGAAGCGAGCGTTCCTACTTCAATCTCAGTGCCGTATGTACACAGGGAGCGAGCCCGAAGCTACATGAGTTTATCACAAAACGCGATTGTTTTTCCGTGAGGTAACAAAAACTATATCATATTTATAAGTTTAATATAGTAACTGATGTTGCATGCATTTAGTGACAATAAACATTTTCTTTCTTTCTTTATTTATACCTATATGAGTACCTACAACCGCGCGTTCTCGCCCCAAATTCTTTTCAGTAGGTTCACATGGCAGCGAGTTCGTGCCTCCGTGAGTTTTTACAAATCGAACTTGCTTTCGCGTGACAGTCTAAACAGTAATATTATACGTATATACTTAACCGCGCGTTCTCGCCCCAAATTCTTTCCCGTATGTTCACAGGGCAGGGAGTTCGTGCCTCCGTGAGTTTTTCACAAAACGCGATTGTTTTCGCGTAGTTTATAACGCACGTACCGCGGATGTTCAATCGTTTAGTGCTGTTACTCAACTTTGGCTTGGCTAGCGCGTTTTCAAACGTTTGGAATGTTGTTAAGTTTGTTTAATCCAGATTTTAAAACAATGTGCTCTAGATTTTTTATTTACTAGATTTTTATTTACTATTTTTTATTTACTAGATTTTTTATTTACTCTAGATTTTTTATTTTTTATTTACTAGATTTTTTATTACATTAAATAAAATAAGGAGTCGACTTCTTCTTTTTCTTCGCAGTGTAAAAAGGCTGTGGACCTTCCTGGGGTTTTGACCCCAAGCAGTAGGGATTTGTCCCTACTGCTTCAAAGGGAAGTAAACATGACAAGCTAGGACAGGATGTATCAGAGTAAAAACTAAGCTGAATCTTTACTACAACATACTTGAAAAGTGTGTTATCTGTGTTTGTGTGTATACTTATAAACATAGACTCACGTCTTTTTCCCATAGGGGTATACAGAGACAACTGATTTCCACTTGCGACGGTTCTTGCACACCTCTTTGCCATAATCATTCTTATAACATTCTTCATGCATGCACGCCATCTTTGTACTTCTAACTTGACATAAATCCAGTATACGAATAAAAGCTGATGGATATTTTTTTCACATATTATACTCAGATTTTCCACCGCTCGTATCCACCATCCATCCATTTAATTACTGTGTCCATAAAATAAAGTAAGCAATATGCATCATGTCACAGTGTCCATTATTAATATTGTAGTGTCATTATTCCGGCAGATTGCATTATGTTTTATGGCGGCCATCTTTTTTGTAACAATAATAGGGTGGCCATATTGCGTGTATTCCATGATTTTGGAATGAAGGAATTGATTAAATTATTAATCTTATCGATCTGGCTCTTATTATCGGACTGTCGAAAGGTAGATCCTAGGTTCGAATCCGAGGTTAGACAAAACAATTTTTAACATATTTTGCCCGGGACTCGGTTACCCGGAGTTTGGCGTTAGGCAGGCGGCCTGTCGTAAAAAATAAACCGAATCCTTTCTGTAACATGTGTAGTGTGTAAGCCATAGTATATAAGTTAAATGTAACATATAATTAAGACAGTATACAATAAAGCATTAAACCAACAACACGTCTTCTCCTCGACCCTTCCTACATTACATGGCGACCCTGCCAGGGGAAGGTGTAGTGTGTAAGCCATAGTATATAAGTTAAATGTAACATATAATTAAGAACAGTCTACAATAAAGCACTAAACCAACAACACGTCTTCCTACATTACGCATGTTTGGAAAAGTGTTATTCCGACCTCACATTGGAGTGGAATAAGAGCAGGCTGAAAAAAATATCCGAAAAACACTATGCCCCTTACTTATAAAAGTATTTAGGCGCTGCTTATCTTTACACCATAGGTTGTACCTTTCATTTTTAAACAATGTAACGCAAGGAAAAAATGTGAGGTTATTCTTAACCATTTGCTCAGCTAAAAATGCCGTTTTAAGTAAGGCCCAATAAATGTAAATATTCGTATATTTTAAGTGCTTATTAATATTAATTAACTATTATATACATCGATATAATAATATACCTAGATGCACAGTTCCATACAAATATCATTGTAAACAGTGTCCTCGACAGACAAAACAAATAAACATCACAAATTTAATTAAATTAACACAAATATGACCTTATAGACGCGGCATAAAGTAGCTTTTTAAATTGAATGTTCAAACGTTCCTATATTCGAAATTTTTGAATTTCTAATCGTTTTTGAATTTGACAATAATTTGACATTATTAAAAGAAACATTCTAGTCACTTGGACAAAGATTGAATGGAGTCGAATAGTTCTTGTATTTATCTGTGAGAAATTTTGACCACGTGGCGTACAATGTAGATGAGAATGGCGATATCTCTATAATAATTTTACTTACATTAAGAGATAGATAGAGTATAAATGTTTAGAAGATAACAAAGCTTATGAGTTATGAATATGAAATAAGCACTGTTTTGCCTTAGCGTGATTCATAAATAACACCCAACAGTCACATACATAGTCCTGGCCCCACACTAAGATCGTCCTTTGCTCTTTAGATTCTTAATAATTTCTTTTAGACTATCATTTCGTTTTCTTAATCTTTTGTTCTGCCTTTTTAAGTTTCGCACTAAATTAGATTTAAGTTTAAATTTTTGGTTGCGTTCTTTCAAATTATCTTTCAAAAATAACGTCTTAGGTGTGTTAAAGATTGATGAAAATTCTGATGGTATTGGTGATCCTTCATTATTTATTGGTTCAATTGCTGGTTCCTGGAAATGAATATGTTTCCAATAAATGATGACGCCACAATTACTGTTGTAGTAATTATGCCTAACGACCGGTTCCAATAAATGATCTCAATCCGAGAATCCAAGATAAAAATGAAAAATGAAAAAATGAAAAATCGCGAGAATGAACCATTAAAATTATTATTTGACAGCGGAATGTTCAACTTTGTTCATGTTGGCAATTTTTTATGATCTGCACACTTTGATTGAAAACATTTATTAGAATTAGCCGCAAATTATTAAATAGTCATTTTACATGGCAGTATGTACCTAGTATATGGTTGCTATTGATGAATTCTGTATCAAATATTTTTCAACTATTACACTTGTACTGCACCCTGCCTCATTTAAACTTGTAGTTACGACAATCTAAAATAAAGTCAATAAATGTGGCAATATTTATTTATTTATTTATTTATAGGTACACCAACAGCATACATATTGTTAAATTAAATAGTAAACATTAGTTAAGGACAATGTAGCTGATGACAATTTATCACCTTTATTTTTGGTACAGCATTCTTTTTAATTTCCCTAATCCCTTTTTCTGTATAATATCCATCGGAATCGGCAAAATGGTCTGAACAAACCACACTTGAGTAATTGGGTTTAAAATTTTCTTCTCTCCTTTCTTCGGAAATAATTTTACGCCATTTATCTCTTACTATTTCATTTCATGGAAATCTGTAATCAATAAATAAAATTAATAAAAAAATCATAAATTTAAAATAAATATAATATATTTACAAAAAAAAACGACTCCATATATTTCATTGTTCCAAATCATGATTTCAAAAGGGACAAAATATTTTATTAACTGAATTCGTTAAATTAATTATTTATACACGTTTAATACTTAATTTAACATGATTAAGGTTTTAAGATTCAAGTAAGGGAATTATACTTACTTAAAATATGAAATCCCATGTGTTTTGCGCTTTGTAAGAGTGTTATTTTTGCACTCTTTCACAGAGCATTTAGGCATCTTCACAGACGAACGGTCGGCGCCCGACTGACAGCCAACAAGTGCTTACTTACATTTTAAGCACTCGTTGGCTGTCCCACTTTCTGAGCGTCAACTGTGCATCTAGGTATATTATTATATCGATGATTATATATTATACTTTGGGCGAGGCCTATGTTCAGCAGTGGATGTCCTATGGCTGATGATGATTATACATAGACACTTCACCACTATCGACTAAATGAATCCAAAATGAATTTAACGTAGCACAATTTTTCCCGAAGGCACCGCAGCGCCGCGTCAGTAGCACTCCGCAGTTTAATTTGATATAACAACAATTTAAAGTTGCTGCTAAATTAAACAGAACTGCCAAGTTCCTAAGCAGACACCGCTCGCTCCGAATTCCACGGGCATTGTTTCATTTGCATACATTTTCAAGTTTTTTGAAGTTACGTTAAATAGCTATTATAAGATGAACTGTTTAATGTGACTTAAAATAAGGGAAAAACCGAAACTATTATATAGGAAGAAGTTTTATATAACGCGTTGTCATAGTTATTGTTTTTGCTAATGGACATCGAAGAACCAAAAAAAAGAAATAAAACAAATTTATTTTCGCTCAAATACCAAAAAAATAATAGAATTTGGATTAAATAAAACTTAAATATGAATAACATTCACAAACATGATTCTTCAAATGACAAGTGACTTGGCAGTGTGGTCTCCTCTAATTTTAGTCGTCTCCAGTAATTAAAACAAAAAACAGATAAAGAATAACTTTCAGTATGGCATCCACAGTTTATACCTCTATATTTCCAACCAATCTCGATTATGCAACACTAACCATTTCAACTGATGACTTAATCAAACACCACCAAAATAAACATCATTTTCCTTTGTAATACCAATTAGAAATGAGTCAGAAACACCTCATTATGTCAATCCGCACCATAAATTACCACGCTTAAATGTTCATACAGTAATTTTTAACTTTTGTCCCCCGCTTTCATACATCATTGTCACAGATTTACGATTCCTCGCACGCAATATTGAGCCTTTTGTATAGGGGATAAGGTAGAAATGTAAGTGACTACTGTGACCAAATGTTCGACATCACATAGGATAGTATTGTCTGCAGTCACGGTGTCTTGTCTTGTGTAATTCTGTACGTAAATAGATTAGTCATTGGTTCGGAATTTCTTTATGTCCATATTTTTATGGAGTGACATTTTTTAAACTCCATCAACCGAGTCGGAATAACGAAATAATTTTTAGTTCGCATTTATCTTATAAATAATGAATGATTTTTACTTTGTCGACCGACTTCCACAAAAGGAGGAGGTCCTCAATTCGTCTGTATTTTTTTATGTATGTTACTCGATATCTCCGCCAAATATGGACCGATTTTAAAAATTCTTTTTGTGTCCGATAGATCTTATTTCAAGGGTGTCCCATATAAATTTGGTGACGATCGGTAAATTGGAAGTCGGTTAGTTAAGTTTTTAAACTTATAACAATAATTAACTGCGAAGTTGTAAATGTTATTACCGACTTAATCTGACGCAAAAGTATGTACCTATTCAATATTAGTTATTGCTTGATTAAATGACAATAGACAAAAAAAAAAGGAATGGTGACAATTGATGATGAAAAAAATAAGCCCGGAGTTTCTTTCTGCCTTTCTTCTTCGGGTCGTCATCCGTAGGTGGCTAGAGAAAGGCTAGTAGGTTAGCTAGGATAGGGCCTCATGCACCAATCGCAACTGCTTCCAGTATTTCCAGTCAATCCCCTGCCACCATTCCTGCCATATGCTATTCCCGTACAACCCATTCCTTTACACTATTCCTGTCTCCCCTTATCACCCTACCTTAGCCATCCCATCGTTATTATGTCCATACTTCATATCGATCATATCGTCATATCGGTAATAAATATAAGGAAGTACATACACCCAACAGTCACACACATAGTCCTGACCTCACACTATCACTCCTGTATCGTGGATATCAAAAACAATTAGATACTTTCGGTCTCATAACACCCAGACCCGAAACAAATATCTGTAGGTCATACAAACATTTGTCTCGGTGTGGGAATCAAACTCGCGGCCTCTCGCTTCATAGCCGGCTACTCGCCCGCTGCGCCACGGAGGCTGTCTACGTGGCGGGGGACCTTGTTTTATGATATGAAAAAATACGACTGCCTCTGTGGCGTGGTTGTATTTCGGTACGACTACCGTCCTGAGGTCTTGAGTTCCATCCCCGGGAAAGTGATAATGGCTTTTTCCATATCAGCCCGGAGTCTGGAATTTGTGCCCGATATGGCGATAGGCTCACCCCCTATAAGTTCGGTGAAATGTAGGTGTTCTAGTTCGCTAGTGCGCCTCTGCCTACCCCTTCGCGGATATAGGCGTGAGCTTATGTTATGAAAAAATACAAGGATTTGTTTTGACTCTATAATTTACCGATGAACAAATTCTCAATTGACTCACTTTTATAAATCGTCATATTTATTTCCAACCCACGAGTCATCAACTCTACTTCGTCTAGGATGTATGGGTTTGTCTTTCTAAATTAATTACTCGTCACTTCAATCGACTTTCAACGATACTGTTGTTATAATAAAGTTCCGTATCGAGTGGAGTTGAGAGACAAAGTAAGAGTTTCTTTGATCGTCTAATGTTGAGATATCGGTAGTTATTAATGTGAAGTGTTGAGAATTATTGCTCTCGACGTAATGTAATGCGTTTTCGGAATCTGTAGTGTTTGTTTCCGAGAATTGATATTTTCGGTTTCGTTTTCAGATTTTGTTTAATAATTAATAATACATCCCACACTCGCACACCAGTCCTGACCCCACTAGGTATAACCTGTATCGTGGGTGTCAGAGACTATGAGAGACTTTCGGTCTCACAACACCCAGACTTGAAACAAATATCTGTGGGCCACACAAACATTTGTCTCAATGCTGGAATCGAACCCGCGGCCTCTCGCTTCACAGCCGCTGCGCCACGGAGGCTGCCAATTTTTATTCTAGATCAACAAAATTGTTGGACCTGATTGATAGATCGGTGAAGAGTAAAAAAACAACGATGAATGGTTATCATATAATTGGCGAAAATGTCGCACGTTTGTAACATAACATAACATAAGCTCACGCCTGTATCCCCGAAGGGGTAGGCAGAGGCGCACTAGCGAACTAGAACACCCACATTTCGCCGAGGTTAGTTCCGTCCCAGATGTGATAGGGTGGGAGCCTATCACCATATCGGGCACAAATTCCGTTTGTAACAAGAATTAGTAAAACCGGAAAGATAGAAATTAATTGATAGATAGATAAATAAATAAACGATATGAAACAAGAAAATATTTTTGTCTGAGATGAACTAAAATAATCACAAATTTAAAAACTTTACGGACCGACTTCAAAACTTATCCAATCGTAACCGAAATTATATGAGACCATCCTTGAAATAAGATCTATCAAACACAAAAATAATTTTGAAAATCGGTCCACATTTAGCGGAGATATCGCATAACAAATAAAAAAAATACAGACGAATTGAGGGCCTCCTCCTTTTTTTGAAGTCGGTTGATTAAATGACAAATATACGGATATTCAAAATTTAAGCCCAAATGGGTGAAGTGGGGATTCAAACTTTGTATGGAGAAACGATAGTAATATATCGAGAAAGATAACCACGTGGGCAGAGTCACAAGTAAAAGCCAGTTAATTAATAATTAAACAGAGCCTGTCATAAAAATCAGGCCTCAAGGGCCGCATTAATTAAACTTCACATATGTTATTACCCATAAAAACGTACTCAAACAATAATTAGCTTCTAAAATGGTTCATAGTAGATAACCAACGCATATGGCCGAGGCGAATGGGCACAGTTATTTGGCACGAACCGACGCACAATGAATCCTTTGATACTTACTGAATGTTTTGCCATACGCGTGCTACGTGTCTCTGGAGATTTGCATTGGGGATTAAAAACGTCGGCGTAGAACGCTAAATTAGGCGTTTTTGTCGACAACTTTCAATCATCAAATCTTCATCCGACGCCAAAATATTCGAAACCCCATCACATCATACTCCTTTATATGGGATATATAGCCTCCTTGGTCTAGTGGCAGCATGTATGGGCTGTGGATCGGGAGGTCCTGGGTTCGATTGCCAGGTCTGACAAAACAAAATTTCTAATTTAATTTGTCCGGGACTGGATCCCGCTCAGGGGGTTGATGTCAACCAGGCGGCTGGTCGTAAAAACTAAGCCAAATCCTCTCTGCAACATGCTTGAAAAAGTGTGTTGCTCCGACCCCACATTAAGGTGGGATAAGGGCAGAAAAAAGGGATATATGGGACCCTAAAGTAACCTCTATCGAACACAAATGACATTCGGTCATTTTCGTTTGGCGGAGATATCGGTCAATTGCCGATTATTAAATAAAATAATACCGACAAATTGAAAACTCCTTTATTTTAAGTCGGTTGAAAAAGGGGGAGGTTCTTGAATATTGATTCATTTGTATTCTTAGGCGTGATTTAGTTCCTTATATTTTACGACTTCCTTGGTGGCGTAGTTGTATTACATGTATTGTATGACTACCGTCCCGAGGTCTGGGGTTTGATTCCCGGATCGGGGAAAGTGGTATTAGGTTTTTCAATTCAGTATCAGCCGGAGTCGATCTGGAAATCTTTGGGGGAGGCCTATGTCCAGCAGTGGACGTCTTGTGGCCAATGATGATGATCAGCCGGGGTCTAGAATTTGTGCCCGATTTGGCGATAGGCTCGCCCACTATTACTCTGGGACGGAACTAAGCTCGGCGAAATGTGAGTGTTCTAGTTCGCTAGTGCGCCTCTGTCTACCTCTCAAGGGAAACGTGAGCTTATGTTATGTATTTTATGCATTTTTTTTTTCACTTTTAAGCATGTTGTCGTGCCTGGCGTTAATTACCTCTGGTCGGCAATGGTTATTAATAGCGTTTTAAAAACCGCTCAAAATAACCGCAGTTTTCCTACGCTAGTGTGGAACTTGTGGAGATTTTTACAGCAGTAACGCGTGAGCTTATGATTGGTTTAATTGCCATACGCAGTTACACATTACACGTTACTGAGTAGTTTAATGAGTGTCACGTATTTTATTTTTTAAACTGTATTTATATTATCAAGGATTTTTTTTATAGCAGAGACTGGCAAACGGAGAGATGGGTCACCTGTAGCCCGAGCACGAAAAACTAATGTAAATGTAAATGTATTCGAGTTCGCTGCGCACTGATGACGTTTGGTTAATATTTCATACAAATTTCATAGACGCACATCGAGTTCGAATACATTTACGGTTGTCAGAAATTTTCCTGCTCCGGCTGCTGATGTAGCCCCGAAGAGGTAGGTGGGCGGTGGGTGGGCGAAACGCACTAGCCAACTAGAACACCCATATTTCGCCGAGCTTATTTCCGCCCCAGATGTCATAGGGAGCGAGCCTATTATATATTAGACTATAGATTCCGGATGATAATAAATTGACAAACCCCAATATCAATTTTTCCGACCCAGGTATCGAACCTGAGACTTCAGGACACGGAGGCAGTCTCTCAACAAAACCTCTAGACGTACACAATATAAGTTCTATGATAGACGGCACTGCACTCGAGCTAGCAAGAAAATATTTTTCGCCTAATTTGCCGAAATAATTGCGTCATAAAGATTGCTGATACGGCTTTAGGGGGTGGTTATCCCCTATTTGGGGTTGTTAGGCGGATTGTTTTCGTCATATACGTGACTCTAGTGGTATACATAAGTGTTAATTATTCGTGTACTGCACAAATATTATTATTACAAATTATGGTATACTAATTAGAAAGCTGTAATTTATAATGAGTATACATATTAATTAACAACGCTCAGAAAACGGTGAAATAAAATTTTGAAAACAATTATTTTTGGGTGCCTACCCTACATGTAAAGTGGGGATGATGTTTTGTCTCATCTATACTATGGTTTTTCGATTCGAGGCCCTGTTTGGGAAATATTAAGCTTTAAAGTCCAAATTTTTTGGAGAGTAGGGCGTCCCCTCCTGCATTTCCTAAACGGTTGGTTTTGGGTATGTGAAAAGTTTAGAGGACTAGCATATATAATGAATTTGAGAGAAAAACTATCACGGCTAACCAGGCCTTACAAGGTTACAAGTAATAGACGACCAAAGTAAAAAGCAAAATTTCGTACAAATTCTATTGAACATCACTTTGATGAAGTTTATTTAACACATACACATAAGCTCACGCCTGTATCCCCGAGGGGGTAGGCAGATGCGCACTAGCGAACTAGTACACCCACATTTCGCCGAGCTTAGTTCCGTCCCAGATGTGATAGGGGGCGAGCCTATCGCTATATCGGGCACAAATTCCAGACTCCGGGCTGATATGGAATAATCCAATATCAATTTGCCCGACCCGGGGATCGAACCCGAGACCTCAGGACGGCAGTCGTACCAAAATACAACCACGCCACCGAGGCAGTCTAATAATATAATATTTAAGTAATACTTCGGAACCCTTTACTGTGCGTGGTCAGCAGATATGGAGCATGCATTTGGCCGCTCTTTATTTTCTCTAACTTTAAAAAAAGTGAAAATATACGTTCTGTTTGCCAAAATAAATCTCACGTGTTTTATTAGATACGCGTAAGCTATAAAGATAATTGAATCAGCGGATTTCTGATAAAATAATAACCAAACACACTATGACTTACATTGCAATGCATTTAGCTCTACAGTATGCGAAACCAAGCGTTCTAAACCTGAATTTCTATACAGGCATCCAGTCCCCGAATCAAAGTTTTCACATTTTCTAAGACTCTTTTGAGTATACGAGATTGCGATTTAAAGGAAAACGTTCTTTCAAAATCGAAATAGAATTCGATTTTCTATAAAACTATACTTACTACAAAACTTCTATATATATGTAAGTGCTTTGGCCTTACTCTTTATACGGGAGGAGTGTAATATTTTTATGAAAGTTTACGACTTAATTTATTAAAATAAAATATACACTGATGATTCTTTTTGTGTCTTGGGTGTCTATGGGCGGTGGAGCTTACTTACCATCGGAACCCTTAGTACGAGTTAATGCTTCTCGAAAACTATCATAGTTATCGTTAAATCTCTATACTTTTATTTAGTTCATTGTAGTTTCCGCAAGCGGCGCCACAATTCAAATGTATGAAGTTTTAACGATAATTATCACAGTTTTCGAGAAGCAATAACTCGTACTAGGGGTGCAGGTGACCTATCTGTTCGTTTGCCAGTCTCTGCTATAAAAAAAAAACAACTAAAAACTTAGCTCCTTTTCCTTGCTCTAGCCTACTCTAAAAAGGTTGTAGGAAAGATTCGGCTTTTTTTTCGATCGGCCGCCTGTCTAACGTCAACCAATTCTGGAGAATTTCCACTTGATTTCAATTGGAAATGGCACCAGCATCGACTTTAAAAAGGATTGTTGTTGTTTTTGTTAAACTCTAATTTTCATTTTTTATTGTCAGATATATTCCATTCAGCTAATCGCTATGTATAATGCTGTTTTTACTTACTTTATAATTGTGGGCTCCTTCATTAGATTCTGATGATATTAATAGATGAGAAAAAGCTGTTTCGAAAAAATAATTCTTAAAAATCGGTCCACATTTGACGAAGAGATCGCTTAACATATACAATAAATAAGACATAAAATAAAATATAACATATAAAATAAATAACACCCGACAGTCACACCCATAGTACTGAACCCTCACTAAGATCGAGTCTTGTGTCGTGGGTATCAAAAACGAGAGACTTACGGTCTCACAACACCCGCACTGAAACAAATATCTGTGGGCCACACAAAAGTTTGTCTCGGTGCGGGGATAGAACCTGCGCCTTCTCGCTTCACAGCCGGCTCGCCCACTGCATCACGGAGGCTGTCTATAACATTGAACATAACATAACACATAACATAAACTCACGCCTGTATCCCCGAAGGCGTAGGCAAAGGTGCACAGCCAACTAGTACACCCACATTTCGCCGAGCTTAGTTCCGTCCCAGATGTGATAGGGGGCGAGCCTATCGCCATATAGGGCACAAATTCCAGACTCCGGGCTGATATGGAAAATCTAGTAACACTGCCGGACCCGGGGATCGAACCCGAGACCTCAGAACCGTAGTCGTACCGAAATACCACCACGCCGAGGCAGTCATTTCACACACAGTCAAAACATTGAAGCAAGATTAATTGCTTCCTACATAATGTCAACTGTTTCCATAATATGATACATTCGACAATTCACTAATGCGCATCTTCCTTAACCCCAAGAAAGTGCTCCTCTGTGTACCGTATCATAACAATCAATAACCTGTCGCAAATAACTGCAAGCATGACAAATGACCCGGTGGAGGGAGGGGCAGGGGTGAGGGGAGGGGCGGGGGGTGAGAGAGGACAATAACTCAGCCGGCCGAGTTTCCGACCAAAAACAAAGGTGCTAGATGTATTTGTTACGTATGGTTACGGTGACCATGATTTTCAAATAGTTTCAGTTTTTTGCTCATGGCAAAATAAATTAAAAAAAAAACAAATATTCGCACCGCATTCAAAACCTCGTTCTTTTTTGATTCTGAGAAAAATAGGAACAAGCAGCGATACTTTTATTGGTACGGATTTTCATGCCGAGACGATAATTGCCGGTTCGACACAAAACCCAAGAGCATCAGACCTTTTCAAAATTATAGATATTAGACAAATTAACTTCACGAATGAAAAACATCGAGTCACAATTCCTACTTGGACAGTGTGGTAGACTGACACTTATCCCTTCTGATTAGTAGAGAACCATTTTTAACAATACTTTAAGCTAACGACATTTATATTATTGATCAAATCTTGATTATCTAAGTGGTAGAGCCGCGCTGTAAACAGCTATGTCTACAGCACGAAGGGGCCGGTTCGACAGGTTTAATAACACTCTCTCAATCGACGTCAAGTGCCAGTATGCTGCTGCATTTGTTTAGTCTCAATTCCCCTCCCATTCTCAATCCCTATTCCCCTCCTTTTAGATCGGCAAACCACTCATGATTTTTTTTGTGTGTTGTCTATGGGCGGTGGAGATCACTTACCATCAGATGACCAACGTCGTTTGCCAGTCTCTGATATAAAAAAAAAGATCAATCAATACATAAAAAGTCACGAAAAGCTTATTCCATACGCCACGAAATATATTAAAATAAGATCAACCCCTCAAACAACACTATCCAGCATACGTAAATAAGAAAACCATGTCCGCGAAATCAAATTATCATTGTCATCCCAGCCACGGACAACGGGATTTTCTTCCCAACATTTTCCTTTAGGGGTTGAGAGATATATACGACGACGTTTCAGGGGTCGAAAATAACCTATTTATCGAGTTATTTTGTTATGTTTATTTGATTTTAAAGTGACCATTACGGACAGCTTCGTTCATCTTATTGAATTCTTCTCAGAAGTGTATAAACAGTTTTTTTATATTTTCTTTTTCCTACATAATTATTGTGGCCTTTTTTATGATGCGATGGTCTATAAAACTCTTCAAGATTGATATTATTTAAAGGTCTAAAAGTAACCTAAATGCATAATAGCATCACAAATAGCTATATTTTATTCTTCTACAAATAATTTAACTGTCTTCAAAAAAGGATTTTTTTCTCAAATGTCGTACACCTTGCAAAAATCAGTTATTTATTTATTTTTTGTACGTGGTGATGAATGGTAGAGTTGGAAGGGGAAGACCTCATCGAACATTATCTGACCAAGTCAGAGATTTACTCGAGAAAGGTCAAGTTAAAGGTACCTTAAACCGATGTGCATGCATGAAAAATGTAATGAGACTGAATGAGGCGAAAGAGGTGTATAAGGATCGTAGCAAGTGGAAATCCATTGTCTCTGCTCGTGAGTCTATGTATGTATGATTATGAACGACAAGTCTACCAAATAACTTCGAATTTTTATATAATTTCCATGCCCAATTACCTAATATTATATTTATTTTGCCGCTTTAATCAACATATTTAAAATTTGTCCCGGACTCGATCCCCCAGAGGGAAGTTGACGTCAGGCAGGCAGTCGGTAGTAAAAACCGAGCATGAGCTTTTTGTAACACGTTTGGAAGTGTTGCACTGAGCCCACATTATGGCGGGATAAGGGCAAATAGAAAGTAAGAATAATAATAATAATAAGCCTTGTCATCGGGATATTTTTTTAAAATATTTTAAATGATTTTTTTTATTTTACTTATATTTAAAAATGAAAAAAGAATAAATTTAAATAATAAACAGTCACACACATAGTCCTGACTCCACATCGAGTCTTGCGTCGTGGGTATCAGAAACTACGAGAGACTTTCGGTCTCACAACACCCAGACCTAAAACAAATATCTGTGACCCATAAAAACATTTGTCTCGGTGCGGGAATCGAACCCGCGACCACACGTTTCACAGCCGGCTATTCGCCCGCTGCGCCACGGAGGCTGTCAAGAAAGTCTGAGAATGTCAAGTTATTTAAAAAAAAATCAAATAAATATAATAAAATAACAATATCAAATAGTCATACTAAATCAATCTCTAGTTTCAGCACACTATAATACGAACAAAATAAATGCCCAACCACTCTACCATCAATAAACACCACTTAAAGCGATAAATCGTCAAATTGACACAGAAAAAAGCAATCCAATATCTCAACTGACCGAAATAATTTACAGCCGAAATGGAAATCCCTTCGTATCCCGCGTCCCGGAGCCCGGACTGCGAGAACGGGAAACGTCCAGCACTTCTAATTATATACGGGTGTAGATTTATTTCGATAGCTCCGTTTGTCAATGTACACGGATAAAATTAATTAGGGATCGGTCACCGGTCCCGGCCGTCGAGTCGAGTTACGTTTAGTGATGGGATAAAGACTATCGATATCTCAAAGTTATCTAGTCGGTACATAATCTTTTTCGTAAGGTAAAATTTATAAGATAATTAGTTAAAACTTAATTTTATCGTTATCTAAAATTATTAGTTAATTTATATAAAATGTCTTATAGTTATCGATTCAATTTCTGAAATAGACCATATATTTGGCAAATGGTGCATGCAAACATGTCCAGTGCCCCATTATAAGGAAGTTCAACCTACTACACAATGCTTCAGGATGTCGTGGGAGGCGGTGCGCTCTCTAAGTGCGAGGGATGCAGTTTTTTTCATATGATGGCATGAAAATTAATCAAGTCTAACATCGGCGAACACCCAATCAAAACCGTGGAAGCCTCAATAGAACCCTGAAAGCATTATTGTACTGAAGCCGCAGTTTGACATCCACTGCGTGTAAGTAATTCACATACTGCACGTGTATAGTGGTTTACGGTTAGTTCTAAATATTGATTATAGTACTGTACTTAATATTATCGAGTATTATTGCGCGTGTCTCATCACTAGTCGCGTATTTGAATGGTCATTGGGAATGAAAGTAATTAAGATAAAATATTGTTTTATTGGAGGTTATATTGGGAGGATGCGAATGTACCATTCAATTTATCCAGATATCGGTTAAACGGACCACTCCGGTGTTATTGAAACGTTTTGATGGAAAATATATATTTTATAAAGATTTCCGTAAATTCGAAATGTGATTTTACGATGAAGATGAATTTTAGTTAAGATGATTTCTAAACCGACCTGTTAGAAGTGGATTACATCCAGAGACCTCCGTCTTTATTTTTGGAGGAGGCCTATGTATGTTCAGTTTGCAGTGCGACAACACATTTAGAATATATTTTAAATTAAAAAATATCCGCTAATATATTATGAAATGGGTACACTGATTATGCCTCTGTCTACCCCTTGGAGGATGCAGGCGTGAATCCTTTCTGTAGCATGCTTAAAAATAAAGTGAGACAGGGGTAAGTAAAACAGAGACATACTCCTGAACCAGGATTCCAATCTTAATTAATTCTAGAATATGTTTATTAAGTACACTATTCATCTACCTATATTATTATATTTGGCTGTGACTTCTGACGTACATAATAATAATAATAATCCATAATAATATGTCATGTTTAGTGTCTATTCCTGTAGCAATTAATGTAATTGGTGTTAACCGTTTTAATTGTCATAAATAAATAAATACCTGCATAATCATTGTATAATGGAGTGGGACCTTTTCAAGTATGTTGCAGAAAGGATTCGGGTCGTTTTAGTTTGAGAACCCCCTCTGGGAGAATATACTTCCTACTAATAAAATTCGTACACACTGTATCAATACAGTGTGTACGAATTTTATTAGTAGGAATTCAAACAACAGATCAATCTGTTCATCCAAATTCCAAATCTAAACCGAGTGTAACCCTTTGAAACGGGTCCCGGGTACAATTTCCGGTGAAGGCAAACATTTGTTTAAAGATAAGTGTTTGTTTTCGGCTCTGATTGTTTGTGCTGAGTTTCATATTGTCTGTGGTGTAGTGAATCATAGTGTAGCTTTGTTACATAGAGTAACAGTAGGAATTTCATAGGTTGTCTCGTATTTACATATACTAAGTAAGCGAAATATAAAAGAGATTATGTTTTTTTTTAAAATAATTTAGTCATTATTATGATGAAAGGGATTACAATTTGTAATAATTGTTTGCTAGTGACAGTTATGGTATTAAAAATAACACGTTAATTAACTGCTAAAATAAACGCTTATTAAAAAAATAATATTTAACCGATTTTCTTCAAAAGTTACAACATAACCGAGTAAAAAATAAAAACCTCTTTTACATTATAAAAAAATATTTGCTAGATATGACTGGTATTTTCAACGTAAAAAAATAACAAAGAATTAAAAAAAATGCTCAATATGGCCTGTATTTCCAACAAGTCAGGAAAATCAAAAATGGAAACAAAAACAATGCCTACCTTTTATCACAAAAATATTCACTCGATACGGCCAGTATTTGCAAATCGGAAACAAAAAAGAAAAAAATAATCTCCGTACTTTTTTGTTAAGGCTAGTATTTTTATTAGAGCATACCCGACGAGATATCTGTATTAGAGAACAACACTTTTATTTGGGAGTATCGTTACAAAGCGAGCGGACGCGATACGCAAACGAGCCCTAACTGTTGTATCAAAATCCAGCTTTGGATGTATACCTGGCCTTAATGGTGTACCCCGGGTTGGTGTAAAGTGAAGGCGTAGGCGATAATATTTCTTATATTGACATTAATATTACACATCGAAATAAATATATTTTTGGCGTTAAGTCGCATTTATTTCTAAAGAATTGTGGTGAGTAAATAAAATCCGTAAAAATAGTTTTATTTAGATGACTAGGTCACTAGGTAGGACCCACTGATTTTGGTTATTACTTTTTTAATCGTCTACGAAAATAAATGAGCAGCTTCAGAGAAGTGGTTACCTATGGACTTCTGTCACAATGCCAAGGACACAGCCAAGCTGCAGAGTCGCAAAGAACGAAAATATATAGGAATGGGTAGGTGAACGGGATATTTAAGCCTTCAGTAATGGCACACTATAAAAAGATAAATTATATAATGATTTCTTAAGTTTACGTGAATGTTATTCATTGAAATTAAACTATTTTTACGGATTCTATCACGACTTGGTTTTAATTTTTATGCCCGACATTTCTGACCCGTGACCACGAAGGCTGCAAAGCTTTCGAAACGTCGGGCATAAAAATTAAAACCAAATCGTTATAGAATCCGTAAAAATAGATAAATTATAAATATAAAATAAAATAATAAGACAGACGCCCTTGCCTTTTAGAGGCTAATCATTGCCAAAATTAGTCTGTCGAATATATAAATACATACGCTCACGCCTGTATCCCGGAAGAGGTAAACACAGCCGCAATAGCGAACTAAAATACCCAAATTTAGCCGAGCTTAGTTCCGTCCCAGATGTGATAGGGGGCGAGCCCATCGCCATATTGGGCACAAATTCCAGACTCCGGGCTGTCGGTCAAATATTACGTCAAAACAAAGTTGGAGAAGTTAAGATAAACATAAGCTCACGCCTGTATCTCCGAAGGGGTAGGCAGAGGCGCACTAGCGAACTAGAACACCCACATTTCGCCGAGCTTAGTTCCGTCCCAGAAGTGATAGGGGGCGAGCCTATCGCCATATCGGGCACAAATTCCAGACTCCGCGCTGATATGGAAAAATCCAATATCACTTTGCCCGACCCGAGGATCGAACCCGAGACTTCAGAACCGTAGTCGTACCGAAATACCACCACGCCACCGAGGCAGTCAAGATTATGTTTTCAAATTCAGAATTCCGGTTTAATTTGCGAGCAGGGAGCACCTTCTAATGTCCAATACTTGTCAATTCTACGTACCCGCTGTCGCCTACACATTGTACCGCACTAGAGGTCCGGTTAAAATGGTCACTCGCAGTTTTCAGCGCACATTTGAATGGAAACGACTTTATTCACATAACTGCCATGATTTTATCTCGTTATATATCATGCGCAGATTACGCACACGCTGACGGTAGTGGCCCATTTTAAAGCAGAAGGGGATATTGTACTGCAATCTCATAGACTTAGAGTATGCTTATAAAGAAAGAAAGAAAGAAAGAAAAATGAAAGAATTATTTATTGACACAAGTGTGGTGGCGTACAGGTACAAGACGTAGTAACATATATTTAATTATACAAATATTTATGTATGTATGTACGTAATTATTAAATATCAATTATTAGATCACCCAAACATATGGATGATAATACCTCTGTATGTCCCATCACAACCGTGCCAAAAGGATCTAGATCAGCATATGTAAGTACTAGGTGCTTGACGCTGATTTTCATCCAGACCCCTTGTTGTATAGTCCAAGAGCTAATTGTCTCCTTGTACGTATTTTTCGAGAGACTTCGAAAAAAGAAGAAGGTTTTTATGTATGTTATGCGATATCTCCACCAAATGTGGACCGATTTTCATAATTCTTTTTGTGTTCGATAGTGCTTGTTTCAAGGGTGGTCCCATAAGCTCGCGCCTGTATCCCAGAAGGGGTAGGCAGAGGCGCACTAGCGAACTAGAACACCCACATTTCGCCGAGCTTAATTCCGTCCCAGATGTGATAGGGGGCAAGCCTATCGCCATATCGGGCACAAATTCCAGATTCCGGGCTGATATGGAAAAATCCAATATCATTTTGCCCGACCCGGGGATCGAACCCGAGACCTCAGAACCGTAGTCGTACAGAAATACCACCACGCCACCGAGGCAGTCGGGTGGTCCCAATTTAGTCACAATCGGATAAGTTTTGAAGTCGATCTGAAAATTTTTTAAAAATATGATTATTTGCGCTCACATACATTCCTCACTTTTTTGTATGTTAATATTTCCGGCAAATTTTCACCGATTTTTAAGATTCTTTTTGTATACCATAGAGCTAAGAGCTGTTCCAAGGATACTCCTATACAAATTGGATCAAGATTGGGAAAAAATGACAATATATAAGTTTTTAAACTTGTGATACATGTTTTTTTATTTTTAAGTATAGAAGAAAATGCTGACTTCCTTGGTGGCCTGGTGGTATTTCGGTACGACTACGGTTCTGAGGTCTCGGGTTCGATCCCCGGGTCGGGCAAAGTGATATTGAATTTTTCCATATCAGCCCGGAGTCTGGAATTTGTGCCCGATATGGCGATAGGCTCGCCCCCTATCACATCTGGGACGGAACTAAGCTCGGCGAAATGTGGGTGTTCTAGTTCGCTAGTGCGCTTCTGCCTACCCCTTCGGGGATACAGGCGTGAGCTTATGTAAGAAAATGCATTATCAGCCTCCTTTTTTAAAATTGTATACTTTTCACTGCTACAGCATAGCTCTGTCACTCAACTCCTGAACATTGTGAGGTAATTGAGTAAAAATGAAGCGACGTTTCCTATTACATCTAGTTTGAACAAAGAGAATGAATTAAGCGGAGTCAAAGTAAAAACACGAAAGTCTTTTATCGTGTACTTTGTGTTAATAAAAACGTACTTAAGTACAAAAGATCGCTTTTCTTTCTAGCAAAGTGACTGCGTTGATGGCAAGTATAATAATGAAGTGGAGGAAATAAGATGCGCTTAAGTTTTTTTTTATTTCATTACAGGACATAGGTACCCAATTTGAACTGGCGGGACGGTGTTTTGTCCCTTTCACTCTTTCTACCTATCCTTCATCATCATCCATAGGACGTCCACTGCTGAACATAGGCCACCGCCAAAGATTTCCAGATCGACCTGTTGGATGCGATCTGCATCCAGCGACTTCCTGCAATCTTTATCAGGTCGTCAGTCTTCCTATCCTTATCCCACCTTGATGTGGGGTCGGTGCAACACACTTTTTCAAGCATGTTGTATCCCCACTGTTTTATCTTGTTTATTTTAATTGACTCCTGTAATTTGTAAATGGTATTAAAATTTATTAACCATACATTGTATCTAACAGGTCGATTTGGAAATCTTTGGAGGCCTATGTCCAGCAGTGGAAGTCTTGTGGCTGATGATGATGATTAGAATTTGAGTTAAATGTGATTTAAATGACTTCTAATAAGCGAAATCATAAAAATAAACTAAGCATTAGAGATTGGTTAATAAGCGGCGTTCGCTTAATGAGCGAAACGAGCGAAATAAGCTGTATATTCCGGGAGGCAGGTCACGGCCGAGGCGGGAGTGTTACGCGGGATTTGTTTCGCAAAAACATGCCTTCAGATACTCCGCTACAATCGTTATTAGATTTACATTAACTGCCTTACACTTTGGGACAAAATAAATGGCTTTTAAACTTATTTTTTTAGTCGTAGAGAAACGTTGTAGACAGTAATGGCTACAGGACGAATTGGCTGGCTCGACCGGTTTGATACCACAGTCTCACAGAAAACCGACGTAAAGTAGCAGCTCGCTGTCGCGTTTCGTT
Source organism: Clanis bilineata (assembly GCA_036417725.1). Classification (NCBI taxonomy): domain Eukaryota; kingdom Metazoa; phylum Arthropoda; class Insecta; order Lepidoptera; family Sphingidae; genus Clanis; species Clanis bilineata. The sequence goes on along the minus strand of CM071155.1, from coordinate 14,891,177 downwards.
CGGTGAGTGAGATTTCCGGTGGCCCATTTCACCCCTCCCTTTCCCAAGCCCTTTTCCTTCTCCTTTCATTCCCTCCGCTTCCATTCTCCTTTTAGGTTGGCAATATACCCATGATTCTTTTTGTGCGTTGGTAGTCTATGGGCGATGGAGATCACTTACCATCAGGCGACCCATCTGCTCGTTTGCCAGTCTCTGCTATAAAGAAAAATCTAGGAAAATATTCTAACAGCGCGGCAGTTTTTGAATTGAAAGCACAGATCGTGATGACTAGACTTAAAATTTGTATTTATTTATTTATTTATTTATATACTTTATTGTACACCATACAACATAAAAGGACTAATAAGCTAAAGTAAATAATTAATGCTATGTATAAAGTACAAACGGCGGTCTTATCGCTATCGGCGATTTCTTCCAGACAACCTTTGGATGGACTGGAATTATTAGAAGAAGACAACATGGGTAGTTATAAAAAGAGAAATAAAAACAAAAAAATAAGAGATGTACATACTAATAAACATACATAAACTACACATAATAAGATATAAATGCATATATATATATATATATATATATATATATATATATATATATATATTACTATAATTAGTATTTATTACTATAATATTTTATGTAGTGTATTATATATATATATATATATATATATATATATATATATATATATATATATATATGCATTTATATCTTATTATGTGTAGTTTATGTATGTTTATTAGTATGTACATCTCTTATTTTTTTGTTTTTATATATATATATATATATATATATAATACACTACATAAAATATTATAGTAATAAATACTAATAAACAATAATACTACTAAAGTGAGAGATAATGCAGTCTCAGCAACCTCTTAAAAGCAGGCAGTGTACCAGCTAGTCTTACCGACAATGGTAGTTCGTTCCACAAGCGGGGCGCATGGATAGCGAAAGATTTATCGAGGAACGAAGTAGTATGCTTGGGAATCTCTAATATTAAGTTTTCTGAAGATCTTAGAGGTCTTACATGGGTATCCCTGAGAAAATTAAAACGTGCTTTAAGATAACGGGGAGTAGAGGGATGGAACAGAATACTGTAAAGGAGTGAAAGAATACGAGTATTCCGGCGAAGGCGCATTGATAGCCACTTGAGTTTAATCCGATATTCAGAAACGTGGTCATATTTTCGAAGTCCAAATATAAACCGTATGCAGAAATTCTGAAAACGCTCAAGTTTTTCGAACTGGACTTCGGTGAGGTCAAGATAGCTAGCGTCCGCATAATCGAGGAGAGGAAAGAGAAGGGACTGAACAAGTGCTATTTTCGTGGTGATCGGAAGAAAGTTCCGTAATCTTCGTAAGGACCCCGCTGCAGCAAATATTTTACGGCTAAGTTGCTGCAGTTGAGGACCCCAGGATAAATTTTTGTCTATCAATATACCCAGGTCTTTAACGCTATCGCTAAATGGAATATCGCAGCCATCAAAAGAAACTCGGGGTATTTGATAAAAATCGACTCTGGAAACCATCCTGGAACTGCCAACAACAATGGCTTGCGTTTTTAACGGGTTGATTTTGAGACCATGCGATGAACTCCATTCGCTGATGCGTTGGAGATCTTTATTAACCGCAGCAATAGCTTCCGTTAACCTATCCCCCGGAGCATGGTAATAAATTTGTAAATCATCAGCATACAGATGGTAGGAAGAAATAATTTGATTAGAAATAGAGTTGATAAACAACGCGAAAAGTAAGGGAGATAAAACGCCGCCCTGCGGGACACCAGCATGCATATTACACCATGAAGAAACCACGTCCTCAGTGCGTACACGGTGCCGGCGACCTATCAGGTAACTACGAAACCAGTCAATTACCGTTGGAGATATGTTAATAGAGCATAGCGTACTAACCAATACATCGTAGTCTACAGTGTTAAACGAATTACTAAAATCTAGCAATACAAGTACTGTTAGTTTACCGTTTTCCATGGCAGCCCTAATATTATCGGTTATATGCACCAAAGCAGTGGTGGTGCTGTGCCCAGGGCGGAAACCAGATTGGAAGGGGTTCAAAAGATTGTTTTGGGTGAGGAAGGAGCTAAGTTGATTGTGGACAAGATTTTCGAGGGCTTTAGAGAGAAAGGGTAAGATGGAAATCGGACGAAAATCAGAGAGAGACTCGGGTTTAGGTTTTTTGGGGAGAGGAAGGACTTCGGCATCCTTCCACAAGGATGGGAAAACGGAAGTGAAAACAGAAAAATTAAGGAGGTGTCTAAGGATAGGTAGGATTTCATCGAGGATAGGTAGTACCATATTGCGGCTGATGTAATCGTTGCCAACTGCACTAGAGGAAATCGACAATATGCTCTTCTTAACATCACAATCGGAGAATTGACTAAAAACAAACTCTGGATAGTTAGGAGTTGGAATAGATGAAAGATTTTTTATAGTTTTATCTTTAGTAGCCCTATCAAAACTGGGCACGGTAGTAAAATGAGAATTCAGTGCGTTAATGTTTAAATTTGCAGGAAACGAATCATGACTTGATTTTCCAACTCCCATAGAACGAAGAAATTTCCATACCTTAGCTGGATCATTGTTTTCTACAGAATTGTGAACATATCGGCGTTGTGCTTTCCTACACATCTTGTTGCAGTGATTTCGTATGGCTACATATTTATCCCTGTTACGAGAAACTGGCCGCCGCTTAAATTTAGCCTTAGCTAGCGCTTTCATTGACATGAACGTTCGTCATCGTTGTACGTCAAGGTCATCAATTAATTTGCTGAAATATTACGTTTGTATGTTAAAATCAAAACTTGCTCCGATTAAGTGTTTAGATTAAGCAAGATTTTGTATTAATGTTATGTCTGCTGGAAAACCTAAATAAATAAATAAAATAAATAAATAAATAATAAATATATAATAAAATAAATGCTACTTTAAAAATAAATCCAAGCTTAAAATCTTCTTCTTCTTCTTCTTTATTTAAAAAATATGGCCCCCATCAAAGTTTGATGATTTTGCCAACGACAGTGTTTAATAAATCCATTACTCAAAAAAGGTTACAATCTATATTTCCCATTCCCTTGGCCGTGAGTGTAAAGTTTGCCAGTATCAGGAGCGAGGGTCGTTACGGCGCCATTATATACCATCTACATCATTAAATTCCAAAATTTTTCCTTATCAACCATTATTGTTGCCGTCGCGTTGCCCCACCGTTCCCTACATCTTACAATGCGAATTACTTTAATTTTATTGAATGGCGCTTCCCCCGCACTCTCTCTGATCTAATATTATCTCTCAACCGACTTCAAAAACAGGAGGTACTCGATTCCTAGGTATTTTCGTATGTTTCTCGATGTGTCCTGAAAATGTGGAGCGATTTTTAAGATTATTCTTGTTGAAATTAAACTATTTTCGACCGATTTCCAAAAAGGAGGAGGTCCTCAATTCATCTGTATTTTTTTTCATGTATGTTACGCGATATCTCCGCCAAATGTGGACCCACTTTCAATCTTTTTTGTGTTCGATAGAGCTTATTTCAAGGGTCCCATATAAATTTGGTTACGATCGGATTTAAAGTCGCTCCGTTAAGTTTTTAAAATTTTAATTATTACGGATTCTGTTACGATTTGTTTAAATTTTTATGCCCAACGTTTCGAAGGCTTTGCCTTAAAAATAGTTTTATTTCAATATATATCATCCCTCAGCCTCCGTGGCGCAGCGGGCGAGTAGCCGGCTCTGAAGCGAGGGGCTCGATTCCCGCATTGAGACAAATGTTTGTGTCGCCCACAGATATTTGTTTCAAGTCTGGGTGTTGTGAGACCGAAAGTCTCTTATAGTTTCTGACACCCACGATAAAGGTTATACCTAGGTCTCGGGTTTGATCCCCGGGTCGGGCAAAGTGGTATTGGATTTTTCTATATCAGCCCGGAGTCTGGAATTTGTACCTGATATGGCGAAAGGCTCGCCCCCTATCACATCTGGGACGGAATTAAGCTCGGCGAAATGTGGGTGTTCTAGTTCGCTAGTACACCTCTGCCTACCCCTTCGGGGATACAGGCGTGAGCTTATGTCATTACTAAAACATACAATTATCCTCTTGCCGAAATTTTACATTCGTCTCATTATCTTTAATCCAAAATTTTTGAAGGTTTCAATTCTACCATGTGTGTATTGCACACATATTTTTTATATTTCGTAGTTTCAAAAGGCATACATTTACTTCTGAAAATGTTAATTACATTTAGATAGACGATTCAAAAACACGCAAAGCGAACCAAACATTCATATACAGTTAACAAACAATAGTAATGAGAGACGTCTCGTACCACGTACCTTGTACCAAGTATTGTGTACCAAGTACCATGTACCACGTACCACCAGTTAAACTAATTACAATACAGGTGATGCAACGCTGGAACACACAGTAAAGAACACGCGCTCCCAAACTTGCTCTCTGAGGAACTTCGAATCGGTTCGTCTTGGCGTTTGGTGCAAATTATAAGATTTCGGAGTGTCTAAGCGTGTGTGTCGAATTGCGCGAACGGATGAACGTGAAATTTGAGATAGTTTATACGGAGAAGTGTATAATGTTGTAGTGGCCTATTTAGACGTTACTGTACACTTTACTGTCCACAGTGTGACTCTACTGTATCTCTCTCTCTATCACTCTTTCTTGCTCGTCGCAGCATTCGATTGCAATAAAGACAGAAAGAATGAAACTTAAGAACTGACCATCTCCACCAGAATGCAAGTACATTTAAACCCAGCCAATCTATCTAAAAAATAATTCGAGCCATAATAAAAATAATCGAGCAATAATACAAAATAAATAAGACAGCCTTCATGGCGCAGTGGGCGAGTAGCCGGCTGGGAAGCGAGAGGCCGCGGGTTCGATTCCCGCATTGTGACAAATGTTTGTGTGGCCCACAGATATTTGTTTCAAGTCTGGGTGTTGTGAGACCGAAAGTCTCTCATAGTCTCTGACACGCACGATACAGGTATACCTAGTGTGGGGTCAGAACTAGGTGTGTCTGTTGGGTGTATTTATTTATTTATTTAATACAGTTATAAGAAGAAGTACAATATACAATATTACTAGCCCTGTAATATTATTGTCCCACTGCTGGGCATGGGCCTACTCTACTAATAAGAGGGGTTAGGCCCAATATACAAACAAATGACAATCCGCTCTACCTATCTCCCATAACACACCCTAACTTAACATATTATTTAAGTTAATATGAAAATTGCTTAACTAATAAAGGAGGCGGAGCACGTACGCGAATCTATTCAGGCAACCCCCCTCCAACCCTCACATATCCTTACACCCCCGCACTCGCCCAAACGTATGCTTAAAACTGTAATTAAACTTATGTGATGTCAGAGTATTTTGATTCGGTTTGGGGAATTTATTGAAGTTGTGATATTTTTATTTAATTTGCATACCATTTAAACCATTAAGGCTCAATTGCACCACCATTATTAACCTAGAGTTAGTCCTAACCGCAAGTTAAGTTACATGTCATTCATACATTTTCTGTCAATTTAGCTTGCGGTTAGGACTAACTCTAGGTTAATAATAGTGGTGCAATTGAGCCTAAACCATTTATTTTCTACACACACATATATCGACAGGAACAAAGATACATACATACAGAAGCTCACGCCTGTATCCCCAAAGGGGTAGGGATAGGCGAACCAGGTAATTAGAACACTCATATTTCACCAAGCTTATTTCTGTCCCAGATGTGATAGGGGGCGAGCCTGTCGCCAAATCAGGCACAAACTAGACTCTGGGCTGATGCTGAGTATTGGGTTTATACCCAATATCACTTTGCCCAACCCGGGATCGAACCCGAGACCTCATGACGGTAGTCATACGCGGCACGAAACTTGACCAGCAGGTCGATTCTCTAAGGTTTCATTTGTGAAAACATCGTTGCGGCATCGTTGTGGCAACGATGTTGTCATTTTTGTATTCAACAAGGTACAAAGCGCACGCAATAGCGCTATGCGTGATGACGGCGCTTATGCGAACTAGCTCTCTCAAGCGAGGCATTTGACATAAATGTATGGAAAATGGTATTCTCTAAGACCTGACAACGTTGAACGCTCCGTCGATCTCAACGATGAGCACTGCGCGAGCTCGTCGTCGATCGCAACGTTGTGGCGTTTCTTAGAGAATCGACCTGTTGTATGTATGACATACATCTTTCAACATATTTTTTTCTAATCATACACGTACGTGAACAAATTGATTACCGACTTAGTATTCGAACCCAGGATCCAAGCTTATATAGAGGTAAATGTGTCGCGACGATATAAAACATAATACCCAACTGAAAACTGAAATAAAGTTGTCAAGAAAAATGTGGAAAATGCCAGCTTAAAATTACACAGTCTAGCCGACTCGTACGAGTACTGATGAAATTATTTACATATCGTTTGATATTCTATTTGCATTGAAAGCTTTTAAAAGCTCCGCGTTACACGATACTTATAGCTTTCAGCATACAATATGTGCTGAGTATGGTCTGTAAAAGCCCATTTGTTATTGAAAAGCTTTTGATGTGTTTTTAAAATTGCGAAATGACGAAAAATAAAATTTTGAATTGGACGTATTGAAAACTCACATATACATTCACGCCTGCTATCCCTTGGATAGGCAGAGGGGTAATTAGTACTACTTTTGCCAAGCTTATATACGTCCCATGAGACAATAAGGGGTGAGCCAATATCAGTGGCGTAAGGTCCATACATCTCGAATTCTACCAGCTTCCCTTTGTCAAATTGTAGGCTTCATCATCATCAGCCATAGGACGTCCACTGCTGAACATAGGCCTCCCCCAAAGATTTCCAGATCGAACTGTTGGAAGCGGCCTGCATCCAGCGACTTCCGGCGACCTTTATCGGTGGACGTCCTACGCTGCGCTTGCCGGTACGTGGTCTTCACTCTCCACTCCTCATTTTTAACCAATTTCGATGCAGATTTTACAGAAGGTATTCTTTTTTCGGTTTATTTGCTATTACATATATATGATGTGTATTAAATCAAACAAAGTCAAATACCCAATTGTAATATCTAACTCCAACCTAGTAGTTAAACCTAACTCCAGGTTTTTCAGATTAAATACCAATGAGACTGCAAACAATTCCACCGTTTATATTTCCTCAGTTAAAGTTCAAAGGAGACACGGTAGATAACAAAGAATACCTCTGGATATTTAACGTGAAGGGCGGGTCGAGGGACGCCGAGTGCAGTCGTTAGGTCGCGCCCGCAAGGCACACTGCACTGAAGCATCGTATCTTGTACTGCGATGTAACTCGTTAGTATTTTATGTCTAGACGAAGTAATTGGAAAGATGTAGCGACTTTTGGCAAAATATAAGAAGAAAATGAATGACATTATTGTTTTATCTGCAAATATTATAATTTTTATAATAACACGTGGGATTGGGCAGGACACGTCAGTCGCATGTCTGATGAGCTATGGGCCAAAACTACATCGGAGTGGCTCCCAAAAAATAAAACACGGCGTCGCGGCAGGCCCAGGAGAAGATGGAGGGACGACTTGGATGAATACCTCAAGGATTGGATGTCCGTAGCCAAAGACAGAGACCAATGGAAAGCGAATAGGGAGGACTTTGCCCTGCAGTAGGACGTATCAGGCTAATACATAAGCTCACGCCTGTATCCCCGAAGGGGTAGCTAGAGGCGCACTAGCGAACTAAAACACCCACATTTCGCCGAGCTTAGTTTCGTTCCAGATGTGATAGGGGCGAGCCTATCCCCATATCGGGCAGAAATTCCAGACTCCAGGCTGATATGGAAAAATCCAATATCACTTTGCCCGACCCGAGGATCGAGCCCAAGACTTCAGGACGGTAGTCGTACCGAAATACCACGCCACAGAACCAGTTTTAATAAATATATTTATTAATATAAAATAATGTAATTTATATTTATGCTTCGAAACACTCCGAAGAGGGAAAAAACGAATAGATGGGCGACAAGACAGACGCTGGCAGATGAAGTATGGATGGATGACCAATACAGATACAGGGATGTATCTCCATATCTGCCCCAACTAACCACCAAGACATGTTTGAGTGGTAGACAGTTACGTCTACGGCACGAATGGGCCGGGTCGACCGGTTTGATATCACTGTTTTACAGAAAACCGACGTAAAGTTCAGTACGTATCCGACGTGGAGTTCGGCAGCTCGCTGTCGCATTTCGATCGGCGAGTGAGATTTCCGGTGGCCCAATTACCCCTCCTTTCCCAATCCCCATTTCCCTCCTTTTAGGTTGGCAACGCACCCATGATTCTTTTTGTGTCTTGATTGTCTATATGTGGTGGAGATCACTAACTATCAGGTGACCTACATATATTCTCGTTTGCAAGTCTGTTATAAAAAAAAATGACGAAAGCCCCTCGCGAGAACCGGATGTACACGGTGTGATACTGGAACGTGATCACCACGTGGAATGTGGGTCACTTTGGACACGAATATCTCACGAGCAAATTATTCTGTAAATATGTAGGATATTTGCATCCGTTGTGACCAAAGACTTCTAAGTCTTACTAGACAAGCTAATCGGTTCATAGAATTTGCGCACTATGTTTCCGTCAATTGACCGCGACTCACTATAGACATCTGCAGGTCGATTCTCTAAGGTAAAAGAACGTTGCGGTATCGTTGCGGCAACGATGTTTTCATTTTTATATTCATCAAGGTACAAAGCGCATGCACTAGCGCTATACGTGATGACGGCGCTTATGCGAACTAGCTCTCTCAAGCGAGGCCTTTGACATAAATGTATGGAAAATGGTATTCTCTAAGACCCAACAACGTTGAACGCTCCGTCGATCTCAAAGTTGTGGCGTTTCTTAGAGAATCGACCTGCTGCTCTTTTCCTTAACCGTCGAACGTCTCATACTCGACGTGACACAATTTTATTTCTGAACAGCTTGTCTAGTGGTATACATAGAAGTTTTTGGTTATGACTCGTGCTTCATATCGCCACTCAAATGTAGAGGTACAAGGAATGAATTGTGTGTAAATTGCATCTATTAGTCCCCTAGCAACAGGCAATGTTGCTCGCTGTTATTGTCTCGTCTACAATAGAAAAAAATGTAGCTTCCTCGTCGAGTGAACGTTTAAAAGTGCACTTGTTAGAATGTCTTGTTAGAATATTTTTTAGTACGAGCAGAATTGTGTTGTGCGTTCTGAAGTGATGTTATTATTATTTTTATAATAATAATAATAACGTCTTAAGGTCTCGGGTTCGATCCCCGGATCGGGCATTGATATTGCATTCTTCAGCATCAGCCTGGAGTCTGGAATTTATACCCGATACGAGAGGCTCGTCCTCTATTATACCTGGGATGGAATTAAGCTCGGCAAAATGTAGGTTTTCTAGTTCGCTAGTTATTTTAATATTATATTAATTATAATCCTTAAATTAGTGGCTAACAGAATATATTGCCGATTTATGAGGAAACTGATTTAGTTTCATATAGCGGTACAATTGAAATATCGAATTGACCTAATAATTACATACATAATATAATAATAATTAAATATAATGATTACTTAGGTTTACGAGAATGTTATTCATTGGAATAAACATTAATAATATAAAAATTTAAATTAAAACGCAATCCTGATAGAATCCGTAAAAATACTTTTATTCCAATGAATTAAACATATTACATAAGTTTTAATTATAAGAATGCAACAACTTTATTAATCCTGTGATGTTTAAATGATATCACTCGTGTGAAATAAATAAATAAAACAATAAAATAAATAATCATCGATTTTCTAAGTGTTTATCTATTCACAACATAGATGGCGGTAAGAGTCGTATAGAACGAAAAAGCAATAATTTAAACATAATTAATTTTATGAAATATAGCCATGATACATACTCGTAAATAATTATATAGCGAATGAAATTGTTAATAATTAAAGATATGATAATCATATTAAATTATATTCATAACATTTTCTTTGTTTACATCTATAGTTCATTATTGTAAAAACAGATGGCGCTAGAAGTATTATTTATTATTATAACACAAGTTCACGCCTGTGTCTATAAAATGGTAGATAGAAGTGAACTATTCTAGGTGGTAGAGCCACGCTGTAGACAGTAACGTCTATAGCACGAATGGGCCAGCTCGACCGGTTAGATACCACTGTCTCACAGAAAACCGACGTAAAGTGGCAGCTTGCTGTCGCGTTTCGTTCGGTGAGTGAGATTTCCGGTGGCCCATTTCCCCACTCCCTTTCCCAATCCCCTTCCCTCCCCTTCCATTCCCTCCTTTTAGGTCGGCAACGCAACCATGATTTTTTTGTCTTGGGTGTCTATGGGCGGTGGAGATCACTTGCCATCAGGTGACCCATCTGCTCGTTTGCCAATCTCTGCTATAAAAAAAAATAAAAAAAATTAGAGAACTCGAACCCACATCTCGCCGAGCTTATTCCGCCCCTTCAAGTAATAGGGGGTAACCATATCGCTATTTCGGGCACTAATTCTAACCTTGGGCAATTCCATGTATAAATCGAACTTTGTACATTACGTTTCTCATCCCAAAGACGCTGCTACTGGACCAATGAGGTGATTAATATTATAAAATAGGTCCCAAATTATTACTATTATTTTTCCTTTTCCTTTTTACCAGTCATTATTCCACCTAAATTTGGGATTGGTGCAACACTCTTGACAGCTTCTTGCACAAAGAATTTGGAAACCTAGGAATCGAACCCAGGACCACCCGGTATTATTATTGATAGAAAATATAATAACATTTATTTTTATCACTGCATTTAAATAACCATAATAATTATGTCAGTATACATAGTTATACGTGAAAACGCCGTCTAATTTCAACCAATACCTTAAATCCCCAATCACCGGAAAGTACTCACGAAACTCCGAAAATAAAACCGAAATTACTTATAAATCGTAATAAAAACAGCCAATTAATAAGGCTGAATACACAAGAAGCGAAGTAAAAAACTTCAAGTGGAGTGATTGCGTATAAATCCGAGATTTAATATTGTTTGAGAGGAAAAAGCGAAGTGCGAAGAGGCCCAACTGGCGACTACCGAGCCGGGAAAGCGCCTACTTGCACGAGAGGCAATTCCGTTAAAATAATTTCCGAAAGGAATATTACCGATGGGGCCGCGAAGAAGGAGAGCTATTATGATCCTAAATTAAGCGGAATCATAATGATTTTTTGGGTTAACGTGTATAAATAAAAAAAAATAGTTTTTACGGTGCCTGCCTCGGTGGCGTGGTGGTATTTCGGTACGACTACGGTTCTGAAGTCTCGGGTTTGATCCCGGGTCGGGCAAAGTGATATTGGATTTTTCCATATTAGCCCGGAGTCTGGAATTTGTGCCCGATATGGCGATAGGCTCGCCCCCTATCACATCTGGGACGGAACTAAGCTCGGCGAAATGTGGGTGTTCTAGTTCGCTAGTGCGCCTCTGGCTACCCCTTCGGGGATACAGACGTGAGCTTATGTTATGTTATGTATGTTAGTTTCTACGGATTGTATCGCATTTGTTATTTTATTATTAGTCCCGAAGCTTTGAAGGCTTTACAGCTATCGTGATCATGGGTCAGACTGAGGTGTCAGTTACCAAAATGTTACCGAAATATCTACCTTCATTTTAAAACTATATAAAATTAAGCGATTTCCTGCGTAAAGGGCAAGTTCGGAGTACCCTTAACCAGCGGAAAAGTATGAAACGATGCATGAATGTGGACGAGGCAAAAGAGGTGAGTCAGGATCGTAGCTTGTGGCGCTTAATTGTCTCTGCCTACCGCCGTGGGAAGGCGTGAGTGTGTATGTGTATACAAAATTAAATAGTTAGTTATTAATGGTCTGATCTACGCAGTACAATTTCACGGTGTCTTGAGGTCTAGCAGCTCTGGCAAATCGCTTTTTCGTAAAAACTAGTCTTATTTGAATAGATGAAATCAGTTGCCAAACCAAAAAAAAAAACACTGAGTGGTAGACCACGCTGTAGATATAAAGTTTACAGTACCAAAGGGCCGAGTCGACTGATTTGGTACTACTGTATCAGAGAAAACAATGTATAGTGACAGTTCGCCGTAACTTTTCGTTACGTACAAGGACCTAGTCATATTGTTTCCGAACTAACTAAATATTAGCCAAGTGCAAGTCGGACTCGCGCATCGAGGGTTCCGTACAAGCCTGTAGGTATATAATGAATTTCGCAATTTTTCCTTTATCAGTGCTATAAGACGTTGCTTCGTACCAATTTTCAAGATTCTGAGTTCTCGGGAATTACCCTGTAAGTTTTGATTCCCTTGTCGAAAATTTGCGGCATAAACGGCTGTATTTTTGGCTTAAAAGTTTGATGTTTTCACAGCTCCAAGGGATAGTAGACCTGAGTATTTGGTATGAATTTCAGCTTGATACCTCCAAGCGTTCCTGAGAAAAAGAGTCGTGACAGACGGACAACAAAGTGATCCTATAAGGGTTCCGTTTTTCCTTTTGAGGTACGGAACCCTAAAAACGGAATAGATTCTCAATTTATTCCGGACTAGGCTATTTTTTTACGCATGGTATTATATTATATACGTCCATTTTATTATATCAATATTATAAAGATGAAAGTTTGTTGGAACTCGCTAACCTTTTGAACCAAGTTCAAAAATAATTTATGCTTATAAGTAATATTTTTGTTCATACTTTTCCATATTAAGATGCAAAGACCCTTTCACCGAAAGGCGATTGAAAAAAACTCATTGTTTCATATAAAACGCGTACGTCATAGCCACACATCGATATTTTTTCGCAGATATTGAAAAAATCGCTCCCACTGTTTCCTGTTAATTACTGTCAGTATGAAATAATTTAATCCAGATAACATTTTGTTCCAAAATTATGATTATGTAATTATTATTATTATGCCGTCTATTGTAATAGGGAATTTGTATTGGAGAAAATTTTTCATCAATAGAGTCATAATTATACAGGGTGTTCAATAAAGTTGATATCAATAATTACTTCTTTTTACCCGCCCTTATCCCACATTAATGTGGGGTTGGCGCAACACACTTTTTTCAAGCCTGTTGTTGATAGGATTTGGCTTTGTTTTTACGACCGGCCGCCTGCCTGACGTCAACCCCCTATGAGGGATCCAGTCCCGAGCAAATTAAATCAGAAAATTTGCTTTGCCCGAGCTGGGAATCGAACCCTAGACTTCCCGATCCACAGCCTATACATGCTACCACTAGATCAAGAAGGCGACAATAATAACTAACATAACATAACACATAACATAAGCTCACGCCTGTATCCTCGAAGGAGTAGGCAGATGCGTACTAGCGAACTAGAACACCCACATTTCGCCGAGCTTAGTTCCGTCCCAGATGTGATAGGGGGCGAGCCTATCGCCATATCGGGCACAAATTCCAGACTCCGGGCTGATATGGAAAAATTCAATATCACTTTGCCCGACCCGGGGATCGAACCCGAGACCTCAGAACCGTAGTCGTACCGAAATACCACCGACAGGCATAATAACTATTCTTTTAATTATACAAAGTTAAAATGAAGGTAGATATTGTAACACTAACATTATTTGACAAATGAAACCTCAGTCCAACCCGTGACCACGAAGGCTGCAAAGCATTCGAAACGTCGGGAATAAAAATTAAAACAAATCGTGATAGAATCCGTAACAATCACAAGTATAAAAACTTAACAGACCGACTTCAAATCCGATCGTCACCAAATTTATATGGGACCAAGAAATAAGCTCTATCGAACAAAAAAAATATTTTGAATATCGGTACTCATTTGGCGGAGGTAAAAAATAAAAAGAATAAAATAAGTAAACTTTATTGCTTCAAAAATAATACACAACTATCAGATACAGGTACGCTTATAAATAACAATTATCTAAATGTGGGTAAAACTCCACAACGTGCAGAACTATTTATCAAGTTCGACCACGTGGACTACAGGCTTAAAATTTTGTTAAACTTGCATGGAAATTTAAATACTTATTTAACTTAACAAATTTAATAGCGTTATGATCGTAGATAGTGAGTATTTTGACTATTTTATTGTGTCTAAAACATCTAAAACAGCAAAAGGCTACGGCTCAGCATGTGATGCCGACGTTCGACCATGTGATGCCGATCAGCGCTGGTTTTCAGCCGCGATATTAATATACATAAAAAATACAGGCGAATTGAGGACCTCCTTTTTGAAAGTCAGTCATAAATAGTTTTATTTCAACATATTTTGATTTTGTCAGTTACAACGACAAATTCAAGTGACATCTGTTTTTAAAACCGGTGAAAGTATCACCTTTTCGCAATAGTTATTTTTATTAGTTAATAAAAGTCGCGCGCAGCTGCGTTTACATATGTCCATGCGGGAATCGAACCTTGAATGATAAGGTCTGTTTGAATATCTAATGTTGCCGATTGGAATATAAATAAATTGTAATATTAACGAATAATTCGCCTCCTTGGTTTCTCGGTCGTAAAAACCAAGTCAAATGCTTTCTGCAACATGCTCAAAAAAGTGCGCCGACCCCAAATTAAGGTGGCATAAGGACATGTTTGGTTTTTCGGTCAGACAGTGGTAATAATCCAGTCGAGACAGTCCATAAATACAGTAGAGAAAATCTTCTACGTGGCTCTACCACAGAAAAGAATCATGAATCTTTTTTTTACTTGTTCTTATCTCACCCTAACGTGGAGTTGGTGCAACAAACTTTCTGAAGCATGTTGCAAAAATAATTTGGCTTTATTTTTACGACCAGCTGCCTGACGTCAACGACCCTTACTTAAATTATGAAAATCGATTTGCCAAACCTGGGAATCGACCCCAAGAACTCTAGGTCCGCAGCTCATATATGCTGCCACCGGATCATGGAGGTGATCAGAAATAAAACAAATATAAACATAACTTAAGCTCACGCCTGTATCCCCAAAGGGGTAGGCAGAGGCGCACTAGCGAAATAGAACACCCACATTTCGCCGAGCTTACTTCCGTTCCAGATGTGATAGGGGAGCCTATCGCCATATCGGACACAAATCCCAGCTGATATGGAAAAATACAATATCATTTTGCCCGACCTGGGAATCGAACCCGAGACCTCAGGACGGTAGTATCGATATACAACTACGCCACCGAGGCAGTCATAAAACAAATATGAGAGGCTACAAAAAAGTTAAATCGATGTTTACAACAAACAAATTGCACTCATACACAATTTAGCTGTTGATTCCAACAAACAACTGAACACACTGTTTGCTACCGATGCAATGATTAAACGATATACAAACAATGTGGAATCGCACAAATGTAATACGATGGATTTATAATACAATGATTTGCAGTGAATGTTTGTTAAATTAAATAACTTCACTGACAGACTTTCAACCGATCGTGACCAAATTTATATGGGACCACTCTTGAAATAAGCTCTATCGAACACAAAAAGAATTGTGAAAATTGGTCCACATTTGGCGGAAGTATCGCGTATAATAAAATAAATATAATATCAGCCTTGTAATATTACTGTCCCACTGCTGGGCACGGGCCTCCTCTACTAATGAGAGGGGTTAGGCCTTAGTCTACCACGCTGGCCTAATGCGGATTGGTAGACTTCACAATTCACATACCTTCGAAATTCTTGTGAAGAA
This sequence comes from Clanis bilineata, assembly GCA_036417725.1. Taxonomy (NCBI): domain Eukaryota; kingdom Metazoa; phylum Arthropoda; class Insecta; order Lepidoptera; family Sphingidae; genus Clanis; species Clanis bilineata. The sequence continues at coordinate 14,875,459 of CM071155.1, read as the reverse complement.
AGTCTGGGGTATGCAGGTTTCCTCACGATGTTTTCCTTCACCGTTATAGCAAGCGATATTTCACAATGAAAATACACTTAACATAGAAAAGTCCGAGGTGTATGCTCCATTTTGGGGTTGGTCTCGAACCTCCGACATTTGTCTCGGCAGTCCGTACCATTCCCAACTGAGCTATTACTGCTTCAATCACTGAGGTATCGCGTAACATACATAAAAAATACGAATTGAGGACTTTCTCCTTTTTGGAAAGTCGAAAATACGCAAAAATATCTGGATGAAATTGAAATTGTTCTTATAATTGTCTTTTCTTATTTTGAAGTCGGATTTAATCAAAGAGATTTAATATTGATAACTATAGAGGGACTATAAAGCAAGGTTCCATACAATAATTAAAGTTTAACAAAAACTGACTTCAATAACGAACACTTAAAAGTAAATATCAACAATTTCTTACTCTCTTTGCAGTCGGTGCTAAGGCCGATGCAGATTCAATGAAAAGGCACCGACTCGAAAGAGAGTAAGAAATTGTTGTTATTTTTTACTTTTAAGTGTTCGTTTTTGAAGTCGGTTTTCAGTTTTTGTTAAACTTTAATTATTATTTATCTATTTTTAGTGTAATATTGAAAGAATTATCCACCAACTCCCAATAGTTAAGGAGTTATATCATCATCGGCTCAGGAACATGAAATGATGAGTACCAGACTCAAATACATGAATACTTTTAGGAAATATATAAAACACACTATGGGTCCCTATAAAATTTGAGGATTGCTCTCGATTTTTTTAGGATTCCATCATCAGATCCTTACTGGGGTACCAATGGGACTACCTGGGAAGTATAGCTTTTTAAACAAAAAAGGAATTTCTCGAATCGGCCCAGGCGTCTCCGAGTAATCGGGGAACATAAATAAAAAAAAATCGATGAATTGTTAACCTCCTCCTCTTTTAAAATCGGATAAAAAACTGATTACAAACGTCAGTAACGCCATCTGCCACTTGTAACAATGCAAGGGCGCTTATTACAATTTACACACTAAAATGTTCTTTGAATGTTCACTCGTGTGGGAAATCGAACCCACGGCCTCTCGCTTCACAGCTGGCTACTCGTCCGCTGCGCCACGGAGGCTGTCGAAATCGAATATTGAAGGTTTGACAGCCTCCGTGGCGCAGCGGGCGAGTAGCCGGCTGTGAAGCGAGAGGCCGCGGATTCGGTCCCCCCACCGAGACAAATGTTTGTATGGCCCACAGATATTTGTTTCAGGTCTGGGTGTTGTGAGTCCGAAAGTCTCTCGTAGTTCCTGACACCCACGACACAAGACTCGATCTTAATGCGGGGTCAGGACTGTGTATGTGACTCTTGGGTGTTATTTATTTTATGTGAAATCTATCAACTTGTTTTAAGGCCTTAACCCCTCTCATTCATAGAAGATGACCGTGCACGGGGACTGTAATTGCAAGCCTGATATTGTATTTTTTTAAGTTTTGTTAAACTTTTTTTTATATCAGAGACTGGCAAACGAGCAGATGGGTCACCTGATTGTAAGTGATCTCCACGATGAATCATGGGTGCGTTGCCAACCTAAATGGACGTAAATAGGGATTGAGAAAGGTAAGGGAAGAATTGGACCACCAGAAATCTCACTCACTGATCGAAATGCGACAGCAAGCTGCCACTTTACGTCGGTTTTCTATGAGACAATGGTATCAAACCGGTCGAGCCGGCCCATTTGTGCTGTAGACGTAATTGTCTACAGCGTGGCTCTACCACTCAAAAAGTCTTACTTTAAAGTCTATGCTTCTATTTACTTAACTCGTTAGATAACTATACCATTGACCGGTATTCAGGAAACCGTATCATCTAAATAAGTTAGTTTTTGTATAAGTGGTATATTCTCGCAAGCCGGCGCCGTTCCCGGGTGCATCAAACGACCCGACACTCAACACCATTATGAGATCATTTATTACCTTCCTTTTATTAACTGTGAATATATCTTTGTGCTTTGTTTTGCGTCCTGAAGACTCTTTATAAGAAGTAGTATGACAGTAAAATGAGCGGTAGAATCTTGGGCTGAGATGTGGAGCGAATTTCGACTAAGTCCGAGGCAAAGACAACGAACTCAGTCAGGATTTTGAATTTTTAAATCGAACTTCGACTTAGTCCGAATCATTTTTTATAAGAAAGTCATTACTTTGTCTGTCAGTCTGTTTTTCTTGTAAAAACTGTCTCGGGCTAAGTAAAAGTTCGATTTAAAAATTCCAAATTCTCACTGAGTTTGTTTCTTTGTCTGATGCCCGTTCCCGAAGGGCCATCGGCGATGGAGACCGAACGTTCCCGATCATTCGCGAATCTTCGCTGTCGCATTCATACAAACAAACCTTCGCTGTAGTGCGCGAACATTCTTTCGTCTTCGTTCAGTTGGTGTGTACGCGCCATTAGACTTACGGACGGTTTCAATAAATAAAATCAGTACGAATGTGCAGATAGATTACAAAAATTAGCCAATAAGAACACAGTTTGAACATGACTTGATTTGATTGGTTCATAATCACGATCTATCTGCACTCTAAACTGAGATCGTTTATTGAAACCGGCCGTAAGTCAAAGTTTGCTCTATAGATCTCAGCCTAAAGACTTTTGGTAAAATATCAGTTCGAAAGTACAAATCATGAGTACAGAGCTATGTAGGTCACAGTGGGTGGGTGCTCGAGGTTGTGGTATGACAGCTGAACAGCTGATGGCGACGGGCGACGTCGCACCTGCCCCAGGTGCCGCCGGGGCACTTGACAAGTGCAATTTGTGTGTGTGTGCGTTGGGGATAGCGGGGAGAATGTACCTACATGACTGTTTATAAAATATTTCTATCCATATTTAATATTTATTTTATTTATTACGAACTATTTTTACAGGTGTAATACCTAATACAATAGCGTAGCACTATAACACTAAACATAATATTATCTATAATATATTATTATCTAATACTATGGTATAAGCCATTAGTGTGAATTCGGTCAGTGAACAGGAGAACAAATCAACATATAGAGATATTATTTAATATTTATGACTATTCTGTCTTTCTTTCCACCTATCCTTATCCTAATCCAAAGTGAGTTCAGCGCAACACACTTTAGCATGTTCCAGACAGGATTTATCTTAGTTTTATGATGGATCTCCTCTCTGTGGATCTAGTACCGGGCTAAGCCTGATGTCTGCTCTGGAATTCGAATATTAATATTCTTTTTCGAAACAACGTATCGTTTATATTTTTTTTCTTGCATCTGCCAATAATTTAACTTCTTTTATTTTGTTTTCTAACTTAAATAAGCAACCCCGTAATAGTGGATAATTTGCAAAAAACAAAAACGGAACAACGCTAATTTTGTATAACTTTTCGACCGACTTCCAAAAAAGAGAAGGTCCTCAATTCGTCTGTATTTTTTATATATGTTACGCCATATCTCCGCCGAATGTGGACCGATCTTCGAAATTCTTTTTGTGTTCGATAGAGCTTATTTTAAGTGTGGTCCAGTATAAATTTGGTCTCGATCGTATTTGAAGTCGGTCCGTTAAGTTTTTAAACTTGTGATTATTTTGTTGTTAAAAGTGAAAGAATCCTCATATCCCCATACTCCCCTTTGCCTATTACGCATAGACTCCTGCGCACCGTTCGACCAATCGCACGCCGCCAAATTCAACGGAATTCCACCGGGCCATTTCAAAAACGGAACATTTTGTGAATGAAGTGTACTACAGACCGGCTGACAGATGTGAAACAGCTGATTTTGACGTGGCAGACGACGCCGCGGCAAAAACTAGACGCCCGGTACTCTGAGGCCACTTTTTCGAATAATTACATTGTATGGTGCAAATAGGAGTTGGAAGTTACTGTTGGTGTGATGTGGTCTTGCTAGGAAATTTTTAGCTGTATTGTTATCAAATATGTAATCCGATGCAACTACATGAACGGATGAAAGTAGATGATTCGACAGTAGTTTGAGTGGTAGAGCCACGCTGTGGATAGTTATGTCTACAGCACGAATGGGCCGGCTCGACCGTTTTAATAACACTGTCTCACAGAAAACCGACGTAAAGTGGCAGCTCGCATTTCAATCGGTGAGCGAGATTTCCGGTATCTCAATGACGCCCCCCCTCCGTTCCCCAATCCTTATTTCCCTCCTTTAAGGTTAGAAACACACCCATGATTTTTGTGTTGGGTGTCTATGGGCGGTGGAGATCACTTACCATCAGGTGACCCATCTGTTCGATTGCCAGTCTAATTTATATAGGGCCATCCTTGGAATAAGCTCCAATATAATAATATATAACAAAAAGAGTCTTAAAAATTGGTCCACATTTGGCGGACATATCGGGGAATATACATAAAAAGATGCAGACGATTTGAGAACCTTCTCCGTTTTTGAAGTCGGTCGAAAACTCAATATTACTTTGCCCGACCCGGGGACTGAACCCGAGACTTCAGCGACCTGAGCAGGAAAATTTCTGACAACCGTAAATGCATTCGAACTCGATGCGCGTCTATGAAATTTGTATGAAATATTAACCAAACGTCATCAGTGCGCAGCGAACTCGAATACATTTACATTTACATTAGTTTTTCGTGCTCGGGGTACTGGACGATCGTCGTACTGCGCACGCAATACCACTACGCCACCGAGGCAGTTTAGTTTTATCCACAGATAATAAAAACGAATTTGTTATTTAAGTTGCTTAAAAGATAAGTTTGCAAGCTGTAAGTCCAAGTAAGGTCTGACGGTTTCGTTTATTGTCAATTTGGTGTCAAGACTTCAGCCTTGTTCTTTGAGACTGGCTGTTTATTTATAGGTATTTTGGTGTCCTTGGTACTTTTTACGACACATAGTTATCCTTATTAATAGTTAATGATGAGTATTGTGACGGACAGTTAAGAATTTATATCCAAGGATAAGAATACGGAGTGTAAATAGGCCGGCATGATTCTGGCGACCACTGATAAACCCATTGTTTGTCTTTTTTTTTTCTAATATTCATCTGCGTTCAGCCTCTTGGCTATATCCAAATATGTTGCTGGATGTTTGACATGATGTGTGCAGGGCTCCTGTGAGCACTGCTTGACACTTAAGGTCGCTTTATGTCGTTTAAGGCCGCTTTATTTGTATGGCGAAAATCAATGTAAGAAGCCGTTAAAGTTGAGTAGCGTTTGACCATTCGGGCTTTATTTATTCACTTTCAAGTAGGTATGTGCAGTCCCTGAAGACGTCTGGTGGTGGATTGTTTGTCAGTGGTCGCTTTTTTGGACTGCACTACGCTTCTACTACCATCAGGTGCAGTGTACTCCTTTGCCGTGCCCGGATAAAAAAACATCCCTACTTAATCCGTACCGGACAGTAAGATATGAGTCTTGTGTCATGGGTATTAGAAACTACGAGACTTTCGGTCTCACGACACCCAGACCCGAAACAAATATATGTGCATGATAACAACATATGTCTCGCCCGTTGTACTACGGAGACTGTCATTAGTCAGTGACGTGCATTTACATTAGGATAGACAATAATCTTGCATAATATTTTTTAAATTTAATTCTTGCTTTACTTTAACCATAATGATAATTCTCACGTCGATTTAAAATAATACACCCAACGGTGTTTGAAAAACCCTTATTGGTGACAATTTTTTCTTTCATTATGCAATTTCTCAATTATCTCTGGAGGGGCTTGCGGCATGACTTGAGGGTTGGTTGAGACGGGTATGGGGGTATCTCTGTATCTGCATCGGTCATCCGCCTCTCTTGTCGCAAGCTCCTCGATTTGCTTCTTCCCTCTTCGGATTCGGAGTGTGAAAAAGCATAAATGGCCGGCATGATTTTGACAACTGATAAACACAGTGTTTGTCAGTGGTCGCTAGTTTTTTTGGACTGCACTACGCTTACTATCAAGTGGAGTGTAGTCACTTTGCCGTTCCCGGATAAAAAAAATGCCAATTGTCAGGGCAGCCAATGTCTCTTTATGTATATAGAATGCACGCCACTGTCATTAGTGTCTAGATTTGTGAATACGGATACGGAAATAGACCTCAACGTTCATGCTTAGTCGACGGCGTACGTGTAACCTTCTATCGATTATTAGTAATGCTTTACCTCTACATTACTCATCTATTATTTTATCCCTCACACTGTGGGGTCACTGCTACAGATTTTTTAAACATTTTGGAGACTTAGCTTTAGTTTTTACGGCTACCTGACTGACGTCAACTACCTTCCCCGGACAGTCCTAGGCAAATCGTTTGAGAAACATCATATTATCGTATTGAAGAATCGAACCCACGACCGACTGCACGTGGCGACATCTCTACATTGGTGACCCCGACGTGATGACTACGGACGCCGAACACCTGCAGCCAACATCGTATCTCCAGCCGACCAACCAGCATCGTCGCCACATAGGACATCGTCATTTTACTTCCTTACAGCCAGTCAGCACTCAGCGTCGCAGAGTCAGCCAGCACTACTAATACTACTTCTGCGGCATCTAAGTCACGGCACGACTGCGCTACAGCCGGATCATCTACGGGCAGCACTCGCTGGATCTCGCAGTACAGCAACGTGACACGCCTCATCGCCACTTCGCACGATTCCGACTCACTGGAATATCGCAACTACTCACTGGAGCTGACTACTCGCGCATAGTTCTGACTCACTAAGACTATCCGTGCACTCTCCCGACTCACTGGGACTACCATCTTCCATACATTTATGTTAAACACCTCGCTCGAGAGAGCTAGTTCGCATAAGCGCAGTCATCACGCATAGCGCTAGTGCGTGCGCTTTGTATCTTGCTGAATATAAAAATGAAAACATCGTTGCCGCAACGATGCCGCAACGTTGTTTTCACGAATGAAACCTTTGTGAATCGACTTGCCTAATTCGTCTCTATTTTATATATGTTACGCGATATCTCCGCCAAATGTGGACGGATTGTCAAGATTCTTTCTGTATTCAATAGAGCTTATTTCAAGGGTGGTCCCGTATAAATTTAGTCACGATCGTATAAGGTTTGAAGTCGGTCCGTTAAGTTTTTAAACTTGTGACAATTATAGATTGCCTCGGTGGTGACTACCGTCATGAAGTCTTGGGTTCGATTCCCGGGTCAGGCAAAGTGATATTGGGTATTAAAGTTCTCTAGTTTGCTTCTGTCTACCCCTTTGGGGGTACCGGCGGTTGTCTATGTATGTATGAAATTTTTATTTAAAAACAATCTTCCGAAAAGGTAAATATATACCTACTTACGAGTTAATATACTTTAACCGCAATTTCCAGTCATTTAATTGTTTTAACTGACACACGACCGCATGGCAACCAGTGACCAGTAAACCAGTGACCACTGACCAGTGACCACAGACCATTTCAACTATCCCCAACCGCATTGTATTGCACAATTAAACATTTACACTGTTCGAATGGAAACAATCAAATTTGTATATCTGTAGGCATCTTGTTCCGAATATACAAAATGTTGATTCCGTTGTAGGCTATTCTGAAGGTCTTAACTCGTTGCTAATAAGGATGAGTTTTGAATGTCATTTAGTTATGGAAGGGGGGATGTAAGTTGGCTTTGTAAGTTTATGGTATAGTTGGACACGCGTGGAGAGTCGCGCACGCGCAGCGGCACGACACAGATTGAAAATAATACAGTCTGCTAATTTTCACAACGTATGTACGTACACATCTCGTGATTTGATTTTTGATTTTAAGAACTGCGACGAAATGGCGTAAATTCCTTATAGACCGCGTTGTAGAATTGTGGAATACTCAAAGCGAACTTCAATCAACTGTAAACTATTTTTCTTAAGACTCCGTAAGTATTTTACGTGCACCCGATATAGGACTAAATTAAGAATCCACTTCGTATGCAATTGTCACATAGATTAGAATTAGAGGCAGTATCGTCTATGACATCTATATTTGAAATACGTACATCACATGAATTATTTATTGACCGTCTTCCAAAAAGGAGGAGGTCCTTAATTCGTTTGTATTTTTTTTTTTTTATCTATGTTCCCCGATATCTCCGTCAAATGTAGACCGATTTTCAATATTATTTTTGTTTTCGATATAGCTTATTCCAACGGTGGTCCAATTTGGTCACGATCGGATAAGTTTTGAAGTCGGTCCGTTAAGTTTTTAAACTTGTGATCTTGTTATTACGCATGTTTTTCTGTTCACGATTTATTTATCCAATAGGGAACTTGCGTGTAATTTTTTTATTAGTTCATTGTAAAGAACAACTTTTCAAATAAACACACCAGAAACAAAAACATAAAAATATGCACAAATCATTTAATTATCGCAAGTCTAAATATGACTTACAAACCGCGCCCTAAAAAAGGACGTGACGTCACCGCGTAAAAATTGCTTTTTGTTGACATCTCAGTTGACACTGACAGCTAGTGACATTGTCTGGAATGACGTTTGAATCGCTATAATTGCCTATCGTTTAAAATTTCCCCATAGTCATGCCGAACAAAAATTTCTTCAAAAATGTTGCAGCTATTTCATTAAATAACGAAGAAAAATAAGTTGCACTCTTGAATCCTGAGCGGAGCGGTGGGAAAGTTACATTAAGAAAAGAATTTGGAAAGAGGAGGACCTCCGAAATCTCATTCATCAAGCACCATACTAAACATAACAACAGTTTTCCGCAAAATTGGGAAAAATACCCCAACCTGGAAACACTGCCTAATGCAACGACGTCACTTGGGTTTTGCAATAACGTTCCATTACACGTAATTTCTAATTAAGATATTTTGTAAAATATCAATTGTTTTATACTACAAATTTCATCATAGCACATTTCAAGGTTTTGTTTATTGATTTATCAACACAATTTCTCGTTATAATTTTCGTGCAAGTTCCCCATTCCTTAGCTGATTATTATTGGTTTATAAGTTATATTTTTATATTTTTCTTACTTTAATCTACTTCGTCTTTGGAAATAAGATATGATACAGGTAATTTGAGCAGCTATTTTCAAAGTTGGTTAAAAAATCGATGATGAACCCCTTTGGTATTTTTAAACTGTGTGAACGACGACCTCCGAAATTTGACCTCCGAACAATGTGGTTTCAACGGAAATGTTTTTATATATAATTTAGAAACAAACAAACGTGTAACTAGATTTATGTAGCTATTATTGTTTTTGTAAAACATGGTACGCGTGTGTAATTGTGTTTATATGCGCATAATTCTTTTTTTTTTATTAAAAAAATCAGATATTAAGTTGTATTAAGTTATGTTAAGTCAGTCAACTTAAGGTACATAGGATTGGCGATAAGGTCATAATACATCATTGGATGGCACATAAGCTCGCAAAGTCGTAATTAAGTTAGTTACATAATTAAAGCCGGAATAATATAAATGATCGTCCGAAAATGCAATATCTTCCTGTGGTTGATAGTTTGATATATATACTTCACTTTCAACCGACTTTGAAGGGAGGTATTGTGATTTTTTTACTGATTTGGTGCGTAGTTGTATTCCGCATTCGTCGGCCTACTGCTTCGGGGCTTTTTGAGAAAAGTCTTGGTTCGCATTTCCAGGATAAAAGTAGACAATATGCTATATGCTATGGATGGATGCAGCGACTTCCTGCGACCTTTATCAGGGCGTCGGTCCACCTCGTAGGTGGACGTCCTACGCTGCGGTCGCAGGGAGTCGCTGGATGCATGCCGCTTCCAACAGGTCGATCTGGAAATCTTTGGGGGAGGCCTATGTTCAGCAGTGGATGTCCTATGGCTGATGATGATGATGGATGAATGGATCTGGACTGCCTCAGTGGCGTGGCTGTATTTCGGTACGACTACCGTCCTGAGGTCTCGGGTTCGGTCACCGGGTCGGGCAGTGATATTGAATTTTTCCATATCAGCCCGGAGTCTGGAATTTGTGCCCGATATGGCGATAGGCTCGCCCCTATATCACATGTGGGACGAAATTAAGCTCCGTGAAATGTGAGTATTCCAGTTCGCTAGTGCGCCTCTGCCTACCCTTCGGGGATACAGGCGTGAGCTTATGTATGTATGTAACATTCAAATATATCATAGAAATGATATCAAATATATGGACAATTACGTCTACAGCACGAATGGGCCAGCTCGACCGGTTTGATACCACTGTCTCACAGAAAACTGACGTAAAGTTGCAGCTCGATGTCGCGTTTCGTTCGGTGTGTGAGATTTCCGGTAGCCCAATTCCCTCCCCTTTCCCAATCCCTTTTTCCTCCCCTTCCATTCCATTATTTAGGTTAGCAACGCACCCATGATTTTTTTTGTGACTTGGGTGTCTATGGGCGGTGGAGATCACTTAACATCAGGTGACCCATCTGCTCGTTTGCCAGTCTCTGCTATAACAAAAAAAAATGTACGGTCATAGACAAACATTAACCATAATATACTAGTTAACAATAATCATTATAAATCACTGTCCAAAATATTTAACGTCGAGAATCGAACTCATTGCGTCACGCACGTCGAGCTCTAGAGAAGTGTATTACCCTTTCAATTTGAATATCCTATTCACACAAGACATGCTGTGATTGATGCGTCATCTTGAAATATGTCGTCATATATCATATAGTATTACAAACTTAACTTTACTATTGGGAAACTTAAACCCCACCACAAATGTTACGCAATGTTTATTTTCATAGCGGCAAATCATAACTTGGCTTAATCTGTTGCGTTTTATTGTGTACATTGCTGAATAGATTATGTGCTCTGTGGTGTGGAGGTAAGGTGTGTATTTGATTGTACCTTTTTTATGCACCTTTCGAAAGGTGACGATGTAGGAAAATATTTCGTTTGAGAACAGCCGATGTCGGGTGATAGAGCGCGGCCATTTGTTAGGGGTGGCACTGATTGAATTAAATCATTAAAACATTCTCTTTGCTATTCCTTTACACAAATATAATTCTCTACTCATATTTAAAAAAGGAGGAGGCATATTGTATTCCGCAATTTCCTCCGTTCTCTTTCTTTCTTCCATACAAGTATAATAAATATAATACTCTGATTGTGCTCGGTACCGCATATGAAAATTTTATATTATTTCGTGGATAACGGTGCTGGTTATGTGATTAGTTAAGATTACTAAATTATTACTGTTCGTTTATAGTTATTACATAATGTTTGTTATCCTAAATAAATAAAAAAAAACATTGTTCAGCTCTTTGATAGTTTTATTAACAGTTGAAAGCTGAGAAATTTGGGTTCCGTGTTTTTTTTGTTTAGTTTTTCTTAGTCCGTCGTTAAAACTTTTCTGCAACAGGATTGAAAATGTGTGACTCCACACTGAGTGGATTAAGAGAAGTTTGTAACTAAGAAAATGAAACTTTCCAAGATAATATGTTACAAGATCTGATGACTGTATTTGAGGTAAAACTGTATTCTTAAACATTCATAAGCTGACGTCTGTATCCCCGAAGGGGTAGGCAAAGGCGGACGAGCTAGAACAGTATTTTTGAGGTAAAACCTATTAATACAAAAAAGATTTATCGAAAACCGGTATTTTATATTTGAGTGGTATGGTCACGCTTTAGACATTTTTGAATACTGGATGAATAGGCACTCCTCGGTCTAGTGGCAGCTTATATGGGCTGTGGGCCGGGAGGTCGTGGGTTGGATTCCCAGGTCGGGCAAAGGGAATGTTCAAATTTAATTTTCCCGGGACTGGATCCCCAGAGGGTTTGACGTCAGGCAGGCAGCCGGTCGTATAACTCAGCCAAATCCTTGCTGCAGCATCCTTACAAAAGGGTGTTGCGCCGACCCCACATTAAGGTAGGATAAAGGCAGGTAGAAAGAATGAAAGAAAGGATGAATAGATACTCCTCGCTACCGGACCACTGTATGATGCCGGGTACACGCAAACCGAACCGTTCGTGAATCTACACCTGTTGCATTCGCACAACAGCGAAAGTTTATTTGTAAGAACGCGACAGGCGTATATTCGCGAACGTTTTTTCGGTTGGTGTGTACCCGGCATTACAGAAAACTAACATGATCCGTGTTGCGAGCAAAAACGAAAATTGCTGACGTGGGACAAACAGCTGCAAAACTCAAATGGAACTGGGCAGGCCACATATGTCACATGTCTGATGAGTCCTGGGCGAAAATCACCACACAGTGGATGCCCAGTTGTAAAACTCAACTACGCAGCAGACCTAGAAGGAGATGGCGGGATGAACTAGACTCACATCTACTCAATTGGCAATTGATAGCAACAGATCGTGATAAGTGGAAGGAGGAGAAGGAGGCCTTTGCCCAGCAGTGGGACACAAATGGCTAAAATAAAATAAAAAATAAACATGAAGCAGGCCTCAAGCGACACTTCACTTTTGCATATTCGCGTGCCAATTCTGAAGGTCAATGTTGACAATGACCACATGTTTCTTTTGACATCGTTGGTGTCCATGAGTGGTAACGATCATTGGCCATCACGAGGTTCCTGAAATTTCTACTTTAAGAAGTAATAAATAAAAATATACAAACTAATTGATAACCTTTATATAATAATAATATCAGCCCCGTAATATTACTGTCTCACTGGTGGGCACGGGCCTCCTCTACCAAGGAGAGGGGTTAGGCCTTAGTCTACCACGCTGGCCTAATGCGGGTCGGAAGACTTCACATACCTTCGAAATTCTTGTGGAGAAATTCTCGGGTATGCAGGTTTCCTTCCGATGTTTTCCTTCACCGTTATAGCAAGCGATAATTCACAATGAAAACACACTTAACATAGAAAAGTTAGTGGTGTATCATCCTTAGGTTTGGAGGATTGAGAAAGGAATGCTTCGGTGGTTTGGCCAAGTTGAAAGGATGGACGAAAGTAGAGTGACGAAAGAAATGTATGTAGCGGAAGTGAATGGTAGTGTCGGCCGAGGACGTCCTAGCCGTACCTTTAAGGACCAAATTGGCGATCTCCTGAAAAAGGGCCAAATAAGGAGTTCTCGTAACCTACGAGCGTGCATGAAAAGACTGATGACTGTAGAAGAAGCGAAAGAGGTGTGTTTGAACCGAAGCAATTGGCGCTCCTTAGTCTCTGCCTACCCCAACGGGAAACAGGCGCGAGTTTATGTATGTATGTATCCTCCTTTTGGGGTTGGCCTCGAACCTCTGACACTAGTCTAGGCAGTCCGTAACATTCCCAACTGAACTATCGCTGCTTTATAAAGTTAATTGAATTCCTCTTCAATGTGATATTATCTGACCCCATTGTGGAGTTGGCCGGACAATTTTAAACAGGTTGCATAAATTATTCGGCTTTTATTTTTATGTCAGGCTGTGTTTGCCTTCAATCACTTTTAGGGGGTAAAAAGTGTGTTTAATTGTCATTAAATAATATTGTAATTATGTTGTTATTGGCAACCCTGCGGAGACATGTTTATTTTGTATCTGTCGGTCCGTACTCCGGAGTATGACGCACCCGCTGATTCATTCCCGGTTAGGTAAATGTGCCACATTTTGTTTTAGCTACGAAATGTGATGGCATCGATGTTTTAACTTTGTTTATTATGCTTTCATTAGCCTTAAATCGCTACTTCGTTTGCGTATGTTAAAACGTAACTTTTTTGTAAAATAAAAGCTAAATTGCTCCTTATAATATAACTCCCGCTATCGGTCAGTGAGTCCCGTCAAAGGTTCAGACGTTTCAGAGAAAAAAGATAGAAAGAAAAAGAAAGAAAGAATAAAATAAATATAGAAAGAAAAAAACATGGCCTTGGCGAACTTCGTAGCCATGGCGCCTCTGTGGCGCAGTGGTCGAGTAGCAAGCTGTGAGGCGCGACGCTGTGGGTTCCGTTCCCGCACCGAAATTATAAATAAATAAATATACACCCCAACAGTCACACACCTAAGCCTGACCCCACACTAGGTATAACTTGTATCGTGGGTGTCAGAGACTATAAGACTTTCGGTCTCACAACACCCAGACTTGAAACAAATATCTGTGGGCCACACAAACATTCTTCTCAATGCGGTATTCGAACCTGCGGCCTCTCGCTTCACAGCCGGCTACTCGCCCGTTGCGCCACGGAGGCTGTTTACTCCTTATAACATCAACTATCTGCCAGAGTCCCTTCAAAATTGGTCCAGCCCTTTCAAATAATACTCGGAATAGTCACCAATTTTTAAATAGTTTTTTGATATGAGTATGTGTTGTATTCTTATTTCTATATTTTCAACGACATTAATAAACCGCCCTATTGAACTGACTACCCTTTTAATTATACAGGATTAGGATGAAGCAGGGAATATTTGTGGTTTGGATCGGTAAACACAGGTCACTTACCGCGGGTCTGGCGTTATTAATATCGCTTCGGATAGAGGTCACTGAAGGACCTCTAAACCCTTCGAGATTCGAGTGGAGGTTCTGAATTGGCTACTACTGTTATTCTTAACCGACTAGAAAATAAGTTCTCATTTGTATATTTTTATATATGTTATCTTTCTTTCCGCCTCAGCCCACCTATATGTGGGGTCACTGCAACACACCTTTTCAAGCATGTTGCAGATATGATTTGGCTTAGTTTTTATGACCGGCTGCCTGCCTGACGTCAACCCCCTCTGAGGGATCCAGTCCCCCAAATAAAATGAGAAAAGTCGCTTTGCCCAATCTGGGAATCGAACCCAGCACCTCCTGGTCCACAGCCCATAGATGCTGCCACTAGACCAAGGAGGCGACCAATTTTATTATGTTATATTACCGCTAAGTATCTTTTTACATACTTCAAAAACAAAGATGTGCTTAATTCCTCTTTTCATAAATATTATAGTGGGCGAAGGTATCACCATATCGGTCAAAGCTCAAGATAAATATGATACATATGATTGCATATTTGCATATTGCATAACATAAATATGATTGCAGGACCTGGGATTTGAACCAAGGACCTCACGGTTCTTAGATTGAGTACGGTGATAATAGAAAAATTAGTTGTGAATTACCCGACAGCCTCGAAAGACGCGTAATGTTTTTGAGTGTGTGTTTGTATTTATACATTTTTTTTACTGGCATATATAGGCAGATGAAAGAAAGAAAGAGAGAACTTTATTTGACCATATCTACAAGGACACATACCGAGGATGGGTAGATGGTCCACCTGGTAAGTGGTTATCATTGCCCAGGGACATCGGCATTGACAGTGGTAAGGAATGGTAACGAGAGAGGGGATTTGAGATCTTGAAATGTCATTCACCTTACAAAAAGCAACAGCAAGCAGTTTACGTCGTTTTCTGTGAGTCTGGTAACCCGACCGATCTGGCCTATTCATGCTGTAGTCAAATTCGTCTACAGTGAAGCTCCAATACTTTCTAATCTCCCACTGTGAACATTCATAGAATCCTTACAAATATCTTTTAAGATATAAATATCCATTTTGATGTATAGAGCTATTGTAAGTAACGCCTCTATGGAAATTTATTCATTATGGATACATTGCTTCATTTTGGGAATAATGGTGTTGCCTTTGAAGTCATTGGCAAAATATTTCAGCTTATTTTTGGAAAGAGGCGGTTATGTATGATAGACATAGAGTGGTAGAGCCAGTTACGTCTACAGCACGAATTGGCCGGCTCGACCGGTTTGATACCACTGTCTCACAGAAATCCGACGTTAAGTGGCAGCTTGCTGTCGCGTTTCGTTTGGTAATTTAGATTACCGGTGGCCCAATTACTACCCCACTCCCTATCCCAATCCCTTTTCCGTCCCCTACCATTCAATCCTTTCAGGTTGGCAACGCACACATGATTCTTTTTGTGTCTTGCGTGTCTATGGGTGGTGGAGATCACTTACCATCAGGTGACCCATCTGCTCGTTTGCCAGTGTCTGCAATACCTTGTTCACTTTAAGATTAAAAATAACCATAAATCGATGAAATCTCTAGGGACCATATTTTCCACGTTTTTTGAAGACATCTCAAAATTAGATTTTATTCACTTAACGGCGTTTTAGCTTGACGAAGGCAGTAATGTGCTAGGGTGTACAAAAAATCGTAGTATTCTATAGAATTACCAAAGTCGCCTTAAGTTAGCGCGGTGGACTTCGTCTTAATCCCTCTCATCACTACAGGAAGCTCGTCTGCTCGTGCCCAGCAGTGGGACAGTAATCATACAGGGCTAATTGCTAAATTAATATCCCAAAATCCAAACAACGGTTAGGCCATATAGTGACGTGCATAGGTATTTAGATTAGGGTAGACAAAAATCTTGCATAATCGGACCGTGTTACGCAGAAATTATCCAACCCACAAAAAAAGACAAAAAATTTACGCCAATATCGTCTATTAATGATTTAGATGGCATCAATAACTTTTTTTAAAAATATTGTGGGTTGGATCATTGGTTGAGCCACTTCGTGTCTCTTTTGGGGAGCGATCGACTCGGGTTCTTTCTGGGTGGATCATTGTGCTCTCCAATCTTGTTGGCACGACCTAGGTATTTTAACCTCTTTGGTACCACAGCTCGTTGGTGTATGCTCTGATAATTATTACTGGCATGCACCACGTCAAATTCATATTTTTATTAACGTCATTCCATTCTATTCTATACTTCATATACTTAATATATTTTTCACGTCATGTCAACATAACAATTTTACACTAACATAATATTAATTATATTTTTCTCTTCACACCGCTTTACGCATCACGACCCCTTGGACGTGGTCGTTCAATTCGCCCTTGCGAGGATCCCGCTTTTTCAAACCTCCACCGCTTTGTCACGCGTAACCGGCACATCGCCAGTGGAATCTTCAGAGTGACAATTGAGGAGCTGCTGAGACCACGGAGGTGGACGCCCGGCTCTGTGCTGCAAGGTTGGTGGATCATATATTCATCCGCTCAGAACCAATACCCTAGTTCGTACTCGCCTTGAGGGACACGGGGTGGTTCTGGGCAACCGAGCCCCTTGGCTCATACTACAAACATTTTTTGGTAGTGCTATTTTTCACGCGCTACCAATCATTTCTGCGTAACACGGTACAATTATTTTCTTCAATTTATTCTTAAACCATCATGCTCATTCTCACGTCGAATTAAAATAATACACCTAGTGCTGTTTGAAAAACTCTTTTTGATTTCCATTTTTTGTCTTCATTATTTGAGTAAATTGTCAGGGGAGACAATGTCTCTTTGTCTATATGAAATGCACGCCACTGTATATAGTGGTGTATAGTGGTGTATCCCCCTTCCTAGGAGGGGGTGAGGATGGGTGGGATAAAAGCAGTATTAAGCGGATATTGCTACGGCTCGGCAATCACTGATTTCCGCTTTTCCGCTACCAATAATACCGTCCCGGTGTACCGTGTATATATAGACACATTCTTAATGAAATCCTTCGGGATATATATTAATTGATGACAGCCTCCGTGGCGCAGCGGGCGAGTAGCTGGCTGTGAAACGTGAGGTCGGGGGTTCGATTCCGCACTGAGACAAATGTCTGTATAGCGTACAGATATTTGTTTCGAGTCTGGGTGTTGTGACACCGAAAGTCTCTCGTAGTTTCTGATACCCACGACACAAGACTCGATCTTAGTGTGGGGTCAGGACTATGTGTGTGACTGTTGGGTGTATTTATTTATTTATGTGTGTGTATTTTGTCGCGTCCTTGGTCTAGTGGGAGCACATATGCGCTGTAGACCGGGAGGTCGTGGGTTTGATTTCCAGGTTGGGAAAAGAGAATTTTCTAGTTTAATTTGCCTGGGACTGGATCTCTCAGAGGTGGTTGACGTCAGGCAGGTAGTCGGTCGTAAAAAAAATGCCAAATCCTTTCTGCAACATGCTTCAAATTGTGTGTTGCGCCGACGCCAGATTAAGGTGGGATAAGGGCAGGTAGAAAGAATTGACTTATGTTTTATGTCTATCTTTCTTTCCACATATACGTAGGCTCTGCTCAAAATAAACATGTTACAGAAAGGATTCGACTTAGCTTTTACAATCAGCTGCTTATACATTTGTCTCGATTCGGGGATTGAACCAGCGACCTCTTGCATTACATACTTCCATAGCCAGTATCCTTGAAGAGGTAGGCAGAGGCAAGCTAGTGAACTAGAATACTCTCATTCTGCCAAACTTCCTCCCAGATGTAGTAGGGGGTGATCTCCATATCGGGCACAAATTATACTCCGAGCTGATTAGAAAGCCCAATACCTCTTCACTCGATCCGGGAATCGAACCCGAGACCTCAGGACGGTGGTAACACCGTACGCGATATAACTACGCCATCCAGGCGTTCGGGTGTTAAAAATTGATCTTTCTTTCTATCTGCCCTTATCCCACCTTAATGTGGGGTCGGCACAACACACTTTATCTTGGATGTTGCTGAAAGATTTGAATTAGTTTTCACGACCGGTTGACTGCCTGACGTCAACTCCATTCTTGGGGATCCAGTCCCGGGAAAATCTAATAAAAATTAGCTTTGCCCGGCCTGGGAATCGAACCCAGGACCTCCGGGTCCACAGCCCACATATGCTGCCACTAGACCAAGAAGGCGAGGCAGTCAATTGATCAATATTCAATAATTATATAATTTCCTGTTAATAATTGAGTTTGGTTAAGGCGACTCGACTCGGCGCGACGCGGCGTCTCTTCTCATTATAATGTTTGGGAACTTTTTGTAACTCTCCGCTTGCAACACTGAGTTTAATTTTGTTTGACAGCTCCCTTTCGCCCGCGAATTTCCTTAATATTATTTGGCGAGCGGACTTTAATGTCTTTTTACTGTTGTTTGTTTATTTGATACCTCTATTTACTTATTTACAGAAAAGTGACAGCCTCCGTGGCGCAGCGGGCGAGTAGCCGGCTGTGAAGCGAGAGGCCGCGGGTTCGATTCTCGCATTGAGACAAATGTTTGTATGGCCCACAGATATTTGTTTCAAGTCTGGGTGTTGTGAGACCGAAAGTCTCGTAGTTCCTGATACCCACGACACAAGACTCGATCTTAGTGTGTCAGGACTATGTATGTGATTGTTGGGTGTTATTAAATACACAGTTTAATAAAATTAGGTCTATGACTGTCTCGGTAGCGCAGTTCTATAGCGTGCGCGGTACGACTATCGTCCTGAGGTCTCGGGTTCGATTGTCGGGTCGGCCAAAGTGATATTGGGGTTTTGTATTCAGTATCAACGCACTGACAACGTGGTACGGACTGCCGAGATGAATGTCGGAGGATTGAGACCAACCCCAAAACAGAGCATACACCTCTGACTTTTTTATGTTAAGTGTGTTTTCATTGTGAATTATCGCTTGCTATAATCGTGGAGGAAAACATCGCGAGGTAACCTGCATACCCGAGAATTTCTCCACAAGAAATACGAAGGTATGTGAAGTCTATCAACTCGCATTAGGCCAGCGTGGTAGACTAAGGCCTAACCCCTCTCATTGGTTTGAGAGGCCCGTACCCAGCAGTGGGATAGTACTTCAGTATCAGCCTTCGCCCCTGCCTACCCCTTCGGGGACACAGCCGTGAGTCTAGTATGTATGTGAAAGCGCCCAAGTCTATTTGGACCCTTACATACATTTTCCTCCAAAACCGCGAAGTTTGTCAAATAATAAATAAATTTACGAACATTTTCACCTAAATCTTTCCATTGTCTCAGATGGCATTGTCTAGGCCTACGCCAGCCCACTATTGTGGCCCATGATGTATGGGGCCAATTAAAAATGAATTATGCCTTTGGAAAAGATTTTTTTGCGAAATACGTTTTAAAAATTAATTATATTAAAAGGTTTTCCGTGATTTATAACTTCGTAATGTAAGGAGTAATTAAATTTGGGCAGTTTTTAATTTTCTTCGCCAAGTTATAGACTTCTAAAATGATATTAACTGAAAAGAGTTGATGTTTAAATATTTGAGAATTGTTACAATATTATTTGGGAATATATTTATTTTAGGAGTAAACTATTTAACTAGACTGCCTCGGTGACGTGGTTGTATTTCGGTACGACTACCGTCCTGAGGTCT
This sequence comes from Clanis bilineata, assembly GCA_036417725.1. Lineage (NCBI taxonomy): Eukaryota > Metazoa > Arthropoda > Insecta > Lepidoptera > Sphingidae > Clanis > Clanis bilineata. The sequence continues at coordinate 14,855,454 of CM071155.1, read as the reverse complement.
CAGGTTCGATCCCCGGGTCGGGCCAAGTGATATTGGATTTTTCCATATCAGCCCGGAGTCTGGAATTTGTGCCCGATATGGCGATAGGCTCGCTCCCAATCACATCTGGAACGGAACTAAGCTCGGCGAAATGTGTATGTACTAGTTGGGTAGTGCGCCTCTGTCTACCTCTTCGGGGATACAGGCGTGAGCTTATGTTATGTGTTATGTAAACTATTTAACTATCAATAGTTTTGAAGTAGCTTTTTGAGTTTTGTTAAACATTATTATCACTCTTAACTGTACCGAATCAGTATTTATATATATATGTTCATAAACATAACATAAGCTCACGCCTGTATCCCCGAAGGGGTAGGCTGACGCGCACTAGCCAACTAGAACACACAATATTTGTTCAAGCATGTTGTAGCAATCATTCAGCTTAATATTTTTACGACCAGCTGCCAACCTGTGGGGGATTCAGTCCCGGGCAAATCAAATTAGAAACATCGCTTTGCTTGACCTGGGAATCGCAACCTGGACCTCCCGGTTCACAGCCAATATATGCTTCCACTAGACCACAGAGGCGACACTTAACTTCGCTTTTACTAAGACCAATATATTTTAAGACAAAGCAATAAACACTTTACGAATAGATAAGCTTTTTAAGCTTTATAATGACCACTTAAAATCATAAACGTCCATTACTTAATTTCTATATACATTCACCATTGCTCAACAAACTATAATGATTCGGATATTAGTAACCGATCCTATACTTGTATGGTACCTAACGACGTAAAACAGTTAAAAATGACCCAATATGATTAACTAACGTAAGAGTGCTTTGACCTCACTCATCGATGATGGGATTAGGGTGTAGTACAGTATTGTTGTCACCATAATTTTACCATAAAAATATTTGTAACTATATCAATAATAATACATTCATAGCACTTTTCCATTTTGCTATTGGGAGTAGCAAGCGTAGGCTATAAATGCCATTTCTATTTAACCCACTTAAAAAAAGGAGTATGTAATATTGTCAGAATTGCACGACATTCGCATATGTCAGTCTATATGGGCTTTCAAACAGATGTGGCCAATTGTATGTATGTATGTTTGTCCACGTGGCACGGGGCGTGGGTTGACAGCCTCCGTGGCGCAGTGGGCGAGTAGCCGTTTGTGAAGCGAGAGGCCGCGGGTTTGATTCCCACATTAAGACAAATGCTTGTGTGGCCCACAGATATTTGTTTCAAGTCTGGGTGTTGTTAGACCGAAAGTCTCTCATAGTTTCTGATACCCACGATACAGGTTATACGTAATGTGGGGTCAGGACTAGGTGTAGGACTGTTGGGTGTATTTATTATTTATTATTATTTAGGCTCGCCCCCTATCACATCTGGGACAGAACTAAGCTCGGCGAAACGTGGGTGTACTAGCTCACTAGTGCACCTCTGCCTACCCCTTCGGGGATACAGGTGTGAGCTTATGTTTATGTTTTATGTATATCTCGGAATCTATAAATTGCGATAATCCTTTTTTAATTAGACTAGGTATCTTTCAACTTAGGGAAAAGTGTAAGTTTCATCAAAATCAGTTCAGTAGTTTTAAAGATATGAACTTAAATGGTGAAGTTGGTTTTAAGTTATTGTTGTAACTTTAATTATTTGTGGTATATGCTAATATAAAAATTAAGGTGTCTACGTATGATTTCAAAATAAATTCTTTAATGTCGGTGAAAACCATTATTTATACACTGTTTAATTAAAAAAATTGTATTAAGAATTTTGGTCTGTCTGTCTAAAATATTGTCACAAATAGGCCCATAAGTTTTGATCAAATTCAGAGCTAACAAATAAAAATTGGTATTTAAATTTTCGCATATGGTCCCTTTGATAAGTTTAGTAATAGAGGTATAACTAATTTTAGTCGGAGGAATTTATTACGTAAGTCGATTTAAGGGGGGAGGAGGTCGGCTTATTCTTATTTTTTCTTACATATCTGCGAAACTGCCTCATTGGCGTAGTTGTATTTCGGTATGACTACCGTCCTGAGGTCTCTGGTTCGATCCCCGGGTCGGGCGAAGTGATATTGGATTTTTCCATATCAGCCCGGAGACTGGAATTTGTGCCCGATATGGCGATAGGCTCGCCCCCTATCACATCTGGGAAGGAACTAAGCTCGGCGAAATGTGGGTGTTCTAGTTCGCTAGTGCACCTCTGCCTACCCCTTCGGGGATACAGGCGTGAGCTTATGTTATGTTATGTTATATCTGTAAAAAGGCGCTCATTGCTTACAATCGCTGTCACTCTATAAATTACATAATACAGTGGCAATAATAGTGCCCGCCACCCTAAAAACAAACGACGTGATGACCCATTTTCGTGTGGGCCACATGTCTCGCCTTACAGTGTTGAGAAGAAAAACATATTTAATACAAGCATTACATATTGTTATACTAGATATATCAACGGCTCCAGTTGCCAAACTTTAATAAATCATATCGTTGGCGGTGTTCTTGCGCTGAACCGTGAGGTCCTGTGTTCGAATCCCGGTCGAGAAAATAATCTGTGTTTGAATTTTTTAATTCGAAAAACAGTTGGAGTTGTATATATGGGCTGTGGAGGGAGGTTCTGGGTTTCGTTCCCAGGTCGAGCAAAGGGAATTTTGTAATTTATTTTGCCGGGTCTGGATCCCTCAGGGGCGTTAACGTCAAGCAGGCAGCCGGTAATAAAACTAAGCAAAATACTTTCTCCAATATGCTTAAAAAGTGTGTTCCCCGACCCCACATTAAATAGTCACTGGCGGCTCGGCCTCCGGTGGCCCATACGCTTATGTAACATATATCTATATGTGCCGACTCCGACGGGTTAAAACGAGATAAGGGCAGGTAGAACAAGTTGGAGTTGCAATTTGTGATTGGTTTGCTAATAAGCAAATTAAATAAGCTCACCCCATAATAAATATGAGTAAATGAGTGGTAGAGACACGCTGTACACAGTTACGTCTACAGAACGAATGGACTGGCTCGACCGGTTTGATACTACTTTCTCACAGAAAACCGACGTAATGTGGCAGCTCGCTGCTGGGTTTCGTTCGGTGAGTGAGATGTCCAGTGGCCAAATTCCTGCCTCCCCTTCCCAAACCCTATTCCCCTCCTTTAAAGTTGGCAACGAACTCGTGATTCTGTTGGTTTTATAAGTGGCTATGGGAGATCAAGATCAATTACAATCAGGTGACCCATCTGCTCGTTTGCCAGTTTCAGCTGTAAAAAACAAACCATTCGAGCCGGATTCGTGCTGTAGACGAAACACAGCGTGACTCTACCACACAAAAAATCTCTTTTTTCGGGTCTGAATGTTGTGACATCGAAAGTCTCTCGTAATTAAACGAGTAGCTGGGTCACCTTATGATAAGTGATTTCCACCGCTCAATTACATCGGTATGGAATCGAACCCGCTGTCTCCCGCTTCTCATATTAGTCCGCTGCGCCCCGGAGGCTGTTTTGTGTTATCGTTCGTATTTAATTTATATCTCCAGCGTCCATAAGCCGTGAATACGCCACTTCGGCCATAAAAACTTTTTATTGTATGACTGAAGTGGTTTTTACTTGTATTTACTTTTCCGGGATTATTCTGTAGGGGAGGATAGAGATTTCTGTGATGATAACTTCGAGTTTATATTTGTTTTATTAGTGGCCAATTTTTATTTGTTCCAATGGCCTCGCTACTACGCAGCGATAGCTCAGTTGGTAATGGTACGGACTGCCGAGACAAGTGTCGGAGGTTCGAAACCAACCCAAAAAATGGAGCATAAACCTCTGACTTTTCTATGTTAAGTGTATTTTCATTGTGAAATATCGCTTGCTATAACGGTGAAGCAAAACATCGTGAGGAAACCTGCGTATCCGAGAATTTCTTCACAGGAATTTCGAAGGTATGCGGAGTCTACCAACCCGCATTAGGCCAGCGTGGTAGACTAAGGCCTAACCCCTCTCATTAGTAGAGGAGGCCCGTGCCCAGCAGTGGGACAGTAATATTATAGGGCTAATATTATTATTAGAACTGATAGCCGATGGGGCAGAAAAGTTCTCGAGTGGAGACCACATACCGGCAAGCGTAGCGTAGGACGTCCACCTACAAGGTGGACCGACGACCTGATAAAGGTCGCAGGAAGTCGCTGGATACAGGCCGCTTCCAACAGCTCGATCTGGAAATCTTTCGGGGAGGCCTATGTCCAGCAGTGGACGTCCTATGGCTGATGATGATGATGATGATTATTATTATTATTATTATTTAATGGCATCACTAGGGAGGATGCTCTAGACAGGGCGAAGTGGAAGCGTTTAAGTAGGAAGGCGAACCCTGGCAGAAGGCCGGGATAACGCCAGGCAGAAAGAAAGAAGGGGTGATCCTTGGACTAGTGGCAGCGTATATGGGCTGTGAACCGGAAGGTCCTGGGTTCGGATGCCAGGTCGGATAATACGGTTTTTTTACACGATTTGCTCGGGTCTGGATGCGCAGAGGGTTGAAATCAGCTAGGTAGTAAAAATAAGCCGAATCCTTTTTGCAACACACAACAATATAATCATACCTACTTTGAAAACGAATTAGAACATTCACATTTCGCCGAGCCTATTTCCGTACCAGATGTGATAGGGGCGAGCCTATCGCCATATCGCCGGTTTATGAGATCTTTAACAATGGTTTATCTATTCGATATTCAAATGTCACGTAATTGGGTGCTTCACTATGTTTGATTTTGACACATTTTTATAAGTAATAGCAAATAAAACAAAAAACCGTTCTGTAAAAACTGTATCGAAATATGAGGCAGTAATTCATATTTCAAATTTTGCAATGAGCAAGAGTGGAGGCGTAGTGGGGATATCTTGCTATCCCTTTCCAACGGAGGCACCGTTGTGGCCGTGACATAAATATCCTGATGCTTTTCTTTCCTGCAGTTTCAAATTTACACCAAACTTCAATGGCAGTAACTTTTTTTATTTCTTTCTGTGCTATATGACGAATATTTCAAAATAGCTTAATTCCGCTGGCCCGATTCCCTCCACCCATTCCCAATCCCTATATCCCTCCTTATAGGTTGTCAACGCACCCATGTTTTTTTTTTTATTGCAGAGATTGGCAAACGAGCACATGGGTCACCTGATGGTAAGTGATCTCCCCCGCCCATAGACACCCAAGACAAAAAAAATCATGGGTGCGTTGCCGACCTAAAAGGAGGGAATGAAAGGGGAGGGCAGGGGATTGGGAAAGGGAGGGGGGAAATGGGCCGCCGGAAAAATTGATATTCATGTCTTGGGTATCTATGGGGATGGAGATCACTTACGATGAAAAAAAAAGTCACGTACCCTACAAATGTATGTTTAGGTTTACTGACGTTGAGTGACATATAGCCCCTTACTTATAAAAATATTTGAGCGCTGCTTATCTTTATACCATAGGTTGTCCCTTTCATTTTTAAACAATGTAACGCAAGGAAAAAAGTGACAGGTTATTCGTAACCATTTGCTCAGCTAAAAATGTTTTAAGTAAGGCCCTTACCCCCAAATGGTCAAACGCTGCCTAAATATTTAGGATGGCGTTATCGATTTAAGCACTCGTTATTCTTCAATTTGGCATGGTCAAACAGAACCTATCTCTTCACATTAAATGTAAGCAGGACCCAGTTTAAGGCCCGCTTATTTCGTAAAACGGCATGGTCAACAACTGCCTAACGTTTGACAGCTATTTAAGGCCCGCTTAACTAGCATTTGATCGAGATTAGTTTGAGAGTACCTGCGACCAATCTCATATGAAACTATTGTATAGTTTGTGATGATGTATGGATGTTTTGTTACTCTTTCACACCAGAATGTCTGAAGAGATCTGAATGAAATTTGGCACAGAGATGGATTAAAGTCTGAAATAGCACACAGGCTACTTTTTTCCCCGGAAAAATGTATGGTTTCTGTAGGATAGATTTGTTTAAATAAATAAAATTTCACGCGAACGGAATGGCGGGCATAGGTTTGTATTTCATGGATTCCGTGTTCCGTGTGGTGTTTAATAATATATGCCTATTACCTACCCCTTGATTTCAATAAAATGTATTTTTCCTCAATTTATCGCACTCGTAGAAGCCAATACAAATAAAACACTTCAAAAATACAATGATTAATTTTATTAAATCCGATTCAACACTACTGCATGTTGTTGAATTCCTCAATCCTCTCCAATATAATGGTTTTATATGGTTCTGCTGAAGCCGGCGTGAACTGAGACGTCCTGAATTCCTTTCTCAGATCGGGCCGAGTATTTTTCTTCACACGGTCAGACACAGTCCAGGGAAAAAGAAAATTCAAGAAGACTTCTTTCATTGAAACGCTCCAAGATATATCCTCCATATCCAAACTTCATAGTTTCCATAATCTCTCCATCTGCGTCGATGTTTATTACATAAAACAAAATCACTTCACATACAACAAACACAGTTATTTAGTTACGAAAATAAATATAAACAAACAGGTCGCCATTTGCCAATTTTTTTTTTCAATTCTTCCACACAAATCATTGACTAAGGACGAAAGATACATACTGCCAAGTGGTAAATATTTTAACAAGATACTAATAAATTATAAAAAGATCCATTTTAAGTTCCGTTTCTATTATATAAAAATGTATAATAACAAAAAATAGACAGAGATAACATAAACATTACAGAAAAATTTACTACAGCTGAAATATGATCGGAATGGCACATGGAATGCAAAAAGGTTAAATAAACATTATCGAATCATGTATTCTGCCAATTATTTGTTATAATTATCTTAAAAAAAAACTAAATGAAATAAAATGATTCTACGTGAAACGAAACAAAAATATAAGTTTATAAAAATGTTGTAATCGAGAACAAACTTTTATTATCTGTAGCAAAATGATTGATCCTCAGCTGATTTTTCCGCCAAGTCTTCTCAAGTGCGTACGACCATGCCGCTCAAAAATTATTGTCTGCTTAACTTTGGGTAGTGCTCAAATGACTTGGATGATTGGGCATTGTTTGACCATTCGGCCCTTAATGTCAGGAGAAGCATCAAAAACATGCAATATATTGGGCCTTACTTATAAAAACATTTTAGCTGAGCAAATGGTTAAGAATAGTCTGTCTCTTTTTTCCTTGTGTCACATTGTTTGAAAATAAAAGGGACAGACAGTATTCTTAGCCATTTGCTCTGCTATAATGTTTTTATAGATGTAAGCAAGGCCTAATACATATAGTAGAGGTATAATGCGATTGTAATTATAAACATTATGGGCCTTACTTAAAACAGCATTTTTAGCTGAGCAAATGGTTAAGAATAACCTGTAACTTTTTTGCGTTACATTGTTTAAAAATGAAAGGGACAACCCATGGTATAAAGATAAGCAGCGCTTAAATATTTTTATAAGTAAGGGGCATAAACTGTTAGAACTTAGATCTAAGAAACCGAGCATATAAGTAGGAAGTAAGCTCTATAAATTTCTACCTACGGCTGCTATATTTTATAGCATAAAAGATAAAAAACTTCAAATTTATCCAAATAAGATAAACGAGGTAAATTAGTATAAGTTTACTACCTTGTTAAGTAGGCTTTAATAGTTGTTATCATTTTTTGATCTTACAAGTTTATGCTATGTCGGGCCATAAAACCAGAGTAATATCTTTATAATCTTTATTGGTTGGTAATTTGTAATATGTTTATGGTATTACGCATTGTTTTTAAAATATTTTAAGGACGCATAAACTCGCAAATGATAATGTTGCTATAAAATGTTACAAATAGTCCTGTTGGATAGTAAATTGTATTTTATGACGCAAAAGTCCTAGATAAAGATAATTAGACGTTTAAACCTTCTATCTTGGGTGATGTTTTAATACAATATATCGTAAAGTTAAATCGAAGTACGTTTAACAGCATAAAACCCGTCACTAGTTGTTTCTATACTTTAACCCCCGAATGGTCAAACGCTACTCAAATTTAACGGCTTCTTACATTGGTTTTCACCATACACTTTTAAGGCATAAGGCGGCCTTAAACTGTATGAGCATTCGGCTGTTAATGTCTAAAAATATACAAAATTATTAATCATGCTTTACAGCAGTTAAGTTTTGGTTGCCTCGTTGGTCTAGCGGCATATATGTGCTGTGGACCGAGAGTTACTGGGTTCGATTTCCAGGTTGGGCAAATATTATTCTAATTTGATTTGGACTGGATTCCCCAGAGGCGGGGTTGACATCAGGCAGGCAGCCCGTCGTAAAAAGAAAGCCAAATAATCTCTGCAACGTGCTTGAAAAAGTGTGTTGCGCACACATTAAGATGGGATATGGGCAGGTTGAAAGAAAGACAGCAGTTAAATTTGACATATTCTGGGATAAACTTGTGTATAGGGGGTATCTTCAGTTCAGTGGCTGTGGTTCATATTCTTCTTTAAATAAGGTTTCACGGTAACGATAAACACTTACCTTCAGATAGAGCTTCTACTTGTCTTCTATCCAAAGCTAATACTTAAGGCTTTTGATCTCGGCAGAGGACGTTGAGCGTTATTACAACTCGCTCAAGCAATACGCTCACGTCATTCCTGAAGCCACACCGCGACACAATTAATGATGTTGCATTAAAATGACCATTAATATTTAGAGGTTCTTACATTAGGCGCGTCGCGTGACGTCACGGGAGACTTTAAAAAATAACTCCATTCCATACAATATATTTTTAACGTCACACTGTCGTATTCATAGTTTATGCAAATGTGTTAATTTATAACCACGTGGGGTAGAATTTAGAAAGTAGCAAATTCTGAGTTTTGTTTTAACACGCTTTAATTATAAATTTAATAATAGCTTAATGCTAATAGTCCGTAATCCGTCCCAAGGTCTCGGGTTCGATCCCCGGGTCCGGCAAAGTGATATTGGAAATAAGCTCGGTGAAATATGGGTGTTTTAATTCTCTAGTTCGCCTGTGCCTGCCCCTTTGGAAAAACGGGGTGAGACTGTATATATCTAATTAACTATACAGAAAAATATTTGCTTTGTGATTTTTTTGTTGATAATGTATAAAATTTGGATTGTGACAGCCTCCGTGGAGCATCGGGCGAGTAGCAAGCTGTGAATCGTGGAGTCGCGGTTTCGATTCCCGCACCAAGACAAATGTCTGTGTGGCCCATAGATATTTGTTTCGGGTCTGGGTGTTGTGAGACCTAAAGTCTCTGGTAGTTTCTGATACCCGCGATACTAGTTACACCTAGTGTGGGGTCAGGACTATGTGTGTGACTGTTGGGTGTATTTATTATTATTCCTGGGACGAATATAAAAATTCTTTCACATACATAAATCTAGACGATCAGTGAGTAACACGGGCTATGTTATGTTTGAAAAAATAAAAGCTGGGACAAGATTTATAACGCAAGCGGAACCACGGGTGATATCTAGTTAAATATAATCAGAGCACAAACAAAAACATCAAAAAGTTATTATATTCTAAGATTTTTCATATTGCTTATTAATTTCATATGTCGGAGCTTCTGAGAACATCATGAGCACACTAATGATATTGGATAGCGAAGTTTTCATAAGGTTTACTAAGAATTTGTCGGGAAAGCTTTATATAGAATTCAAGGAGTAAAGGTTATGAAAAGATAAGGTTATGAGAGGTTTTCATCAACTCATCGCATATCAACTACGAGAGACTTTCAATCTCACAACACCCAAACCCGAAACAAATACCTATGGGCCACACGAACATTTCGGTGCGGGAATCGAACTCACGGCCTTTCTCTTCACAGCCACTCGTCCACTTCAAGCGTCCAGCCAAGGACGCTGTTAGAAGATCAATACAAAACTACGTAATCCTTTTGAGTCTACATAATACATCACAGAGATTATTATGCATTTTTTTATTCTTCGTTAAAACTACCTGCACCTATTATTATGGTTGTAGGACAATTATTTTAGCCGTAAAATGCCAAAACTGAGCAGGTAGGTAATCATTGTGAAAAGGCTCGGCCACACGTCCAAATCCATTCTCGTAAGGACGGCGCGACGAAAAAAACGGCCATAGAATATTGATTTCAGAGATGCGTAAGCTAGTTAATAAAGACGTAGAAAATTATTTCTGGTTTTGTTTCCAAATAATATCCTTTCTTATAATAGTATTTAAGCACAACTTTACCATAAAATGAGTTTGTCCCTTTCATTGTCAAACAATATGACGTCAGGAAGAAAATGGAAAATTAATTTTAAAGATAAAGAACACGCGAATGTTTATGTAAGTAATGGGCATAAAAGGTGCTCCATAAATTGATATAAATATGAGATATGATATACAAACTTATCAAAAATATGGAGGCAGATATAATCCAACCTTAATAAGGTTAAGGTTTTATCAAACATAAGTTTGATTTGCGTTACAGTATTCAAGCATTAGTCTTACACTTTTGATGATTTTTATAAAAATTGTTGTTTCATGCACGGAACGACTATCGCCTGAGGTGTTGGATTCGATCCTCGAGTCGTGCAAAGCGATATTGGGTTATTTTACCCAGAGAGATACAAATAGATCATTTCAATATGACCTATCGCCAGGCTCACCATCTATCACATCTGGGATGGGAATAAGCTCGACGAAATGTGCATGTTCTAGTTCGCATCTGCCTACCCCGTCGGGGGTATACACATGAGAATATTATATTATAAATGTATGTGTTGTGAACTAGTTTAGTATTCATGCTTTTTAAACTTAACAGCACGAATTTTTTTTTACCTTTGATAAAAGTAGCCTCCTATTTATGACACATAGAAAAAAATATTCTTTTTAATTTATTTACGTGTTCTTTTAAAAATAAGCTCACGTATTAAAATAGGTAAACTGACGTTAAAGCGTGTCCAAACACAATGTCGCATCTATCCAGAACAAGTTACTCTATGCCCACAACGGATGCACAAGCCCGTCGGACTGGCTCCCAGTTTTTTTTGCCCCCATGGCCCAACACACACAATACAGGATGTTGTGTGTGTGTGCGTGCGATCAGCTGATGGCCCAGCTGTTCGCAAGCGTGGTGAATTGCGTCCGTAACGCGTGATAACATGTTGTCGGGGGGCGCAGTGATTTCAAGAATTTGAGGGGAGACTGATAAGGCATCGATGCTTTGAACTTGGTACGTTTGTTTCGTGTTTCTTGTGAGACGTAAACTTAAGTTTTTAACGGTCAAACGCTACTCAACTTTAACAGAGTTTTTGCATTGATTTTCGCTTTAAAATTTTGACAGATAAGGCGACCTTAAGTGTTACATTAGTTGAAACGTAGGCTATTTCTGTCAAAATGTCATAATCATGTTAAATCAAGGTTCATAAAAAAGTTAGAAAAAAAATAGAGCATAATATTTTGTCACGATTTGGTTGATTATTTTTTATAACAGAGAAAAGCTTGGCTTAGTTTTTCGACGTCAACCCCCATTTGGTGGATCCAGTCCCGGGAAAATAGTGTTAGAAAAACACAAATCCCGACCTGGGAATCGAAATCGAACCCAGGACCTGATTCATAGCCCATATACATTGCCACTAGGCCACGGAGTAAAGCTAATTTTGAAAAGAAAGAATTCAGAAACACCTCTCTTTTTTGGTGAATATGTACATATTTTAAGATTATGCTATCATCAATCAGTCTTAAATAAAACTGCCATAACATTGACTTGGAATTGGTTGTTGAGCTAATTTTAGTTTTAGATTTTGGGTTATTCTTACGTTGAGATGAGATTTCACCTAAAATTCACCAAAATAAATAATAAAATAATAAACAGAGGTAAATAACACCCAACAGTCACACAAGATACTAGTCTTGTGTCGTGGGTATCAGGAACTACGAGAGACTTTCGGTCTCACAACACCCAGACCCGAAACATATATCTGTGGGCCACACAAACATTTGTCTCTGCGGGGATTGAACCCGCGGCCTCTCGGTTCACAACTAGCTACTCGCCCGCTGCGGCACGGAGACAGTCTTGGAATTGGTTGTTGAGCTAATTTTAGTTTTTGATTTTGGGTTATTTTTACGTTGAGATGAGATTTCACCTAAAATTCAGCAAAATTATCATCATCCACAGCCTTTTCAGCTAGGTATAAGCTGTCTCTTTTTTGATGCCACGAACTTCGATTTTGTGCAGTTCGAATCCAAAAGTTACCTACAACATTAAGAATATTGTCTACTCATCTTGCTACTGGACGATCTACACTTCGCTTTCACTGGTTCAGCAAAACAATACTAAGCAATTCCCTAGCTGGTGTGATTATGTTGAATATTAGGCTCGCAATGTTTGAAAATCCTCTTTATCAACATCATCATCATCAGCCATAGGACGTCCACTGCTGAACATAGGCCTCCCCCAAAGATTTCTAGATCGACCTGTTGGAAGCGGCCTGCATCCAGCGACTTCCTGCGACCTTTATCAGGTCGTCAGTCCACCTTGTAGGTGGACGTCCTACGCTGCGGTATGTGGAAAAATCCTCTTCGAACCCCCAAAATTACGACCCATATGCTATTGTTTGTAAAGGAGTTAGCTCCGTACTGCTTCATCATATCTTTAGCTTTATTTAGGACGACCTTGGAGTAAGCTCTGTAGAAAACTAAATCTTGTATATCGGAATCGAATCTTGTACTTTTGTCGAAGATATCGCGTAACACATATAAAAATACAAATTGAGAGTTTCATTATTTTGGAGTCGGTAAAAAAACGACTAACAAAATAATTTCGTTTTAAAACAACACATAACATAACATAAGCTCACCCCTGTATCCCTGTAGAGGTAGGCAGAGGAGCACTAGCGAACTAGAACACCCACATTTTGCCGAGCTTAGTTCCGTCCCAGATGTGATAGGGGGCGAGCCTATCGTCATATCGGGCACAATTTTCAGACTCCGGGCTGATGTGGAAAAATCCAATATCACTTTGCCCGACCCAGGGATCAAACCCGAGACCTCAGAACCGTAGTCGTACCGATATACCACCACGCCACCGAGGCAGTCGTTTTAAAATCTATACTTATAAGAACTAAGTATAACTAAGTGACTAAGCTAACCATCACTCAGCCAAGTCACAATTTAAAAATCGAACAGTGCACCTTGCCTCCCGGTGAACGTACAAAAAGGGAACAAATGTATGTGCTAAACAAACATGTTTCTATCTCGCTTCCACTTGAAGAAACACCATTAGGAATGCATGTGCGCGTCCCGCTCTAACAATCCCAGATCTCGTGTAAGTTTTTTTCGAAACCGTCTCGTAATGCCACTACCACACGTTGTGGCAAACTGTTGATATGCTTAGATTAAATTAAACTGTTTTTTTAATAATCACAAGTTTAAAAACTTAACGGACCGACTTCAAATCCGATCGCGACCAAATGTATATGGGATCACCCTTGAAAGAAGCTCTATCGAACACAAAAATAACTTTAAAGATCGGTCCACATTCGGCGGAGATGTCGTGTAACATACATAAAAAAAATAGTACAGACGAATTGAGGACCTTCTCTTTTTTGGAAGTTGGTCGACAATAAGTTTTTCTTTGAAGTCCCGCCCGTGTAATAGGTTCTTTTTAGGTTAAATTACTGCATAAGCTTATGCTCGTATGTGAGAATGAATAAGCAGAGACGAGCATACATATACATACATAGTACATACATCTCGTCGAGCTTATTTTCGTCCTAAATAAGAGTGCAAGCCTATCGCCATAACGGGCACAAATCCAGATTTCGGAGACCAACAGAATACCAAACAGTAAAACTGAATATCACTGCCCGATCGGCGATCGACCCCATACTTCAGCGTGGCAGTCATACAGTTGTTCGCAATACAACTACGCCGCCGAAGTGCAAAGTAATAGATTTGGGTCAAATAGGTTCAGCCAGACGGCCGTATACCTGACGTCCACTGCCTGTAGAGGACCCAAACTAACAAAGTATTAGCCGACATAAGATTCAAATCCAGGACTATATCATAGGACCAGAGGAGGAAAAGATAGAATTCGTATTTTGAAGTATTGATTGATAGTCTTTAAGTGGTAGAGCCACGCTGTAGACAATAACGTCTACAGCACGAATGGGCCGACTCGACTGGTTTGATACCACTGTCTCACAGAAAGCCGACGTAAATTGGCAGCTTGCTGTCGCGTTTCGTTCGGTGAGTGAGATTTACGGTGGTCCATTTCCCTCCACTTCCATTCCCTCCTTTTAGGTTTGCGACGCACCCATGATTCTTTTTGTGTCTTGGGTATCTATGGGCTGTGGAGATCACTTGCCATCAGGTGACCCGTCTGCTCGTTTGCCAGGCTCCGCAATAAAAAAATCATAAAAAGAAGTTTGCCCAGCCAATGTGTAACACCACCATTACAAGTCAACACGACGCACACAAGTAAGCGCATGTCGGTGTGCATGGAGGTCATGTGTTGACATCCTCGAGCAACACGTGTTTGTGTATGTGTGCGTGTGTTTAGATGTTCGGCTGGGGTGGATTATGTTCACGACTTTTCCTCGAAATTGGGGGTGGACGGAGACTGGTGTTTATATATTAGTATATTTAGGTAATGGTGTGTTTTGTGAAGCCTATTAAGTATTCCTTAGTACTTAGGCTGAATCCTATAGGGCGAACTTCAACTAAGTCTGAGTCAAAGAAACAAACTCAGTGAGGATTCGGAATTTAAAAATCGAACTTCGACTTAGTCCGAGTAATTTTTTATAAGAAAAACAGACAGACAGACTAAGCAAAGATTTTCTTGTAAAAAATGACTCGTACTAAGTCAAAGTTCGATTTAAAAATTCCAAATCCTCACTGAGTTCGTTTCTTTGACTCAGACTTAGTTGAAGTTCGTTCTATAGATATCAGCCTTAACACTGTCAAAACATGGTATTTTGTTAAGCAATTTTTTAGGGCGATAATAGACCGAAATCTAGTTCGGCTCCGTCTACTCCTTCGGGGAATCCTTTTAACAACTTTTTAAAAGCGTTATCCTAGATTTGAGTAGAGTAGCCAATGTTTATTGTTAAAACGAGAAGTGTAGAGAGAGGGGAGGCGAAGTCAGTTCTTGGGTCTTCGCTCTCTCTTATCATTCTCACCAAATAAAAAAAAATTAATAAAAAATTTTGTTAATTTGTGGCTACATACTACAAGATTACCTATTGTTTTTAATGACTATTAGTGTACATTTAATTTGTCTATTATATTTGTGAGAGCTTGTTATCAGCTAAATTGTAAACTATACTTGCTATTAATAATGTTATTAGTCTGTAAGCTTTCCTGATAATAAATAAATAAATCTCATTCACCATACCAAGCGCAACAGCAAGCTGCCACTTCACGTCCGTTTTATTTCTAATATTGCTCAATATAGCCGCAGTCATTATTCAAAAGGTAATTATGATTATTGATAACACGATAAGAAATTACTAAGCTAGGACTTTGTGTTACAATATTAATTATTATTAATTATCTAGAAATAATAATAATTGGTCTAGAAGTAAACTAAGCCTGAAATCTATGAAGTCCAGGGTTCAAATGTACTTTGGGTAATCATATTTTATTTAAGTTTTCAATTTGAAAAGTGACACATGTGATGACCGTGTTTGGAATATTTCCCGGTATGGTATAGCCTTACTCCTATCACACGATGGGATGGATATAAGCTCGGTGACATGTGGGATTCGTTGAGCCTCTGCTTAACTCTATGAAGAGACAGGCGTGAGCTTTTTACATAAATACATTAATAAATGAGCTTATATATTAATAACCTTTTACTTTTGAAAAAATATTATTAGTTGTTAATAAAACTTACTATCTTAATTCCTATACTATTTTTTCTTTCCACCTGCCTTTATCCCACTTTAGTCTGGGGTCTGCGCAACACACTTTTTTAAGCGTGTTGGATAAAGGCTTTGGTTTAGTTTTACGACCGGCTGCCTGCCTGACGTCCAGCCCCCTCTGAAAAGTCCAGTCCCGGAAAAATTATGTTATGAAAACACACTTCTAGACCTGGGAATCGAACCCAGGACCTCTCGATCAACAGCCCATATATGTTGCCATTACACCAAGTAGGCGACCAACTATCTTAATTCTTACATTAAAAAATCTTGTGTTTTTTATTTCTTGAAAATGTAAATAGTTTATTCAATTGACTCAACCGTGTGCTATTTTTTACTACAAGTTTTTCAATGTCAACAAGTTCAACGACTAACACAAACAACTAAAATTCTAAATTTACTCCAAGTTGAAAAAAGCTCGCAAGTCGCAGCTCTCCCGCGGTCGTCCTTGAAGTCATATGGGATGCGCGGGCGCAACAGCTGATGGTACCTGATACACGCACTCACACAGTCACACGACAACCGGTCTGACGTGTGTGGGTGCGCGCCTCGTACAGCTTTTATGGTTCATATAATTTGTAGGTTTCGTCTGGGATGAATTTGTTCGGCTTGTCTCGGAACATTTAGGTAGTTTAACTAGGCTACACGTGGTGTCTATCTATCATATTTTCTAGCAAAATTTAAGTTCCATATGCGGGAAGATATAATGTCCTAATTCCATTGATATTTCCTTTGATACGTAATTATTAATGATTAATATTGACTTGAGTTTTTGCGTGGTAGTTTATTTTAATCGTCACAACGGAATACATACTAGTCTTTGCGTACAAAGTGGACGAGTTATGTATGTACCTATTTTTCTATACATAAATAAATAAATACACCCAACAGTCACACACATAGTCCTGACCCCAAATTAGGTAAAACCGGTATCGTGGGTATCAGAATCTACTAGAGACTTTCGGTCTCACAATACCCAGACCCGAAACAAATATCTGCAGGTCATACAAAAATTTGTCTCGGTGCGGGAATCGATCCCGCAACCTCGCGCTTCACAGCTTCACCCACTGTACCACGGAAACTGTCAAATACAGTCATCAATTTTCTTTAACTAACAATTATTGTCGTTGCAAAACCATTTATAACTCCGTCGTTATTTCGTAAAGGTAGTCGAAAGAAATAACGAATTAATTTCAAAAAAGGAATCTGTCAAATCACGCTGTCACGTTGACACATTGTAATTTGACAGATCGCCGTGTCGACCAATCAATGGGTCCCCGTTGGGTGATGTATTATGGAAGTACGCTTCTGTTGTACTCGTATTGGCACATTTGCAATGACTGATTAAATTGTCCAAAGATTGAACTCGATTTTCAAATCGATTAATCAATTTTGAATGGTATCGGTTTGGTGGAACCCTAGTTAGAAGTAAAGAATAATAATTGATCGTTTTTCAATGTTGGCAGCGTTGGACCATTGCTATCGGACACAAATTCCATTCCAGGACAATTCAATTCTATTTAAATCTCAAACATAAAATTCGATTGCCTGACTAGGGATTGGAATTTAAGACTTCAGTATTCATCCTAATAAACTGCCACTAAACTAATGAGGCGTAAGAAAATAACAGTTTGATTTTTAAACAGTAATTATTGTTTTCTGACCATTGATTATAAAACAACTTTGTATGCGTCATGAAATTGTGTAGAAACATCGATAGAATATGACGTAATTTCTGCTAAGAAATATTTTTAAAATGGTACCTAAAGATTTATAACTTTGTTTCGGCGTAGTTGTATTTTGATACGACTGTTGTTCTGAGGTCTCGGGTTCGATCCCCGGGTCGGGCAAAGAATATTGGACTTTTCCAAATCAGCCCGGAGTCTGGAATTTGTGCCCGATATGGCGATAGGCTCGTCCCCTATCACATCTGGGACGGAACTTATCTCAGCGAAATGCGGGTTTTCTAGTTCGTTAGTGCGCCTCTGCCTACCCTTTCAGGGACACATGCGTGAGCTTATGTTATGTATGTATGTTTAAAATATGGAAATCTAGGCGTATTTTTCTCCATACTGTCTGATTTTCGAGAAAGAAACGCAAATTATTTTTTCGACATTAAAAGATTGTTATAAATACTACATTTACTAGAGTTTTAAATATACATGAACTTACAACTTTAAACCTATTTATCATACTGAAAGCTCAATATTTATAAAAAATAAAATTAAAAACGCCAATAAACATGACATCTTACACATCCCACAATCATTTCTATCAATAATCCTAAATCTTAGTATCACCAAAACACAATGTCCCTCTAAGCCAACACAATAGTTAAAAAATCAAGCTCAAATTCAATGCGTTTGACTACACAAAATGACCCTTTCCCGACAGAACTGGTACGACCAGAAACAAGAAAAAAACGCACACACACACATACCCACAAAAGCACAATACACGTGTACAACAAAAAAGCCTCTTGAAAATAGTTTACCGAGAATTGTGGGGAGCGCCGAATAATTTGGGATCGTATGCTTCGGAGTCAGAGTTGGTATTGCATTGTCTGAGGTTTTGTTTATAATACATATCAGCTGTTTGTATCATATGTTGCTTTCGTAGTTTATAGATGTTAATATTTAGATCATTCAACTTAGCGTATAATGTTAAAATCTTATTAAGAAAGAACGTAAGAGCTATAATGAACCGTATGTGACAGTGCTTAAAGTAGGTATAATTTCTTTATGAGAGTGCACTAGACTATGCCTTGACTTAAAAAATCAAACTTATATTAGAAATATCTTCTATAAAGGTAATAAAGTTGTGATATATGTAAATAGTAGTCGAGTCAAAGTAAAATTGTAAGTATTACGGAACAGCGAAGAGAACGACAGTAAAGCATGAATATAGGTTTAATCATAACATAACATCTATATACACTCTCACATACGTTACGAGGTAGAGCCACGCTGTAGACAGTAACGTCTATAGCACGAATGGGCCGGCTCGACCGGTTAGATACCACTGTCTCACAGAAAACCGACGTAAAGTGACAGCTTGCTGTCGCGTTTCGTTCGGTGAGTGAGATTTCCGGTGGCCTATTTCCCCACTTCCTTTCCCAATCCCCTTCCCTCCCATTCCATTCCCTCCTTTTAGGTTGGCAACGCACCCATGATTCTTTTTGTGTCTTGGGTGTCTATGGGTGGTGGAGATCACTTACCATTAGGTGACCCATCGGCTCGTTTGCCAATCTCTGCTATAAAAAAAAAAGGTATAATCACAAGTTTAAAAACTTAACAGACCGACATCAAATCCGATCGAGACCAAATTTATATGGGACCACCCTTGAAATAAGCTCAATCGAACACATAAATAATTTTGAAAATCGGTCTACATTTGGCGTAGATATTGAGTAACATACATTAAAAAAATTATAAAAAATACAGAGGAATTGAGGACCTCCTCCATTTGTGGAGTCAGCGAAAATTTAACTACACACAGTACTTTGTATTAGTGAAAGAAATACCCAAAGTCGCAAACTGATAAAGTTCTTGATAGTATTCGTTTTTTTTAAACCCCGACCCAAAAAGAGGGGTTTTATAAGTTTAACGTCAGTATCATGTATCTAAAGAAAAAAATGAGGAAATAATAACGAGGATTGAGAAAGGAATGTTGCGGTGGTTTGGGCATGTAGAAAGGATGGATGAAAGGAAGTTGACAAAGCGAATATATATGGCAAGTGTGAATGGTAGAGTTGGAAGGGGAAGACCTCATCGAACATTCTCTGACCAAGTCGGAGATTTACTCGAGAAAGGTCAAGTTAAAAGTACCCTAAACCGACGTGCATGCATGAAGAATGTAATGAGACTGAATGAGGCGAAAGAGGTGTGTAAGGATCGTAGCAAATGGAAATCCGTTGTCTCTGCCTACCCCTATGGGAAAAAGGCGTGAGTCTATGTATGTATGTATGTATCATGTATCTATGTCTCTGTGTGTCTGTGGCAGCGTCGTTCATAAACGGATGAATGTCAGGGGTGTTGCAAATTTTTAATTTATTAACAACGCATTTCATAATGCCCTACCCAGAAAGGTTATTGAACACTGATATTGCAATGCTATTACTTAGTGCATAAGTATAATACCTTATTACAAACAAGTTCACGACTGTATTACAAAAGGCGTAGGCAGAGGCGAATTCGAAAAAACACTCATATCTCGCTCAAGTTATTTTTGTCACGAGATCGAGCCATTTCAGACACTTTTAACCCCACATAACTTCGCCCGACTCGGGGATCGAACCCAAGATTTCACGATAGTCGTACCGCGTACGTAATACAACGCCGACGAGGCATCATGTAATGTATGTATCGAAAAACTAAAAAAAAAAAAAAATATGTCTGGGGGTCCTAACTGAGATCAAGTACAAAAGACCCTAGACCAATCAAATCTTAAAATTATATCTCTGGTGGTCCCAACTGGGTTCAAGTACAAAAGTCCCTATACCCATCGATCAATTCCAATTCAGAATTATACACCATTCTTGTTTCTATGAACCCCTTGCATTTAACCCTATTTTATAAGGTAAGTTGCATTGTTGCAACACCGTAATGAGTACCCAATGAGTAACAACGTGATTGTACAGAGTTGGGGCGATCATAGTGTTGCCACATTTAACAATTTTCCCGCAGATTTTTTCAATATGCGTTGATTGTATCAAATAGGTCCTATCAAGACTAGAAATTAGGTATAGAAACTTGGAAGAATTTAAAAATCCTTGCCAAATAGTGTATAGTAATAGAGTATAATAGTCATAAGTGGGGTGAATGAAATGCGACAGGAACGTTCATTTCGTTTGATCGTGATTGGCCGAGTGACCAACGTGTTATATTTAATAATCTATAATTAATATTTTATTTGACGTTTGACATTCATCGGAAGGAAACTTGTGTATGCCTCTAGTATGACTTAGTTTTGACTTCTCGAAAACGATGATAACTAATTTTCTATTTATTTTAGATCATTAATGTATCCGCAAGGGGTGTTGCTAGTTAAGATATGGAGAAAACAATAATTATTTTTGATAACTGTAAAACCTCATCCTATACCCCCAGTATTACATACATACCTCATGTTTAAACAAGGAAAGTATATCACTTAAGTCATAAAACGACGCGACGAAACGTTATTTTCGTTCTATTTAAGGTCTTCTGATATTTTCGATTATATGTGGCAACCCTGGGTGATTGAAATAACTCTCATTGTTAGTTTCCCTTATGTAGAGCTGTGGCCACGTGTGCCTGTACCGGTTTAAATTCACACCAAATGAGACGAATACGGCTTAGAGGTAATAATGAGTCAAAGCCATCGTGACGCAGCGGGTGATGACCGGCTGTGAAGCGAGAGGCCGCGGGTTCGATTCCTGCAGAGACAACTGTTTGTGTGACCCGCAAATATTTGTTTTGGGTCTGGGCATAGACAGATATCTAACGGTCTGGGCGTGGTGAGACCTTAAGTCTCTCGAAGTTTCTAATACCCACGATATACGTTAAACCTAGTGTCGGATCAGAACTTAGGAGTATGTGTGTGAGTGTGGGTGTATTTATTGCCTACTGGTCGAAATTCGACCATAATTCATACAATTTCAAAGTCTCATTTCTCATTAGCAAAATTTTTACATTCAATAATACCAAAGAGAATAAAAATAATTTCAATGGTTTCATAAAGTCATAACCAAACGAGGTCATCACGTGCAATAACCACGTATTCAAATATAAGACGAGAGCTATAAAACGTCCTCAAGTAATGAAAGAAAAGCACAATGGACCGGACCCGCACCAAACGAACCCTGTTAATAATTCACACTTTATCAAAAGTTTTGATTATATTTTATAACTTTTACTGTGTTCCCTTAGAACCTCGCCCTTCTTCATTTATTCTGAGTAAAGGAGTATAAAGCGTTCTTATGATTAAAAACTTTAGTCGATAATAATATGTCTTAAAAATGTGTTTGACATGAATCTTCTAATTACCAGTCTCAGTGTAGTCATTAACTCAATTTCTAGAAGGCTGATCAATGCGAATTTAATCTTATAAATAAATAAAAACGTTTATTGGTCACGTAGGCATATACTTATGACAGGTCACAACAAGGTCTAGATACATTTATATAATAATCATGTTATAACATTATTAATTTAGAAAACAAGCAGGCAGGTATGGACACAATAACGAGGATAGAGCTTAGATAAAAGGTTGTGATTTGTAGGAAAGGGAACGAACGGGATATGGCAGGAATGCTAGCAGGGAATTGACGGGAAAATAAATTAGGAAACTTGTAGGATTTGACTGGAAATGTGGATAAGGAAATTCACGCCGTGGACTATAAGGACCTATCCTAGCTAACCTAACAACCTTTCTCTAGCTATCTAAGGATGACGACCCAATGAAGAAAGACGGAAAGAAACTTCGGGCTTTTTTTTTCATCATCAATTGACTTTTTTTTCCTCAATTTAAAAGATTATAGTACAACTCATTTCATTTTTATATTTTATATGGATTTATGCACTTAACTTAATATTGAATGACAGGTGATGGTAGAAGGTAGTCTTCACGCGTTCGTAAAACAACTACACTATAGAGGCAGTCCCACATTAGGAATAAAAATAATTCGAAAGTACTAAAAACAATAGTAATGCATTATTACTGTCATCATAAACACCCTGATGGGACAACCCCAGTTTGAAAAACTTTCCTCGAATCCACACACCGTTTCCAAGAACTACCTGCTACCAAAAAAAATAGCCAAAAAAACAACTATTGTACAAACAATTCGAAAATCAACATCCAAAACGGCATTTTGGATTTTATAACTTGGCAACACAGACGATTTTTGTGCGATATCGTTAGCAGGTAGAAATTCGGGTTGCCAGCAAAAAACGTTTGAAATGAAACAAAAGCGTAGATCATTTCGAAATGCTGTCATAAATCAATATTGAGGGACGAAATGAAGTTTTGGATCAGGTTTTTGGATTTTTTGAGGGCACGTTGTGAGTTGCGTGGTGTTTTTATTGTAATTTGACATCGTTTATGGTTGATACGAGGGGCAAGTCATAGTCCAAGGAATGTTTTTTTATTGATTGCGACGAATGTTTTGGGTAGGTTGAAGTCGCGCTGTCGACTATTTATTCTACAGCATAAAGGAGCTTAAGCTCTCGAGTGAAGACCACGTACCGGCAAGGGTAGCGTAGGACGTCCACCTACAAGGTGGACCGACGACCTGATAAAGGTCGCAGGAAGTCGCTGGATGCAGGTCGTTTCCAACAGGTCAATCTGGAAATCTTTGGAGGAGGCCTATGTTCAGCAGTAGACGTCTTATGGCTGATGATGATGATAATGGTGATAAGGGAGCTTACGTGAAAAGCAGACGCTCTAGCAGAAATAATTTTGGCAACTGAAATCGTACCCAGCTCATTGCGCACTGATGGCGTTATTCATTGAAATTAAACTATTTTTACGGATTATATCACGATTTGGTCGGATCCGACCTCCATTATTTAAATAATTGTGTTGAGGGGCATAAAAATTAAAACCAAATCGTGATATAATCCGTAAAAATAGTTTAATTTCAATGAATAACATTCACGTAAACCTAAGAAATCATTATGATGGCGTTATGCTAAAATTTCATACATGACATATATGGCAGTTAGGCTCGCCCGTATTACATCTGAGACGGAACTAACTTCAGCGAAATGTGGGTGTTCTAGTTCGCTAGTGTGCCTCAGCCTACCCCTTCAGGGATACAAGCGTGAGTTAATAAAAATAATAAATAAATACACCCAAAAGTCACACACCTAGTCCTGACCCCACACTAGGTATAACCTGTATCGTGGGTATCAGAAACTATGACAGACTTTTGGTCTCACAACACCCAGACTTGAAACAAATATCTGTGGGCCATACAAACATTTGTCTCAATGCAGGAAGCGAACCTGCGGCCTCTCGCTCCACAACCTCCAGATTGTGGAGGCTCTCTCGCCCGCTGCGCCACTGAGGCTGTCAAAATGTTAAGCTCGAAATGGTAATGTTAAGCTACACATGTCATAAGCGCGCATCGATTCGGATACGATTGTCAAAATTATTCCTTGGGTCATATTCGTGAAGTGACAGCGTACTGCGTTTCGTACTGTGAGAGACCTCTAAATACCCCCTTCCCAGTCCCTGTTTCTTTTCTTTCTATGTTAGGCAGGGGCTTAGCAGTTGGCTGTGCTTCTGGGATTGCTGTCAATGGTTGATGGTAACCAAATACCATTGGGTTGGCCACAACTCTTTTTTACGGTCGATTTCAATAAACAATCTCAGTTCGAATGTGCAGATAGATTACAAAAATTAGCCAATAAGAACACAGTTTGAACATGACTCTGTCAAATGACGTGAATTGATTGGTTCATAATCGCGATCTATCTGCACTCTAAATTGAGATCGTTTATTGAAACCGGCCGTTAGTCGATAAAGTAAACTATAACATAAGCTAACGCATGTATCCCCGTGGGGGTCGGTAGAGGCGCACTAGCGAACTAGAACACCCACATTTTGCTGGGCTTAGTTCCGTCCCAGGTGCAGTAGGGGGCGAGCCTATCACCATGTTATAAAATAAATCTACCACAAAAATCCACTCAGAATCCTGATTCTACTTACAACGCGTCCAAAATGCTTTTATTACATTTATGTTTCAAAGTTAAACTATACAAAACATTAAGCAATAAACTTACTCTGTGTTTACGAAACAGTATAAAGTAAGTCGCAGTTCCTGTACCTCATAAGATTTCATCTCACGATCTAAAGTTTCGGACTTCATCTCTAATGCTCGTGTAATGTGCAACACGTGTGCCAAAAGTTACATCTTTAACTTAAAGTAATAAGGTTCATATTAAGTGTATTATGTACTCTGATGCTGTACTGGATTGAATATAGTTATTTAGATTTAAAGTACTATTGACTGCCTCGGTGGCGAGGTTGTATTTCGGTACGACTACTCCTGAGGTCTCGGGTTCGATTCCGGGGTCGGGCAAAGTGATATTGGATTTTTCCATATCAGCCCGGAGTCTGGAATTTGTGCCCGATATGGCGATAGGCTCGCCCCCTATCACATCTGGGACGGAACTAAGCTCGGCGAAATGTGGGTGTACTAGTTCGCTAGTGCACCTCTGCCTACACCTTCGGGGGACAGGCGTGAGCTTATGTTATGTTTTGATAGTAGTTGAATATATGTTCGGTTTGTTTGGAAGTCATGGATTATCTCTATAATATTAAGGTTTCCGAAAAATGTTGTTAGATGCTGAATTATTTTTGTCTAGAAAGGTGACACTCAAATTCCCTTTTCTCAAACCCTATTTCCTTCTGTTGAGGTTAGTATCTGCTTAGACCTTCGGGGAGACAGAAATCAGAAATCATTTACGACAGGCGTAAGCTTACGTTTTGTTTAATATGTGATGATGTTGTTAAGTTATGTATAATAAATATTTCGAACAGCTTTCGTGACGCAGCGGGCGAGTAGCCGGCTGTGAGGTCGCGAGTTCGATCCCCGCACCGAGACAAATGTTTGTGTAGCCCACAGATATTTATTTCGGGTCTGGGTGTTGTCAGACCGAAAGTTTCTCGTAGTTCCTGATACCCACGACACAAGACTCGATCTTAGTGTGGGGTCAGGACTATGTATGTGGCTGTTGGGTGATATTTATTTATAAAGCCGTAACCTCATGCATATCAAACTAAAACCATCAAACTCTTAAAAGATATCCCTTTATAAAACTCACCAAATCAAAAAGCTCACATAGCGGTGCAGGATGTTAGTCACAGAATGTCCGCAGTTTTTGTATGGCAAGGCGTACCACTACCAGCTGTGCAGACCGGGGCAAACCAAAGTCAATCGTTTCTATTACTTCACTTGACTATAATTTAAAGCTCTTGTAGTTGATATGGAGAAAACACTATGTACTTGTAACTGAGCTTGTTCGCAAACACAGTGGTTTTACTGTGTGTGTTTCTGGACATTAAAATAAATATTTTGAATTTATAGTTTTCTCTCCAGAAGAAGTTGAGGTCAGGCAGGTAATCTGTCGTAAAAATTAAGCAAAATCCTTTTTTCAACATGCTTGAAAAAGTGTGTCGCGCCGACCCTACATTATGGTGGGATAAAGTTAGTAAGAAAGAAATAATTTTAAGTTTTATATAATTAAGCTGAACATCGTTATTTCTTGATTGGTCAAAATATTGTTGAAGGCGCAAATATCTCTTTATCTTATACAATACCATTGGAATCACAATAATAATGTATCTGGTAATACACAATGGTAATCACTCACCATCAGCTGTTGAAACAAAACAAAAACAAGTAACTTGCTGTATAACACTATCAGAGACAATTGGTTCTGATAATATTTGTTTTGTCATATACGATTTAATATCTTCGTCTACGTTCGACTAAATATTCTTGTAAGTGCGCATTTAATAGATAAAACGCTAAGTAGAAAATTAGTATGTTAAGTCCCGTTGAAATTGCTTAAGAGAGCCTGATGGGCTTTTAATGTTTGTCAAATGCCATGTTTAATGAAATTTATTATACCTTTGCTAAAATAACCTTCGTTACGACTGTAGTACTTATAATAATTATGTTTTATAGAATGGCACGAGTAATTTGGTCAACTTATTTTTTTTTTATCCGGGCACAGTAAAGTGGCTACACTGAACCTGATGGTAAGCGTTGTGCAGGCCAAAAAGACTAGCGAACACTGACAAACAGCCTGTCACTTTTTTCCTTGCGTTACATTGTTTAACCATGAAAGGGACAACCTATGGTTAAAGATAAGCAGCGCTTAAATATTTTTATAAGTAAGGGGCACTGTGTTTATCAGTGGTCGTCAGAATCATGCCGTTTCAATCATAGTTATGTTTCTTCACACTCTGAATCCGAAGAGAGAAGAAGCAAATCGAAATGACTACACTATACTAAACACTACATCTGGGTATTATTCTCTATAGATTATTTTACACATCGAAATTGCAGCTCATCGCATTTATGAAAATAAACAAACAGAACGGTATAAAGAATACTTTTCAATACAAATTTCGGCGCAATTCCATTCAAATTGACTGTCTCGGTGACACAGTCGTATTGCGTGAACGGTACGACTACAGTCTCGAGGTCTCGAGTTCGATCCCCGGGTCGGGCAAAGTGATATTGGGTTTTTCAATATCAGCGCGGAGTCTGTGATTTGTGCCCGATATGGCGATAGGTTCGCCCCATCATATCTGGTACAGAAACAAGCTCGGCGAAATGTGGGTGTTCTAGTTCTCTAGTTCGCCTCTGCTTATCCCTTCGGGGTTACAAGCGTGAATCCATGTATACAAGTAGGTTTTTTCTATAAGTATTCGTTTCCGTTCAAAATATCGCATCCATGCTACACATAAAATATAATCTATACTAAATATATGTTATATACTTGAAATAAATTTTAGAAGTTTTGTCCACGTCATCCGGAGCGGAGCACTGTGCAGCCGGGCGACACTAGCATTCATCCCGGAAACTCCAGACCATCCCAATTAATTAACCGGCCCGTTCTCCCGTCGATTAAACTTGTAAACGGCTGTGCACTCTCCGAATGCATTGGATTAATTCCAATGAGTTTTGCTTATTAGTTACGGACTTTTTAATGTCCATTATTTGCCTTATAAATTACCACTGTGTGACGTCAGATCGTTAATTATTATTGAAGTTTAAAGGACGCACAATTATACCTCTATGATTTTAGGAAAATAGCTTTTGTCCCCGACTTCGTTTGCGTGGAAAATTAACAACAAACGATTTAATCAGCGCACGCCGATAAATTTACACATTTTTTTAAAACAGATGCTGGACATAAAAAGAATCATGGGTGCAATCTAAAAATTGATTAGGGATTGGGAAAGGGAGAGGCAAATTGGGCCACCAGAAATCTCATTCTCCGAACGAAACGCAACAGCGAACTCTCACTTTACGTAGGTTTTCTGTGAGACAGTGGTATCAAACCGGTCGAACAGGCCCTTTCATGCTCATGGCGCGCTCCACCATTCAAAATCAGCCCGTTTTCCTCTGAATTGATTGACAAATATTGCTATTTTACATTAAAAATATTATTAAACACAATCAAATATAGCCTGTGGTATGTGATATATAAAAGTGCGTGTGGTGTTGCTACTTGCTTCATGGGTAGTTGTATCACTTGCCCATCACATTACCCTTAAGCGGATTTTTCGCCTCATGAAACTTATTATAATATAGTTATAACAAAGAGATTTAATATTACTAACTATATCAAGCAAGTTTCCATACTAAATAATCACAAGTTTAAAGACTTAACGGACCGACTTCAAATGCGATCGTGACCAAATGTATATGGGATCACCCTTGAAAGAAGCTCTATCTAACACAAAAAGAATTTTGAAAATCGGACCACATTTGGCGGAGATATCGCGTAACATGCATAAAAAAATACAGACGAATTGAGGACCTTCTCCTTTTTGGAAGTAGGACGAAAAGTTAATGCTTGCTTTTGGGGTTGATATAGAAGCAGCGATTTACATGATAGTACGCACCACTCTCCTTCAAGCTATCGTTGCCATTCCAATAAGTGGCAACTATAATAAATTTACTAAAGCACAGAAATACATAGCCCCAATTGTTTTTCCATTTAATTCAACAAGCCATTAAGGGAGAAGTATCCTTAACCAGTTGAAATTGCATCTTACGGAGCGCGGAGGCAACATTAATTCTGAATTAGTACCGTGGTACACAATTACCGCTATTTGTTACCAGTTTGGATGTTTAGTGGATTCCCTTCGCAAACTGTTTGTCTGCGACGTTGGTTCTCAATATTTTTGGAGGTGTGCCAATTTCGGCGATCGGCGATCATCTAGTATTTTAAGCGGAGTCCGGTCGAAGGATAAGTGGCTCGATTTATGGTAAGTGATCTGAAATGCCCAAGAGCATCCATGATACAAGATTTGTTCTTCTTTGAGGCAGGGAAAAGGTATTTTAAATTGATTATTTTTGTGTCTTGGATGTCTATGGGTGGTGGAGATCACTTATTAGGTGACACATCTGCTCGTTTGCCAGTCCCTGCTATAAAAAAAACCTGTGTACAATTCACACATAGTAGAAGTGAAACCTTCAAAAAATTTGGCTTCAAAATAATAAGACGAATGTAAAATTTCGGGAAGATGATAATTGTAGGTTTTAGTAATGATCATAGTAATGCAAAGTTCGATAATTATTTTACATTTTATACGTATATTTCATTCGTAAATTTTGTTATAAAAATGATGAAAATACTCTACAAACGTATAATACGTACACGTATACAAAACACCACGGCTGTGTAATGCCTTATTCCAAGTTTTGTACTACGCATGCGCGCATAAATGTTTCCTATCACATTTTCTCCCACGTGAAATCTTATGAATTTATGTGTCTGTCTCTTTTTACTGTCGCTTTTTCGTTTCATCGACTTTCAAATCACAACGATACTAAAGAAGTTTTCACTTCAAAAATTTCGAGGTGAGAAAGGCTTTGTCGTCCCCTTGGTCAATTGATAGCGTATAGTTATGTTATAGGCTATGATTCTGTGTTCAAATCCGAACACGATTTTCTCAGCAATGGATCTTCCACAGATGGTTGACGTCAGTCAGATGGACGGTCGTAAACTAAGGCGAATGTTTTGTGCAACATACTCGCACACAGTTTTGAATCGTGGTTCTTGAGGCGAGGCGGCGGTGGTCGGATGCTAAGGCATTATAATAATAATCAGCCCTGTAATATTACTGTCCCACTGCTGGGCACGGGCCTCCTCTACTAATGAGAGATGTTAGGCGTTAGTCTACCACGCTGGCCTGATGCGGGTTGTTAGACTTCACATATCTTCGAAATTCTCGGGTATGCAGGTTTCCTCACGATGTTTTTCTTCACCGTTATAGCAAGCGATAGTTGACAATGGAAACACATTTAACATGGTAAATTCAGAGTGGTATGCTTCTTTTTGGGGTTGGTCTCGAGCCTTCGCCACTCGTTTCGGCAGTCCATACCATTTCCAACTGAACTATCACTCCTTTTTGCTGAGGCGTTATTTTGTCATAATTTTATGTGTAACTCTAATTTTGTTTGTAAAATTATATCATTTCAAATGACATAATTCCCCCTCAATTACCCAAAACGCACTTAAGGGGCTTTAAGACTTTAAGAAGCACTGTCCTACGTTATCTTATAGCGAAGTTTTAACCGTCCCAGTGACTCTGCGTTAAACACTATCTCACAGGCGGATTTATTGGAGACATCTTAATGAGCTGATTAGAACAATTTGTTTTGTTGTTCTTAGAGTTTGTTTAATGTTTTTATATGTTCATATCAGGTGGGTAGATGTTTATTTATTTTATGTCTTAATGATAATGTTAATAAATGTTTGGATACGGCGATAGGTCTTATTTTTTATGTGTAAGAGATTATGTTTGTTGATGTTTGTTAGACTGCTGGCGTATAAAGTAAATTGGAATGAATAAATTGAAAATACTATGTACTACGTGAATGTTATTCATTGAAATTAAATAGACAAATTAGACAGTCTGACCCGTGACCACGAAGGCTGCAAAGCTTTCGAAAAAAATAAAACCAAATCGTGATATAATCCGTAAAAATAGTTTAATTTCAATACTATGTACTAAATAGGTTTGCTGGATGTAATCTGACCACAACATTTTGCGGTTTTAGTAGAGAGGTGAAGGGTATTAAAATCAATTAAACATGAATTACTTACAGCTGCCTCGGTGGCGTGGTGGTACTTCGGTACGACTCCCGTCCTGAGGTCTCGGGTTCGATCCCCGGGTCAAGCAGTGATATTGGATTTTTCCATATCAGTCTGGAATTTGTGCCGATATGGCGATAGGCTCGCCCCTCACATCTGGGACGTAACTAAGCTCGGCGAAATGTGGCGAAACTAATTCGCTAGTGCGCCTCTGCCTACCCATTCGGGGATACAGGCGTAAGCTTATGTTATATTACGTTATGTATGTAGTATTTCTATAACAAATCGTAGTCAAATTAATGCAGAAGGATTGATCTCACGACCCGCGCCCCTTGCTCTCAGTTAATTAGCGAGCATTCTGGATTAATGGCGGCATTACAATAATTATACAAAGCGTTTAAGGCTGACGCGGGGCTAATAAAGCTGTATTCGCGATATGACCACAATAAAACTGTTTCAAAAGGGTTGCTCTGAGCAGGCTGTATTAATTAACTAATTGCAGAATTCTCTTTGATAACATAACGCTCACGCCTGTATTCCCGAAGGGGTTGGCAGAGGCGCACTAGCGAACTAGAACACCCACATTTCGCCGAGCTTAGTTCCGTCCCAGATGTGATAGGCGACGAGCCTATCGCCATATCGGGCACAAATTCCAGACTCCGGAATGATATGGAAAAATCCAATATCACTTTGCCCGACCCGGGGATCGAACCTGAGACCTCAGAACCGTAGTCGTACCGAAATACCACCACGCCACCGAGGCACCGAGGCCACCGCCATTCTTGACGATTGTCAGAATTTTTCCTGCTCGGTCCGTGAGTTTTAAAACTCGATTCGATCTTGATTACGATTCGGTGTCATATATTGATTTAAAATTCCACAGATATGAAGTTAAAAAGTGCATTATCGCATTAGATTCGAGACCTTGTCATTTGGTAATTTTTAACGCGCATTAATGCACTTTTTATCTCTTGGTGGAATTTTATGTCAATAAATGAAACCGAATCGTAGTCGTAACCGAGAGAGAGAGAGAGAGAGAGAAGAGAGAGAGAGAGAGAGAGAGAGAGAGAAGAGAAGAGAAGAGAGAGAGAGAGAGAGAAAGTGTTCAAGAGTAAGGCCCGGGCCTGGCTATCTTAAGGTGGGCTCGGCTGGACCTACCTTAAGAAATCTCAATTCTGTGAGCACTCTCAACATGTTTATGTTTTGTGTATCGTGAGAGTATATTACGCGTACAGGCGTCACAGCCGCACGAATTAATCAAAGAGAAATATTCATGGCGACATGTGCCATGAAATGATAATGAACCTGTATCGCCACCATCTAAGATGTAGGAGATGGCGGGCGTCTTCTACATTTAGCTTTAAATAAATAAATACACCCGCTAGTCACACACCTAGTCCTGATCCCACATTAGGTATAACCTGTATCGTGGGTATCAGAGACTATGAGATATTTTCTGTCTCTCAACTTCCAGTTTTGAAACAAATATCTGTGGGCCACACAAAAATTTGTCTTAATGCGGGAATCGAACTACACTTCACAGCCGGTTGCGCCACGGAGGCTGGCAGCCTGAAATTTATAGAGCGCACTTAGATTTTGATCATACTTTGCTCAAATTTCTTATGTTTCACCTGCCTGTAACCCAAACCAATGTGGAGGCTGTATAAACTTTTTAAGTATGTTTAGAAGACTCGGCTTAGTTTTTACGACTGCCTGACCTCAACCCTCTCTGTGGGATTTGGACATTACTTTTTTAAATTAAAATGAAATTTTAATTAATCAAATTATATTCCTTGGTCTAACGGCAGCATTTAAGGGCTGTGGACCGGGAGGTCCTGCGTTCGATCCTCACGTCGGGCAAAGAGATTTTAGTAATTTGATTTCCCCGGGAATGGATCCCCTGATAGGGGGTTGTTATCAGGCAGGCAGCCGGTCGTAACACTAAGCCAAATCATTTCTGCAACATATTTAAAAAAGTGTGTTGAGCCGACCCCACATTAAGGGGGGATAAGGTCAGGTAAAAAGAGACTAAAATTAAAAACTCAAACCCAAGTTATTGCCCAACCTGGTGTTTGGCACCAGAATCACAATATTCTCAGCCAAGTATAGAAAGAAAGAAAGAAAGAAAGAAAATGACATTTATTGCGTTTTAGCTGTTACATAATTAGGTACTTAGGTCTATTAAAATACACAGAGGGAATAAAAATAGAATTAAAAATAAAAAACACTATCATGTGTATGTGCACACACACACCCACATGTCTACCACTAAGCTAACGATACTTCGTATTTTGCTCCCTAATCCGCTGAGATCCCATCCCTCGCATAGCCGTCGTCGAGTTAGGCACGAGCGTGTAAAACAATACATACAATGGAATGCCTCTGTCTGTTAACAATTAGTTCGGTGAAATTGCTTTTGACCCACTATAATTCAATAAATGACAGATATCTTGAATCATTACTGCAAAGCCCTGTTGGTTTGATGGCCTATTGTTTGGAGGATGGGAATTGGAGCGGATTTTGAGCGAAAATATTATTTTGCTTTTGTTTACATTGCGAAGAGATGTGAAGTTTTTGATATCTACACTAACTAGCGACCCGCCCCGGCTGCGCACGGGTTGGAATTATTAGTGTTTCTCTAATATAACACATAACATAAGCTCACGCCTGTATCCCCGAAGGGGTAGGCAGAGGTGCACGCACGCAACAGCAAAATCACGTTTAAAAATAATTACAAACTATTTATGTTATTCGTCCAAAAGCAGTGTACTTAAATCGCGTATAAACTACGTGGCGATTCGGAATGCAGGTTTTTAAGCGATCAGTGGCGGCAGAAAACACAAACAGATCTCCTGGCATTTATATACAGTTCCTGAGATAATTTTTGTATTCGATAGTGTAAATTATAGTTTTAATTTAATTTTTGTATCTTTATACACCGACGACTCGACGACCGTACGTCCCCTCTTTGGCTTCCCATCATCGATATAATAATATACCTAGATGCACAGTTGACGTTCAGAAAGTGGGACAGCCAACGAGTGCTTAAAATGTAAGTAAGCACTTGTTGGCTGTCAGTCGGGCGCCGACCGTTCGTCTGTGAAGATGCCTAAATGCTCTGTGAAAGAGTGCAAAAATAACACTCTTACAAAGCGCAAAACACATGGGATTTCATATTTTAAGTAAGTATAATTCCCTTACTTGATTCTTAAAACCTTAATCATGTTCAATTAAGTATTAAACGTGTATAAATAATTAATTTAACGAATTCAGTTAATAAAATATTTTGTCCCTTTTGAAATCATGATTTGGAACAATGAAATATATGGAGTCGTTTTTTTTTGGAAATATATTATATTTATTTTAAATTTATGTTTTTTTTATTAATTACAGATTTCCATGAAATGAAATAGTAAGAGATAAATGGCGTAAAACGTTTTAAACCCAATTACTCAAGTGTGGTTTGTTCAGACCATTTTGCCGATTCCGATGGATATTATACAGAAAAAGGGATTAGGAAAATTAAAAAGAATGCTGTACCAAAAATAAAGGTGATAAATTGTCATCAGCTACATTGTCCTTAACTAATGTTTACTATTTAATTTAACAATATGTATGCTGTTGGTGTACCTATAAATAAATAAATAAATAAATATTGCCACATTTATTGACTTTATTTTAGATTGTCGTAACTACAAGTTTAAATGAGGCAGGGTGCAGTACAAGTGTAATAGTTGAAAAATATTTGATACAGAATTCATCAATAGCAAGCATATACTATTAGGTGTACAAATAAGTTTCCGCCGTTTTTTAACACAAATTAAATATTTATTATAGAAGAACGGTAATATAAATTTATTTAAAATATTGTCCATTACTTGCAACCACTTTTTCCCATCTCTCAGGCAGCATTCGAATCCCACGTCTGAAGAACTCCTTGTCTTTTGAGGCTATCCACGAATCAACCCAATTTTTGGTATCCTCATAAGATGTGAACCGCTGCGCCGTCAGAGCATGTGCCATGGACCGGAACAGGTGATAATCGGACGGTGCAATGTCTGGTGAATACGGCGGGTGGGGTAACACTTCCCAATCAAGTGTTTCCAAGTACTTTTTCACGGGAGCGCAACATGTGGACGAGCATTGTCATGCAGAAGAATAATTTTCTCGTGTCTAGAATAGTATTGAGGGCGTTTTTCCTTCAGAGCTCGGCTCAATCTCATCAATTGTGTTCGATAGAGGGCTCCAGTAATTGTTTCGCTCGGATTAAGGAACTCATAATACACTACACCTAGCTGATCCCACCAAATACACAGCATAAGTTTTTTTCCGTGAATATTCGGTTTTGCTGTTGATCTCACTCAAAGCACCCTCACCATATGCTTCTACGAGTTATTGATGCGCCTCAGCAGCAGATTTCTTTAAATTAAAGAAGTAAACTAATATTTCCCGCAAATGACGCTTACTTGGCTCAAATTTTGACATTTTCAACTTATAAAAATTATATTTTACCAATATAAAATCAATGATATTAATAGGTTATGTTGTTCTTGAATGTCCAAACTATTTTTTAAGCCGGTTATCATCTGCGAAAGCTAACCGAAACTCCGTGCCGCACCATCTACAATAAAACGGCGGAAACTTATTTGTACTTTATATAGGTACATACTGCCATGTAAAATGACTATTTAATAATTTGCGGCTAATTCTAATAAATGTTTTCAATCAAAGTGTGCAGATCATAAAAAATTGCCAACATGAACAAAGTTGAACATTCCGCTGTCAAATAATAATTTTAATGGTTCATTCTCGCGATTTTTCATTTTTAAATTTTTCATTTTTATCTTGGATTCTCGGATTGAGATCATTTATTGGAACCGGTCGTTAGGCATAATTACTACAACAGTAATTGTGGCGTCATCATTTATTGGAAACATATTCATTTCCAGGAACCAGCAATTGAACCAATAAATAATGAAGGATCACCAATACCATCAGAATTTTTATCAATCTTTAACACACCTAAGACGTTATTTTTGAAAGATAATTTGAAAGAACGCAACCAAAAATTTAAACTTAAATCTAATTTAGTACGAAACTTAAAAAGGCAGAACAAAAGATTAAGAAAACGAAATGATAGTCTAAAAGAAATTATTAAGAATCTAAAGAGCAAAGGACGATCTTAGTGTGGGGCCAGGACTATGTATGTGACTGTTGGGTGTTATTTATTTATTTATGAATCACGCTAAGGCAAAACAGTGCTTATTTCATATTCATAACTCATAAGCTTTGTTATCTTCTAAACATTTATACTCTATCTATCTCTTAATGTAAGTAAAATTATTATAGAGATATCGCCATTCTCATCTACATTGTACGCCACGTGGTCAAAATTTCTCACAGATAAATACAAGAACTATTCGACTCCATTCAATCTTTGTCCAAGTGACTAGAATGTTTCTTTTAATAATGTCAAATTATTGTCAAATTCAAAAACGATTAGAAATTCAAAAATTTCGAATACAGGAACGTTTGAACATTCAATTTAAAAAGCTACTTTATGCCGCGTCTATAAGGTCATATTTGTGTTAATTTAATTAAATTTGTGATGTTTATTTGTTTTGTCTGTCGAGGACACTGTTTACAATGATATTTGTATGGAACTGTGCATCTAGGTATATTATTATATCGATGCTTCCCATTGAAAACCAGCGCTGCAGTATAACTCAGGTCATACTGCAGCATATAGCTGAATGGGTGCCCATTGTTGGCGCAATAATTTTAATAATTAATTTAGTTTATAATGTATTTTTTTTAATTAGTTCACATGTATTTAAACTACCATTGTTATTATTGTACCAATAATAAATACCTTTCTTTCTTTCTTTCTAGGTGTACTAGCGAACTAGAACACCCACATTTCGCCGAGCTTAGTTCTGTCCCAGATGTGATAGGGGCGAGCCTATCGCCATATCGGGCACAAATTCCAGACTCCGGGCTGATATGGAAAAATCCAACATCACTTTGCCCGACTCGGGGATCGAACCCGAGACCTCAGGACCGTAGTCATACCGAAATACAACTACGCCACCGAGGCAGTCCTCTAATATATTATGCATGTATTATACATATAAACATCTTGAATCATTCTATCTATTAAAACAATCTATCAAAATCCGTTGCGTCGTTTTAATGATCTAAACATACATAGGAAAAGACAGTGGGAAGCGACTTTATTTTATAGTATGTAGTGATAGTGATATAACAAAGCAGAAAAGATTATTTGTCTGTTTGCTTAAACGCGCTAATTTCTGAAACTGTTGAAATAATTTTGTATAATTTCATTATAATGCTAAACGGGTTCGATTCCCGCACCGAGACAAATGTCTGTGTGGCCCACAGATATTTGTTTCGGGTCTCGGTGTTGTGAGACCGAAAGTCTCTTGTAGTTTCTGATATCCACGATACAGGTTACACCTAGTATGGGGTCAGGACTATGTGTGTGGCTGTTGGGTGTATTTATAAAAAAAAACGCTAAAAGGACGCTATTTCTGAGTGATATCGTTTACTTGACCGTGTTTAGAAGGTCGAATTGGTTTGTCGCCAATTATATATAGCATGAAACAAACCAAGTTTTAAACTTTTTGGTATACGAGTAGACAACATAGCAAAAAGTCGTTTCCTTGCTGGCAGTGGCTGGCGGCTGCGTACATGGACTGTGAACCGGGAGGTCCTGGGTTCGATTGCCAGGTTAGATGGGTAATTTCGGTTTTTGGTTACGATTTAGCCGGAACTGGGTCTCACGGAGATGAGGTGACGTCAGACAGGCACCCGTTCGTAAAAAAAATAAGGCGAATGGTTTTAAATTATGTTTGAAAAAGTGTGATGCGACGATACCACATTGATGTGGGATAAGCAGATGAAAATAATAGTCTTCGAGTAACATGCCTGTAATATGCGAACAGACGTCGAAGAAATTATATTTAGCAATTTGCCTTCACACAGGCTAGGCACGTTAACTGCCATCAAAATCTAATACCAAAAGCAATTTTAGAAATTTTCTTTTACAGTAATATGTAACGTCATCCCCCGTTTAACATACAACAAAATTTAATTTAGGTTCGCAGCGTACCGCGCCGCGTCCTCTTAATTGAAAATGGTTGTACACCTGACGGAGTGAGGTACTATAGGTATGCGCAGTTGGATGCAATTTGAGAATTTGCTTACTGCTTAATGCACATAATTCCTTCAAAACACTAATTGCATCTTAATTGTTTTGATGAATGCGGTTGGTGAAATGGCATTCTCAGATGTTGGTAAAGGGTTATTAATGTGGGTTGTATCTATAATTATTAAAGTGAAAAAATTCTAAAGTTTTTGAGTGGTAGAGCCACGCTATAGGCAGTAACGTCTACAGTACGAATGGGCCGGCTTGACCGGTTTGGTACCACTGTTTTAAAGAAAAACCGACGTAACGTGGCAGCTTGCTGTCGCGTTTCGTTCGGTGAGTGAGATTTCCGGAGGCCCATTTCCCCCTCCCTTTCCCAATCCCTTTCCCCTCCCCTTCCATTCCCTCCTTTTAGGGTGGCAACGTACCCACGATTGTTTTTGTGTCTATGGGCGGTGAGGATCACTTACCATTAGGAGACTCATCTGCTGGTTTGCCAGTCAGTGCTATACAAAAAAACTTTTATTTTTATCAACATTAAAGT
The DNA here is from genome assembly GCA_036417725.1 of Clanis bilineata. Classification (NCBI taxonomy): domain Eukaryota; kingdom Metazoa; phylum Arthropoda; class Insecta; order Lepidoptera; family Sphingidae; genus Clanis; species Clanis bilineata. The sequence goes on along the minus strand of CM071155.1, from coordinate 14,817,050 downwards.
CACATAAAACATACAATCAAAAATATTCGTAAGTTTAAAAAACCTAAAACATGACTATAGAAAAAATTTCGCTATAAAGTATGAAATGAGAAACATTCTTGTTCGAAATACTTATTCACTATTTATCATGTAACACAAGCAGACACCTATATTTTAATTACACATAGTAGTAGTAAAAAATATGGTAGTTTAGTTGAAATAGATAATGTTATAAAAACAACCACTTTTAAAACGTTACCTTCCTTTGGAGGCAGGTAAGAGCCTTAAAACTGTTCAGCAGGTCCATTCTCTAAGGTTTCATTTGTGAAAACAACGTTGCGGCATCGTTGCGGCAACGATGTTGTCATTTTTGTATTCAGCAAGGTACAAAGCGCACGTACTACCGCTATGCGTGATAACGGCGCTTATGCGAACTAGCTCTCTCGAGCGAGGCGTTTGACATAAATGTATGGAAAATGGTATTCTCTAAGACCCAACAACGTTGAACGCTTCGTCGATCTCAACGATGTGCGCTGCGGGAGCTCGTCGTCGATCGCAACGTTGTGGCGTTTTTGAATTGACATGCTGGAAGCCTTGTCGCCAAGAGCGTTGCCAGCACCATTAAATTGAGTTGATCAAGTGAATACGTCAAATACAACAAAACTACACAAAATCCCATGTTGGCAATTCTCGACCAACACAAACAGCTTTAATTTACCTCGATGCAGCTCTAGATAGCTCTAACTTTAAATTACTACCGTTTTCAGACATACAGACCTTTATGACTCACCCATAGAGTTAATTCACTATAGACAACTGCTATGATTCTTTGTATATTGTATATGGATATTCTTTGTATATGGATAGAAAAGACAGATGGAAACATCGTTACCATTTTCTATCTTTGTTTCATGGACAGAATATTGGTATCGCAAAAACGTTTTAGCTTTTTGAGTAGAATAAGGTTTAACCATGCTTCGAACACACAATTTTAACTTGGCATTAAATCACAAGGCGGCAGAAAGTGTAAAATCATTTATTTATTCATCACGCCTGTATCACCGAAGAGGTGTGCATCTTTGTAGCCACATCTCAAGTTTATTCCGCCCCTTCATTTGATAGGGTCCGAGCTCATACCAGACAACGAATTTTAATTTAAAAAAAGTAAACCTTGACATTTCCCGACCTAAAATTCAAAGCTAACTTCATGATTACGGCCTATGTAAGCCGCTAGATGAAAGAGGCGGTTGCTTCCTCTACATGTATTATCTCTACGTACACAGACGTGTGTAAAGCACACAGGCTTGCTCCAGACAGGTCAATTTTCAATTATTTCGAGTGTTGATATCTTATCGGAGTCCGTTAATTGGTTTGATGAGAGCATAAATTTTTGCTGATGTATTTTTAAAACAAGGGAGTAATTTAAGTTTTCAACTCTCTTCAAAAGGACGACGTTATCAATTCGCCAGTTTTTTGTGTTATGCAACATCTCCGAAAAGTCTGCACCGATTTTCAAGAATCGGTTTAATTAATGTGTGTATGTGGTTTGATGGCTTTTATTCCATGGATGGTCCCATATAAATAAATTTCGTCATGATTGAATGAAATTTTGACGTTGATTTTTATGTTTTCATAGCCTATAACACACCAAAAACTATTCAAATTTTCAAACTAGAAAAAACTGTACAAAAAAAAACCTAATCACGAGGATGACGAATCATCACGCATGTCTCAAACAATAGGAAATCAAAGTTCATCGAGAAACGGCATCAGATTTCAAGGCAAAAAGGCAATGATAAACAAACACGACGAGACAATGAATTAATGATTGTACTATTATCAACAATATTGGACAAAGAACTGAGGAAAGCTCTTTCTTTACTATGATTTCTCGAAACAATAGAAAATGGATAGTCGAACGGAATTAATTAGAATGGAATAAGGGACTATTTTCGGCATTTACATTTTATTTTCGGTGTATACTTTAAATTCCTAGTCAACTAGTACACCCACATTTCGCCGAGTTCAGTTCCGTCCCAGATGTGATAGGTGGCAAGCCTATCGCCTTATCGGGCACAAATTCCAGACTCCGGGCTGATATGGAAAAATCCAATATCACTTTGCCCGACCCGGGGATCGAACCCGGGACCTCGGGACGGTAGTTGCACCGAAATACAACTACGTCACCGAGGCAGTCATGACCCCCTATCACGATACAACATATTACGAAAAGTAATATATCTATTATGAAAGCCTCCATGGCCGGCAAGTCGGTTGTGAAACGAGAGGCCTCGGATTCGAGTCCTGCACCGCGACAATTGTGTGTTTGTGACATACATACCCATGATACCTAGATGTGGGTCCGTAAATCCTTCACAGTTCCATCAGGAATTCTAACCCAAATCGTAGGTATCAAACTACAATACGATATGAATTAAAGATCGATAATTTGATGCCATCCGCCATTTTTAAGATCTGCCATTACAAGGCCGTTGCTAAGACACCGTTCCGAATACGATGTCGTTATTTATAGCATTAGGGATGTTCCAGAATTATATTTATCTCTTTTATTTATTTTTGATAGAAAGGGACGACAATACCAGCATGAAGTTGGTAAGTGACATTCTATGAAAATCGTTAATCGAACTAAGGGCCGAATGGTCAAACAGTGCTCAGTCATCCAAGTCATTTGAGCACTACCCAAAGTTAAGCAGCCAATAATTTTTGAGCGGCATGGTCGTACGCACTTGAGAAGACTTGGCGGAAAAATCAGCTGAGGATCAATCATTATGCTACAGACAATAAAAGTTTGTTCTCGATTACAAAATTTTAATAAAATTATATTTTTGTTTCGTTTCACGTAGAATCATTTTATTTCATTTAGTTTTTTTTTAAGATAATTATAATAAATAATTGGCAGAATACATGATTCGATAATGTTTATTTAACCTTTTTGCTTTCCATGTGCCATTCCGATCATATTTCATCTGTAGTAAATTTTTCTGTAATGTTTATGTTATCTCTGTCTATCTTTTGTTATTGTGAAGGTAAACACATTTTTATATAATAGAAACGGAACTTAAAATGGATCTTTTTTTAATATTTTTTATTATGTTGTTAAAATATTTACCACTTGGCAGAATGTTTCTTTCGTCCTTAGCCAATGATTTGTGTGGAAGAAACGAAAAAAAAATTTTGGCAAATGGCGACCTGTTTGTTTATATTTATTTTCGTATTTAAATAACTGTGTTTGTTGTATGTGAAGTGATTTTGTTTTATGTAATAAACATCAACGAAGATGGAGAGATTATGGAAACTTTGAAGTTTGGATATGGAGGATATTTCTTGGAGCGTTTCAATAAAAGTAGTCTTCTCGAATTTTTCTTGCCAAGGATTGCCGTCCGTCCCAAAAAAAATACTCCGCCCGATCTGAGGATGGAATTCAGGACGTCCCAGTTCACACCGGCTTCATCAGACCATCTAAAAACCATTATATTGGAGAGGAATTCGGCAACTTGCAGTAGTGTTTTATCGGATTTAATAAAATGAATCATTGTATTTGTGAAGTGTTTTATTTGTTTTGGCTTCTTCGAGTGCGCTATATTCTAGTTTAGATAATGATATTGAGGAAAAATACATTTTATTGAAATCAAGGGGTAGGTAAACACTACATGGAACACGGACATTATTAAATACAAACCTTTGCCCGCCATTCCGTTCGCGTGAAATTTTATTTATTTAAACATATCTATCCTACGGAAACCATACATTTTTTCGGGGAAAAAAGTAGCCTGTGTGCTATTTCAGACTTTAATCCATCTCTGTGCCAAATTTCATTCGGATCTCTTCAGCCATTCTGGTGTAAAAGAGTAACAAAACATCCATACATCTTCACAAACTTTCGTGTTTATAACATTAGATTTATTTGAGAGTAGTCGTAGGCAATCTCAAACTAATTTCGATCAAATGCTAGTTAAGCAGGCCTTAAATAGCTGTCAAACGTTAGGCAGTTGTTGACCATGCCGTTTTACGAAATAAGCGGGCCTTAAACTGGGTCCTGCTTACATTTAATGTGAAGAGATAGGTTCTGTTTGACCATGCCAAATTGAAGAATAACGAGTGCTTAAATCGATAAGGCCCTCCTAAATATTTAGGCAGCGTTTGACCATTTGGGGGTTACTGTAGCGTGTCACGTAATCTGAATTTAACTTATGGTACGAATGCAATCGAAAACGTTTCAATGCGCGTTACAACGCCAGTGACTTATTCATCGAAACTTTACGATAGAAACTCATGGTCGAGGTACTGCTCTTTTCTTTAGCCGTGAAACGTCAAACACTCGCCGTAATCTGACACAATTTTACTTCTAAACAGCTTGTCTAGTAGTATACATAGTAGCTATCGAGTTAAAATCTTTCTCACTTAACAACAATAGTAGCGGCTTACTCGTCCAGTTAACAACCACTTGTGCGCAGTTAAGGCCAAGTTTCACATTACTATAACAATATTATTATAAACATCATGTATTTACCTTTAACTCGGTCTACTACGCATGTAATGTGGAGACGGATGGCCGAGCGCGTATCCATTTTCGATCATTAAATATAGAGTTACGTAGACACTTTAAACTTTATGGGCCTTAGGGCCGAATGGTCAAACAGTGCTCAATCATCCAAGTCATTTGAGCACTACCCAAAGTTAAGCAGACAATAATTTTTGAGCGGCATGGTCGTACGCACTTGAGAAGACTTGGCGGAAAAATCAGCTGAGGATCAATCATTTTGCTACAGATAATAAAAGTTTGTTCTCGATTACAAAATTTTTATAAAATTATATTTTTGTTTCGTTTCACGTAGAATCATTTTATTTCATTTAATTTTTTTTTAAAGATAATTATAATAAATAATTGGCAGAATACATGATTCTATAATGTTTATTTAACCTTTTTGCATTCCATGTGCCATTCCGATCATATTTCATCTGTAGTAAATTTTTCTGTAATGTTTATGTTATCCCTGTCTATTTTTTGTTATTATACATTTTTATATAATAGAAACGGAACTTAAAATGGATCTTTTTATAATTTATTAGTATCTTGTTAAAATATTTACCACTTGGCAGTATGTATCTTTCGTCCTTAGTCAATGATTTGTGTGGAAGAATTGAAAAAAAAAATTTGGCAAATGGCGACCTGTTTGTTTATATTTATTTTCGTAATTAAATAACTGTGTTTGTTGTATAAGAAGTGATTTTGTTTTATGTAATAAACATCAACGCAGATGGAGAGATTATGGAAACTATGAAGTTTGGATATGGAGGATATTTCTTGGAGCGTTTCAATGAAAGAAGTCTTCTTGAATTTTTCTTGCCAGGAACTGTGTCTAACCGTGTGAAGAAAAATACTCGGCCCGATCTGAGAAAGGAATTCAGGACGTCCCAGTTCACGCCGGCTTCAGCAGAACCATATAAAAACCATTATACTGGAGAGGATTGAGGAATTCGGCAACATGCAGTAGTGTGGATCGGATTTAATAAAATTAATCATTGTATTTTTGAAGTGTTTTATTTGGCTTCTACGAGTGCGATAAATTGAGGAAAAATACATTTTATTAAAATCAAGGGGTAGGTAATAGGTATATATTATTAAACACTACACGCAACACGGAAATCATGAAATACAAACCTATGCCCGCCATTCCGTTCGCGTGAAATTTTATTTATTTAAATAAATCTATCCTACAGAAACCATACATTTTTTCCGGGGAAAAAAGTAGCCTGTGTGCTATTTCAGACTTTAATCCATCTGTGCCAAATTTCATTCAGATCTCTTCAGACATTCTGGTGTGAAAGAGTAACAAAACATCCATACATCATCACAAACTATACAATAGTTTCATTTGAGATTGGTCGCAGGTACTCTCAAACTAATCTCGATTAAATGCTAGTTAAGCGGGCCTTAAATAGCTGTCAAACTTTAGGCACTTGTTGACCATGCCGTTTTATGAAATAAGCGGGCCTTAAACTGGGTCCTGCCCAATTGAAGAATAAGGAGTGCTTAAATCGGTAAGGCCATCCTAAATATTTAGGCAGCGTTTGACCATTTGGGGGTTACTCATCGATATATTATTTACCTAGATACACAGTTGACGCTCGGAAAATGGAACAGCAAAGGAGTGCTTAAGCACTCGTTTTGCATACAGTCCGACGCCGATGGAATTCTAAATTTCAAAATTCTAATTTAAGAACGCTTGCTCATTTCGTTTAAAAAGCTACTTTATTACACGTGCATAGGGTTATATTTGTGTTGATTTAATTAGAACTTGTGATCTTTTTCTTTGTTTTATCCCTGAGACCACTTTTTAGGAGGATATTTGCAAAGAACTGTGCATCTAGGGTATATTATATTGATGGCCTTACTTATAAAAATATTTTCGCTTATATTTTCGCTAAGAATAGCCTGTCACTTTTTTCCTTGCGTTACATTGTTTAATGGCGGGTACACACCGGCCGAACGAAGGCGAATGAATCTATACTTGTTCTGTTCCCACAATCAAACTTTCGCTGTTGTGGGAATGAAACAGGCGTGATTCGTTCGCCTTCGTTGGGCCCGATGTGGACGTGCCATAAAAATGAAAGGGATAACCTATGGTTAAAGATAAGTAGCGCTTAAATATTTTTTATAAGTAAGGGGCTATATGTGTATCTTTGTTACGAGACTGCCTCGGTGGTTTAGCTGTATTACTTGCTCGGTATCGTCCTGAGGTCTTGGGTTCGATACCCGGGTCGGTCAAAGTAATATTACATTTGAGTATTAGCCCGAAGTCTGAAATTTGTGCCCGATATGGCGATAGGCTCGCCCCCTATCACTTCTATGACAGAACTTCGCTTGACGAAATGTTGGTGTTCTAATTCGCTAGTTCGCCTCTGCCTACCCCTTCAGGGATATATATGTTGGCTTATGTATCGTTATGAATTATATCTTGGTTCATTAAGACAATATCGTGAAAAACTTGCGGACCTAAGAATTCTCCACAAGAATTTCTAAGGTATGTGAAGTCTACAAAAGCATCAGGCCAGCTCTAACCCCTCTCATTAGTATAGGAGGCCCGTGCCCAGCATTGAGACAGTAATATTACATCGCTAATACTATATACCTACAAAACTAAAAGCTGCATTTTCAACGAAAATAATCCTCGGTGCGTTAAAAATTGAAACGATCAAAATGGCCACATTCACACCGTAGCTGTGCGACCAACAAACAGACAAACGTGGCTTGTGTAAAACCGCTGCATAGTGCAACCAGTATAAGTTGACCCCTCAGTAGGAATATATATAGGGTGACCACATATTAGGGAGTTCGAGATCATTTGCTAATACCGTCTCATTTATTTAGTAGTGGTACATAGGCTAAGCTTCGTGTGCCCGATATGGCGATAGGCCCGCCCCCTATCACATCTGGGACGGAACTAAGCTCGGCGAAACGTGGATGTACTAGTTTGCTAGTGCGCCTCTGCCTACCTCTTCGGGGATACAGGCGTGAGCTTATGTTATGTTATGTTAAATAATTCCATAGAAAGTTTTTAAGTGCACCGTACACTGGAGCAAATAAAATAAGAATTTAGCATTTGACTAGACATTTCTCAAAACATCATATCCCATTTTCCAGCATCCAATGCAGCATCGGGAATAAAATTGGAAGGTCATGCGACACTGGTCGACGCGACTTTGACGATTTACAACCCGCGTTGATTTACTTTTAATGGTGACCACTTAAATTTACTGCTGTAGTAAATCAATATGGCGGTGACTTTTGTGGAATCCTCTAAAACTTCGATGCTTTTGTTAACGCTTTGAGTGTATCATCAAATGTTTGGAGAAAAAATTGACCAAATGCCTTAATTAGCTTCATTAAGATTTTTTTATCCAAGCAGCTGAAGGTACTATTTACATTGCATCTGATGTCATACGAATCTATCATCATCATTATCATCATCCATCTGCCCTTATCCCATTTTATTTGGGGTCAGGGCAACATGTCTTTTCCTTCCACTCGCTCCTATCAGCCGTCATATCAGCACTTACTTCCTTTTTCTTCATGTAATCTATTACACAATCCATCCATCTTTTCTTGGATCTTCCTCTATTTCTAATGCCTTCTACACCCATCATTTGAATTCAATCATCATCAGCCATAGGACGTCCACTGCTGATCATAGGCCTCCCCCATAGATTTCCAGATCGACCTGTTGGAAGCGGCCTGCATCCAGCGACTTCCTGCGACCTTTATCAGGTCGTCGGTCCACCTTAATAATTAATTAAATTTCAATACAACATACGAATATATTAACATACAAATCCAACTTTTTAAAAATGTCAAACATGTTACAGGTATTAAGAAGAGGTTCCTAGTATACTATAAGGTATATTATAGCAAAATAACTTGAATACTTGAAATTTCAACGTAAATATATAATTTAGTAGGCTAGTAACATATTTACCGTTATGGAGGACCACATTAATTATTAAACGACAATCACACCTCGCGTTTTACGTCGAAATCGATTTCATGAGTGTCGCGGACTCAGAAAAACGTTTTGGGGACCATAGGCCCTCATTAGTAAGTCACCTCGAATTATAGACGAACTCAAATAAAGATCGAATTTCGTGTAAGTATGGAGGATATTTTAAAAAATCGTATGACATTTGTATGAAATTTTAACCAAACGTCGAATGCGCTCAAGCTCGTTACGAGTTCGATTGTCAAAATAATTTCTGCTTGGACCATAGATAAGGTCAGATAAGATAATAATTTGGTCATAAATAAGTAATATTAGTTTTAAGTTGAGTACAGTACCCGCTAATCTGTGAAGTTTATGCCTATTACACATTTTCTGCTGAGTCAGAAAGAAGTCAGAAAGAGTTATGAGTAAACATTTCTTACCAGTTCGCGGACATCGTGTCACAGTAGGAGAGGAGTAGCTACCTGTGAAATAAGAGAATAAATATAAATATTTTATTTTAAATTGACTGCCTCCGTGGCGTGGTGGTATTTCCGTACGACTACGGTTCTGTGGTCTCGGGTTCGATCCCCGGGTTGGGCAAAGTGATATTGGATTTATCCATATCAGCCCGGAGTCTGGAATTTGTGCCCGATATGGCGATAAGCTCGCCCCCTATCACATCTGGGATGGAACTAAGCTCGGCGAAATGTGGGTGTTCTAGTTCGCTAGTGCACCTCTGCCTACCCCTTCGGGGATACAGGCGTGACCTTATGTATGTATGTGTATGTATTTTTTTTAATTTATTACACTTTATATACATTGTGTATAAAGGCGGGCTTAATGCTAAAAGCATTCTCTCCCAGCCAACCTTAGAACATTGTTACTCGTCAAAGCATTCGGGTCTAATCCTTAAACGAATTTTAATAATAGCCGGTTAATTTAAAAGGTAGGTTCCTTTTTAGTGACTGACATTTTCGCAACCTCTGATATTTTTTTCCTGCAGTATTTGGCAAACGAACATTTTTCACCTTGTTGCACCTGATACCAAAAGAATCATGACGTAAACCCCTTATGAGGGACCTAGTCCCGGGCAAATAAAATTAGAAAATTTGCTGTGCCCCACCTGGGAATCGAAACCAGGGCCTCCCGGTCCACAGCCCATACATGCTGCCACTAGACCAAGCGACTTTTTCTTTTCTTTTTTCACGGACCGATTTTTCAAAATTCTTTTCGTGCTCGATACAGCTTATATCAAGGGTGGTCCCGTATAAATTTTGTCACGATCTGATCAAGTTGGAAGTCGGTTAGTTAAGGTTAAGCTGGCTGTGAAGCGAGAGGCCGTGGGTTTGATCCCCGCACCGAGACAAATGTTTGTGTGGCCCACAGGTATTTGTTTCGGGCCTGGGTGTTGTGAGACCGAAAGTCTCTCGTAGTTTCTGACCCACGATACAGGTTATACCTAGTGTGGCGTCAGGACTATGTGTGTGACTGTTGGGTGTTATTTATCTATTATTTATTAAAAAAAAAAAAAAAGGTTTGAAACTTGTGATATTATAAAGCATTAGACTTCTGAATACATCCCTGTACCCCGTAGTGTATCGTAAAACATTCAGAACAATTACGTGGCACGTTTACAGCGCACCAACGCGACGTGTGAACATGTTATTACGATGTATTAGTAACGTACCGAGGTTCCGTACAAAGGTTCTTTATGATTATTCATAGGGAACTCTATGATTGACAACGTGCTATTTAAGTTTTTATGCTTATGGCGTAATAGCGTAATTGACTTCAAAAGGATTATTGTGATATCCTAAATTATTAAAGTCTAGGGAGAGATGGACGTTTAGTTAGCCACGATTGGGCGGCTCGACCAGTTTGATACCACTGTTTCACAGAAAACCGATGTAAAGTGGCAAACCGCAGTTTTCTGTCGTGTTTTGTTCGGTAAGTAAGATTTCCGGTGGCCCATTTCTCCCCTCCCTTTTCCCTTCCCTTCCATTCCCTCCTTTTAGGTTGGCAACGCACCCATGATTCTTTTTGTGTCTTGGGTGTCTATGGGCGGTGGAGATCACTTACCATCAGCTCTAAAATATATATATTTAATTATTTTTCATGCGTTTGCCGGTACGTGGTCTACACTTGAGAACTTTTCTGCTCAGGCGGCGATCGGTTACACATTGGGTTACAGTTATCATAATTTTGTATTGATAAGCTTCTTCCACTCTAATATGGAGTAAGTACAACACACTTTTTTTAAGCAATGTTCAGTAGCCCGAGCACGAAAACTAATGTAAATGTAAATGTATGAGTTCGCTGCGCAATGATGACGTTTGGTTAATATTTCATACAAATTTCATAGACGCGCATCGAGTTCGAATACATTTACGGTTGTCAGAAATTTTCCTGCTCAGGCCGCAGGAAGCATTCGGCTACATTTTTATGATTGGCTGTTAACTCCTAGGTGATCCTAGGAGTCCTGGCAAATTGTTAGAAAAACAGCTTTACCTGCGGCCCTAGCAGGAATATTTTTGACAATCGAATTAGTATCGAGCTCGCTGCGCACTGATGACGTTTAGTTAATATTTCATAAAAATGTCATAAGCGCGCATCGAGCTCTATAATTGTCAAAAATATTCCTACTCGGGCCACTGACCTGGGATTTCAACCCTAACCTAATCCACAACTACGTAATGATAATTTCCCCACAAAATTAATTACAAACTTCACTAAAACTTGAACAACATGAAAATGAGTTCCAATGGAAACTTCAGCTTAATAAATATAGATTTTCATAATAGTGGAAACGTTGAACTTAGGGTATAATTAATGTCACGTCTGCGTGAAGAGACGTCAGTTAAATTGCAGCCTTCATACATTAAATATTAAGTTTCGGAGTGTGGTACTAGGGTAACTGTCAGTTAGTAACGACGTCGGACAAATTGCCAAAAAATTGTGGAACCACTGTAAATTTCGCCTATAGCATGAACGGGCTGGGTGACGTTGGATTCAAACTTAGGACCATAAGCCCATATACATTGCCAGTACAAGAAGGAAGCGACTTTGTGTTGATCTGTAGTTTTCCGGTACAATTACGCGTATTTGCTATCTACGAGTATATACTAACTACATCTTAATGTAGCTGTCCCTACTGACTGTTCCATAGAATTTTAAAGAACGTGTAGAGGCCACTTTTTTTGAAGCATCTTGTGGTCTGTAAGAATATTTTAATTGACCCGTGGTCGATAGTTGAATTAAACGTAGTTATGTCAATCATATACACGCAGTGCACATTTGTTGTCTCGTCTTTATTATAATAAATTGCTTTGACATATGTTTGTATGGCCCACAGATATTTGTTTCGGGTCTAGGTGTTGTGAGACCGAAAGTCTCTCGTAGGTCTTGATGCCCACGACACAAGAATCGATCTTAATGTGGGGCACCATTATGTGTATAACTGTTGGGTTTTACATATTAAAAAAAAAATCTGTTGGCTTACCGCCTTGTTTTACTGACGCTTTTCCGTGGACTCTTTAGTACAATTTTCAACCGAATTAAAAAGGAGGACGATAGATTCAAATCGTGGTAGAATCCGTAAAAATATTTTTATTTCAATGAATAGCATTCGCGTAAACTTAAGAAATCAGTATAAAAAGGACGAGGTTCTGAATTCGTCGATTTTTTCTGTAGGTACGTTGCGAGTTACATCTCTGAAAAATGTAGACAGATTTCCAATATTTTTTCCGTGTTTGATAGAACCTGGTCAAAGGGTGGTTCCATATAAAGTTGGTAAAGTTACATTTTGAAGTTTTTAAACTTGTAATCACTTTTTCCGTACAAGAATGAAAAGATCCACGAAATCTCGGACGCATTGTGACCCTACAGACAGCGCTTTGTTTTACTTAAACGTTATCTATGGTTCATATGTTATGTTGTACATAATTGGTGTATACACGAAAAGTTTTGGGTTCAAGTTGTGATTTGAACATGTTTATTGAAATTTGATCAAATTGTGTTGAGGTTCAGATTGGTTTGTTTGAATTTAATTGTTTGTTTTTTTTTCACCAACAATTTATTATTTCATTGCAGGCTTGCGGATGATATTTTGTTTTAAAGAAAAGGTATAATAGGAATAGGGACTTAATTCTCCAGGGAGGTTTGTGTGCGACAGATGGCTGGTCGTAAAAACCAAGCCGAAACCTTTCTGCAACATTTTTAAGTTTGTGTTGTGTGGGGTACATTTGAGTGGGATATTGGAATTTTTTTTTTGATAGCCTCCGTGGCGCAGTTGGCGAGTAGCCAGCTGTGAAGCAAGAAGCCGCGGGTTCGATTCCTGCAATGAAACAAATGTTTGTTTCGGGTCTGGGAGTCTTTCGTAGTTCCTGATAACCACGACCCAACCAACGTATCTTAGTGTGGGGTCAGCGCTATGTGTGTGACTGTTGGGTGTTTATTTATTGAATTATTCCAGTTATATCGACTTTTAAAATCTGCTCTTAAAATTAGGGCAACAGCCAACAGCCTACACATCTGCCTACAGCTTCAACGGTATTTTAGCGATATAATATCATATAATAAACGTTAAACAATAAAACACAGTAACTAATTCCATACTCAAATAGCCGCACAATAAAAATATTTTTTCCATCGGCAACACCGAAGGTGTTTTCCTTTGAAAAATAAAATAGGTGTTACCACAAACGGGGAGCGTGTGACGGGGAACGGATCGGCGCGGATTACGGCCGATTTTCACAGGGTTTTCCACCAAATGTGGCGCGGAAAAATTAGAAAATGTTTTTCCGTTTATACATGACGGATTTGGGTACACAATATTTTGTTGTAGCCTCGGGGTTTTGTTGTTCTTTGAACTTATTATTTCACATTATGTATATTATTTTTACCTGAGAAGGAAACTTATTCCATTTGAATTTGTTACGACACATTTAAAGATTTTGATGAAAACTGTTGCTGTTATTTTGTGAAAACCACAACAGCATGTCGGTCGCAGGTGCCTGGCCCAGATCGTACCAGGAGTTCCCGTGAATGTCCCAAAAAGCCAGGGCTAGACGTTTTGGAAGAAGATATGAGAGCCAATGGCTTCACTATGGAGGATGCTCTCATTAGTGAGGCCCGTGTCCAGCAGTGGGACAGTAATATTACAGGGCTAATCATATTTTATTTATTTGTGTTATAGCTCATGACCTTACGAAAATGACCTATACAAATACCACTGACCCCTCGCCAGAAGTTCATTAAAACGCTGTCAACTTAAATATTGTTGACTCAAACCAGATTTTTCGGTTAATTTGCCTCACGATACTTACCTGAGAGTGTTTGCTCGTAAAACATTATCATGGTATGAGTCATGTATGGTCATTTTGTGCCACAACACGCAAAATTCGACTTTAAAACAGAGTTCTAGAGTTTGTATCCGCTTGGCTGGCAAGAAGATGGGTTTGTGGTATAAGTCATAAAAAGGTAATATAATTTAAAGGCTTTATTAGAGTTTTAGTTCTGCACTAAAATATGGGTATTTAGTGACGAAACTGTGATATCTTAAAGTGGAAATTTGCAATGGTAGGAACATCAAAATTGCTTTATATGGGTGAGTTATGCGGTTCGGAGAATATAATATTAATCGACCGACTTTCAAAAAGGAGGAGGCCCTCAATTCGTCTGTATTTTTTTTAATGTATGTTACGCGATGTCTCCGCCAAACGTGGACTGATTTTAAAAATTCTTTTTGTATTCTATGGAACTTGTTTCAAAGGTGGTCCCATATAAATTTGGTCACAATCGGATTTGAAGTTGGATTGTTAAGTTTTTAAACTTGTGATTATTTAATTACCCGAGCTGACATTTAATTTTGAATTCTGGCAACACATACATCATACGTACATAAGTACATGCATATATCTCCAATGGGGTAGGCAGGTTTAAACTAAACCACTCACATTACTTCCATCCCTTCATTAGACAGGGGTTGAGTCTATCGATGAACCGGGTTCAGATTCCGACACCTTTCTTTCTGCCTGGGGTGATCCCGGCTTTGGGCCAGGATTTCGCCTTCCTACTTCAAAGCTTCCACTTCACCCGGCCTTGAACATCCTCCATAGTGAGACCATTGGCTCTCATATCTTTCTCTGACACGTCCAGCCAGCGATTTTGGGGTCGTTCATGACGACGCACACCTGGTACGATCTGGTCCAGACATTTGTGACCGACATACTCCTGTGATATATTCCGTCAGATTCCGTTCAACATTTGTATATTGAAAACTGTACATTAATTTCAACCAATTTATTAATTTATTTTATTTATTTTAGTTTTGTTTATTTTTGCCAGGAATTTCAACCCAAGAACTTACAATTCTCTGCCTTCACGTTGGCATAGCCCAATAACCTCGTCCATATTATTATGTTAACAGCGTAATAGGTGTCGCTGACCGCCCATGATTTGGCACACCGGCTAACGGTTGTTTAGTTAGTCATAGGCTTATCGACGCATGTTGCAGAAACTTTATCACCTATGTGGGTCGCGGATCTGTTCCCGGGTAGTATTTCAAATGTGACGTATTCTGTTGCTTTGGAAATTGGAAGTGAAAATTATACATGGTATGATGGTAAACTCAGTGTAGTCCAAAAAAAACAGCGACCATTAAAATCATCTATCTCTCGTAAGATCCGAGTACACTAGATGAACGCGGAACGCGGAACTGTTGGAACGCGACAAAGAAGGTTTTCACATAACAATAAAATGTACTTTAAGGTCGCGGGAAGTCACTGGATGCAGGCCGCTTCCAACAGGTCGATCTGGAAATCTTTGGGGGAGGCCTATGTTTAGCAGTGGACGTCCTATGGCTGATGATGAAGGTGATGATGAATATGTACTTTGTACAGTGCGATATGGGTAAATTCCAACTAACTAATCAACCAACAACTTTATGAGTAACCTGAAAATAATATAATATTTTATCGTACTCTGTTCGGAGCAACACACTTCCTCAACCATGTTGCAGAACGGATTCGGCGTCGTTTTTCGACCAGCTACCCAATCGACGTCTAGCCCATCTAAAGGATCCAGTCCCGGTCGAAAACGGCTTCACCTAACGTAGGAATCGAACACATCTCTTGGTTCATAGGTGACACATGCTGACACTAAACCAAGGCCACTTAAAGTTATAATACATACACAAGCTCACGCCTGTAAACCCGAAGAGGTAGACAGAAGCGAACTAGCGAAATAGAACACCCACATTTCGCCCACCTCGGTTCCGTCGCTTATGTGATAGGGGGCGAGCCTATCGCCATCATCATCATCATCAGCCATAGGACGTCCACTGCTGAACATAGGCATCCCCCAAATATTTCCAGATTGACCTGTTGGAAGCGCCCTGCATCATCCTATCGCCATATCAGGCACAAATTCCAGACTCCGGGCTGATATTGAAAAACTCAATATCGCTTTGCCCGACCCGGATTCTAACCCGAAACGTCAGGATGGTAGTCGTACCAAAATACCACCAAGTACCACCGAGGCAGACAAGCTATATTCCAATTATTAACATTAAAACGTATTAAGAGCCGATATCAACACTTGTACATATTCACGTGGCATTGTGTTACGCAAGTATGGACGTGATAAATCCACAGTTTAATTGTGATTCATTATATCCTTTATCGTGGTCGTGATAGGACACGAATGGGGTGTCAGTTTTTTGCGCAGTGGGTTAAAGTCCGTTACGATTACTGGGGATCATGCTATCTCAACATGCTGTGAACCAGACAGCAAATCAACGCTAAATTATTTTATATTATCAATTGAGTTAAGAAGTCACACTGCTGGAGAGGGCTATGCTCGGTGTTTCTCTACGCGATCAAATCGAAATGAGGAGATCCGTAGAACAAAAGTCACTGATATAGCCCAGCGGATTAGCAAGCTGAAGTGGCAGTGGGCAGGGCACATATCTCGTAGAACCGACAGCTAATGGGACAGAAAGTTCTCGACTGAAGACCACAGGCAAGCGCAGTGTTGGACGTCCACTTGCTAGGTGGACAGATTACCTGATAAAGGTCGCAGGAAATCGCTGGATGCAGGCTACTTCCAACAGGTCGATCTGGAAATCTTTGGGGGAGACTTATGTCCAGGAGTGGAAGTCCTGTGGCTGATGATAATGATGCATTTAGAAGCGGATTGTTTGTTCGTACTGGCTTAGACAGCCACACGATACAGCGGTTAAACGAAATCCAACATTGATAAATAAATTGTAGTAATGTATAAATGTATAATATGTCGTCTTCTTGGACTAGTGGCAACGTATAGGCTGTGGACTAGGAAGTCCTGGGTTCGATTCCCAGGTTGGGCAAAGCTGTTGATACGATTTGGACGGGACTGGATTCCCTGAAAGGAGCTTGACGTTAGGCAGGCAGTTTCTCAAAAACTAAGCCAAATCCTTTCTGCAATATTCTTGAGAAAGTGTGTTACGGCGAGTCCATATTAAGGTGGATAAAGGTAGGTAGAAAAAAGAAAGTGAGAGTGCCTAATGTACGTATTCACTGGAATTTACTGTGACTAGAATCATGTTGCCGATATGCATGTTTTGACAGCGTCCGTGGCGCAGTGGCCGAGTAGCCGGCTGTGAACCGTGAGGTCCCGGGTTCGATTCCTGCGCTGAAACAAATGTCTGTCTGGCCAACATATATTTGTTTCGGGTCTGGGTGTTGTGAGACCGAAAGTCTCTCGTTGTTTCTAATACCCACTGCAGGTTAAACCTAGTGTCACGATTGTGTGTGACTGTTGGGTGTAAATATTATAACATTATGTGTGTTCAGTACTCTTTATTTTTTAAAGGATTTTTCTACATTTTTAAATATATGCTATAAAAATAAATAAATACATTTATAAATATAAAAATATTCCCCTAGGATGGCGAGGCTCGGGACCCAAGCCACCGGCGGTTAGGTCCCCAGAGTGAGGAACCTCCTCACAATTCGTGCCGTATCCAGTAATACTGCCTTCTGCATTTGGCTCTTGACCCAAACACCAATTAACATTATTATTATTAAGAACTTTCGCATATATACCTTTATATAGATGATTACAAGATAACTCGAGGTAACTGTCTATTATAATTAAACCCCAAGCGTGTCAGGATATCGTTAGTAGGGTTCCGTAGTTATGTAATGGTATTACCAAAGTTGTAGGATATTAAGAAGTTTTAATATGGTGCAATTATTACTGGTAATTTGGTCGCCTAAACTCTTATTATAGAAGCATAGCCTATTATTACCACGTCGTTGCAACTATTCTATATTTTAGATGGTTCTTTTTATTGTGTCCATTTGTTTTTCCCTTAGTTTTCTATCATTACGACTCCATTTACAATATCCAGCATCCAAAATACCTCCCATACCCTTTAATTGTTAAATATATCCAGCAGGGTTCCGTATATTATTGTAAGCGTATATCAAGTATATGTGTTCCGTTTTACAACCAGCCTTAAGTTTGCAGTTTATATGTGTTAAGCCCCATCCACACGATATGAATGTTGGAGCTACACTGTCCACAACACAAATGTGTCGACTGATGTTTGATAATATTATTGAGTGGTGGTAGGATATTCGTAGCCGACCGAATGGCGACCACCGTACACATGGTGCTAAAACCTGCCTTATTGACCCACACTCCGTGTGTGGTTCGCGTTCCAGGATCAGCTAGTGTACTTCCTGTTCTCTCGAGGGGCTTGCGGCATGACTTGATGATTGGTTGAAACGGGTATGGGGGTATCCCTGTATCTGCATCGGTCATCCGCCTGTCTTGTCGCAAGCCCCTCGATTTGCTTCTTCCCTCTTCGGATTCGGAGTGTGAAGAAACATAAATAGGCCGGCATGATTCTGATGACCACGATAAACCCATTGTTTCAGTGGTCGCTAGTTTTTTGGACTGCGTTACGTTTACCATTAGGTGCAGTGTAGTCACTTTGCCGTGCCCGGATAAAAAAAGGAAGTTATGGCTACAGGATAAGTTGACAGCTTTGCAACCTTCGTGGTCACGGGGCAAAGTCTTCGAAACGTCGGGCATAAAAATTAAAACAAATCGTGATAGGTTTAAATTCCCTAAAACTAGTTTTATTTTAATCGTTAATCTCGTAGTGTAAATGTGATCTTACGGTCTGCATAGTTCGGCGTGTACTGGATACGTATTTCATTATAGCTGTTAATTTGAAACTGTCTGAAGACCAGCATCATGTTTATGATCCCCGCGGCAACTGCCATTTTGGGATGTTACGTAATAAAACCCACTTTGGTATGTAAGTATAAAAACTACCATTTATGCTCGGTTCTGTTCGCGTTACATACCAACATCAGAACACCAGATGGGATAGGGGGAAGCCTATCGCCATCGAGCACAAATTCCAGACTCCAGGCTGATACTGAAAAATCCAATATCACTTTGCTCGACCCAGGAATCTAACCCGAGATTAAAGGTAGTCGTACCGAAATACAACTACGCCACCGAGGCAGTCAGCAAGTTTCCATACTAAAAAATATCTTAAACATCGGTAACGCCATCTACCACTTATTACAATGCGAGGGCGCTTATTTCAATTTACCCCCTAGATTGTTCTGTTAACGTTTAAGAATCACGTAAGACAATTTTATTGTCTAGACATTATTACACTGGCACGACCTTGCGCGTGTATATTTCAAATACGACTGAATGACTTATGACCACGAGGTCACAACTTTTAGATCGCAAGCGCTGTTGTCCTATTGTACTGTTGATTGTCTTTAATTGTAGCATTTTCGTCCGTAATATTGTATACGAATAAAAATATTGATAACATTATTAGCCCTGTAATATTACAGTCCTACTGCTGGGTAAGGGCCTCCTCTAATGAGAGTGGTTAGGCCTTAGTCTACCACGCTGGCCTAATGCGGGTTGGTAGACTTCACATAACTTTGAATTTTTCTTCTGGAGAAACTCTCGGGTATGCAGGTTTCTTCACGATGTTTTCCTTCACCGTTACAGCAAACGATAATACACAAAGAAAATACACGTAATATAGAAAGGTCAGAAGTGTAGGCTTCACTTTAGGGTTGGTCGAACTTCCGACGCTCGTCTCGGCAATCTATACCATTCCCAACTGAGCTATCGTTGCTTTACAAATACAAAACGTAAAATAACTTCTAAATCATTAAGTTATTTATTCAACTATAATCTTGAAGGTATTACAGCGTTAGCGACTGTTTTGCTTAATTACTTACCTTTAACTTAGCTTTTATATTTTAAAATCACGCGAATTCGTGGATGGAGAACATAATTTGTTTACGATGTTAAAACGTGAGCTTACGTAAGCTTAGTTATTAAGCTTATGTCCTTGTAAGGGTTTGGGAAAATTCATGTCGTGATAAGATTTTGGAAAACGTTATCTTCTTTCACTTAATTTACTCCTAAGTGGGGTCAACGCGCTACAATTTTCAGGAGGTTGCACTAAAGATACATATATACATAAGCTTACGCCTGTATCCCCGAAGGGGTAGGCAGAGGCGCAGTAGTGAACTAGAACACCCACATTTCGCCGAACTTAGTTCCGTCCCAGATATGATAGGGGGCGAGCCTATCGCCATATCGGGCATAAATTTCAAACTCTGGGCTGATATGAAAAAATGCAACAATAAATGTCCGACCCGGGGATCGAACCGAGACCTCAGGATGGTAGTCGTACTGAAATACAACAAAGCCACCGAGGCAGTCTTGTAGATAAATTGTAGACCAATAAATAAGTAAAAAGAGAAAGTTTCATTGGCTTCCCTTTTTAACATTTTCATCCTTCGCCACTGGTGTTCTAGTACTCTACGTCGTCTCTATCTACCCCTTCAGGGATACAGGCGTTAGCTTATGTTATGTTTGTAATATCTAAGCCGTGCTGTACAAAGTTAAAGTTGAAAAATTCTCGCTAGTGGCTAGTCCAGAGGTTTCTAAACTTATTGGGAAAAGTACCTAGTACATACCTATTACGTAACCAGTTTTTTTTTACCCCTCCCCCCTCCCCCGGTGACCACCCGTAGTATATACCAAGACCTCCCCCTCTAGTTTTCACGTAGTGGTATATAAATATGGTTAGAAATATTTTTTATCGAAAAAAGTAAAAAAAACAAAATATTATGATGTGTTGCCACCTGTGACTGTAAAAAATGCTGAATACTGCTTGCCATATTTGAATATAGTTCCAAAAATTACGAGATTTCCCTAGAAGATATTGACTACGTGACGAAAACCTAATGGCCTAACCTAATCTTTGTACCTAATTAAAAACCACTATAACTTCAAATTAAATAGATTATTTTTAGGCATACAGCGCCCATAAGGGGGCGTTATTGCCCACTTTGGGAAAGACTGCGCTAGTCGCTAGTGTTGTTTGTGCCAATAAACAAGTTGGTGGTTAATTTGCATTCGTTCGATGTCTGTGACGCTGTGACTTGTGACAGATATGGGCCGATAGCACGCCATTGTTGTGGCAGTGGGTAAGCTTCGGACTTGGAACATTTTTAGATTTTTTTTATAGCAGAGACGAACGAGCAGATGGGCCATCTGATGGAAAGTGATTTTATGACACACCCAAGACACAAAAATAATGAAAGGTGCGTTGCATTAACGCGTCTGAAAATCATGCTTTAATATATGCTTTTTCACACTCCGAAGTGGGAATAGTTATGTTTTTTTTTCTCCCTACCCTCATCCCATCTTAATATGGGGTCGGCGCATCACATGTTTTCAAGCATGGTGCTGAAAGGATACGACTTGGCTTTAAATAGTCACGGGCGGCTCGGCCTCCGGTGGCCCATACGCTTATGGAACATATATATGTGCCGCCTCTGACGGGTTAACGATCCTGGAGGATCCAGTTCCGCATAAATCAAATTAGAAAAATTGCTTTAACCGACATGGTAAGCGAACCCAGGACTTCCGGGTCCACAGCCATGAATGCTGTTACTAGACCACGGAGGCGACATAATATTCACGAAATATTAAAAAAAAACGTTATAGCTTATCTAACTTATCCAAGTCGACAGTATTGCGTTGGTCGCGCCACGCACCGCCATTAAAAAGTTTAACTGTTAATTTTGGGGTCAAAGAGTCATTCGTGACCGAGCCGATGTCAAAATGGATTTCCTCAGTTTCAGATAAGTTTTATAAACTTATAAAAGTTAAAACAAAACACCCGAATTTCTAATATTAATGGAAAGCGTGAAAATTACGACCTTACGGTGCCTTGGCATGTTTAGTGGGAAATAACTTAGTTAACTGCATAATTGTCGCCTCCTTGGACTAGTGGCAGTTTATATGGGCTGTAGACCAGGAGGTCCTGGGTTCGATTCCCAGGTCGGTCTTAAACCTATCAATCACACATCTAGTCCTGACTCCTGACCCCAAAGTAAGATGGGTCTTGTGTTGTGGGTATAAGTAACTATGAGAGACTTTTGATCTCACAACAATCAGTCCCGAAACAAATATTTGTGTGTTACACAAACATTTATCTCGATGGGGCTCGAACCCGGAGACTCTCGCGTCACACGAATTACCATGAAGACAGTCGTTATATTAACTTGATATAGAATATGTTTCGCTACGTCTAGTGGCCTGAGCAGGAAAATTTCTGACAACCGTAAATGTTTTCGAACTCGATGCGCGTCTATGAAATTTGTATGAAATATTAACCAAACGTCATCAGTGCGCAGCGAACTCTTATACATTTACATTTACATTAGTTTTTCATGCTCGGGCTACAGCTAATCAAACTCTCATTTATATTTCAAGACAAAGATCAGACAAAACAAACAACGAAACTCAAACCCGGATAAAAACCTGTCGCTAGATTTAAACTGAAAAAGTAATATTGCATACAAAATAAAAACAACCCATTTGCGCACTCTCATGGCCGTATAAGGCACCAACTCGTTCGACCCCCAGTAATTAAACACAGTCCGCCATTTTGTCCGGGCTCGCGCTTTTGGCGGGCAACGCGGCGGGTCCGGGCAAAATGGCCGCTGTACATTATGCCCGCACGTTTGAGCGATGGCGAGTGCACCGCTTCGGGCAATGCAGCGTGTTTTTTATTTTTATTTATTACCCGTACCGTTGAGAGGCGGGCGTTAATCAATACTTTGTACGTCGTGTCCGGATAACAATTTTATCCGGGTCCGGGGGATGTGCAACGAAAAAATGGACGGTGTTTACAATTCAATTTTGGACGGGTAAAATTCTGAAACTCAATATTCTGTTGTTTTTGTGGATGTACGCTTTTATATACGTATGGACAAGGTGGGTTACCTGATGGTAGGTGACCCTTTAAAGACGCAGGATACCAAAAACATCATCAGTGTATCCAACCTCAAAGAAGACAGAGATCGGAAAGGGGAGAAGGAATATGATTTACGGACCAACCCCCCTGGTACTACTCTTATAGCAGTATTATTATAGTCTTACTACGTTTTTTTTGTACGGGAATCGGTACAAGTAAGATTATAATAATATTGCTATAACAGGTGGTGGTAACCCCCCAGGAACCATATGCAACAGCGAACTGATTCACATCTGCCACCTGACTTTGGACAAACGATTCGATTTCGACTACGATTTCATTTTCACTTAACTTTACTTCACCGAAATGAATTTAAAAAGTGCACTAATGTCGCGTAAAAAATTACCAAATGACAAGTTCTCCAAGAATTCAACGCGACATTAGAGCCCTTTTCGACTGACTTCCAAAAAGGAGGAGGTCCTCAATTCGTCGGTATTTTTTTTGTGTGTATGTTACTCGATATCTCCGCCAAATGTGGACCGATTTTCAAAATTATTTTTGTGTTCGATAGAGCTTATTTCAAGGGTGGTCCCATATTAATTTGGTCACGATCGGATTTGAAATTGTTCTGTTAAGTTTTTAAACTTGTGAATATGACTCGATTTTGGTGGGATTTGAAGTCATTAAATGAAATCTAATCGTAGTCAAAATCGAATCGAGTGCCAAAGTTTTACAGTTTCTCTGAATCCGATCGTGCTATTTCATTCGTGCTGTAAGCGCACTGACCAAAAAATGGGTCTCCCATTTTAAAAAAATTGCCTAACAACAACATAAGCTCACGCCTGTATCCCCGAAGGGGTAGGGGGAGGCGCACTAGCGAACTAGAACACCCACATTTCGCCGAGCTTAGTTCCGTCCCAGATGTGATAGGGAGCGAGCCTATCGCCATCATCATCATCATCATCATCATCAGCCATAGGACGTCCACTGCTGAACATAGGCCTCCCCCAAAGATTTCCAGATCGACCTGTTGCCATATCGGGCACAAATTCCAGACTCCGGGCTGATATAGAAAAATCCAATATCACTTTGCCCGACCCGGGGATCGAACCCGAGACCTCAGAACCGTAGTCGTACCGAAATACCACCTCGCCACCGAGGCAGTCTTGCCTAACAATTGCCTAACAACGTATTTAATTATTAAATATCACGAGTAAGTAAATGGTTACGCCGACACTCAGCGGATGAGACAAGAGTAAATGTTTCTGACAGCCTTTTAGACTTTATTTACACTGTAATTTATTTTTTGACAGCTTTGTTTTTTAAATACACATAAATATGCGATAAAGTTGGAAAGTGTTTCAGACCAATCCCAAAAAGGGCATGCACCTATCGCCGTTCTATGTTAGGTTTGTATACTTTTAAACACACGACAGCAGCATTTCAGGCCAGTTTCAGTTACCGAACGAGTAAATTCTGGAATATCATCCCCCCTCCTCTACACAATATCGCTAATATTAAATCCTTTATGAAACAACTAACAGCCTTTTCTATTCAGAATATCATTTCATCTGTAACGTAGACTGGTTTATTTGCATAGTTTGTTCCACAATTATTTTGTTTGTAATGCGTAGTTACTTTTTTTTTGTAAATTATTCTAATGTTTGGGTACATAACAGTGCGCTTTTTCTGTCGAGTCTATGTTTAATTTAGTGTTATCTGATACTCATTAATTAGTTACATTATTATTGTAAACCAGGTACCAGGAGAATTACCAGCGCTTTATTCTTATGGGACAAAGCACACAGCTGAGCTGGGGCCTGATTGTGTCTACAATGCAATTCTCCATTAGAATTTTGAAGGTTAAAAGAAAGAAAAACATGTATTATCACAATAAGCTACATGCATAGTGAAGTGTATCAAGCTGCATTAGTCCAGGGTGGTAGATTCAGGCCTAACCCCTCTTATTTTTAAAGGAGGCCCGTGCCCAGCAATAAGACAGTAATATTACCGAGCTAATATTCTTTTTTTTATTATAGCACAGACTGGCATACGAGCGGATGGGTCACCTGATGGTAAATGATTTCCACCAAAAGATACCAAGAGAATCCGACATAATAGTCGAATCTTACTATGAGAATCAGGACGCACATGTGACTGTTAGATGTTATTTTTTAGACTTAAAGGGATTAGCATACAGCATATTTTTAGATAATTTCATTATGTTAACGCAATTATTGAGTGGTAGAGCCACGCTATAGACAGTAATGTCTACAGCACGAATGGGTCAGCTCGACCGGTTTGAAACAACTGTCTCACAGAAAACCGATGTAAAGTGGCAGCTCGCTGTCGTGTTTCATTCGGTGAGTGAGATTTCCGGTGACCTATTTTCCCCCTCCCTTTCATAATCCCTTTTCCTTCCCCTTTCATTCGCTCCTTTTAGGTTGGCAACGCACCCATGATTATTTTTGTGTCTTGGGTGTCTATGGGCGATGAACAACTTACCATCAGGTGACCCATCTGGTCGTTTGCCAGCCTCTGCTATAATAAAAAATAAATACTATGGTCAGAACTCACAGTAAATATTATGACGCCTAAAAATATTATAATAATTTAGAGGCCCAAACGTTATTCATAAAAATACAAGTAAAATTCTAACATAAGCTCACGCCTGTATCAGTAGGTAGCAGAGGCGCACTAGCGAACTAGAACACCCACATTTCGCCGAGCTTAGTTCCGTCCCAGATGTGATAGGGGGCGAGCCTATCGCCATATCGGGCACAAATTCCAGGCTCCGGGCTGATATGGAAAAATCCAATATCACTTTGCCCGACCCGGGGATCGAACCCGAGACCTCAGGACCGTAGTCGTACTGAAATACCACCACGCCACCGAGGCAGTTCTAAACTATATAAAACGCGACTGACTGTAGACAAAGCAATCAACCATGAAAATGCTCATTCACCTTTGAAGGTCACAAAAATTACCCTTGTCTTGAACCTAGACGTGCCCCTGAGCCAGTTCCCTTTGAAATAATCTATCTGTATAATAACTGACAAGTTTAGCTTTAGAAGTTTAATCCGTGAATCCATAACATCGCAGTTTTAACCGACGAAAATACTGAAGGAGGTTCCGAAATTTCTGATATAAGGCTTACCATGGTTTCTCAAAAGCTAATCAATATCATAACCAAGAAAACATTTGTAAAATTTGAGTAACTGCAAGAATGGAACGATTTTAATTGCAGAATTAATGGTAGCGATGTCAAAACGAATACTTTGTTATTTAATGTTGAGTTAATAAAAAAAATAAACAGCAGTAGCCCGAGCACGAAAAACTAATGTAAATGTAAATGTATTCGAGTTCGCTGCGCACTGATGACGTTTGGTTAATATTTCATACAAATTTCATAAACGCGCATCGAGTTCGAATACATTTACGGTTGTCAGAAATTTTCCTGCTCAGGCTGCTGGTCGACTTTAGAGTTTATCTTAGGATACGCCACAACGCGTTCCGATCGACGCCTCGCTCCCGCAGCGCACATCGTTGAGATCGACGGAGCGTTCAACGTTGTTGGGTCTTAGAGAATACCATTTTTCATACATTTATGTCAAACGCCTTGCTCGAGAGGGCTAGTTCGCAGAAGTGCCGTCATCACGTATAGCGCTAGTCGTGCGTTTTGTGCCTTGCTTAATACAAAAATGAAAACATCGTTGCCGCAACGTTGTTTTCACAAATGAAACCTTAGAGAATCGACCTGCAGGATCAAATATCATCAAAAAATAACATTCATTCAATTCATATTCCAAATTAAGGTTTCCGCGTGAACGAAGTGGCGGGTACCATCTAGTTAGTGACTAACGATTTTAAATTGTTTTACAGTTAAACTAGAATAAGTTCTCTGGAAACGACTGTAAGAGTTTTACAAAGCATTTACTTTAATAAAATATTCATTTTGAATGCGCAACAATCCACTTCAAAGTAATATCTTAGGCGAGACAGCAAGAAACTCATTACTAAACCATAAGGAGGTTAGACGTGGGTTAGTACTGTCTGAAGGGTGTTTGGTTCAAATCTTGAGTGATTAAACTGCGTTGTAACTTGTAAGGTAGGTGGTAACTACGTACTTATTTCTAATCAGCATCTTAAGTAATAAGTAGTTTGCCTTTTCAATTACATTATACGTATATCTACTATACTTTATACTCTATTTTTTCTGTCTGCTCTTTTCCCATTTCAGTGTGGAGTCGGCGTAATATACTTTAAATGTTGCAGAAAAGATTCATACATATATAAGATCATGGCTGCATATTCCAAGTGGTAGGCAGAGGGGCACTAGCGAACTATAACATTCACATTCCGCCGAGCTTAGTTCCGTCCCAGATATAATGGGGGCGAGCCTATAGTCATATCGAGCATAAATTTCAGACTCCTCATACGGAAAAATCTAATATTACTATGCCTGGTCCGGGGATCGAACCCGAGACCTCAGGACGATAATCGTGCCACATAATACAGCCACACCACCGCAAAATATTATAGAATATAAACTATCTTTTATAATATATGAATTTTACCAAATGAATATCAAACTCGGTGGCGTGGTTATATTCTGATTCGACTACCGTCCTGAGGTCTCGGGTTCGATCCCCGGGTCGGCCAAAGTGATATTAGATTTTTCCATATCAGCCCGGAGTCCAGAATTTGTGCAGGATATGGCGATAGGCTCGCCACCTATCACAACTGGGACGGAACTAAGTTCGGCGAAATGTGGGTGTACTAGTTCGCTAGTGTGCCGCTGCCTACCCCTTCGAGGATACAAGCGTGAGCTTATGTTGTTATATTTTACCAAATACATATCAAACTCCACAAATATCTGAATAAAGAATCTAGCGTAAACATTTAAAATCTAGAGTGTGCCAAAAGGAAACTCCGAGCAGCTTGTAAAACGTAAAAAATATACGAGATTTGTGTGTATTAAAAGAGTATTAACCGTTTTTAGTTCATGTGAAATGTTTGTACAGTTCTGAGTTTGCTAACATGAATCCGGCATTTAAAAAGTACTTATATGGAGCATATTTATGTTTAAAGAATATTTTATGAAGAAAAATAATTCGTTATTTATAATTTTAGTGTGTGTTTTACAGATCCATTTTCACATGCCCTCGTGCTATTCAGATGTAATAATAATAATAAATAATACACCTAGAAGTCACACACCTAGTCCTGACCCCACACTAGGTATAACCTGTATCGTGGGTGTCAGAGTCTATGAGAGACTTTCCGTTACACAACACCTAGACTCGAAACAAATATCTGTGGACCACACAAACATTTGTCTCAATGCAGATATCGAACCTGCGGCCTATCGCTTCACAGCCGGCTACTCGCCCGCTGCGCCACGGAGGCTGTCATATTAATATATGTATGGAGCAACACTGTTTTTATAACAGAAGCTGGCAAAAAGCAGATAGATACCATACGATAAATGATCTCCACCGGCCATAGACACCCAACACACTAAAATAATCATGGGTGCATTGCCAACCTAAAATTAAGGAAATAGTGATTGGAAAGGGGATGGGAGCATTTGGGCCAACGGAAGTCTCACTCACCAAACAAACGCAACACCGGGCTGTCTCTTTACGTCAGTTTACTGTGAGACAGTGGTATCAAACCGGTCGAGCCGAACCATTCGACATTAGACTGCTCTACCACTCAAATGAATTGTTCTTCCGTTGCAAGTCTGCCTACCCCATCGGATATGCAAGCGCGTATTACTCGTATAAGCTGAATAAAATATTACAATTATCTTAATGGCTTACCAAAACGTACAGCTGGGCGAGATACATATTTCAATATACACGTGTAAGAGGATTATACAGCGAATAAAAGAGATGAAAGAACAAAAATATAATGGTCCTTTTCACTCGAACAAGTGGAAAAAGCATGTATATATTTAGCTAGCTTTGAGTTCTGGTTTGCTTGCATTTATTGTAATTTATGTTTTCATAGCATGCTACTATTATTTTTTCTTTTGATGTTTGTTACGCGGAGATATCCGCCAAATGTGGACCGATTTTGACATATGACAACCTCCGTGGCGCAGCGGGCGGGCGTAGCCGGTTGTGAAACGTGAGGTCGCGGGTTCGATTCCCGCATCGAGACAAAATGTCAGTGGGGCCACAGATATTTGTCTCGGGTCTGGGTGTTGTGAGACCGAAAGTCTCTCGTAGTTTCTGATACCCACGATACAGGTTACACCTAGTGTGGGGTCAGGACTATGTGTGTGACTGTTGGGTGAATTTATTCATTATTATTTTCAAAATTATTTTTACGTTCGATAGAGCTTATTTCAAGGGTAGTCTATAAATCTAGCCATTATCTGATCAATTTTAAAGTCTGTCCATTAAGTTTTTAAACTTTGGTAAGTTAAATTAAACCGCTCAATGAATTAAAAAGCATTCATATCGCAGTTACATACGTTCACAAACAAACTCAGAAACATCCCATAATTAGTGCATTTGCAAAACTGCCCGTAAAGAGAATGGTTGAAAAGACGAGTGAGTCCGCACTCCGCTGCAATGAAAACTACATTCGAGTGGACTAGGCTTTTTGTTTCCAATGAGACTGGAGTAAGAATTGCATAAATCTAGCTTGTATGAACACATAGCCGTGTCACTCTGGTGCCTGAATAAAAGTAACAACTTTTATTCGGGCACCAGAGTGACACTACCTCTGATAAGCGAAGTGCAGTACAACATAATTAGGCTCTTATTCATAATAAAATCCTTAGTCAAGGTTATACCGATATTAGTTAAAATGCATTCTAAGCCTATAAAAAAATTTTTTTGAAACAGCTGATCGAAATCGGCCATGTTTTCACTATCGAACGTTTATAAGCTCTACTAAGTTATAATGCCTAAGTTCGTTCAAATTTAACAAACTCTTCTTTTTCTTTTAAAAATAAAGGCTTCCACGCACATGCGATGATTTAGCCAATGTCAAGGTAAATATATTATGTTTTCACAATGACCATGAGACCCAGATGTGGATAATCTCAAGGCCCTGCTGGGATTATGGCGGTAATTCCTTCCAGTGCGATGCCCTTCAGATGACCTTCACTCGGCGAATCGACCGAACAAAACCAGCCAACGCGCCAAGCAAAACTCATCAAAGATCACCGGTTAAAGAATTCCCACAATATACTATATATCTTCACTGAAGTTTGATGCATTAAACCACACCACTTAAAGACAACAAACACACCTCTAGAGAATAATATGAAGTAATTTTAACAAGCGACGCCCACCCTGTCACACTTCCCGTCAAAATCCAAATTAAGACCGTTCAAATTTAACAAAAACTTTTTTTTTATAGCAGATATAGGCGATCGAGCAGATGGGTCACCTGATGGTAAGTGATCTCCACCACCCATAGACACCCAAGACACAAAAAGAATCATGGGTGCGTTGCCAACCTAAAAGGAGGGAATGGAAGGGGAGAGAAGGGGATTGGGAAAGGGAGTGGGGAAATGGGCCACCGGAAATCTCACTCACCGAACGAAACGTGACAGCAAGCTGCCACTTTACGTCGGTTTTCTGTGAGACAGTGGTAACTAACCGGTCGAGCCGGCCCATTCGTGCTATAGACGTTACTGTTTACAGCGTGGCTCTACCACTTTATAACTTAAAAATTAAACACTCAAAAGTCTAAAAGGTAGATACAGAAAACTACCACCAGCAATTATCGCAATATTCCAAACCAATAACGGAAATAAAAACATATCGAGTACATAATTAAAACATTCGTTTACACATTTAAGTACGAGTCAAAGGAACGTCAGCTTTAATTAACTCGTCATAATAACATTTTAATGAATGCAGACCAATAACATCTCGTATGATATAACAATGAGGCGGGCTCTCGCGGCCGGCTGGTCTGTTGTACCACGCTGATGGTGTGTTTACAAGTTATGAGAGTGAAGAGTTCATTGTTAGTCTGTAAGGGTTTTCAGGATTTAACGTAATAATCCTTTTTTTTTGAGCACGGTAAAATGACAATACTAGGCCTAAGGGTAAGCGTAGTGAAGTACAAAAAATCAGCGAGCACTGACAATCAATGAGTATATTGGTAGTCACCAGCACTGACGGATTTGCTTATAGGCTGAGTAGGCTGAAGCCTAGGGCGACAGATTTTAAGGGGCGGCAAATTTAGCCAATTTTTTTTGTTTTGATTTACAATAATAAAAAAAGAAGGTGTCTGAAGACTTCAGACACCTTCCAAAGGTAGTTCGAAGTTCTTAGAATTGACATAACGGTACCCTAGTTCTCAATGATAATCACGAGAAAAGTTGATGTAATAAGGATTATAGAGCACGAATCATAAAGTTGCAGTTTCATTGATAGAAAAATGTAATTAATATAATTGTAGATTAAGTTTGGAATTTCAGATCTCATTAGAGGCGGCAAAAGTTAAATAGCCTACTGTCGGCAAATTTCTAAATTCGCCACTGGTCACCAGAATTATGCCGGCCTATTTATGCTTTTTCATATTCTAAAGAGGGAAAAAGCAAATCAAAGGGCTTGCGTTAAGACAGGTTGATGTACCACTACCCGCCTAAAACAATTATCAATGTATGTGACAAGTACCTTGAGATAACCGGAAATACACTGGCTGATCCTAAAACGTGAACTATATCTCCCGTTGTTTACAAATTCCCCATATTAAAAAAAAAAAAAAACACTGTATAATAAGACACAGGCACATAATAGGCTGTGGACCGGCGAGGTCGTGGGTTCGATTCCCAGGTTGGGCAAAACGAATTTTCTAATTTAATGGGACTGGATCGTTCAGAAGGGGTTGACGCCAGGCAGGCAGCCGGACGTAAAACATAGCTAAATCCTTTCTGCAACAAGCTTGAAAAAGTATGTTGCTTCGACCCCACATTAAGGTGGAATAAGGACAGGTAGAAAGAAAAGATAATAAGACACAGGCGGAATCGCGAGTAAAAGCTTACTGTTTTAATAACTCACAAACTATTCGCTACTTCACTCCAGTTATCGGTTACAGGCTGCTAGCTAACCTAACTAATCTTTTGAGCTATGTTCGAGCTCAAAGTTTCAGGATCCGACACTGTCTCGAGTGGTAGAGTAACAAAACGCTGACTTTATAAGTAGGTAAGTATTAGGACTGCATCGGTGGCGTGGTTGTATTTCGATACGAGTACCGTCCTGAGGTCTCAGGTTCGATCCGGGGTCGGGCAAAGTGATATTGGATTTTTCCATATCAGCCCGGAGTCTGGAATTTGTGCCAGATATGGCGAGAGTCTCGCCACTTATCACATCTGGGACGGAACTAAACTCGGCGAAATGTGGATGTTCTAGTTGGCTAGTGCGCCTCTGCCTACCCCTTCGGGGATACGGGCATAAGCTTATGTTATGTTATGTATTAGGAAAGAAATGTTTTGGGTATTGATAAATTTATGGGGCATTTCACGTCAAGCGGACAACGAAAAAAAAGTGAGGTTCTGAAATTCGTTCATATTTTACTTATTTATACTTCTAGAGGGTATGAACGTGTACACAAAATATTTTTTTTATAAAAGGTCTAATTGTCAAATTATGGCCTTCTAAAATATTGACCTCACCGGTGTAAGGGTTCCTTTGGGAGGTATTTTGCGTATTGAAGTAATTTATAATAAAATAACAAATGTAGTGTTTTGGGTAGTAAATTTAATGGACTTTTTGATTTTTTGAACCGATTCGAAATTTAAATTTTTTCTCTTGTGCTAAACCGGAAGTAAAGATTTCAAAACGAAATTTTAATAGTTTGGGCAACAACATTTTTATTGTTTTTTATTCGAAAATAAAGCTTGACATACACAGATTCTACCATAAAAATTATAAAATGGGTGCTACATTCATTTAGGATTTATATCAATTTGAGTATGTATATGAGCATGTATATGTACTGATCGAGGTACCTGACGCTTGTTAAAGTCTGCTATTTTGCGTATAAAAGAATGCACACAGTAAAATTGCTTTAAAGTCACCTCTATATGTATGATTATAATATTTACAGTTAATTTTATATTGATAACCGACTGATCCTGAAAGAGGATAATGTTTTTCGAGTATAGGTTTGTATTTATTTATGTCAATTTCTTTCGCACGCTCTACATCCCAAACGGCTTGACGGATTTTAACATATGAGATGTCATTTCATGTGTCTAAGTAATGGGAGTAATATAGTATGTAATATTCAGTTGTTGCGCCTGCGCATAAAATGGGAAAGGAGAATAAAAAACATTTTTTTATTATTATATCGTTATTGTAAACTCGCAACACTTTTTGTCAGATAGCAACACTATCAAAATTTTATTACATCTTATTTTACTCCCACTTCTGAGGCGAATGAAATGACATCTCATATGTTAAAATTCTTCAAGCCGTTTGGGCTGAAGAGCGTGCGAAAGAAATTGACATACATAAATACAAACCTATACTCGAAAAACATTATCCTCTTTCAGGATCACTCTGTTATCAATATAAAATTAACTGTAAATATTGTAATCATGCATAAAAGGGTGACTTCAAAGCAATTTTACTATGTGTATTTTTTTTACGCAAAATAGCCGACTTTAGCAAGCGTCAGGTACCTCGACCAGTATGACATGTACGTACTCGAATTGATATAATTCCTAAACTAATGTAGCACCCCATTTACAATTTTTATGGTAGAATCTGTGTATGTCAAGCTTTATTTTCAAATAAAAAACAATAAAAATGTTGTTGCCCAAACTATTAAAATTGCGTTTTGAAATCTTTACTTCCGGTTTAGCACAAGAGAAAAAAATTAAATTTCGAATCGGTTCAAAAAATCAAAAAGTCCATTAAATTTACTACCCAAAACACTACATTTGTTATTTTATTATAAATTACTTCAATACGCAAAATACCTCCCAAAGGAACCCTTACACCGGTGAGGTCAATATTTTAGAAGGCAATAATTTGACAATTAGACCTTTTATAAAAAAAATATTTTGTGTACACGTTCATACCCTCTAGAAGTATAAATAAGCAAAATATGAACGAATTTCAGAACCTCACTTTTTTTCGTTGCCCGCTTGACGTGAAATGCCCCTTATGGTAACTGTATGACCGTCGCGGTACGACTTAAGTAAAGTCTCAGGTTCAATCGCCAGGTCGGGCAGATCATAAAGTACGAGGGCCTGTGGCATGACTTGATGGTTGGTTGGGACTGGTATTGGGGGTATCCATGTGTCTGCATCGGTCATCCGCCTGTCTTGTCGCAATCTACTCCATTTGCTTCTACCCTCTTCGGATTCGGAGTGTGAAGAAGCATAAATGGGCCGGCATGATTCTGGCGACCGTTGATAAACCCATTGTATGTCAATGGCCGCTAGTTTTTTCGGAGTGCACTACGCTTACCATGAGGTGCAGTGTAGTCACTTTGCCGTGCCTGGATAAAAAAAAGTACATGGAAATCCCATGTGTCTCCTTACCCTTATAGAGACCCTTAAAGGAAATACTTCTGCCTCGGTGGCGTAGTTGTATTTCGGTATGACTACGGTTCTGAGGTCTCGGGTTCGATCCCCGGGTCGGGCAAAGTGATATTGTATTTTTCCATATCAGCCTGGAGTCTGGAATTTGTGCCCGATATGGCGATAGGATCGCCCCCTATCACTTCTGGGACGGAACTTAGCTCGGCGAAATGTGGGTGTTCTAGTTCGCTAGTACACCTCTGCCTACCCCTTCGGGGATACAGGCGTGAGCTTATGTTATGTTATGTTATGTAAAGGAAATACAACCGCTTTTCTATAAGTCTATGTATGTATGTAACTTGCTTGTAGACAGCGGCGCAGCGGGCGAGTAGCCAGCTGTGAAGCGAGAGGCCGCGGGTTCGATCCCCGCACCGAGACAAATGTTTGTCTGACCTATAGATATTTGTTTCGGGTCTGGGTGTTGTGAGACCGAAAGTCTCTCGTAGTTCCTGATATCCACGACACAAGACTCGATCTTACTGTGGGGTCAGGACTGTGTATTTGACTGTTGGGTGTTCTTTATTATTTATTTATTTATAACTTGTTGGTCAAGTGACGCCTTCAGAATTATGCTATTTAGCGTCAATTTATACACAAATCACGCAAACCATCCTAATGACATACATAAACACTATACTCTGTATCATGTGTGCGCATATCGCATGCGCATGCGCCGATAAAGTTGTAAACAACACCTGGCGGTACACACGTACATACATCACGTACAGACGGACAGATAAACGCGAATATGATTCATTAATGAAAATGATAAAACACAGTGTCTATCAGTCTCAAGGTACGGCTAATTTGAACCAACATGAAAATATGGAGGTTATAAATTCGTCATTTTTTATGTTACGCGGTATCTTAGCCAAATGTAGACCGATTTTCAAAATTATTTTTGTGATCGATAGATCTTACTCCAGGGCTGGTCTCTTATAGAGGTCAAATTCTGATGAATTCTGAAGTCGGTTTTCCCGTTTTAAAAACCTAATAATATTAATCTTTTCTGCAACATGCTTGAAGCTGTGTTTCGCTGACCTCACATCGTCGTGTTCGGATTAAAAAAAAGGTTACATGTTGACAATTTTGCCTACATCAATAAGAAGGCGAATACATGCCATCTTCTTCTTCTCCTTTTAAAAATAATGGCTTCCACGCATTTGCGATGATTTAGCCAATGTCAAGGTAAATAGAGCAATTATGTTTTCACAATGACCATGAGACCCAGATGTGGGTGATCTCAAGGCCCTGCTGGAATTATGGCGGTAATTCCTACCAGTGCGGTGCCCCTTAGATGACCTACACTCGGCAAATCGACCGAACAAAGCCAACCAACGTACCAAGCAAAACTCATCGAAAATCACCGGTCAAAAAGTTTCCACATTATTTCATTTTCCGTGAAGTTTGATGCATTAAACCACATCACTTAAAACCCACAAACACAGCTCTGGAGAATAATATGAAATAATTTTAGCAAGCGAAGCCTACCCTGTCAGACTTCCCGTCAAAATCCTACATGCCATTTTCTTAGAATAAACACATACTGACGGTGACATGCACAGGAATTTAAGGAATTTTGAAGGTAAATGAGGGTAGCCAAACATTGTGTTGACTTTTTTTATAGCTGAGACTGGCAAACGACCAGATGGGTCACCTGATGGTAAGTGATCTCCACCGCCCATAGACACCCAAGACACAAAAAGCATCATGCGTGCGATGCTAACCTAAAAGGAGGGTAATATGTATTGAGAAAGGGAAGGGGGGAATTGGGCCACCGGTCATCTCACTCACCGAACGAAACGCGACAGCAAGCTGCCATTTAACGTCGTTTTTTTGTGAGTCAGTGGAATCAATGCGGCCGAGTCGCCCCATTCGTGCTGTAGACGTAACTGTCTACAGC
The DNA here is from genome assembly GCA_036417725.1 of Clanis bilineata. Taxonomy (NCBI): domain Eukaryota; kingdom Metazoa; phylum Arthropoda; class Insecta; order Lepidoptera; family Sphingidae; genus Clanis; species Clanis bilineata. The sequence continues at coordinate 14,780,796 of CM071155.1, read as the reverse complement.
GTGGCTCTTCTCGTAAACATATGACATATTTCTTTATGTAATAAGCAAATTGTCACGGCAATGTCTATTTGACTGTATTGCCTCCACGCCGCTGCGTACTGACTGAGCCAAAACCCTTACAAACATAATTTCGATATTAAGTTCTAAAAATAAAATTGTATTGAATCCATTTCTATATTATTTAATATAATGTTTTGTTTGGTGCACGTCCGCTTTTATGTTTTGCTATATAAAAGAATTTTCCAATTTCATGAAAGCATCCTGGACGTCTGGCCGCGTTAGGGCGAGTACACACTAACATAAAGCTTAGTATTAGAGCTTCATTGGCATTGTACTTAGACTCAGATTTGTGAGGTCCCGAGTTCAATTCTTATGGCTGGCAATCAATTGTTTTTCAAATGACAGCCTCCGCGGCCAACGGGCGAGAAGCCGGCAGTGAAGCGAGAGGCCGCGGGTTCGATTCCCGCGTTGAGATTTTTTTTTGTGACCAGCAGCTATTTTTTTTTAAAACTTGTAAAACTGTAAACATTAACGTGAGATAAGGGCAGGTAGAAAAAAGTCTAGTATAGTATTGTTATAGCACTCCGGGTTGATAACTGATACCCAACATACTTATCCTGGGAGTCGAACCCGCGATCTCAAGACGGCAAGTACTGCGTGTAATAATAACGTTACTGAGGCTTCATTTAAAGGCACTTAATTTTAATCAATAAACACATTGCGACTTATTAGGTAATTAAATGTCCCATAAAACCTTTTCGAGGCGTTAATAACAGCGAAAATATTTTCTCGAAGTGTTTATTGCGTTTTTTTATAAAACACTTTCTCGAGACAATAAAAATCATTTTAGCCGAACAGTAAAACCTTAATACCAAATATAACCGAATTCAAATACACAAAGGAGACTCAAACGAATATTTTGGGGTCCCTCAGCGAATTCTTGATGAGACATTTTGTTCGATTTTTTATTTGTTACGGAAAATAAAGTAAAATAAATAACGGTGAAGGAAATCATCGTGAGGAAACCTGCATACCCGATAATTCCTTCACAAGAATTTCAAAGGTATGTGAAGTCTACCAACCCGCATTAGGCCAGCGTGATAGACTAAGGCCTAACCCCTCTCATTAGTAGAGAAGGCTCGTGCCCAGCAGAAGGACAGTAATATTACAGGGCTATTATTATTACAGAAAATTATTTGAAATTGTTATAAAAAAGAACTTTTTTTTATTTGAGCACGGCACAATTTGTTTTGGTCAAGAAATTCAGCGATCATCAATAAGCCAGTATTCAGGGGAACATTTCGGCAAGCAAATTGAGGGACCTTCGAGAGAACAGGCGGATAACCGATGCACGCATTAGGACACAATCATGTACCCCAATCAACTACCAAGTCATGTCACATAGATGAAAGAAATTATGAAATAAATTGATGTATGAATACAGAAGCTTGCAGACCTAGAGGTAGACCCAAAAAATGGATGGCGTGGTTGTGAATCTAACATTGCTTATGTTCATGGGCGATGGTAACCTCTTATTAACAGTTGAGCCATCTGTAGGGTAACTTTGACATTCGATTCAATTTAGACTACGATTCGATTCCATTTACCGCCGAATACTCATCCACTTAACGTCGCCTTATATCGATTAAGGCCGCCTTATCTGACAAAATTGTTTGGCGAAAATCAATGCAAGGAGCCGTTAAAGTTGAGTAGCATATGACCATGCACATGATTGGGGCGTATGTGTCTTAAAATTCCATCGAAATCTAGTGAAAAAGTGCACTAATGTCGCGTTAAAAATTACTAAATGATAAGTTCTCGAATCCTACACGACATTAATGCACTTTTTCACTTGATTTTGGATAAATTATAAGACACTAAATAAAATCGAATCATAGTCAAAATCGAATCTAGTGTCAAAAGTCAGAGGGCTACTCAATTGCCATAGTAATTAAATAAAAAAAAACAGAGCGACCTCAAAGTTTATCCGATCGTGACCAAATTTATATGGGACCATCCTTGGAACAAGTTCTATCGAAAACAAAAATAATCTTAAAAATCGGTCCACATTTGGCGGAGATATCGGGGAACATCCAAAAAAAATACAGACGAATTGAGGACCTTCTCCTTTTTGAATTTGGTTGAAAAGAACACCTTTTTATATGTCAATTGTATAATAATATTCTAACCGTCCATCCGGAACCCGTACCAATTTCGATAAATTTTACGACCATTAAAAAAAACTTGCAAGTGCATATTGCGTATTCTGCTGTCGGTCCCGGTCGTAAGGAGGTATTACCGGGTTAATTTACTGCACGTTTATCGCCGTATGACAACTGATCCGGTATGCGCGCGCGCACTGTGAATCATTACTTTAGGGGCAAAGAATTGGCGCAGAGGGGACATTCTGTTGATCTTTTCTTTCTACCTGCCCTTATCCCACCTTTATGTGGGGTCGGCGCAACACACTTTTTCAAGCAAGCAGAGAGGATTTGGCTTGGTTTTTACGACGGGCCGCCCGTCTGACGTCAACCCCCTATGTATATCCAGTTCCGGGATAATTAAATTAGAAAATTTGCTTTGCCCGATCTGGGAATCGAACCCAGGATCTCTCGGTCCACAGCCTATACATGCTGCCACTAGACCAAGGAGGCGACATTCTAGACATTCTGTTGAATAATATTTTTGTCCAGTACACTACCCATTATCTCGTTTCTTTGGTCTAGTGGCAGTGTATACAGAATCGAGAGATCTTGGATTCGAATCTTAGTTCAAGTAACGCGGTTTTTCTAAAATGTTTTGCCTGGAATTTTATCCTCCAGAAGGTGTAGATTTATGTTAAGTACGCAATCAATTGTAAGAAATAAGTCATATCCTTTCTGCGACATCCTCAAAAATTATGTTGCACCGACCCTTCATATATTGATTAGGATAAAAGCACGTGGAATAAAAGTAATAATATATCTGAGTGACGACATAACGAATGATCATACACTTAAGGTCGCCTTATCTATCAAAAAATTATGGCGAAAAACAATGTAAGAAGTCGTTAAAGTTAAGTAGCGTTTAACGATTCGGGTGATAGACTACGTTTACAGTCTAACAGTAATATTTTCAAAATCAATTCAAGAGTTCCAGAGATTAGCGCGGTCAAACAAACTTTCGGCTTCGCAATATCAGTATAGATTGAGCAAATAAATAAATAAGTTTTAAACCTGTCAGGTTAAATCTAGAGGCTTGTCTCGACGAATTAAAAATTAAATAGAGTTTTAGAATTCAGTCTTTAAGCCTTATCTGGAGTTGACTTAGAATTAAGATAAGATAATTTTTAAAGACAGATTTATAATTTAATATTCCATTCGTTGAATTAAAAAGCTTAAAACACAATCTTATCTAAAAACAAAGTTATGTATTATGTTAATTATGAATCAAAATATCTCTGGAATTAAATCTTGTACGAGCATAAAATATTATAGCTGTTGGAAACTTTAAAGAACCACACGTAATAATTTTATAATGACTAATAATTATCTCTGTTTCTAATTTATTTTAATTTTCTAAAACGTTTTGCTCTAGAGGTAGTTGACGTCAACCAAGCAGCAGTAGCCCGAGCACGAAAAACTAATGTCAATGTAAATGTATTCGAGTTCGCTGCGCACTGATGACGTTTGGTTAATATTTCATACGAATTTACGAAATACATTTACGGTTGTCAAAAATTTTCCTGCTCAGGCTTCAGGTCGTAAAAACCGAGCCGAATTCTTTCTGCAAACGCTTGAAAATATACGTGGCGCCGACATCATATTAAAGTGGAATAACAAAAAAAACAGGTACGTGGAAAAAAGAAAGTTACACCTACGCCAAAAATACTTTTCTTCATTTCTAAATTGCATGCCTTTGATACGGATTGACATATAGGCCGATACAGGGGGGTAGTATACAGTATTATTATAATTTTACTTGTTCCGATTCCTATACAAAACAAACGAAGAACGATTATAATAACACTGCTATAAGAGGTGGTGGTAACCCTGCTGGAGAAATTATACGGGTTCCATATTTACATTTACGGACTCATAAAATTACCTTTTATATAAAAGGTATATATTTTATATAAAAGGTATAAGGTGTTATCCTTCATTTTGTTTAAACTACAAGATTGTCGAGAGAATATAATATTAAAAGATAGAAGTTATAAAATAATAAAGCATCAAATGTATAATATACGTCCAGAGGAAAATTCTTAGAATTTTCATAAAGAATAACCTACGAAATGGTATTTTCTGAAGCGTTTCAGACAGGCCTGTCGCCTCTTATTAATGAATTGAGACGAAATATCGCTGACCCGTTAAATCGTATATTAATATTCATATCGTAATACAAAAATACCACTTTATATTCAAGTGAAAATATTGCTTTGAGTAAGTAATGAAAACTTTCGACCGACTTCCAAAAAGGAGAAGGTCCTCAATTCGTCTGTAGTTTTTTTTATGTATGTTACACGATATCTCCGCCAAATGTGGACCGATTTTCAAAATTCTTATTGTGTTCGATAGAGCTTCTTTCAAGGGTAGTCCCATATAAATTTGGTTACAATCGGATTTGAAGTAGGTCCGTCAAGTTTTTAAACTTGTGATTATTTGGTTTGTTTTTATAATGGTCAGCAAGCTGGGTGGCATCTTTTATAAAAATTTGCATAAAATTCATTCATTCACACTTGATGAGATATACGAGTTCCTTCATCCCACTCTAATGTGTGGTTTGTGCAACTTTCAAGCAGAAACGATTTAGCTTAATTTTTACGACCAGCTACCTGAATCATAGAGTGGATATATGCATGTACACTATACAAAATCCATTCCCCAAAGGCTTAAAAAAATTTAATACAAGTAACAATACGTTTCCATCATTAAAGTCATATTCCATTGTAAAGCCCCGCAGTTATTTGATTAAAAAACGTTATGCAGCTTCAATCGAAAATTCAGCGAGAATATTCAAAAGCCCAACCAATATGAAAGGAAATAAAATATTTCATGCATGTCCGCCTTTATACATTATGTATAAAAGTGTAAATAAATAAATAAAAATAAATGCGGCGGTTTTTTTTTAATTAAATTCAATGACGAACAAGACCTTCATTCATTATTATCATATGAACGAGTTATGAGTTAAAAAATACTATAAAGTAACAAGCAGGTGTACTGGTTATCAGACAAACGACCTAAAGCCCAAACACGTATAACTTTCGACTATCTACCTGGAATTGAGTACTCTGCGCGCTCGTATCATTTAATGTATGAAACTTGAAACAACAAAATATGACGATTGCGGACCCATCTCGTAACAATACGTACTTGATTGTTATTCGTGCTCGGGTTGCTTTTCGTATTATCATTCTTGCATACCTATCCATCATATTAAAAATCTGAACAAACATGGCCGAAAAAATTTCAAACCAGAAAAAAAATTGCATACGTTTAGTAGCTCCGATGCCACGGCCAATAAAAATGAGCATAAATAACAGTTACCCAATTTTTAAATAGGCATTAATTGAACACAGTGTACGGTCTGCGCGAAACGATTTCAATCTATGACGAAAAGCTTTCAAAGCGCAGATTAATCCGCGTCCACGCACTTACAATAACTGACGCGCATCGGCGAAATTTTACGATCACAAATTGTCAGAAATATAACATAAAGCACACTTGGGTTCGGATCATTGTTGCGCCGGATTATGTGTGATTGCAGCTTTGTATTATTAACTTTTTTATTGACTAAGGGCGACTTGCACCACTATTACTAACCTACGGTTAGTCCTAACCTGAAGTTAAATTGAAAAAAATATATATGAATGACATGCAATTCACTATATGTAATTACAGAAAATATATGATTGACATTTAAATAATAAGTAGAGGTAAATACACCCAACTTTAATTCATATTTTTATTTAGAAGGTTTTTTATTTGAATTAAGTACCCATAATTTTATTTGTTTCTTTTTAATATATTGTTTTATATAATACTACAGTTACCCACAAGTTTAAGTTTGTTAACGTCTTTGTTTAAGTTGTTTGGTCCATATTATGTTTTCGTTACTACGCATGTTATATTGTACTAATTTATTATTGTAAACTCCGTTTGCGATCCTTAAATAAAATAATCACAAGTTTAAAAACTTAACCGACTTCCAATTTACCAATCGTGACCAAATTTATATGGGACCGCCCTTGAAATAAGCTCCATAGAACCCAAAAAGAATATTGAAAATCGGTCCACATTTGGCGGAGATATCGAGTAACGTACATAAAAAAACCGACGAATTGAGGACCTTCTCCTTTTTGGGAAGAATAAATAAATAATATTAGTTAGACAATTTAACTAATACATCTAACTTAGATTACAGCGAGAACTTATTTCTCAAGATTTAGATCAAATGCGGTATCAAAGTACGCAAGAACAAAATCTATTTTCAACTCCTCCTTCTTCTTCTACCTGCCTTGTCCCACCTTATGTGGGGTCGGCGCAACATACTTTTTCAAGCATGTTTCAGATAGAATTTGGCTTAGTTTTTACGACCGGCCGCCTGCCTGACATCAACCCCCTGTGAAGGATCCAGTCCTGGGCAAATTAATTTAGAAAATTTGCTTTGCCCGACCTGGTAATAGAAACCAGGACCTCCCGGTCCACAGCCCATACATGCTGCCACTAGTCCAAGGAGGCGAAAATCTATTTTCAACTAGTTACCAAAAACTAACATATGTACATAACATACATAACACAAGCTCACGCCTGTATCCCCGAAGGGGTAGGCAGAGGCGTACTAGCGAACTAGAAGACCCACATTTCGCCGAGCTTAGTTCCGTCCCAGATGTGATAGGTCGGCATATCGGGCACAAATCCCAGACTCCGGGCTGATATGGAAAAATCCAATATTACTTTGCCCGACCCGGGGATCGAACCCGAGACCTCAGAACCGTAGTCGTACCGAAATACCACCACGCCACGGAGGCAGTACCAAAAACTATTACAATGCAAAGTTCCCACAAGATAACCAGCATAATGGAATTCCAGAATACTCCCTATTACAAATTACATAGCCGATAATGCTCCACTAAAATGGTATTTACTAATTTTACGACGAAATTTCACACGGTGGCGATATAATTTGTGAATCCCTTTTCATTGTACTATTAAATACTTTGGTTTCGTGAACGACTTTTTGTCATGCTTTGTCTGTTTTGTATAATGATAAAGTTTACGACTGATAGCTCGGGATTAGCTAATTTTGTGTTATGGTTATGGGATTTAGTAGATTTAGTAGATTTAGTTTTATGGTTATGGGAAAAGAAGCGAGCGGTCGTTAAATACTAAATGTGTTGCAAATTACAAAAGATGATGGTATAGGAAGGTGACAAAAGTTCTGAAATCAGTGGCGAAGGATGAAAATTTTCAAAAGTGAAGCCAATGCTACTTTTTCTTCTAGATATTACCTACTTATTTATTAGCCTACAATCTGGCAAAAGGAAGCCGGTAAGAATTGGGTTGTATGCACCGTTCGCCACCGATGACTAGGCCTTTTCGACCGATTTCCAAAAAGGAGGATGTCAATTCGTCTCGATTCTTCTATACATATTTATGTATGTTACGCGATATCTCCGCCAAATGTGGACTGATTTTCAAAATTATTTTTGTGTTCGACAGAGATTCATCACGATGTTTTCCTTCGCCGTTAGAACAAGCGATAATTCAAAATAACTTAACATAGAAAAGTCAGAGGTGTATGCTCTTTTTTTTTTGGGTTGGCCTCGAACCTCCGACACTCGTCTCGGCAGTCCATACCAGTCCTAACTGAGCTACCGCAGCTTTTAGCTATCGCTGCTTTTAAAATCGTTCAATAAATAGTATCTATATTTTAATTAAAGTCGGCATGCAAACAAAAACTCAAACGACATTAAACACCTTTAAGCCATCGTTGAGGTGATAATTTTATGTAGGCGACAGTAAAACATTCCCTTGAAGTACGGTTTATACTGGTATTACTAGCAGATGGTATGCGGTTTTGGCGATATGCGGACATCTGCGTGTGAGCTTTGCTGCTTGACCATAGTATGTAGGATTCGCGTCTCCTGCACTAAAACATTACACAAACACCTACACAAAGCATGGTTTCGCTACATATTTTGTCTGTTGTCTGTCAGGCTGGAGCAAGTGTTTTTCTCAAAAAAAAAAAACATAACATAAGCTCACGCCTGTATCCCCGAAAGGGTAGGCAGAGGCGCACTAGCGAACTAGTACACCCACATTTCACCGAGCTGAGTTCCGTCCCAGATGTGATAGGGGGCGAGCCTATCGCCATATCGGGCACAAATTCCAGACTCCGGGCTGATATGGAAAAATCCAATATCACTTTGCCCGACCCGGGGATCGAACCCGAGACCTCAGAACCGTAGTCGTACCGAAATACCACCACGCCACCGAGGCAGTCAAAAAAAACCTACACAAAATAATTATTTTCACTGTCTCCTGCTCATGAGATAATGGACCATAGACAAAAATGTGTAGCGAAACCCTGTTTTGTGTAATGTTTTAGTGCAGGAGACACGCTTTTAGGAGAATACATCTTAACAATGAATAAAACTTTTATCAAAGACAAGTTTCCTTACAAACCACTCTAAACTCCCGCATTATCTATGACATGTAAAATGACGTAGTTTTACAATCGCTATCAGTGATATCTATTGTCTATGGACGGCTCACGTTACCACGCTGTTTAATGGCTATCAAATTACACGCTTCGTGACCCACTCTAGTGTGGGTCGGTTTGTTTACGCGTTAACTCTATAGTTTATGGTCATGTATTGATATCAAATATGACGAATAGAAGTGGATTGATTTTCAATTTTGGTTTTAACCCAACTCTTGGAAGGAGGTAATGTTTTTAATTTGATATCAGGGCGTAAAAAAGATGGACGGAGCGCTATGAATATTGAAAGTGAGGCAGGGTTTTCGGCTCATTCGATCTATCAACACGTAATGGTGGCGTATGATGTTCTTACTTTCAATGTTCATGACGCTCCGGCCATTCTTCTTTTTACGTTCGTGTTTGATATCATATTGATGCTTATTAGTAGGCTACTTAGCGGATAATCGTGAGGGCCTGGGTTCAAATATAAGTACCAATAACGATTTTTTTGAGTTTCTCAATTCGAAAAATACACATGAGTTGCCAGGGGTTGAAATTTGTGCCGCTATAGCGTTAACCTCACCACTAATCTGGGACGGAAATAAGCCTGAAGAATAGTGGAGGCTTTATTAGCGCTACTGCCCACTCCTTCAGAGATAGCAGGCGTGAATGTCTATATTATCGATATAATAATATAGCTAGATGCACAGTTGACGCTCGGAAAATGGGACAGCAAAGGAGTGCTCAAGCACTCCTCTTTCCTACAGTCGGACGCCGATAGAATTCTAAATTTCAAAGTTCAAATTTAAGAACGGTTGATCATTTCGTTTAAAAAGCTACTTTATAACACGGGCATAGGGTTGTATTTGTGTTGATTTAATTAGAACTTGTGATCTTTTTCTTTGTTTTATTCCTGAGACCACTTTTTAGGAGCATATTTGCAAAGAACTGTGCATCTAGGCTATATTATATTGATGGTCTATGTATGTAAATTCAAGCGCCATTTTTACCTACATTTGCCAATATGATGAATTGACTAATTAGCAAATATGCTTTTGAAATATGAAAACGGGTTAACACACTGTTCTCGTTCGAACAAAAGCGATACTATGTAACGAAAAGTGGTGAATTTCGATAAATTCCGACATTTCCTTAACAAAAAGCGGTGATTGCTAAAGATTGGTACCGTTCAGACAACAATGCGGGCGTTTTTACAAATTTCATAATTCATGCAAATACATTATATTCGGAGGTAGGCACGAAATTTTCTGGCGAAAAATAAAAATGGCCGCGATTTTTACAAATGGACCGTCAATTTGGGGTTATTGTTCGAAAATATTCGCGCCGATTTTCTTGTTTCGGATTTTTTTTTGTATTTTTAGAGTTGTTACTCGCTCGCCTCCGGCCGACTATCTTCTTCCATTCATTATTTAATGGGTGAAACTTTTCATTGTATCTGTGTGGAATTCATTAAAAATGTAAATTACATGTAATTTAGGCGTGGCTCGTTTATATTAAAGTTGAACTCCGTCTTAGTCCTGACACCTTGGTCTAGTGGCAGTATATACGGCCTGAGGACTGGGAGGTCCTGGGTTCGATTCTCAAGGTCAGGCAAAGGGATTTTTCTAATTAAAGCCCGGGACTGGATCCCTAGAGGGGGGTTGATGTTGGGCAGACAGCCGGTCTCAAAAACTAAGCCAAAGCCTTTCTACAACAAGCTTGAGAAGGTGTGTTGCGCAAACCCCACATTAATGTGGGATAAGGGCAGGTAGAAACAAAAGAATCATAGGCCTGACATCATATTAAACAATCTCAAGTTATCAATATCTATTATATTTGATACCACTGTCTCACAGAAAACCCACGTAAAGTGGCAGCTTGCTGTCGTGTTTCGTTTTGTGAGTGAGATTTCTGGTGGCCCAATAACCCCCCTCCCTTTCCCAATCCCTTTTCTCGCCCCTTCCATTCCCTTCCATTAATTTTGTGTTTTGGATGTCTATGGGCGGTTGACATCACTTACCATCAGGTGTCCCATCTGCTCTATGCCAGTCTTTGCTATTAAAAAAAATCTCTACCGAAATTTTGAACATTTGTTACGTACAGGGCATGAATGAAATCTTAATTTGTGCAGCGCCGCGACTAAACGCAACGTCTGCTGTCGATTATTAGTCGTTCAGCGTTTGTGACCTTAAGGAAAATATCACTACGTGACATCAAATATGGAGTCGCTACAATGGACGCAAGGCAGGCTGATTTAAGAAAAAAATCTTAGGCTTAGATCTATATGGCGAAGTTCGACTAAGTCTAAGTCAAAGTTTTTCAAGTGGTAGAGCCACGCTGTAGACAGTAACGTCTATAGCACGAATGGGCCGGCTCGACCGGTTAGATACCACTGTCTCACAGAAAACCGACGCAAAGTGGCAGCTTGCTGTCGTGTTTCGTTCGGTGAGTGAGATTTCCGGTGGCCCATTTCCCCACTCCCTTTCCCAATCCCCTTCCCGCCTATTCCATTCCCTCCTTTTAGGTTGGCAATTCACCCATGATTATTTTTGTGTCTTGGGTGTCTATGGGCGGTGGAGATCACTTACCATCAGGTGACCCATCTGCTCGTTTGCCAATCTCTGCTATAAAAAAAAAAAGTAACAAACTCGGTGAGGCTTTGGAATTGTTATATCGAACTTTGACTTAGTCCGAGTCATTTTTTGCAAGAAAAAAAGACTTACTGACAGACTAAGCTAAGATTTTCTTTTGAAAAATGACTTGGACTAAGTCAAAATCCTCACTGAGTTCGTTACTTTGACTTAGACTTAGTCGAAGTTTGCTCTATAGATCTCAGCCTTAATGTTTCGATCGATATCGAATTGAAATAAATATTTTTTACAGATTTTATCGCGATTTGTTTTTCATGCATCGCACTGGAAGGAATTGCCACCATAAGCCCAGGAGGACCTTGAGATCATCCACATCTGGGTTTGTGATGACTTGATACTTGCCTTGACTTAAAGCCATTATTACTTTATGAAGAAGAAACGTTGTGTTGTGTTTTATGTGCATTATCCTGTGGCCACTGTAGCACAGTCGTGCCAGTACACACGTGTGCAAGTCGTGACGACTCGTGACGACACCGCCTTACATACACCGGTTTTTGTCTGTAAACTAAAGTTGATAAAATGGGGCGGTTTCTCTCAAACGCCTTGTCCATTTTATGAAGTAAAATGTCAGCTTGATCATTTCACATTATTTTTTAAATAGCAGAAACTGGTAAACGAGCTCATGGGTCACCTGATGGTAAGTGATCTTTATCGCCCATAGACACAACACAAAAAGAATAATGTGTGCGTTGCCAACTTAAAAGGAGCGAAATAGTGATTGGGAAAGGGAGGGAGGAAACTGGCCATCGGAAAGCTTACTCACCGAACGAAACGCGACAGCGAGCTACCACTTTACGTCGGTTTTCTGTGAGACAGTGGTACCAAACCGGTAGAGCCGGCCCGTTCGTGCTGTAGACGTAGCTGTCTACCACGCAAAAAAAAGTATTTCGATGCCATTGGGTTACTTGCTATATGTTTTCCTGGGAAAGGTTCCCGTAAAGGGTATAAAAAAACAGCCGAATCCTTCATGCAATATGCTAAAAAGTGAGCTGTGCCGACCCCATATTTGAGGCAGTCAGTAAAAATAAGCATCCTTGATCTACGGTAGCATATACAAGCTGAGGAGTTTCGAGGTCCTAGGTTCAAATACCAGTAACATGATTTACCTAACCTTCCCAACATTTTAAGTTGGCAACGCCGGGTGCGTTGCCACACACACAACTATTGCTGTTCCTAAATTTCCCAAATGGATCTACGTTTTGATAATTGGCAGACGATCTAATGATTATTCACTTTATATGACGCACTTTCCGATCGTTATTTGAGATTGCGCTGACCTTTTGTGTAACGACTTAATAAATTTGTTGATATTATCTGATGGACTGCACAATGAGCTATTGAAATTATAGTTTTTATCTATTTTCTACTTATACTGTTATGGTAATCGGGTCGTGGCTACATTTGTCGGAGTACAGACTTTATTATTCGTTATTTGGTATAATTGAAATTATTATCGTCATGGTGTCAGCTTATTTAGATTTGGCGATAGGTTTATGTGCTCGCCACTTATCACATAATGGGATGGAAATATCCATGATGAAATTTGAGTGCTTTAATTTCGTCTCTTTCTGTCCGCGATGAAATAGATGTGAGCTTATCTATAATATGTAGTTATTTTCTAACTGCAGCGGCCCGAACATAAATATTTTTTACAAACTTGCACTGTTGACGTTTGGTTAATATTTTCAAATATTACATACAAATTTCATGCGCATCGAACCAAAATCGATTGTCAAAACTATTGCTGCTCGGGCCACAGTTATTATAATCTATTGTGGTATGGCAGTTTGACTTTTTACGACTGAAGACCTCCTTTGGAGGATGCAGTCGAAAATCATCTTTAGAAAAACACTGTCCGACCTGGGAATAGAACCCAGGACCTTCCGGTCCAAACACATGCGCTGCTACTAGACCAAGGAGACGACGAGTTTATCTATAGTACTTTAATTATAATATGTCTGGGTGATGTGAGACCGTAAATGTCTCGTAGTTTCCAATACTTACCCACGACACAATACTCGCATCTTACTGGGGAGTCATGACTATGAGTGTGAATGTTGAGAATTATTTATCTATTTAGCCCCTTACTTATAAAAATATTTAAGCGCTGCTTATCTTTCACCATAGGTTGTCCCTTTGATTATTAAACAGTGTAACGCAAGGAAAAAAGTGACAGGCTATTCTTAGCGAAAAGATAAGCGAAAATGTTTTTATAAGAAGGCTTTTAAATCGATTAAAGTTGGTCTTTATCACTACGTATTATAAAACAAAGTAATCCGCTGCGTCGGTCTGTCGCAATAAACTCTAAAACTACTGAACGAATATTCATGCGGTTTTCACCGATAGACAGAGTAGAGGATAGTCATGAGGATGGTTTGGGGGTATAATTTTGTACTTTTACCCCGGGCGAAGGTGCGAACAAAAATCAGAATATTATATAGTTGGAATTACTAAACCAGTTTAAGAAATCGTTGGCGAAATACATACATAGGCTCACGCCTGTATCCCCGAAGAGATAAAAGGGCGAACTAGCGACCTAGAACTCCCACATTTTAATAAATGCTTTTTTTTAAAATAATAATAAATAAATACACCCAACAGCCACATATAGTCCTGACCCCCACTAGGTGTAACCTGTATCGTGGGTATCAGAAACTACGAGAGACTTTCGGTCTCACAACACCCAGACCCGAAACAAATATCTGTGGGCCACAAATATTTGTCTCGGTGCGGGAATCGAACCCGCGACCTCATGTTTCACAGCCGGCTACTCACCCGTTGCACCCCGGATACTATTGGAATTAAATACTACACAGACGAGTCAGTTCCCAAATCGGGTTTCGAACCTGTATTTCCCGAACCACAAGCCTATTGTTACAAGGATCAATTTAAAAAACTTCAATAGTTATAATTGAGACCCCAGGGTCAAAGTCGTGAGAGTCAAAAATGTTTATCGGCCGACAGATCTGACGATCGTATCTATTACAACAGTCGATTAGAAATTATATCGGCCTCCATAACGAAATTAGGAACTTTGATAAATTATGTGTTAGAGGTCGAGGATTTTTGAATGCGGGATGTTTAGGGACACATGAGATAACATAAGCTCACGCCTGTGTCCCAGAAGGGGTCGGCAGAGGCGCACTAGCCAACTAGTACACCCACATTTCGCCGAGCTTAGTTCCATCCCAGATGTGATATGGGGCGAGCCTATCGCCATATCGGGCACAAATTCCAGACTCCGGGCTGATATGGAAAAATCCAATATCACTTTACCCGACCCGGGGATCGAACCCGAGACCTCAGAACCGTAGTGGTACCGAAATACCACCACGACACCGCCAGTGAAATATGTCATGATCGCATATTAAGGTTTCTTCCCAAAAAATAAATATTGAAGTTACGTTACGTTTACAGCACGAATGTGCCGACTCGACCGGTTTGATACCACTGTCTCACAGAAAACTGACGTAAAGTGGCAGCTCGCTGTCGTGTCTCGTTGGATGAGTGAGATTTCCCGCGGCCCAATTCCCTCCCCTTACCTAATTTCTTTCCTTTTAGGCTGGCAACGCACCCATGATTCTTTTAATATCTTGGGCGTCTATCGGCAGTGGAGATCACTTAACATCAAGTGACCCATCTGCTCGTTTGCCAGTCTCAAAAAAAATTAAAAGTATCCAATAGTCTCTGCCTATTCTCATGGGACGCAGGCGTGATTATGTAAGTATTAATGTACGTTTCCTTATTCATCAAGGCAAGCGATTATTCATATAGAATACACACATGACTAAAAAATTTTATTTGCATTTGGAATTGGTTTTGAACCGGCGTCCACCAGCAAGTGAGCTATCGTTATTTTAAAAATTTTCAACCGAAAACCGTTAAAAATAAATTTAATGAGAAGAAAAATGGCGTCACTAAAAATGTAACTTAAGAGTAAGTTTTTAGAGAGGGGGGGGTTTAAAGATGGGTCCTGTGTCCTACTTTGTAATAGCCGATGTTGCTAGCACAGGTCCGGAGGAGGGGATCGGTCGCAAAAAACTGACATAATAAGAGGCATACCTCAAAGATAGATAAGTGCGGTCAACATTGGGCCGAGTACGGTCGGCATAAAAAATATTTAAAAATATTTCTTTTGTTTGACTGCCTCGGTGGCGTGGTGGTATTTCGGTACGACTACGGTTCTGAGGTCTCGGGTTCGATCCCCGGGTCGGGCAAAGTGATATTGGATTTTTCCATACCAGCCCGGAGTCTGGAATTTGTGCCCGATATGGCGATAGGCTCGCCCCCTATCACATCTGGGACGGAACTAAGCTCGGCGAAATGTGGGTGTTCTTGTTCGCTAGTGCGCCTCTTCCTACCCCTTCCGGGATACAGGCGTAAGCTTAAGTTATTTTTTTTTGTCACATACATACATGTCTGCCTCGGTGGCGTAGTGGTATTGCGTGCGCGGTACGACTATCATCCTGAGATCGCAGCTTCGAACCCCAAATCGGTCAAAGTGATATTGGATTTTTCTGTATTAGCCCGGAGCCTGGAATTTATGCCCGATATGTCAATAGGCTCGCCGCCTTTGGCGAAATGTGATTGTTCTAGTTCGCTAGTGCGCCTAGCCTACCCTTTCGGGGATACAGGCGTGAGCTTATGTATATTTTTTCTGCCTTCATCCCGATCCATTGTGGAATGGGCGTAACACATTGAGCATGTTGCACAAATTATTTGGCTTTGCTTTTACGACTTATTGTCCATGTGAAGTTATTTCCCTGTATGGTATCCAGTATTGGACACATTTCGAGTACGGAACACACGCGTTGTCTGACATTGGAACCCAGGACATGGCGGTCCAGAACGATGGAGACTACAACAAACCCAAGTTAATTTTTTTTTTAATTAAGTGGTAGAGCTACGCTGTAGACTGTTACATCTACAGCATGAATGGGCCAGCTCGAGTGTTTGGTACAACTGTCGCACAGAAAACCAAAGACATTTAATATTAATAACTATATAGCAAGCAAGTTTCCATACGAAAAAAAATATCAAAAGCTTCAGTACCGCCATCAACCACTTCTTACAATGTGAGGGCGAATATTACAATTTACACCCTAGAATGTTTTGTGAATGGTTAAGAATCACGTAAGACAAGTTTATTCTCTCAATATTATTATGCTGGCTGACCTGGCGCGCGTATATTTCAAATAAGCTGAGCTACTTATGACCATTAGGTCATAACTTTTGGATCACAAGTTTTGTGCTGTCTTCCCGTCTATATACTGTTGAATGTCTTTGCATTTTGTGTTTTAGGTATCTTGGGCTATAGTGACCATTTACCATCAGGTGACCCACTTTCTCGATTGTCAGGCTCTGCCATAAAAAAGAAAAAAAGTAAATTCGAAAGTGCTTGTTTTTCAATCAGTACGTCACCGATCCCTGCTGACCGCTGAGCCGAGGGCGCGATTTAAAATAAGATATCTCCCGGCGACCTGTGACCGGCCCACATAAATCGACCGAATATGAACGCTCTGTGCCTGTGCGTGGATTATACGTGGCCGGGACTATATAACCCACCTTTATGTAGCTCTATTGTATGCCTTTATGTTTATCTCCACTTTTGTTTAGTTACATAAGCGAAGCTCAGTGACATTTGTATCTAAGAAATGGAGGAAAACTGTTTAGGAATATGTTTTTTATCGTCTTATTAGTACAGACTACAAATTACCTCGGCTGCCTCGGTGGCGTGGTTGTATTTCGGTACGACTGCCATCCTGAGGTCTCAGGTTCGATCCCGGGTCGGGCAGTGATATTGGATGTTTCCATATCAGCCCGGAGTCTGGAATTTGTGCCCGATATGGCGATGGGCTCGCTCCCTATAACATCTGGGACGGAACTTAGCTCGGCGAAATGTGGGTGTACTAGTTTGTTAGTGCGCCTCTGCCTACCCCTTCGGGGATACAGGCGTGAGCTTATGTTATGTGTTATTAGTACAAACTAATTAATAAATACACCAACCAACTTTACAGTCACACGCATTGTCCCATTACCCTACCTATCCCACTCCCTTTTGCCTCCCCTTCCATTCCATCCTTTTCCATTCGGTTGGAGATCACTTACCATGAGGTGACCCATCTGCTCGTTTGCCAGTCTCTGCTATAAAAAACACACACACATAGTCCTCACCCACACTAGATTTAATCTGTATCATGGGTATCAGAGACTTCGAGAGACTTTTGGTCTCGTAACATCCAGACCCGAAACAAATATCTGTGTGCCACACAAACATTTCTCTTTTTTGGCAGACGGCCAACCCAGTAAGTGGTTATGGACATCGGCAATGCCAGGGGTACAGCTAAGCCCCTGCTACCGTGTAGATGCTATAAGCCTTGTTTGAAAGCCATGTCATAGCGCCGAAGAGGGCCACCGTGGGGTTTTTAGTCGATATTGTCGGTGTAGGGTGTACATAGTGCTAGGGACTCGGCCCAACGGTCGCCTGGACGCTTTCGATCTCCCCCAGGCGGCTTAACCTTGGGTCGTAAGACTGGCGAACCCGACATACCCGTCACATCGCTCTCAAGGCGTGGCGTAAAAACGCTTTTCCGGCGAAAATAAAAAAAAAATACATAGTGCTGCGGCAACACCGAGGAGGCGCGTTCATTCCAGAGTTTGGAGTTTGTTTGCGGGAATCGAACACGCGGCATCTCTCTTCACAGCCCACTGCGGTACAAAGCCTGTCCAATAATAAATAATCTTTCGATATCCAATGCATTCGTTCGCGTCTGCCTACACTCCAACAGGTTCAGTCACAACGATGCATTCAAAAGCAAACCTTAAACTCCGTTGATTCAATAACAATACCCATTATTTTCCCAAAGTAAATGTATAATACGTAATTTTTTGTCTAATGCCATATAAATCTTTTTGACGTAGTCGAATCGGCTGTACCGACCCGATCAGTCAACGGTAAAGTAATCATCACAGGACTTTCGACTTTATCACGTACACACAAGGTTCGTCACCGAATCCTTGACAGATAATACGTCTTTGTTGAAAATAGTTTTATGAAAATAGGCGATTTTATGACTGCGTACCGAATGCCTAGATTATGCCGGGTAAATAAAGCATTGTTCATATGACTATCGACTTTGTGGGATGTATTTAGAGTATGTTATTGCTTGGTGATTTTCAGCAATAGAGGAATCATTTTGTATGTACGGTAACAGATCAATGAAGTCATCGAAAGAATGGAAAGCAATATAATAAGACACTTTTATGCTGTTTTGATATCGGAGTTGTAAAGCGGAGTGTAAAAATTTCTTTATAGGCGTATAAGTTCCTGTTTTTTCATACGAGTAAAGTTTTTTGTGAGGTTATCGTATTTCATAAATATCAGTAACTGACTGTCTCGGTGGCGTGGTTGTATTTCGGTACGACTACCGTCCTGAGGTCTCGGGTTCGATCCCCGGGTCGGGTTAAGTGATATTGGATTTTTCCATATCAGCTCGGAGTCTGGAATTTGTGCCCGATATGGCGATAGGCTCGCCCCCTATCACATCTGGGACGGAACTAAGCTCGGCGACATGTGGGTGTACTAGTTCGCGAGTGCGCCTCTGCCTACCCGTTTAATGATAAATTATATACATAGATAACAATTATTAATTATAATACTCTTAAGGGTTTGTCATTACCGTGGTCATACGAGTCATTACCATTATTATTACTCAACGACGGTAATGACGTTTTTTTTCGCGGAAATGCCCATTTGTGTTATCCTTTACGCAAAAACGAAATGGATTTTGATCAAAGTTTAGTTATTTTCATAAAATTATACAGCAGAATAACTCATAGGCTTCTTTTTATCGCGGAAAAATGTACATAGCGGGATATTTCCACGCGCACAAAGCCACGCCAACAGCAAATTTAGAACCTCCTCTTTTTTATGTCGGTTCAACAAGTCATTGTTTACCGCAATAAAAAAATAAAGAATGCAAGAAGTCAACAAAATCGTATATTAAAAGAACTTTTATCTAAAGACCGCAGTTAAACGTCACGGTCTTTTCAAATTCCCAGACGTTAAAAAGTGCTTCGACAGCGAAATTCTAGAAATTATGTTTTGAATTTAAAAATCTTCGCAATCCTTTTAAGTTTGTAAAATCGAAGCACTGTACAGGCTTCATTTGAGTGACATTGTCCAGTATCCTTTGAACCCCGTTCCGCACCCCCCGGGCCCTATAAAACCTGATTCCAGAGGAACCTAGAGAGGGGGGGAGGCCTTGTTCCACCGGTCGTCATGTATGCAAGCGTTGTTGACGGCCGGTGTAAGCTGAGCTCTAGAGGCGAGGCCTTTGTCTCCACTTCCACCGTTTTGGTGGGAGAGTGGGGGGTCTAGTTAGGGTGGGTTTTGGAAGGATTCTCGCACAATGAATTGCATTAAGCGACAGGGCCTCCACTAGCTATGAATGCTTTTAATGTATGGATACGATTTGATCGCCCCGGGCGTGTAGTGTTGTGTAATAATAAATATGTTCGATATCGATGAATATGCCCATATTGTTGCCTTCTTGGTCTAGTGGCAGCGTATATGGTCTATGGACCGAGAGGTCGTGAGTTCGATTTCCAGGTTGGGCAAAGCTAATTGTTCTAATTTAATTTGCCCGGGACTGGATCCCTCAAAGGGGGGGTTGATGTCAGGCAGGCAGCCGATCGTAAAACTTAGCCAAGTACATTCTACAACTGCTTGAGAGAGTGTGTTGCGCCGACCCCTTAGGTGGAATAAGGGCAGGTAGAAAGAAAAAATCGATGAATACGTTTAACCTACGTTAGCTAAATATAAATGTTGATAAATTATTACATGAGTATTGTGTACTTTTACTTTTAAAGATACACAAAACAAGACGGAGACCAAAAACCTAATAGGAAACAAAATTATTAAATTAGTTACTCATGCTTGAAAATCTATTTGTTTTGCATCCACGTACCCAGGCTCACAACTCCGAGGTTCTGGGTTCATATCCGGGCAATCACAATTCGTGTGTGATTTCCAGTATGGGAATAGGCTCGTATATCATATGAAGGATATAAGTTCCGGAGGACATTACTTTATTTTATCGATATTACTGTCACATTGCTATGCACTTCTCCACCACAGTAGGGCATTATCAGTGGGACAGTAACACAAGCGATATTGTGTATTTATCGATATCGATAGAGGACGTGTAGTCCGCACATCCTTAGCCCGGCGAAAGCTTCAAGTCACGACTGGTTAGCTTACACAAGGATCTTATTATTTCTTACTGTTTGCGAGCGGCGCGTTCCTCGTCTACTTATTTTTCAATTTTAACATATCACAAACGTTTTTATTTACGCTACGTAACTTAATACGTTCGGGTTTGCGTTTTATTAAATCTTTAGTATAAGAATGTATCGTTTGTATACTCATTTTTGTTATCCTGGATCACGAAATGGGTAGGCGTAATTATTATTATTATTTCATTTCCGCCCTGTGGAATGGGGGCGTTTAGAGAATTCCGCCACGGTATCCCCTGCCTGTCGTAAAAGGCGACTAATAGGGGCTATCTGTCTATCAGAGGTCGTGGGCGCGCAGCGGGGGGCTGTTTCAGCGCCTGCACAAGACGACCATAAGATGGACAGTAGGACGTGTTGGCTTCGTCGCTAGCATTGACGCCGATGGCGTCTTTTGGTGTAGGGGGCGTTAGAGCCCTTCCTATAAACAGAGGTAGGCCGCAATGCGGCACCGAGCAAGGGCGGCTCCGGCTGAAGCCGAGGCGCTTCTCGTCTTGGGAAACCCGAAGCCGTCCTTAATGCGCCGATGGGGGCCATCGCGGGGTTTTGGTTGGTATTTCCGGTATAGGGTGTAAATAGTGTTAGGGACTCGGCCCAGCGATCGCCTGGATGTCAATCATCCTTCCCAGGTGGTTAAATGCTGGGTCGTAAGACCGGCGAGCCCAACATAACCATCCCACTTTCCCCCGGAGTAGGTTGGTAGCGATAAATCGTTTTCCCCGCGTAAACAAAAAAAAAAAAAAAAAAAAAAAGGCGTAATTATTACATTTTTGCTAAAGATGATAAATACTGGGAGTATTTATTATACTGGAGCATTTGGACCCGTCGCAATCTCAAATACAAATTATAACAACTCAACCTGGGCTTTGAATCAAATGTACGATTTTCATTTTAAGTACACTACAAGAAGACCATAGGTCTAACTGTTTTTATTAGTAGAATTTGATTGATGCAAATAACTTATCCAACCCATAAAAATCTTGTAAATCGGTCCACATTATCGGTACATTTTGGATATTCATCCAACACATAAAAATCTTCGTCAGCTGTATCCAGAATAGAATTCACTCCAAGAGTGGTCGCAGATAAATTGGGAAATATAATTGAATAGTATACTAGACTTATTAGACTTAGCAGCGATAGCTCAGTTGGGAACGGTATGGACTGCCGAGACAAGTATCGGAGGTTCGAAACCAACCCCAAAATGGAGCATACACCTCTGACTTTTCTATGTTAAGTGTATTTTCATTGTGAAATATCGCTTGCTATAACGGTGAAGGAAAACATCGTGAGGAAACCTGCATACCCGAGAATTTCTTCACAGGAATTTCGAAGGTATGTGAAGTCTGCCAACCCGCATTAGGCCAGCGTGGTAGACTAAGGCCTAACCCCTCTCATCAGTAGAGGAGGCCCGTGCCCAGCAGTGGGACAGTAATATTACAGGGCTAATATTATTATTTTATTATAGTATACTAGACTTACTGATTAGGGCATAAAATCCAATTTTCAATTTTAATATCTAATCATATTTTAGTTAGGTGTGTCAGGATCGTTGCTTGTGGCGCTCAATAGACTCTGCCTACCCCAATGGGATACAGACGTGAGTGTGTATGTATGTATCTAATATTTTCGTGCTTTTGTACCGCAAAAATATTTATGTTTGTAACTGTAGGTATTGTTAAATATATGCAATTGAGCCCCAGTCAGATAGATTTAATATTACTTACTACAAATAGACTTTCTTTTATTTTTCAACAATTTTCTTACGCGGGAATGATGTGCCGATCCTCTCTTTTTTTAATAGTTTTGTGGAATACAGGCCAAATGGCCAACCAAGATCTGTGCTCAATAAATATAATTAAACATTATAATTGTGTAAATAATTGAGATGGTTTTTTTTGTGATTAATTATTGGGATTGTGTATTATATTCTGTAATTTATTTTGTCTAAGTATATTATTATCGTTTGCTTACAGTATATTAAAAATAACCTAATTTTAAAACCTTAAACACTTAAGTGCATACGTGCCAAATCTGAAGATTTTCTAAGTAAAATAAATAGCGTTCCGAAAGTCAGGCGGATAAACGTACATAATCGGGGGCAACACTACTCTCCGAAATGATGAATAGCCTCCAAGATAGATAGGGTTGGCTGAAATACTGCTCCGGTTGAAACACCGAACGTGTGGACTTGGATATGTTTTATTTACCCGACTGTTCCGGAAGGAGGCTAATGTTTCTGGAAATAAATACACCCAACAGTCACACACCTAGTCCTGACCCCACACTAGGTATAATCTGTATCGTCGGTGTCAGAGACTATGAGAGACTTTCGGTTTCACAACACCCAGATTTAAAGCAAATGTCTGTGGGTCACACAAACATTTGTCTCAATGTGGGAATCGAACCCGCGGCCTCTCGCTTCGCAGCCGGCAAATCGCCCGCTGCGCCACAGAGGCTGTCAAATAATTTGGTCTTATTCATTTGTACATTTTATTTATATTCCGTAATGTTTCCAGCCAATCTATCGTGAAGTCCTTGGTTCAGTGGCAGTGTGTAGGCTGAACCGGGAGGTCCTGGGTTCAATTCTCAGGTCAGCGTGGTGTTTTTCTAATATTATTTTCTCAGGATTGGCTCCCTAGATGGGGGTTAACATCAAGCAGGCAGCGGATCGTAAAAACAATATTCGACAAATATACCAATCAAGTACACTCCTTCTACCTGGCCTTATCCCACCTTAATGTGGGGTCGGCGCAAGACACTTTTTCAAGCATGTTGCAGAAAGGATTCGGCTTAGTTTTAACGACCGGATGCCTGCCTGACGTCAACCCCATCCATTCGCGGGCAAATTAAATTAGAAAACCCGCTTTGCCTAAACTGGGAACCGAACCCAGGAAACTCTCAGTCCACTAAGGGCTGCCACTAGACCAAGTAGGCGACCAATGGTTTACAGTTACACGATAAAACATATTCACAAGTTTAAAAACTGAACGGGCCGACTTCGAAACTTATCAGATCGTGACCAAATTTATATGAGACCACCCTTGAATCAAGCTCTATCGAACACAAAAAGAATTTTAAAAATCGGTCCACATTTATCGGAGATATAGCGTAACATACATAAAAAATACAGACGAATTGAGGACCTTCTCCTTTTTTGATGTCGATGGAAAAATCAAATCAAAATATAACCTACAAAATATTTTGAACCAACACCTTGCTGATGGCACATTCCCCATAGCACCTGTTCAAATTGATTTCGTTTATGGTATAAATATCTACAAACACCGTTAAATTAATTTTATGATGATGGTTAGTAACATATGGTGTTATTTTAACTCTAATTCAGTTTTCTTGTCATATGGTTATTGGTTCATAAAACGGGTGTTGTGAAACCGTAGATTTTGTCCGTCCGTATGACGACAGAATATACTTATATTAAGTAAAAGCAAAGAGATCTAATAATACTGACTATAGAGGGGCTAAAAATGATCTCAAAGATCAGTAACGCCATCTATCACTTATTACAATGCGAGGGTTATTATTACAATTTACACCCTAGAATGCATTGTGGTCAGTGGATATTCATGAATCACGTAAGACAATTATTTTATTGTCTAAACATCATGCCCCTTACTTATAAAAATATTTAAGCGCTGCTTATCTTTAACCATAGGTTGTCCCTTTCATTTTTAAACAATGTAACGCAAGGAAAAAGTGACAGGCTATTATTCTTGGCGAAAAGGTAAGCGAAAATGTTTTTTATAAGTATTACGCTGGCACGACCTTGCTCGTATTCAAATACGACTGATTGACTTATGACCACGAGGTCACAACTTTTGGATCACAAGTTTCATGCTATTGTCCCGTCTATATACCGTTGAATGTTTTTGAGTAAAAGTAGGTAGACACATTACTATGAATTGGTTGTAATAGATGTCGAGATTTTTTTTTTATCACAAGTACATACATACATAAGCTAACGCCTGTATCCCCGAAGGGGTAGGCAGAGGTGCACTAGCGAACTAGTGCACCCACATTTCGTCGAGCTCACTTCCGTCCCAGATGTGATAGAGGGCGAGCCTATCGCCATGTGGCTCTGTCCTTTGGGAATTCTGCTTACAAATTTTTTATTTCAGAGACTGGCAACAGAGTAAATGGGTCACCTGATGGTAAGTGATCTCCACCGCCCATAGCCACGCAAGACACAAAAATAATCATGGGTGCGTTGCCAACTTAAAAAGAGGGAAATAGGGATTGGGAAAGGGAGGTGGGATATTGGGCCAACGGAAATCTCATTCACCAAACGAAACGCGACAGCGAGCTGCCACTTTACGTCGGTCTTCAGTGAGATAGTGGTATCAAACGTGTCGAGCCCGCCCATTCGTGCTGTATACGTAACTGTCTACAGCGTGGCTCTAACACATGCTTAATAAATGGCGCAAAAAAGGTAATAATCACAAGTTTAAACTTAACGGACCGACTTAAAAATTGATCTGATCGTGACCAAATGTATACCACCCATGAAAAAAGCTCTATCGAACACAAAAATAATTTTGAAAATCGATCCACATTTGGCGGAGATATCGCGTAACATACATAAAAAAACAAAATACAGACGAATTGAGGACCTTCTCCTTTTTGAAAGTCGGTCGAAAATGTAACAAAATTGTACCTCAGTCCACACACTTCAAAGTCCCGGCCCCTTGTTAATCTATCACTCGGGAACTCGAACACAATCTGTACTTATTAAAGCCTACTTTGTATTGATACAAAGAGAGCCAATACTTTTCCATTACCTATGAACCCAGCTCGATAACCATCGACCTTTCTAAGTACGTTTCGAAGATAATAAATGATTTATCTCCACTAATATTATAAAGCTGAAAAGACACAGATTTCTGAGTTTGTTTTTTATTTTTTATATATTTTTTTTTTATTTGATTCACTAAACTGGACGACACACATAATTACATGCAAAGATAAATACTAATGAAGATAGTGCACAATGTGATTGCACTTCTAGTAGTTAATACAGCATGCCGTTGTTGTTTTGAGGTTATACTCAGGATAAAAGAAATTTGAAGCACCAGATATTTTTTAGGGTTCCGATGAAAATTACCCAAATAAAACCCTTAGAATTTTGCCGTGTCCGTCTGTCTGTTTAACTGTCTATTGTTGTAAACTGAAACACAACAGCGGCCCCAGCAGGAAAATTTCTGGCAATCGTAGATGTATTCGAGCTCGATGCGCGTCTGTGAAACTGGTATGAAATATTAACCAAATGTCACCAGTGCGCAGCGAGCTCGAATACATTTACGATTGCCAGATTTTTTTCTGCTCGGGCTGCAGTGCTTGGACAATGCGGCTTGACGCTAGAAACAGACAATGCGATGGTTTCAAGTTTACTAATGATCTGGATAATCGAGTAATTTTCATAATCGATTATTTTTATTATTTTATTTTTAATCGACTTATCGATTAATCGATTACGTATTAAAAATATTAATTAATACGAAAAATAATAAATAATAATAATAAGCACACCCAACAGTCACACACCTAGTCCTGTCCTGTATAACCTGTATCGTGGGTGTCAGAGACTATGAGAGACTTTCGGTCTCACAACACCCAGACTTGAAACAAATATCTGTGGGTCACACAAATATTTGTCTCAATGTGGGAATCGAACCCGCGGACTCTCGCTTCACAGCCCGCTACTCGCCCTCTGCGCCACTGAAGCTGTACTACTACAGCTGTAATACTACAAACTTACACGAATTTTAGCGACAATTGGAATAATTTTTAGTGTAACATAATCGATTAGGGTATCGTAAGGATAATCGATTAGCCAGACGTAATCTCGCATGTACCTTCCACCAGTAGGGTTATGTCAATACTATGCCATCATAAGTGCATTTATAATAATTTAATACAAAATATAGTACTTATGATAGGATATAGAAATCTAATATAATTAATATGATATCCTTATCTACAGCTAATCAGAACTAGTCCGCATAGAAAGTTGATAAATTGCTTATTAGCCAGCTGAGGTCCGTATCCCCGACTGTGCGACATTGGATATTAATATATTTTTTATTTATTTAATGACTGCCTCGGTGGCGTGGTTATATTTCGGTACGACTACAGTCCTGAGGGCTCGGGTTTGATCCCCGGGTCGGGCAAAGCGATATTGGATTTTTCCATATCAGCCAGGAGTCTGGAATTTGTGCCCGATATGGCGATAGGCTCGCCACCTATCACATCTGCGACGGAACTAAGCTCGGCGAAATGTGGGTGGTCTGGTTCGCTAGTGCGCCTCTGCCTACCCCTGCGAGGATATAGGCGGTGAGCTTATGTATGTATGTTATTTATTTAACACAAAAAAATGAATTCGAATCCTAAGCTACCCGAAACGCGTTTTTTCTAAAACCCTTTGTCCGGAACTGAAACCCCTAAAAAGTGACATCATGTGCCTATATTCCGTTCGTAAAAACTAGGCCAAATCCTTTCTGCAATATGACTATGTTACTCATAACTTTGTTTACAAGGCATAACGAAGAATAATAAAAAAAACAACA
The DNA here is from genome assembly GCA_036417725.1 of Clanis bilineata. Taxonomy (NCBI): domain Eukaryota; kingdom Metazoa; phylum Arthropoda; class Insecta; order Lepidoptera; family Sphingidae; genus Clanis; species Clanis bilineata. The sequence goes on along the minus strand of CM071155.1, from coordinate 14,753,582 downwards.
CCTAAAGGGATAAAAAGAGGGTTTAATGTATAAATGTAGAAACGATAGAAATACTACGGGAATGACCCGCACGTGGATGGAGTCGCAAGCAAAAGCTAGTTATTATTAATCGAATTAAAAAATCAGGTTATCAATTCGACCCTAAATTTCCCTCTCTCGCTTGCCCAATCCACTTTCCCTCCCTTTCTATTCCGTCCTTTTAGTTTGGCAACGTACCCATGATTCATTTTGTGTCTTGGGTGTTTATGGGCGGTGGAGATCTCTTAACAACAGGTGACCCATCTGCTCGTTTGCGTCTCTGTTTAAAAAAAATCGTATTGTTACTTATCGCCGTCCACTGCTGGACGTAGGCCCCAAGTGAGCGCCAGCCATCTGACCCGTATGTATGTACTAATTTTGTTTTAATTGCATAATATTCGTATATGTTAGTATAGCCATAAATGTATGTATTTGTTGAAAGCGATATTATATCGTGCGATACATAATACTGCACATGGATACAACCGATGACAGGGACCGGGTAATGACACGGGAATATCAAAGTGCAGGCGTATCGCAGGTGTTCCTTAGCTAGTGATGTAACGTGATACTGCGAGTATTGCAGTTCGAATTCGCAAGCAATTCTAATGTAAAATATGGATGTGATATTATCATAATCTTATGTAGGGACATGTAACGTAATGATGTTTGAAATTACTGATCGGGAATTGAACCTTGTGCTTCCAGCTGTTCTGTATTTAAATTATTAATTTGCAAAAAATATTTTAATTTATTTTTGCTTACGGACATTGCATATAAAGATGGTAAGTGATTACCTCTTATATCGTCGGTAATGCCAAACTGCCATGTAGCTAAACTAGTCATCGGATTTTAACAAATTCGGGGTCAATCGATTCGTTTTTAAGGTCCGGGTGACATAAACAAAATTTTCATCAGAATCATAGAAGAAGAAGGTATGTTTTTGTAGTCGAGTTTTAGTTTTAAACTTATAAAATAATCAAAATTTTAGATTACAATGAAATTGACAAAGTATCCCCCAGAGGGGGTGTCATCAGGTAGGCAGCCGTTTGTAAAAAGTAAGCTGAATAATTTCTATCACAAGAAAATAGTGTGTTTCGCCAACCACTTTGGAGTAGGATTTTGATTTATAGCAGAGATTGGCAAACGAGCAGATGGGTCACGAGATGATAAGTGATCTCCACCGCCCACAGACACCTCAGATACAAAAATAATCAAGGGTGTGTTGCCAACCTAAAGAAGGGAAATAAGGATTGGGAAAATCCACCGGAAATCTCACTCACCGAACGAAACCGTCTACAGCGTGGCTATACCACTCAAAAAAGGCTAAGAACAGGTGAAAAGAATAACGTGAAATTACAAGTCGAACACACGAGAATAGTGTCCACAGATAGGGCTGATGACAGCTTGTCTATAACGACTTGTGAGTACCGACTACCGACTGGTGGCAAATTGCAGGTGTTCCACCGCGCGGCAGATTACTGAGCAGTGACGTCACGTTCCGTGATTCTATTCGTGTTCACGTAGTATGCGAACTTGCTGCGTTCCGTTTATTTGATTTTGAACAATTAACCGACTCCAAAAAGGAGGTTTTTATGAATACAGCTATAATTTATGTACGCATTATGTAAGCAAAATTATGATGATTTTGGGTATTTTTTTGTGGTGTTTGTAGGAACTCACGATAGCAAAAGAGTCGTGGTTCTGTTTATAGTTGAAAGGAGTGGGGAATGGGAATTGAGAATAGGGGGCGAGTTGCTAATCTACATCGGTTCTCTGTGAGACTGATGTCCAACCAATTGAGGCCTTTCGTAATGTAGACATGTCTATAGAATGTATTTATTCAATTACAACGTTTCGCATTTTTAATATTATTGATACTTTAAATATGGCACATCACTACTTACTTTTACTGATAAATACGTCGATCGATGTGTCCTAGGAGAGCGTACCGCGAGATAAAACATTGGAGAGATATCTAGATATTCATAATTAGTATCTACTATGTAATGAGGGATGAGTATGTATTGTATTTGAGAAAGTATTTTTAAAATATCTTTGGATAGCAGTGTTGCAATTTGCAGAAGCCGGAAGTCCGGCATGATTCGAGTGACGATGATGATCTACATAATTGTTTATAGGTTATTCGACTGCCTTACGCTTACAGGTGTATTATAGTCATTTATTATTCTCAGATTAAAAAATACCCTATGGAACGAAATTTAGGAGGACCTTACCTCTTTTCGCCAATCCCAATTCTTCAAGGTGTGAAAATCACAATTCTTCTAGTAGGTATTGTGGATGTTGTTGCAGAGTCCGAAACTCTTGTATAATAACGAAATAACACAACGCAAAAATATTTATGTAGAATAAAAAGGTGCATTACCATCCATATGATGTTTTCCTTTACCGTCGCAACCGCGATACTGATGGCAAGAAACAGCAAAACATCTCCACTGTTACTCTAAAAATAAACAACGTAACAAAACATTTCAAGATCCGATATCGCGTCATAGAATCATAAAACAATTTGCCAAACCACGGCGAGGCACAATAAATCGTTATATTACGCCGCCTGTGGCCATACGGACCCCTTATTTTAACATAATAGCCAGATATGCAAAGTCAAGTAATGGAATCACTCTATCGAACTAATGTACCGATGAATAGAATAGTGATTTATTACATCTCGCACAAGAAAAATGACTATAAAACACAGAATTATGTTTATAATGCACGATACGATGTCGGATAGTATAAGCTCACACCAGAATCCCGGATCAGCGGGTTTAGACAAGTGGTTTATGCGCTAGTTAAATAGAATAGTCGAATATAATAAATGTATGGGAATGACATAAGAGTACACAGCATAAGCCACTATACTAGTTCGCTAGTGTGCCTCTGCCTAGCCCTTCTGAGATACAAGCGTGAACTTATGTATGTGATTTAATAATCTTGACTAGTTTCATACTTAAGTGAGTTGTAGACCAATAAAAAGATACTCTCTAAACTAATTTATATTTTTCCATCCATTAAAATAAAATTTCTACTCATAATAATTATTTTATATGGCGTATAGGATTATCGTATCATTAATATTGAGTAATGATACGATAATCCTGAAACCTGCATTGGTGGGTCAGGATAGAGATAGTGATTGCACTATCTCTATCCTGACCCACCAATGCAGGCTATAGCTATATGGGACAGTTGAATCCATTTAAGGTTTCAGGGAAGTTTCTGACGATTACGACACGACAAATCGTACGATATAAAAAGAGCGCTCGACAAAACCGTTTGCTCTTTAGAAGATTATCAGCTAACGTGCCTTTTTAGCTGATTTAGATTTATGCTCGCCAAGTTAATGAACTGTGTTTTTTATATTTATTATATTGAGAAATGATATTGATTGATAACAGAATTAATACTGAATGCTTTACTTAAATTGAGATTGCTTTATGTTTACGCTCTATAAGTATTACTTAAATATGATGATATTTAATAAACGGTAAACTATTATTAATATTTGACTATTAATGCTTTTGTTGGGGTTGATAGAAGTGAAATTCAATTACCAGCTCTTTGTTAGTGGCAGTGCCAAGTCTGAATCTGTGAGGTCCTGAGTTTAATTCCCATGTTGGACAATGCACAAATGAGTGTCGAGTGATATAGGGCCTTCCTTATAAAATCGCAGGTCGCAGAAAGTCGCTAGATGCAGGCCGCTTCCAGCAGGTCGCGAAATCTTTGGCGAGGCCTATGTCCAGCAATGGACGTCCTGTGGCTGATGATGATGGTGATTTCCGTCCCAGATGTGATTTGCCAGAGCCTATCGTTATATCGGGAAAAATCTAGACTCATTGATACTGAATAACATAACATAAGCTCACGCCTATATCCCCGAAGGGGTAGGCAGAGGCGCACTAGTGAACTAGTACACCCACATTTCGCCGAGCTTAGTTCCGTCCTAGATGTGATAGGGGGCGAGCCTATCGCCATATCGGGCACAAATTCCAGACTCCGGGCTGATATGGAAAAATCCAATATCACTTTGCCCGACCCGGGGATCGAACCCGAGACCTCAGAAACGTAGTCGTACCGAAATACCACCACGCCACGGAGGCAGTTGAATGAACAAATGAGTCGTGATAAGGGACCTTACTTATAAAAATAGTTTAGCTGAGCAAATGGCTAAGAATAATAATTATAAAAAATACCCAACAGTCACACACATGGACGTGACCCCACACTAAGATCGTGTCTTGTGTCGTGGGTATCAGGAACTACGAGAGACTTTCGGTCTCACAACACCCAGACCCGAAACAAATATCTGTAGGCCATACAAACATTTGTCTTGATGGGATCGAACCCGCGGCCTCTCGTTTCATAGCTGGCTACTCGTCCGCTGCGCCACTGAGGCTGTCTAATAGGCTGTCACTTTTTTCCTTGTGTCACATTGATTGAAAATAAAAGGGACAGGCTATTCTTTACCATTTGCTCAGTTAAACTATTTTTATAAGTAAACCTCATAAGGTTTGTCTGCTAAGTATTAACCCCGAGTCTTGAATTTGATTTCTTGTCTGAGGATGGCCAATTAGAGAGCTAGCACACCCACATTTAGCCGACCTTATTTCCGTCCCAGATCGTCAGGACAGACGACCTGATAAAGGTCGCAGGAAGTCGCTAGATGCAGGCCGCTTCCAACAGGTCGCGAAATCTTTGGGAAGGCCTATGTCCAGCAATGGACGTCCTGTGTCTGATGATTATGATGATTTCCGTCCCAGATGTGATGTGGCAGAGCCTATCGTTGTATCGGGAAAAATTTAGACTCCTTGATATTGAATAGAAAAACCCAAAATCACATCGACTCGAGGATCGAATCCGAGACCTCACGACGGTGGACGCAATGCAACTACGCCACCAAGACAGATATCTGTTGATTTGCTTGCTATAAACATATATAGAAGGTCTCCAATAATAATTAATAATTATAATTTCTTGCCTGCCTCTGCCTCGGTAGCATAGTTGTATTTCGGTACGACTACCATCCTGAGGTCTCGGGTTCGATCCCCGGGTCGGGCAAAGTGGTATTGGATTTTTCCATATCAGCCCGGAGTCTGGAATTTGTGCCCGATATGGCGATAGGCTCGCCCCCTATCACATCTCGGACGGAACTAAGCTCGGCGAAACGTGGGTGTACTAGTTGGCTAGTGCGCCTCTGCCTACCCCTTCGGGGATACAGGCGTGAGCTTATGTTATGTTATAATTTCTTGCTGTCTTTCTTTTTTTTCTTTCTTTCAATAAAGCTCGCCTGACACGCAGACCGCATCCAATGAACCTTAAAAAGTACTAAATTAACCCGTCAGAGGCGGCACATATATATGTTCCATAAGCGTATGGGCCACCGGAGGCCGAGCCGCCCGTGACTATTATTCCCTAGCAATTCTAAAAACACAACAACCTCCTTGTTAATTTTATTTAAAAGGTATGAATTAACAAACATCAGATAAAATTGTTTTGCGAATCGCATTCTCAAAGAATTTTAGACCTTTACGATTTGAAATAAAGTTTGTATTAACTTGAATGGGTTTTGTAAACAAATGTGGCCATGTGAAAGAATTTTCACTTGTAATTTTTGCAATAAATCGTCCAGATCGCGTGACATCGGCAGGTGGGTAGATAGGCCATCAAAATGGTCGGTTTTGTTAGCGACTATTTTTGATGGCAGAGTTCGTTCGATATGCGTACACCTATGAATTTTTATCGCATGCCTTAGTTGGTTGCTATCCGAAACTTGTGATGCATTTTTGAACCGTTTTAGCAAGATTTTTTTTTTTTGCAGAGACTGGCAAACTAACAGGGAATCAACTAAGAATTAAGTGATAAGGGGCATAGGAGTGATTTTCTTATTCACCTTTCCAGCCAAATCCTGCAAGCTTCCTGTTTTATTTTCCCGTCAATTCCCAGCTAGCATTCCTGGCATATCCCGTTCACTTTTCTATAATTGGGTACTTGATTAATATTTTTTTATTGATTTTATATGAAATTATTATTGAATTTATTATTCATTGAAATAAAATTACTTTTACGGATTTTATCACGATTTGGTTTTAATTTTTATTCCCGACGTTTCGAAGGCTTTGCAGTCTTCGTGGTCACGGGTTGGACTGAGATGTCATTTGTCCAAAAATGTTAGTATTACAAAATCTACCTTCATTTTAGAATTATACAGATTTTTAAAAAGTTAACCGTTTATGTTCCGATCTACGCAGTACGAGCTCACAGTGTCTTGAGGTCTGGCAGCTGGTCTTTTGGGTTCCGATTTGATTAAATGTATAATTGGATCCCAGGCTTGTGCAAGCTTCCAACCATCTTCTCTATTGAAATTAGGATGTTTTTTAATTTCAATAGCCTCGCGTATCATCCTAGGTAGGAATCGTTGTTCTTTGGCAAGGATTTGTGGCTTGTCAAATCTTAGGTAATGTTTGGAGCCTTCCTCTGAATGTTCGGCAACTGCAGACTTCGTAGAGCGTCGGTGTTTCACTTCAGCTATATGTTCTTTTACGCGGGTCCCTATATTACGCTTTGTTTGTCCAATATAAGAGAGACCACAGTCACAATAAATTTTGTACACGCCTGGTTCTTGCAGAGGTATGTTACACTTGACGGGTGGTAGGAATTGACTAATCTTCTTAGGCGGCTTGAAATAAGTTTTTATAGAAGCACGCTTCAGGATATAGCCAATCTTGTCGGTGACTCCTCTTACATATGGTAATACAACCGGGACGCGTTCAACAGTGGCTGGTTTCACTCGGTTTCTGTGACGGCGCCGTGGAATTTGGAGCTTGTTGTCGCGCAGGACTTGCTTGACATGATGCAGCTCAGCGGCAAGATGTTCCTCGTCACAGATTCCTTGTGCTCTCTGAAACAAAGATTTACCCACGGTAGCTAACTGTTTCGGATGGTGGTGAGATTCTCCATTCAGGTATTTATCAGTATGGGTATTTTTCCTATACACAGTGTGACTCAAGGACTCATCAGAATTACGGATAACTAAAACATCTAAGAAAGCAAGAGATTTATTCTGTTCTAACTCCATAGTGAATTTAATTTTGTTGTTAATGGAGTTAAGATGATTTAAAAATGCAGCTACTTTATCTGATGGTAAAATTGTGTAAGTATCATCTACGTACCGTTTGTAAAACCTTGGTGAGACCGGGGCAGTGCTCAGGGCTGTCTCCTCAAAGTCCTCCATGAATATATCGGCGACTACTGGAGATACAGGTGAGCCCATCGCTACACCCTCCACTTGTACATAGAATTGATTATTCCACAACATATAGCCAGATGTGAGGCAATGTTTGAGTAGTTCTGCATATGCCAGGGGTATGTTGTTCTCTGTTAACCTCTTAGATACAATTTCAATGCAGTCTTGTATTGGTAAGCTTGTAAACAGCGACTGAACATCAAAACTGACCATGGTTTCATTGTCAGCTAATTTTAGGTGTTTAATATCACTGACAAATTGGTATGAATCCTTCACAGAAGCCCTAGTGTTTCCTCTGAGTGGTGAAAGGACTTTTGCTACGTGCTGAGCCAATCTGTAGGTTGGTGTGTCGATTTGACTCACAATGGGACGTAGCGGGGCACCTGGTTTATGTATTTTTGGTAACCCATACATTTTTGGTGGTTTTGCTGACGATGGGATGAGTAAGTTTACGTCTAAGTTCAATGAGTCGGAGTAATTGCGTATTAAAGAGCAAAGCCTTCGAAACGTCGGGAATAAAAATTAAAACCAAATCGTGATAAAATCCGTAAAAGTAATTTTATTTCAATGAACAGCATTCGCGTAAACTTAAGAAATGAATTTATTATTATTGAATTATCATTGAATTTTATATGAAATTATAATTGAAAATAATTATTGAAATATTCTCAAGATAAAAAAGTTATAAGCATTTGAAATTTGGTGTACCTTCAAACTGCAGAAAAGAGAAGTGTCAGTAAAATCGCGTTAGGGCCATAACGGTACGTGTGTTAGAAAGGGATAGCAAGTTATCCCCACTCTTGCTTATTGCAGATTTTTAAATATGAATAACTGACTCATTTTTCAACCAATTTCGAATCTGATTATACAGAAGAGGTTCTTTTTTGTTTAATTTGGTAGTACATATAAAAATGTGTACAAAATCAAACATAGTCATATCCAATTCACAACCCTTTATCTAATTTTGGTTACTGTGTCTATACCTACCTGCTTGTTTCTAAATTGATAGTGTTATAACCACGGGCGTAAAAAAAGATCTCCGGTGGCCGAGACGCTTATGTAACATATATGTGCCGCCTCCAACGGATTAAACTTGTCATTATTGTAAAGTTGACTTTGGAGAATACATGGTTTACTACACAGTCACTGTACATTTCTGCCTTAGTCCTGAATAGAAGCGACACTGCAGCGGCACGCAGGCGATAGGCTTTGTCTCCTCTCCGTTATCAGATAGAATCCACAATGTAAGACGTCACAGCAAAGCCTCTTAGCCTTTGTGACGTCACAAAGCCGCCGATTACATGAGTTGCATTCAAATGATAACATATAGATGTATGACCATTGTATATATTTTGACCATATTACTTCGGCCCGGGGTATAACACACAGAGATCTATAGAGCGAACTTCGAATAAGTTAGTGTCAGAGAAAATAACTCAGTGAGGATTTGGAATTTTTCATTCGAACTTCGACTTAGTCCGAGTCATTTTTTGCAAGTAAACCGACTGACAGACAGACTAAGCAATTATTTTCTTGTAAAAATCTACTCCGACTAAATTAAAGTTCGATTTAATAATTCCAAATCCTCAGGGAGTTCGTTTCTTTGACTTAGACTTAGTCGAAATTCGCTCGAGATTTAAGATAAATTCAGATCTATTTCAGTGCTTAAAGTTGCATTAAGTCATCTAGAAGTTTCGAACATGCAGTTTCCCGTTACAATGTCATATTCTTTATTTCTACCTGCCCTTAACTTACCTTTATGTGGGGTCGGCGCAACACTTTTTCAAGCATGTTACAGAACGGATTTGACTTCGTTTTTACAACCGGCTGCCTGTCTGACATCAACCCCCTCTGAGGGATCATCATATTGCTTCATCTAAAACAGCGGTTCCCAAACTTATTTTGTCTACTGCCCACTTTGAAAATAAATATTTTTTTAGCGCCCCCCATTTCTTTAACCTACTTAAAAACTACTATAAGTTCAAATTAAGTAAATTATTGTGACCTATTTCAGCGGAGATCCCCTTTTTTTCTGGGTCTTTTACCGCCCCCCTTTAGGCATGCAGCGCCCACAAGGGGGCGTTATCGCCCACTTTGGGAAATACTGGGAAATACTACTCTAAAACACACACGCCTGATTTACCCAAAGGCTGTCAACCGAAATCTAATTAGTCTGTGTGCACACTCGTACTATATGCCGTTTAGCGTTCGGTTATATGTTGCTATTTGATTACAATTGTACTTTATAATAACAGGTGCTGTAGGAACGGCCGCGGGCGTTTTCAACGTGAACGCTGTGTTGCTCTTTGTGAGGCGGATAAGTTGTGGAAGGTGCCGGGAGCGGGTATAATCGCTTCAGCTTGTGAAATGGGGCTATGAATTGGTTGTAAGGGCCACGACAAATCCCTATTTATCCCAAATCTCGATTTAAAAACAGGAGTGAGCTATAGAAAGAAAGAAAGAAAGAAATACATTTTATTTGTCCATATACAAGGCCACAAGTACAATTTATTCGAGCTAATATACTGTTACTACAATAAATTACATATATAAAAGGCTTAACGGGATATACCCAATTAATCATTGCGACCTTTCAATGAACAAAAAGGCCACGGGCTCAGCAGGATAAATGTAGTTTAGGTTTAACTCTAGATTAGCAATAGCGCTGCAATTCGCCCTAAATGTTTTATTTTTTGATGCTTCTATATTTATCTTTCCATCTGATCTTTTCGTAATGTGGGGTCGGCGTAACAGTTTTTCAAGCATGTTACAGAACGGATTTAGCTTAGTTTTTACGACTGGATGCCTGCCTGACGGCAACCCCGATTTAATAAAGATTGGGTTGTAATTGCTGTTGCGTTCCGTTCTGTGAGATTTCCGGTGTCACAATTTCTTTCTCCTTCACAATCCCTATAGGCACAGGGATAAAAGAGAGGACAATATTCAAGGAGAGGACTCCTTTTCCCTTTTTCACCCATGACACATTTGTGTCTTGGGTGCCTATGGGCGGAAGAGATCACTCACCATCAGCAGCCCGAACAGGAAAATTTCTGACAACCGTAAATGTATTCGTGCTCGATGCGCGTCTATGAAATTTGTATGAAATATTAATCAAATGTCATTAGCCACTTGAACGTCGTCGGAGACAACTGGGACCGGGGAAAATTAGTGCGCAGCGAGTTTACATTTACATTAGTTTTTCATGCTTGGGCTACTGGTGACCCACGTACTCGTTGTCAGTCTCTGCTATAAAAAAATCTCCAAATAACGTCGAAGTTCATAAATTAAGGCACAACACAGCTTTAACGGGCTTTAATACCGGTACGTAGACAAAGTGGGGTTTATTTCACTAGAGTTGTACCGGGGCCGACCCGACCCGGCGGAGCGGCGGACCGGCGGACCCGCGCGGGTCAATTTCTGACGGTAATTGGACCATGCGACTGCACATAACTGCACTCTACATTTATGGGCTAATTCACAATTTCGATTAGCCGACGGCTGCCGGGACTTATGGCTAACCCGGGGCTTATGCATCTTTGAGGAAGAAAATTTGAACTCAAAATCGCCCTTACTTTGACTTTTAAAACTAGTTGTCTATTTATTACTTACCGTCACAGTTTGAGAGTGAAAGAGACAAAACACTGTTTAAGTTAAGCACTGTTTCAAATATTTGTAAGTACCGTATATCTTCTTAAGTCGTTGGGATGACTTCAAGACAAGTAAGTCGCTTCTTTGGTCTAGTGGCAGCATATATGGGCTGTGGACCAGGAGGTCGTGAGAATTTTCTAATATAATTTACCCGGGACTGGATCCCCCAGAGGGGGTTGACGGCTGGCAGGCAGCCGATCCTTTCTGCAACATGCTTGAAAAAGTGTATCGCGCCAACGCCAAATTAAGGTGGGATAAGGGCAGGTGGTCAAGGTGAACAAGGTGGACCGACGACCTGATAAAGGTTGCAGGAAGTCGCTGGATGCAGGCCGCTTCCAACAGGTCGCTCTGGAAATCTTTGGGGGAGGTCTATGTTCAGCAGTGGACGTCCTATGGCTGATGATGATGATGATGATGATGATGATGATGATGAAGGGCAGGTAGAAAGAAATAAAGAATCACAGGAACTCTCGTCTCAATTAGATATTATTACAAGATTCGTTTTGACACCCACACACCAAAAACATTTGACCATGCTTTGAGCATCTCAATTTTGTATTGGAATGTCTACGACAGTTTCAGTGGTAAATTATTATAGCTTGCTTGCTTGCTATAATGATCCGTTTCCGCGTCGATATGTGCTTTTACCATTAAAGTTGTAACTATGAGGTTAGAACAAAACAAAACACGACCGATAGCCCATTATTCAGTTGTTAATCGCTGTCCGATTGTACGCTTTAATTGATTTTAGTTTAATCGCCACCATCGGTTTTGCCATCGTCTGAGGAGATTAGGGAACCTTTAGGCTTGATTAAAGCAGCTGTTTTGGTAATTTAAGGGATTTTGATTAATTAATTTTGTGATTGTAATTGGCTAATATCTTCCTTGGATTAGTGGTAGTGTAGTTGGGCTGTGGACTGGGAGGTTTTGGGTTCACATCCCAGGTCAGATAAAATGATTTTTCTAACACGAATTGAACTTGTCTGGATCCTTCAGAGGGGGTTGACGTCAGGCAGCCGGTTGAAAAACTAAGCCGAATCATTTCAGCAGTACTTCAAAAACAGTGTCTATTTGACCTTATACTGGAGTGGACTGCCTCGGTGGCGTGGTGGTATTGTGTGCGCGGTACTATTATCGTCCTGATTGTCTCGGGTTCGATGCCCGAGTCGGGCAAATATATCTCCGAATAGGTAGGCAGAGGCGCACTAGCGAACTAGAATACCCACATTTCGCCGAGCTTAGTTTCGTCCCAGATGTGATAGGGGGCGAGCCTATCGCCATATCGGGCCCAAATTCCAGACTCCGGGTTGATATGGAAAAATCCAATATCACTTTGCCCGACCCGGAGATCGAACCTGAGACCTCAGAACCGTTGTCGTACCGAAATACCACCACGCCACTGAGGCGGGCATCGAACTAAGCTCGGCGAAATGGGGGTGTTCTAGTTGCGTAGTTCATCTCTGCCTACCCCTTCGGGGATACAGGCGTGAGGTTATTCTTCTGGAGTGGGATAAAGGCAGGTGAAAGAAGATTTGAGATTACTATATTTATTTCAATTAAACTTTAACAAAAAATAAATGTTATAGCCATAATTGCGAACAATATTGTAAGCTAAGTAATGAACTCATTAGAGTAACAAATGAAACAGTGTCACCACAAAAACACGACACTTCAACAATTTTACGAATGTACGAAACTTCAATAAACAAGCCAGCATGCTCTCTTAACCAATTAAACTAATTGAACAGGAATTTGTGTCGACTAGTGTAAATAAATCTATGTTTTACACTTCTCTGAAACCGACTTCAAAAGAAAGGGAGGTTTCATATGTGGGATTTTACAATATATATCCGGCAAATGAGGACCGATAATTACTGCAATCGCTTTCTTGGACTAGTGGTATCAAGGCCAGTGGATAGGCTGTGGAGATCCTGGGTTCGATTCCCAGGTCGAGTTAAACGATTTTTCTAATTTGATTTGCTTGATGCCCCAGAAGGTTGATTGCAGTGACATCAGACAGGCGGCCAGTGGTAAAAGCTATGCCAAATGCGCCGACCCCACATTAAGGTAGGATAAGTGCAGGGAGAAAGAAAGAGAGCCTATTGCAGATGATCCGAGGCCGTAGCCAGGCATTCAGTTCGGGGGGGTTTGAAATCACGTTTAGGCATTTGGAGGGGGGGCTGGTGTTGTAGTCAGTGTTGTGTCAGGCAGGCAGCCGGTCGTAAATCTAAGCCAAATCTATTCTGCAACATGCTTGAAAAAGTGTGTTGCGCCGACCCCACATTAAGGTGGGATAAGGGCAGGTAGACAGATTAAGAAACGGCACAGCAAGCTGTCGAAACGTCAATTCTGTAAATCATTAGTAACAACCCTGTCGAGCTCATTTATGCTGTACGCAAAATTGTCTACAGTATCGCTTAACTTATAAAAACATAGAGATACATCGTATCTTTTCTTTGAACTACATTTGAAACTGTGTCACGAATACGTATAATTCTCACGTACAAAAGATCCTAATCAATTTTCTGGGACTAAAAATCTCTAATGCCCTCGAATACCAAGTTGTTTTTGCTGTCGTTCAAAAATATTTATTTACGGGATTTAAAATACGTACAGAATGAGATAAATATGTATATCGGGCATCATGATGATCATGGCCGATCATCGGGATATTGACACTTATCTGTTTGAGATAAAGTTGTAATTTACTGTTTATTTTTTATTTATTTATTTTATTTATTTAAATTAGCACTACCACATCATACATATTAATCATAAAAAAAGAACAAAACTTAAATAATACAATCGATTCCGATATGTAGAATTATGGTGTACCTAACATTTTTAGGATCAAATTGTCACTGGATTTGTAATGCATAAGTGTTTCAAAAGATTGCCAATGTACAATATATTTTCTGAAGCATAAATTCAATGGCAAATATAACTTTGTATTTGATATTACAAATTTAAGTTTGCTATTGATGTAAGCGCTTTCACATACTTTAAATTCAACAAAACAATTTTCACAACTGCATATAAAATATTGTTATTCCAATGGACCATACCAATTTACATTTGCGGTTGAAAAGTTAAGTTCCTTATAAATAAAGTATGGAGGATGTTTCTCTTCGCCGGTAAACGAATTTTGTAATGAACCCTGTCAAAATATGACAATTGGAGAGGCACAAAAAATAGGGGCAGCTCCTTTATTTGTTCCACGCGAGCAGCTATCAAAGGGTTATGTTCACGCTGTGACGTGAAGGGGTTAGGCTGAATGCTCTGGGTCTATTGTGTTACGAATCACGATTTATGTTACGCTGTGCTAAGTTTGTTAGAAATGAGGATTATTAAAGTAGATATGGTTGGAGAGGCTGATTTTGTGCCTTATACAAAGATATTTAATATTTAACTATACTAGAGGGGTTATCAAGCAAGTTTCCATACAAAAAGTTAATCTTATACGTCAGTAACGCTATCTGCCACTTATAACAATGCGAGGGTGCTTGTAACAATACACCCTAGAATATTCTGTGAATGTTCTAGAATAACGTAAGAATCAAGAATATTACGCGGGCACGACCTTGCGCGCGTATGTTTCAAAGACGACTGATTTACTTATGACCACAAGGTCACAACTTTTGGATCACAAGTTTCGTGTTCTTGTCCGGTCTATGTACTGTTGAATGTACTTGGCTTTATATTAACAATGTGTAACAATAGTGAATTTTGAGTGGGCTATATTGAAAATGTTGTTTTCTGATACTTCTAGAAACGAAACTTGTGTTCCTTGGCCAAGTAGCACAAATGGGTTGTACGGGATTCGAAGCCAGGACCTCAGTTCACAGCCTATCAAACCAAGTAGGCACCGACTTCACTTTGATGGCCTTGTTTTACAGCAGGAGGTTAGTTAGCTGTGAAACAAGCAGCTGTGGGTTCGATTCCCGAGACAAATGTTTGCGTGATATTTGTTTCGGTTCTTGTAGATACACATCACACAGGTTTAAAGGTGGGTCAAGACTGTGTGTGTGACTGTTGGGTGTATTTATTATTTATTTACCACACATACATGTAAGCTCACGCCTGTATCCCCAGAGGGGTAGGCAACGGCGGACTAGCGAACTAGAACATTTCGCCGAGCTTAGTTCCATAAGCTCATAAGCTAACGCCTGTATCCCCAAGGGGTAGGCATAGCGAACTAGCGAACTAGAAACTAAAGCTAAACTAGAGCTTAGTTCTGTTTCCGGGTAATAAAAAAGTTGTAGTTTCTTCATAGTTGAGTTAAAGTGAGAAGGTAAATTCACACGGGCCCTTCGGAGGCGTGTGGCAGCCATAATAAGGCACCTCAGTACTGCCTCATGCCTCGAACGAACGATATAACGTACTAGTGCATGCAAGTAAATCAAAACGGAATGTAAAATGATTGGATTGGTCATATTTTTGACCTACTTCTAAAATGGAGATGGTCCTCAATTCGTCTGTTATTCAAGAATAACATTCGCGTAAACCTAAGAAATCATTATTTGTAGAAGCATTTAAGCAGGTTGATATTTCGGTGACCACCTAATAACCATGAACTTATTGTCAATGGTCACCTTTTTTTACATACATACATAAGCTCACGCCTGTATCCCCGAAGGGGTAGGCAGAGGCACACTAGCGAACTAGAACACACACATTTCACCCAGCTTAGTTCAGTCCCAGATGTGATAGGGGGCGAGCCTATCGCCATATCGGGTACAAATTCCTTATTTTATATATCATTATTGGATTATAGTCACTTTGCCGTCGTCGGATAAAATACTCTTTAGTTTTCGACTAACTTCCAAAAAGAGGTTCCTCATTTCGTCTGTATTTTTATGTATGTTACGTGATATTTCCGCCAAATGTGGACGGATTATCAAGATTATTTCTTCTTCTTTTCTTTTATGATTAATATGTATGATGTGGTAGTGCTAAAATAAATAAGATTCTTTTTGTGTTCGATAGAGCTTATTCCAAGGGTGGTCCTATATACATTTGGTCACGATCAGATAAGATTTGAAGTCGGTCCGTAAGTTTTTAAACTTGTGATTATTTTATGTAGTACTATCCGATGTAGTGTAGTCATTTTGCCATCGTCGGATAAAAAATACTCCTTAGTTTTATACTACACTCACAGAATGTTATTAAAACATAACATAACACATAACATAAGCTCACGCCTATATCCTCGAAGGGGTAGGCAGAGGTGCACTAGCGAACTAAAACACCCACATTTCGCCGAGCTAAGTTTCGTCCCAGATGTGATAGGGGGCGAGCCTATCGCCATATCGGGCACAAATTCCAGTCTCCGGGCTGACATGAAAAAATCCAATATCACTTTGCCCGACCCGGGGATCGAACCCGATACTCAGGACGGTAGTCATACCGAAATACAACTACGTCACCGAGGCAGCCATTTTAATATCATATCCCATCCACACTATGGAATCCATGGCGTCAGCCTTCGGCACGCATGTAAAGTGATGGAATGTACTCTTTTACGTTTTTTTATCTTAATTAAAAATCTCGGGCCCTTCGCGAGCTGCGCGAGGGGTCTAAGGTTATGTGATAAAACAAAATGCTCTCTCGACGCACTCCCAAATTGTACCATCGTGTCTGTTTTATTGTTGACGTGGTGCTTTCCTCTTTATTATAGTCGGCACAAATGTGCTAGACACCTCTTGTAGGTTTTTCTTTGGAGATTTACCGTGGCGCCTACGAAGCATCATGGCTGCGTTGCAGACCTTAAAATGAAGAGGGCATTAAGAAGTGGGTTTTGGTGTTCCAGAAATCTTGTTTCTCGTTTCTCATTTTATGTATTTTTGGTATATTTTATTTTTTTTACACATGATTTTAAGACAGACATAGATATTGGATTTTTCCATACCAGCCCGCAGTCTGGCCCGTAGGCTCGCCCCCTATCACATCTGGGACGGAACTAAGCTCGGCGAAATGTGGGTGTTCTAGTTCGTTAGTGCTCCTCTGCCTACCCCTTCGGGGATACAGGCGTGAGCTTATGTGTGTATGTTTAAGACATAGCATATTTTATATTACTGGAATTTCTTTTTTTTATTAAATTAAAATTAGATTTATTTTCAAAGATTTCCAGATCGACCTGCTGGAAGCGGTCTGAATCCAGCGACTTCCTGCGACCTTTATCAGGTCGTCGGTGATGATAATGATGATGAAATTTATTTTCGATAATATACCCATTCTTCTATTAGAGCTGTCCAGAGGAGTACAATTACTTACCATTAGTTCATCTACCTGGTATATCTACATACATCTACTATATTTATATTATATATGTATATTTCCATTACTGCCTCGGTGGCGTGATTGTATTTCCGTACGACTTCTGTCCTGAGGACTCGGTTTCGATCCCGGGGTTGGGCAGTGATATTGGATTTTTCCATATCAGCCCGTAGTCTGGAATTTGTGCTCGATAAGGCTCGCCCCCTGTCACATCTGGGACGGAACTAAGCTCGGCGAAATGTATTCTAGTTCGCTAGTGCGCCTTTGCCTACCCGTTGAGGGATACAGGCGTAAGTTTATGTTATGTTATATATCCATTGTAAATAGAAAAAATAGTACAAAACCAATAGGCGACCGAGTTGGAATGAGTCACGGCGCAGCGTTCCGCGGACGCGTCTATCATGAATCATACTTACAACCTCAATTATTGTTTCGTATTTACTTAGTTTTAATGCATTACATACATTAATTGATAAACGGAAAATATATAAGAAACAAATACACCCACAGTCACACACCTATTCCTGACTCCACACAAGGTATAACCTGTATCGTGGGTGTTGGCGACAATGACAATATGCAATAATTGAAATATATTGAAATAAAATCGTGTCGGACTCCGACCCGTGACCACGAAGACTGCAAAGTCTTCGAAACGTCGCGCATAAAAATTAAAACAAATCGTGATAGAATCCGTAAAAATACTTTTATTTCAATGTATAACATTCGCCTAAACTTAAGAGAACAATTGAAGTACAGCGTCCGTGGCGCAGCGGGCGAGTAGCCGGCTGTGAAACGCGAGGTCGCGGCTTCGAGTCCCATACCGAGACAAATGCTTGTGTGATCCACAGATATTTATTTCGGGCCTGGGTGTAACGAAAGACTCTCGTAGATTTTGATACCCACGACACCAGACGCGTGTGGGGGACAATGTTGTGTGTCCATTGGGTGTTATTTATTATTTATTTTTCTATGAACGTAAGTATATCTTTCTTTATGGCATTATTGGCCTAATACCTTTACACAACATAAGCAGTACCTCTAACAAGACTAAAGCCACAAAAACAAACGCACTCGCTAGCCGACCTACATAAAGTCCATAAAAACATAATGTTTCCTAAGAGTGATTACCGTGGCGTCGCTGATCGTCCGGACTCCGGACTCCGATGACTCACCGATGACTTTCACCCAGCAGCTAACGTCGTGTACTCGTGTTATTCGAAACTGTGGCTATTGCGTCATTTCCATGCCGATAATTTGTTATTATGCGACTTATGATAGGCCGATATGGCGACAGGCTATCATCTAGGACGGAAATGAGCTCGGTGAAATATGGGTGTTCTAGTTGTCTAGCTCAGATCTGCCTACCTCCTTGGATATAAGAGTGAGACTATGTATTATGATTAAGAACGAGCTCTTTGAGTGCTCTCTTTGACCGCCTCGGTGTCGTGGTGGTATTTCGGTACGACTACGGTTCTGAGATCTCGGGTTCGATCCCCGGGTCGGGTAAAGTGATATTGGATTTTTCCATATCAGCCCGGAGTCTGGAATTTGTGCCCGGTATGGCGATAGGCTCGCCCCCTATCACATCTGGGACGGAACTAAGCTCGGCAAAATGTGGGTGTTCTAGTTCGCTAGTGCGCCTCTGCCTACCCCTTTGGGGATACAGGCGTGAGCTTATGTTATGTTATGTTATGTCTTTGAAAGTAGGGCCACGCTGTAGACAGTAACGTCTACAGCACGAATAGCTTCGACTGGTTTGATGCTACTGTCTCACAGAAAACCGACGTAAAGTGGCAAGCAGCCGTTGCGTTCCATGAGTGAAATTTCCTTTGGCCTGATTCCCACTCCCTTCCCAATTCCCCGTAAAGATTGATAACCCACCCATCATTATCCTGGTATCACTGTTGTCTATGGGCGGTGGGGATCACTTACCATCAAGTGACCTACCTGCTCGCTTAGTCTCTGCTGTAAAATAATTACAAGTTTAAAAACTTATCGGACCAACTTCAAAATTTATCCGATTGTGATCAATATATGGAATACCCTTGGAATAAGCTGTATCAAACACAAAAATAATCTTAAAATGGGTCTACATTTGGCGGAGATGTCGTAGAACATACATAAAAATAATCACAAGTTCAAAAACTTAACTGACCGACTTTCAACTTGATCCTATTGTGACCAAATTAATATGGAACCACTCTTGAAATGAGCTCTATAGAACACAAAAAGAATTTTGAAAATCATAAAAAAATACAGACGAATTGAGGACCTTCTCCTTTTTTCGACCGATTTCCAAAAAGCACGAGGTCATTGAAATTAAACTATTTTTACGGATTATATCACGATTTGGTTTTAATTTTTAAACCAAATCGTGATATAATCCGTAAAAATAGTTTAATTTCAATGAATAACATTCACGTAAACCTAAGAAATCATTAAGCACGAGGTCCTCAATTCGTCTGTATTTTTTTTGTGTGTTACGCGATATCTCCGGCAAATGTGGACCGATCTTCAAAATTCTTCTGTTCGATAGAGCTTATTTCAAGGGTGGTCCTATATAAATTTGGTCACGATCGGATTTGAAGTCGGTCTGTTAAGTTTTTTAAACTTATGATTATTAAGTTGGTCGAAAAATCTTGGTAAGAGTATCTACGCCTTCTGCACCTCGGAGGTTGATTCAGTTCAATGCACCTCTTGACCAATAGGTGCTACACCTCAAAACAATCTTCACGGTCTCAGGGAATCTTTCCACCTCATTAAGGCATAACGAGATCGATTTATTAAGAGACAAAGGGATACAAACAGAGCCAGCTAATGGTTTACGAACTGTAACCAATGATTTGTGACGGGTAGACTAACGGTGCCTAGTTAATGTTGCTAGTAGATAATAACTTTTTTGATACGGTTTTTTAATTGCTTTAATAGGACTCAGCTCGGTGGTCCAGTGGCTGTGTATATAGGGTGAGAACCACGATATTCTGGGGTCAAATCTCATGTCAAACAATTATAAATGATGAGAGATTTTCTGTGGATTCCATTGTCCAAATTCCTCGATAGATCCTCAGATCCAGCTGATCGTAAAACTAAAGCTGTATCTTGCAACTTGCTTGAAAAAGTGTTGCGTTGCCTCCACATTAGAATGGTATAAAGGCTTGTGGAAGAAGAGTACAAACATAAGCTCACGCCTGTATCCCCGAGAGGCTAGGCAGAGGCACACTAGCGAACTAGAACACTCACATTAGGTATAGATAGAGGCGAGCCTTTCGCCATATCGGGCACAAATTCCTTGGCAAAATCGGGAAGAAGACTGAGCTTTGCTTTTTTAGTAAGCTTACAAAACCTGTTTAACATAAACATAACATAAGCTCACGCCTATATCCCCGAAGGAGTAGGAGGAGGAGGCAGAGGTGCACTAGCGAACTAGAACATCCACATTTCGCCGAGCTTAGTTCCGTCCCAGATGTGATAGGGAGCGAGCCTATCGCCATATCGGGCACAAATTCCAGACTCCGGGCTGATATGGAAAAATTCGATATCACTTGCCCGACTCGGGGATCGAACCCGAGGCCTCAGGACGGTAGTCATACCGAAATACAACTACGCCACCGAGGCAGTCTATTTACTTTAAAATTATTTGTTTATATTAGACTTGAAAGTTGTAATTTTACAACTGACTGAAATGATTGAAGTCATTGCGAATAATACGACGGTCATTTGTATAGGATGGAAACAAAAAGCGATATGCATAAATTGTGCCTCCAATCATATTAGAAACACGTTTTGCGTAGCCCAGTAGTGAGCGCGTCGGATCGCGTTTAGGTTCTCCGATACGATTTATCGGGATTATTAATGATTATTTAGTTTGAACACTATAAACGCTAGTCATACATCAAACAACGGTAGGTCGTAAAAAGAAGAGATCTATAAAAGCAATTCTGAGTAGAATATTAGTATTTGAGACTTCGATTGCAACTTATTTTTTTATTTAGCAATTTGGTAAGGTCAGGTTAGGTTAGGTTGCAACTTATTTTTTTATTTAGCAATTTGGTTAGGACAGTTTGAGTAAATTATAAATTCAAAAATAATGAAAATATGTTGCTATATAATTTTTTAAATCATGAGTTATATCATCATACAAACAAGGTATATAGTGTAGTTATATTACTAGAAAGAAACATAAGATGTGGGAAAATTCACTCAACACAATGTCGTATCGTTTTCTCTTGTAAACTTTTACAATGTCGTGGATTATAAAGCGGCTTCAGACAGGTTTTTATTAGCACATGGCAGTGGCCGGAGAGGGCAAGCTCGATGGTTTATTGGATAAGCCGCGTGACCGAGGTTTTGGATTCTATTCCTGGTTCTGTAAACAAGTTTTATTCTCGCTTTAGCCGCCGAGTTTGTGTTGTTGGTTTAGGACGCAATTTACATTTGAAATTTTACGCACCATTAAGTGGTCTGGGAGCTTTATGATGCCTTTTTTCTGTACTTGAGTCTGTTTTAATGTCAGTTTACTCCGAACTTGAGAAGCAATACTTTACTTTAGCAATACTTTGAAAAAATTAATAACCATTTGAAAATTTCTAACAAAAAACATTTCTGGTAAAAGTAAGTAGACAGCCTCCGTGGCGCAGTGGGCGAGTAGCCTAGAGGTTCTGAAGTGAGAGCCGCGGGTTCGATCCCCGCACCGAGACAAATGTTTGTATGGCATACAAATATTTAATTTTGTTTCTGGTCTGAGTGTTGTGAGACCGAAATTCTCTCGTAGTTCCTAATACCCCCGACACAAGATTCGATCTTAGTTTGGGGTCAGGACTATGTGACTGTTAGGTGATATTATTTTTATTAACATAACATTTCTCGGTGGCGTGGTGGTATTTCGGTACGATTACGGTTCTGAGGTCTCGGGTTCGATCCCCGGGTCGGGCAAAGTGATATTGGATTTTTCCATATCAGTCCGGAGTCTGGAATTTGTGCCCGATATGGCGATAGGCTCGCCCCCTATCACATCTGGGACGGAACTAAGCTCGGCGAAACGTGGGTGTACTAGTTCGCTAGTGCTCCTCTGCCTACCCCTTCAGGGATACAGGCGTGAGCTTATGTTATATTATGTTAAAATAAAATCGTATCGAAAGCTTAAAATGAAACTTAATTTGAGTCCTAAATCCATCGATATACTATACCCTAGATGCACAGTTCTTTGCAAATGTCGTCCTAAAAAGTGGTCTCTGGAATAAAACAAAGAAAAAGATCACAAGTTCTAATTAAATCAAACACAAATATAACCTATGCACGTGTTATAAAGTAGCTTTATAAACGAAATGATCAAGCGTTCCTAAATTAGAATTTTCAAATTTAGAATTCTATTGGCGTCCAACTGTAGGGTATAAGTGCTTAAGCACTTCTTTGCTGTCCCATTTTCCGAGCGTCAACTGTGCATCTAGGTAAATAATATATCGATGCCTAAAACAAGCAATTTTGAGCCAAACAATCTTCTGTCTAACGGTTAGAGTATATCTAGTTACTCCAACGATGATAACTCACGTCTCTTGCCTTCTGAGAATTCTGCAGACTCCAATTCAAATGTCACTGCCATCTCTTAAAGATAGATATAGCTCACAATACCGTTCGTAACACTGAACGCCTATTCAATTTCAATTTCCGAATTCACTTCCATTTCATTTCTAACGTAGCACCCTCATTTTATATCTTAATCTTTATTTATGGAGAGGAAATCTTAATTTAGTGCCATTATTATTTTTAATGCGTTTCCATTCTTCGTTGGCCTCAGAAGGCAAATGTTAAAATTCAGCCGCGTAATGTAACGAAAGATATTGTTTGTTGATTTTTTGTCTGTGTTATGATAACTTTATAGTTTATCTATTGGAATTTCAAATATCGGTAAAATATCGCATGAATGTATTTCTGATATTATATTGCCGACGAAATTTTGTATTGGTATTAATATGAATATATTTCAAAAAGTTTTTATTGATTAGATTTGTTTTTTAACAGCAGAAGCTGGCAAACGAGCAGACGGGTCACCTGATGGCCAATGATCTCCACCGCCCATAGACATCCAAGACGCAAAAATAATCATGCGTGGTTTTCTCTAAGACGGTGGTATCAAACCGGTCAAGCCGGACTATTCGTGCTGTAGACGTAATTGTCTTCAGCGTGGCTTTACCACTCAAAAAAAAATTATAGATAGTCTCCATGGCGCAGCAGGCGTGTAGGTTATGAGAAGAAAGAGTTTGCAAGTTCGATACCTATAACATAACATAACATACGTATTAACCAACATACTGTAACCAACCATAATAACCAACATACCTATATTCGATACCTATACATTTGTAATAATATGATTGTGTCTTTCTTTCTTTCTACCTGCCCTTACCCCACCTTAATGTGGGGTCGGCGCTACTCACTTTTTCAAGCATGATGCAGAAAATAAAATGGTTTAGTTTTTAAGACCGGCTGCCTGCCTGAAGTCAACCCCCCTCTGGAGTTTCCAGTCACGGGCAAATCAAATTAGAAAAATTGCTTTGCCCGACCTAGGAATCGAACCCAGACCCGCCCGGTCTACAGCTCCATATATGCTACCACACGACCAAGGAGGCGATGATTGTGTGATATACCTGTACATATATTTGTTTCGGGTTTTGGTATTGTGAGACCGAAAACCTCTCGTAGTCTCTGATACCTATAAGGACGCAAGACTGGTATCTTAGTATGAGACTACGATTACGTACGTATGACTTTTCAGTGTTATTTATTTTTTATATTAATTAACATAAAATTGAATAACGACATTGTAAATGGTGAGTTAAATTTTCATGAAATCTTTAAACTAAACGAGCGAAGTAAAAATCTGAACATAATTCTGGTAATCGTCAGACGGATGATTAAAACTGGTCTCAACATACAAATTATATATGATCCAAACAAAGCGTTATCATAAATAAGACACACGTATAGCTTGAGAGGTGCGCGTAGTTCGGTAGTGGGACAGCTCAGCGAACCGGTTACAATCGCGTCCGACACGTTTTGCGGTCGTCGACGACTTTATGTCGTGATGTGTAAAGGTCGTTTTTGATTATGTGAACCGTTCTGAAATTTGTTTTTAGTCGACTTCCAGTGCCATAAAGGGCAACGGGACGGAGGCAAGTTACTCTCTAGATGCTGTGATTTTGAAATTAAGTCTGTATTACTGTTTTGTGTCTAAGGTTTTTAACTCTCACCTCTGGTTAAATGTTTTGTTCACAAACGTTTTGTTTTTACTTACGGTTTTTTAAGGATATTATTTTGGTCATTCTTTTTTTTATTTTATCTATTTGCCATTTTTGGCTTTGGAAGAAATATGTCATCACTGAAACTTAAGTTCTCAAAAATATTAATTTCATGATCTGGCTTATCTCTTATCACACTAAAATGTGGAGTCAGCATTATACACTTTTTAAAAATTTTGTTCATAGGATTCGGCTTAGTTTTTACGATAGCTTGCCTGTCACCTTCAACCCCGTCTTGACAATCCAGTCCGTCGCAAATCATGTTAGGACTGTGACAAAAATCCAGTACCTCCCAATATATTGATTATGCAATAATGAAGTAAGAAATAGAAAAATAAAGTGGATTTACCACTTTCTTTTTTACCCTATCTTACTCCCAATTTCTTCACCAAAAGCCAAATTAAAGTTATATTACTAAAACTACGGCTAAAAGTATACTTAAAATTTTGATTTGTCATTTGCCAACATATACGTAATGTCAAAATATTGCTTTTACTTTAACTTAAATAATAATAAACACACCCAACAGTCACACACTCAGACCTGACCCACACTAGGTATAACCTGTATCGTGGGTGTCAGAGACTATGAGAGACTCGGTCTCGCAACACCCAGACTTGAAACAAATATCTGTGGGCCACACAAACATTTGTCTCAATCCGGGAATCGAACCCGCGGCCTCTCGCTTCACAGCCGGCTGCTCGCCCGCTGCGCCACGGAGGCTGTCACAGTGTCACTTAGTTTTTAATTAATTATTATGTAGCTTAAATAAATTAATTGGTGACATGTGTTTATTCAGAGACTAGGGTACATTTTGTTAAAAAAAAATACTCTAAAGCTATTGAAAAATTATTTTACTTAAACCAAATCCTACAAGCTTCCTATTTTATTTTCCCGTCAATTCCCTGCTAGCATTCCTACCATATCCCGTTCGTTCCCTTTCCTACAAATCACAACCTTTTATCTAAGCCCCATCCTTGTTACTGTGTCCATACCTACCTGCTTGTTTTCTAAATTGATAGTGATGTAACATGATTATTATATAACTGTATCTAGACCTTGTTGTGACCTATCATAAGTGCATTTGATATGCCTACGGGACCAATAAACATTTTTACCCTATTTTTTATTTATTTATTTTAAATAACTTTACTGTATATGAAGAGACTGGGAGTCAGTCCGTATTCCTGTGCAATGTTAGTTCGTCGTACATACACGTAACACGACACGTCACATATACGTGTAGCTGTTAATTTGTGTATATTGTGGGCCGGTCCATTTCCTATGCTAATTATTTTACATAGAACGGAAATGTAATAGAGTTGCGGATGTGTGCCCGATGTGACATTTTGTGAAAGTATCGTATGACTGTTATAGAGTAAGTTATTGTGGAAAATACCATACATAAGCACAAGCCTGTATCCCCGAAGGGGTAGGTAGAGGTGCTCTCGCGAACTAGAACACTCACATTTCGCTTATTTTTTTATTATAATATATTATCGCCATATCGGGTACAAATTCCAGACTCAGGACTGATATTGAAAAAATCTATTAAACATGGTCCGACTCGGGGATCGAACCAGAGACCTCAGGACGGTAGTCGTACTGAAAAACAACCACGCCACCGAGGCAGTCGTTAAATATCGTTATAGAATAATTTTCATTTCAAGTGTTTCTTAATTTATTTGAGGTATGTCCTACACACGGTTGTTCTCTGAATTAAGGTATTTTTTAAACCAGCCCTGTATTAGAATATCAGGGCTTAGGCCTTGCTCTACCACGCTCACTTAATGTGAAAATAAAACCAGCTTGCAATAGAATCCGAAGAAACTAGCATTCGCATAAACTTAAGAAATCATTACAAGTTGGTGTGTTTTACATTGCTAAATCCTTATGTCTTTGCTTAGATAGTTTATTGCGATTTATGAATAAACACTTATCTAGGATTGCCACGGTGGCGTTGTTGTATTTCGGTACGATTACCGTCCTGAGGTTTCGGGTTCGATTCTCGGCTCGGGCTAAGTGATATTGGTTTTTGTCAATACCAGCCCGGAGTCTGGAATTTGTGCTCGATATGGCGATAAGCTCGTCCTTATAACATCTGGGACGGAACTAAGCTCAACGACTAGTGGGTGTTCCTAGTAACCTACACATTCACGCATACGGGAGTCAGCTTCTGTATGTTCTTATGTTGTTAAAAAATAACAATAATCTGGTTTTAATTTTAAACCTGTGATTTCCGTTTGGACATCCCATATCACAAGCTCAGCTATCGAATATTACGAACTGCTGTAAAAAAATAATTAACAAAATGATAATTTGATAATTTTAAATGGAAAAGTATAAACTGTAATTATCTAAACCAATATAGATGTAGAGGTACATTGAAATTAAACTTTCAATATAAAAGAAAACGCACCTGCCGTAATGCATGCTAGAGAAATTATTCCAAATAAAAAGATAGGCATTACAAAATGAAAAGCAGGTGCTGTCGGAGTAGGTACTGGACGTAGCTAAGTGTCTAGCGAAAGCTCTAACGTATTCGTTTTGAATATACTATCATGACATCAAACTGTTTCTCAGGCAGATGTTCAACGAGTGTATCCACATTTTGCTAAGTATTTTTATCGATCTAAAGAAAAAAGTAACACTATGAAGATTTTGAATTATAATACACATGATTGTTCGACCTAGCCTGAGAATTTAAAATTATGGTTATGGTAAATTACTCTGGTCAAAATATTATCGTCTTCTTTTTTTCCACCTGCCCCTATCCCACCTTAATGTGGGGTTAACGCAACACACTTTCCAGCATGTTGCAGAAAGGATTTGGCTTCGTTTTTACGACTGGCTGCTTGCCTGACATTAACTAATTGCTCTATTTTTCTTGATATTGGCAAAATGATATAAATCATCGCAAATGCGTGGAAACCATTATTTTTAAAAGAAGACGAAGAAGAAGAACCCTCTTCTGGGAGATCTAGTCCCAGGCAAAGCAAATTAGAAAAAACGCTTTCCTCTACGTGGGTATCGAACCCAGGACCTGCCACAGCCCATAGATGATGCCACTAGACCAAGAAGGCGACTAATGACACAATCAGCATCAATCATCTTCCTTGTCATAATTAGTATAACTACTCCAAAATATATTTTTTTATATCAGAGATTGGGAAATGAGCAAGTGGGTAACCTGGTGTTAAAATATACAATATATAAATATAGATACCAAAGGAACCACGGGTGCATTGCCAATCTTCAAAGGAAGTTTGAAGGAGGGTGGGCTTTGGACCACCTTCATATTTCGTTTACTTATATAAAGAACATGCCAGCTTAAAGCTTTCCTCTATCTAGCTAACCATACTTGTTTGATTATCTGTATATCTTTAAAGCCACAGGAAGTCGCTGGATGCAGGCCGCATCCAACAGGTCGATCTGGAAATCTTTGGGGGAGGCCTATGTTCATCAGTGGACGTCCTATGGCTGATGATAATGATGATATATTTGAAGCGTCGTTGTGCTTTTTACGTAAACTGTCATTAAGATAATTTTATAGCAAAATTATTATCATTGTTGTCGAATTATTAGCGTTGACGATTTGGTATACTATGCTGAACAGCATTCATGGCATCATAAGAATCAACCCCATCCTCAGCATTGTTAACTCAATGTCAATCATTTTCAAACTCAACACCTATTCCATCACGGACACTCCCAAAAACACCGTACACGTCGATCTGAAAGCCACGTAACGTCGGCCAGCGGGTCCGGTGAACACTCCCCAAGGCCATGAGTACATACATGCGTTTCCAATTATCGACGGTGCGCCGGGCATGTTAGCGGGCGCGTTATTATACGGAAGCCCCGGGCGGCGTGGTTTAAGAGCTGGTAGGGGCTTGGCTGCAGCACCTTGGCATTTTTTATTGCCATCGAAAAGCGAGACTTGGAAGCTATGTATTCATCATCATCAGTCACAGGACGTCCACTGCTATTCGCCTGATGGTATTATGACGTATGTATCAACACTACTGGTACTTTGAATAAGAAAGCACTACGTTCGTCACCTTGAGATATTAGATGGTAAGTATCATCATCATTATCAATCATAGGACGTCTACTGGACACATGACTACCTCAAAGATTTCCAGATCGACCTGTTGGAAGGGGCTGCGTCCAGCGACTTTCGTCTATCCACCTTGTACGTAGACGTGGTAAGTCTCAAAATATCTAGAAATTACATTGGCTACTTAGTTTATACTGAAACACAACATTGCTGCTTGGCGGCAAAAATAGATAATAACGAACGCTGACAATTTCAATAAATTGTACTTGTGCCTTGTAGTGATGAACAAATAAAGTTATTTTATCCTTTTAATACATCACTGTGAGTTAAAATGGCTATATTTTTTATCCGAGCATGGCAAAGTATACTGCATCTGATGGTAAGAGCAGTGTAGTCCAAAATAACTAACAACCACCGACAAACATAGAGTTTCCGTGTTCATCTGATTTACGTTCACTTGAACGTGGAAGACTATTTGTCATTCCCTTTTATTAGCAGAAGAGGAACGCGATAAATATTGAAAATTAATCTAGCAGTAACTTAATTTATTAATTTCTCAGTTGCGTTAACTATACCATTTTTGTTACATCAAACTGAGTTTTTATTTTATACATCTATAACATGTTCAATCTTTCTTCCGATTCCCGCACCGAGATAAATGTTTGTGTGGCCCACAGATATTTGTTTCAGGTCTGGGTGTAGTGAGACCGAAAGTCTCTCGTAGTCTCTGATACCCACAACATTAGACTCTTGTCTTAGTGTCAGTATGTATATGACTGTTGGGTTTTATTTATTTTTCTATCTGGCGTTATCCTGACCTAATGCCAGGGTCCGCCTTCCTACATTAACTCTTCCACTTCGCCCACTCTTGAGCATCTTCCACAATGAGACCATTGGCCAAAATGTGAGAATATCTTCCTCCAAAACGTCCAGGCAGCGCTTTTTAGGCCGTCGTCTCAGTTTAAATCAAGTTCAATAAAACTCTTAAATCCAATTCTTGCATAATGCACTTCAGAGGGTTTATCACCGTATTGTACGATACCTGTTTTCGCGGGGTCGGAACAATTGACCTGCGGTCGGGTTCATTGCTCTTACGTGTAGAAGGGATCGTATTATGGTCACATTGGTAAAAAAATTGTGCTGTAATGAAGCTGTAATAACATTGAGTCTGGATCGTAATGATATTGAAAAAAGGGACTATTTCTGCTAGGTCACAAATTAAATGAAAAGTGATTATTTTCTGATTTCTTAAGTTTACGCGAATATTATACATTGAAATAAAACTATTCTTACGGATTCTATCGCGATTAGGTTATTTCGTGATAGAATCCGTAAGAATAGTTTTATTTCAATGATTATTTTCTACTACAAATTAAATTATGCTTTTTATTATTACTTGGCTATAAGACGTCCACTACTGGACTATGGTCCTATGGCTGATGATGATGATGATTATTAATTACTATCTATTAGGAATCTGTTAGGAAATAAAACATACTATAAAAGTACAAAACATAAAAATGACGCGCAAATTAGGCGCTTATTTAATGACAATTAGTAACACAAAATAGATCAGTAGCCCGAGCACGAAAAACTAATGTAAATGTAAATGTTTTCGAGTCCGCTGCGCACTGATGACGTTTGGTTAATATTTCATACAAATTTCATAGACGCGCATCGAGTTCGAAAACATTTACGGTTGTCAGAAATTTTCCTGCTCAGGCCGCAGATAAATAATTATTAAGTTGTGGAACCAAAGGAACCGAACTCCGCAATCAATTTTGTTCTACCGGGTTTTTACCACTGTCTTTCAAAAACCGATATTCCAAGACAGCTTTTTATTAAGTTTCTTTTCCAATCCTTCCTTTTCATATTTCATTGCCGCCACGCCGCGCCAGGTGGGGTAAAGCAATGACGATTATATCGGCGTCGCTGGTCTTGGCTTTTTAAACATCCATCCGAGGTAACTACTACTTGCAGTAGTCCATCATATATGCCTTGATAAGCAAAAAACAAAACCTGAGCTTCCAGCGTTCATCCCTATAGTCTCTAAAAGTATTCAAATTCTCTTTTTCTCTAAATTATCTTGCAGCTAGCGTCTCCCCCAACTCCTGGACTATTGTAGCGGTCCTGCAGACTGGGCAGGAAGGCAGGAAGGTTCCCGCCTTTGTGCTCCGATACGGTTTTTGCCGAACCACCTTAATGATGCACCGTAGACGTATCGCGTTTATCAAATGCACACACATTTCTGCTGCGTCAAAGGATGCTTAGTCTTTAGGTGTTGGATTCGTGTTGTCTGTTATGTTTTTCTCAATTATTGTTCTCAATTTATTTTAAAATCAAAGGTTTTATCTTCGTCTGTATTTTTATAGTACATACCTAATATGTTGCGATAACATGCGCCGATTTCCAATATAACTTTTGCATTAAATCTATACTTTTCTTTCTTTCTACCTGCCCTTATCCCACCTTAATGTGGGGTCAACGCAAAACACTTTTTCTAGCATGTTGCAAAGAGGATTTGGCTTAGTTTTTACGATCGGCCGCCTGCCTGACGTCAACCCCCTATGAGGGATCCAGTCCCGGGCAAATTAAATTAGAAAATTTGCTTTGCCCGACCTGGGAATTGAACCCAGGACCTCCCGGTCCACAGCCCATACACGGTGCCAATAGACCAAGGAGGTAACTACGGCGTTAAATCTATACGAATAAATAAAATTGGAATGTCTTTTTGTAATTTCAAATTAACAGCTTTTCACTAAAGGCATACGGTACTTACATAAAAAAAGGTATTTCAAAATTTTTGTCTGTCTGTCTCTTTGGTCCGGCTAATCTCAAAAACTGCTGGACCGATATTAACAAAACTTTCACGGCAGATAACAGATGTTTTATGGGGTAATATACTGGTACGCTCAACGTTAACAGCTTCTTATATTAATTTTCGACAAAGAATTCTGACAGATAAGTCAGACAGATACATGACATAATCTTAAGTGTATGAGTATTCGGCGGATAGGCTACTTTTTATACAGGAAAATAAATTTCCATACAAATAGAGTCGCTGGCAAGAGCTAGTTTGTAATAAATGCAGTGCTTCCCATACTTTGGTTAATATTACATAATAATGTGTTGGTTAATATCTAATGAAGGAGTACGAAGTTAACTTCTTAGCAACCAACAGTGTATACATCGTGATGCAGTTTGAAAGTAATATAATAAAATATAATATTATTAGCCCTGTAATATTGCTGTCCCATTGCTGGGCACGGGCCTCCTCTACTAATGAGAGGGGTTAGGCCTTAGTCTACCACGCTGGCCTAATGCGGGTTGGCAGACTTCACATACCTTCGAAATTCTTGTGGAGAAATTCTCGGGTATGCAAGTTTCCTCACAATGTTTTCCTTCACCATTAAAGCAAGCGATAATTCACAATGAAAACACACTTAACATAGAAAAGTCAGAGGTGTATGCTCGATTTTGGGGTTGGTCTCGAACCTCCGACACACGTCTCGGCAGTCCGTACCATTCCCAACTGAGCTATCGCTGCTTCTTTAGTTTGAAAGTAAAGTTGTTAAAATTATTCTTAGTTTCAGATAAACTTGTGCTTTTGCTTTAACTTGAAGAAAGGTAGAAAGGAAATAATTATTAATTTATACATATTAGGAAGGATACACTTGAACTAAATGTCAATATATAGGCATTCAGACAATGTTGAAGCGGTGCAGAAATATCTAAAGCAGACAAATAAGGCAAACCATAGATACACGTGAATATTATACACAATAAATTATTTACTTTCAATATGAAATTTTACTTCTTATCTATTATGAAGTGTTACAAGCATTCCACGAAGTAAAACTTAAAATAACCCATCAATATCAATACATCAGTTTAACCTTAAAAGCTACAAGCTTCTGTTATAGATAAAGCGCGGAAAGCTGTCGACATTAAAAAGCCTTAATATTTGTGATGTAGATTAAATATTTTAAAGATGCGTCAGAGAGATATAACATATCTGGTTTATCTGACGGTTTGTAGCTTCTTTAATGTTGTTCAAATTAATTACTTTTGTGAAAGAAGTAATATTTATTGAAATAGTAATTATTATTTTTAAGTACATGAATAGATTAACGCCTATATCCCTAAAGGTGTAGGCAGATGCGAAAAAGCGAACTAGAACACCCACATTTCGCCGAGCTTAGTTCCATCCCAGATGTGATAGGGCAGCCTATCGCCAATCGGGCCCGAATTCCAGACTCCGTGCTGATACTCAATGTCACCCTGCGTGACCCGGGAAACGAACCCGTGATCTCAGGACTATAATCGTACTGTAATACAGTTAGGACACCGGGGCAGACAGTACTTTTAAGTACAATGCATTAACAAAGTTACTCCTTTATTATTACATAGTGCTGAGTACGGGCTACATAAAATGAGAGGTGTCAGCGCATAAGCATTGGCGAGGAATCCACATAATCCGATTCCTATATGCTTATCTTTGCAAAATGTATGGATAATATGAGTTACCTTACAGTAACAATGAATGAAGGTTTGGCACCGGCTGCTCTTAACAAAATTTTCCCTCTTCGCCACTGAGTTTAGACTGAGGCTTATCACACTTTGGTAGATTTCTTATTATTAACTATTAAAGAATATCTCTACTTTCAAACCTAGGCCCACGGTCTCATACGTGCCGGTCATAGTGTGTCCCTCTCACAACTATGCTACCAATACAAAATATAAAATGTACTCGGTAAAATATGGACACAATCCTTCTTAGCGAACCACTATCGAAAACTTTTCAATAGCATTC
This sequence comes from Clanis bilineata, assembly GCA_036417725.1. Classification (NCBI taxonomy): domain Eukaryota; kingdom Metazoa; phylum Arthropoda; class Insecta; order Lepidoptera; family Sphingidae; genus Clanis; species Clanis bilineata. The sequence continues at coordinate 14,720,205 of CM071155.1, read as the reverse complement.
AACCATGATCTTTGAACCAGTACACCGTGCTTTAAAACACCGTGAGCTAAGTTTCGACTCTAAAAAGCCTATTAACCTATTTTATTTGAAAGTCACATTGTGTCCAGTTCGTAAACTTTAACCGTTCGATAATCTACTCTAGAACTTTTGGAACAGAGGCGATATTGTATTGAAACCCTAAAAGCAATATAAACGAGTGGAATGAGAGCTTCAATTGTTTTGGAACGTTTTTTCGTTTGTTAAAGTTAGTAAATAAATTAAATTGTGAAGTAATAAAGTGCTGGAGTTATGGAGGTGCTCAAACAAAATTGAAATTTCGTTGAGAACTAATATTATTTATTGTTAAACGTCCACTTGAGACAGATGTCGTGTGGTTTGTTATTTCAACTAGTTCAGAGTATTGTTATATTTACTATATATAAACATAAGCTCACGTCCGTATCCCTGAAGGTGTAGGAAGAGGCGCACTAGCGAACTAGAACACCGATATTTCGCCGAGCTTAGTTCCGTCGCAGAGATGATAGGGGGCGAGCCTATCGTCATATCGGGCACAAATTCCAGACTCCGGGCTGATATGGGAATATCCAATATCACTTTGCCCGACACGGGAATTGAACTCGCGGCCTTAAGATGGTCGTCGTAGTAGTAAAAATATTTATAAATTTTTGGTAATTTTTGTCACCAAGCAGTATTCCAAATCATTGGTATCAAATACGTGATTAAAATAATTTCAACTTTTTCGGCAACAAATCATTACCAACACAAAAAGAATTGCCAAAATCGTGCCCTCGATAAATTATCCCAAACGTACACGCCATGAAATCTTTATAGCGTTTTTAAGATAATATTACAAGATAAATTAAATATAAGTCATTGCAGGTGGACATTATTGTGCACTAATGTATTTTTTTCATGTCGTTGAAATTTACACTGAGATGGTGTTTTAATAGCTTTGTAATTAATTTAATTAAACATGTGCATTTGTGTTGAATCCTGTTGAATTAAAGTTTTTGTAACTTTATTTTTGTTTACACGGCACCTTCTTGGTCTAGTGGCAGCATATATGTGCTGTGGATTTGATGGATGAGGGTTCGATTCCCAGGTCGGGCAAAGCAAATTTTCTAATTCAATTTGTCCGGGACTGGATCTCCCAGAGGGAGTTGACGTCAGGCAGGCAGCCGGTCGTAAAAACTTAGCCAAATCCTTTCTGCAACATGCTTGAAAAAGTGTGTTGCTCCCTCCACATTAAGGTGGGATAAGGGCAGGTAGAAAGAAAAAACTTTCATATTAACAAGTGATTATTGCTTTAGTAAGTTTGTGTAAAATATTCAACATAACATAAGCTCACGTCTATATCCCTGAAGGGGTAGGCAGTGCCGAACTAAAACACTCACATTTCGCCGAGCTTAGTTTTGTCCCAGATGTAATAGGGGGCGAGCCTATCGCTATATCCGGCACAAATTCCAGACTCCGGGCTGACATTGAAAAAAAAAGAAAATCACTCGACTTGGGGATCGAACCTAAGACCACAAGACGATAGTTGTACCGAATTACAACTACGCCATCGAGTCAGGAAAAATATTTTACACTCACTATCAATTACAATTATCTTAACAATTTTTCAATTCAAAATCTAATTAGCAAATCATTTAAAAAAAACAGCCCGTTCTGGGAATCGAACCCAGGACTTCCCTATTGACAGTCCATGATATGCGATGCAACTAGGCTAAGGAGGCAACACTGAAATATCTAATAATATCATATTAACCCTGTAATTTTACTGTCCCACTGCTGGGCACGGGCCTCCTCTACTATCAAATCAAATATCTATGACAATAAAATGTCTATCTTATAATATGTCTAATACAAAATTTGAAAAAAAATACAGGTTAAATGTTAACAAATCAACGAAATATACCGTTATTGTATCCAGTTTATACAAAACAAGGTTCTTAAAGCGATCCTACCTTGTTGACGAATTAACATAAGTTAAGGCGCCAAACTGCCTCTGTGGCGTGGTTGTATTTCGCTACCACTACTGTACTGAGGTCTTGGGTTGGATACCGGGGTCGGGCAAAGTGATATGCCTCTGCCTACCCCTTCGGGGATTTAGGCGTGACTTGATGTTAATTGCCAGTTTTAATTCAGACATTCGGCGCAGTCGAAGAAAATTCGAGAAGTGATCAAATAAGAAATGAGTGAGACTGTGATGAGCAGATGCAGGTTCGATTACCGCACGAAGACAAGTGTTTATGTGATCGGCAGAAACAGTGGTTTTGGGTGTGAGTGTTATTTACAAAGTCTCTCGTAACTTCTGATACCCAAAATACAGGTTAAACCTATTTATTTATGACTATTTCAAGTTACTGCCTCGGTGGCGTAGTTTTATTTCGGTATAACTACGGTCCTGAGGTCTCGGGTTCGATCCCTGAGTCGGGCAAAGTGATGTTGGATTTTTCCATATCAGCCCGGAGTCTGGAATTTGTGCCCGATATGGCGATAGGCTCGCCCCCTATCACATCTAGGACGGAACTAAGCTCGGCGAAATGTGGGTGTTCTAGTTCGCTAGTGCACCTCTGCCTACCCCTTCGGGGATACAGGCGTGAGCTTATGTTATGTTATGTTATTTCAAGTTATTCATGACTGGTGACTGTTGGGTGTATTCATGTATATATTTTAACTGTTAAAACTAGCTTGAACTAGAGGCAACCGAGCGAAATTTCTCCTTGTTAATCAGTAGAATAACCCCACTACCTACTTCATACCTAGACGGCAGAGGTCATTAACACACCAAATCTAACAAAACAAACAAAACATTATTCTGGTAAGAATGGGTGAATATCAAAACAGGAATACGATTCTTTTATTTTGTTCATATTTTATGCACTTTAAATAAATTAGAATTAGATAAGCACTATCCATATTTAAATTATTATAATTAGATGCTGATAAAATATTATTGATCTGTTTGTTTGTTTTACACGAAAAATTACTTAGAAGTGGTGAAGCCATGATGACATTTTGAAAGAGCCATTGAAACAGCTGGCTTTTTGGTATAGCACAGAATCATAAACGAGCAACTGAAACGTGAAGTCGCGGGTTCGATTCCCGCACCGAGACAAATGTCTGTGTGGCCACAGATATTTGTTTCGGGTCTGGGTGTTGTGAGACCGAAAGTCTATCGTAGTTTCTGATACCCACGATACAGGTTATACCTAGTGTGGGGTCAGGACTAGGTATGTGACTGTTGGGTGTATTTTTTTTTTTACTAAGGTTGAGATCTATAGAGCGAACTTCGACTAAATCAAAGAAATCAATTCAGTGAGTGAATTTTTTAAATCGAACTTTGATTTAGTCCCGAGTCATTTTTTACAAGAAACTCTTTGCTTAGTTTGTCTGTCAGTCCGTTTTTCTTCAAAAAATGGCACAGACTAAGTCGAAGTTCGATTTAAAAATTCCGAATCCTCACTGAGTTCGTTTCTTTGACTTAGACTTAGTCGTAATTTGCTTCATAGGTCTATTATTTATTAATTTATCTCAGCCTAAGTTACGGGCTGTGTGCAAAGCATTCGCTTTAGACTGAATCCTTCAGACGCTATTGTTGTCACTAAGGCAGCCGATTGTAAGAAGTAAGTCGATTCCTTTTAGCACCATGTTTAAAAATGTGTGTTGTGCACCCAATAGGCAAATAAATATTCACAAAGGTTCACTAATAAAATTAAGCAATCAAATAAATTTTTATGAACAATTCAAATTGACTTTTAAATCCATTACTACGGAATTGAAGCCGGGATCACAAACTAGTGCTACAAATAAAAAAAGAAGGCATCACGAGCGCCTCGCCTTAACAGCGAGAACACCTTCCGCCGAGGACTATTTAATTATTCGCCGACAAAGTGAAAACACAACATCAATCAACACGCCGACTTTGTTAAAAAATTATAAGTAACAAAAACTGACCCGCTGTTTTAACCCTACGCATTGATACGGCGGTCGTTTGTGGCACTTTACTTTTATTACTGGGTATTTATTTTATCAATGATATGTCTCCTTTTATGGTACTGCTACTGTTTAAGTTTGGAGATACCTTTGGGATTTTAATGGGATTTTTTATGGCATTTTACTACTGTCATAGCTAAGTGTTTTGGATTAGAAATTTTGTACCAACGTGTAAGGTCTTAGTATAACAATAGAGAGGCAATTTTTAAGTGCACCTGTGCCTACCCCTTCGGGGATAAAGGCGTGAGCTCAGTTATGTGTGTTTTTTTTAAGTCATATAAACATAACATACGCTCATGCCTGTATCATCGAAGGGGTAGGCAGAGGCGCACTATCCAACTAGTACACCCACATTTCGTCGAGCTTAGTTCCGTCCCAGATGTGATAGGGGGTGAGCCTATCGCCATATCGGGCACAAATTCCAGACTCCGGGCCGATATGGAAAAATCCAATATCATTTTGCCCGACCCGGGTATCGAACCTGAGACCTCAGAACGGTAGTCGTACCGAAATATTACCATGCCACCGAGGCAGTAGCCAAATAAGAGATTTATAAAGGCAAAGCATACATAGATGGTAAGTCTTTTGAGTGAGCCTTTTGGCTAAGTTTTATATGTCATGAAATCTTTAGTCCCGGTGTCGAAGTGGCATTGCCTACGCAATACGACTGTCGTCATGAGGTCTGTTCGATCCCCGGGTCGGGCAAAGTAATATTGGATTTTTCCATATCAGCACAGAGTCTGGAATCTCCCTACCTACCCCTTCGGGATACAGGTGTGAGCTTATGTTATGTTAAACCGTTTTGCCCGAAATATTCGAACAGCGCTTAGACCATGGATGCTATATAGTTAGTTCCTAGATACTTTTTTCTGCTTGGCATTATCCCGGCCATGCCAGGGTCCGCCTTCCTACTTAAACGCTTCCACTTCGCCCGGTCTTGAGCATCCTCCACAGTAAGACCATTGGCTCTCACATCATCCTCCAAATCGTCCAGCCAGCGCTTTTTGGCCGTCAACCAAGTCACACCCCTGGTATGATACATAACATACATAACATAAGCTCACGCCTGCATCCCCGAAGGGGTAGGCAGAGGCACCAGCGAACCAGAACACCCGCATTTCGCCGAGCTTAGTTCCGTCCCAGATGTGATAGGGGGCAAGCCTATCGCCATATCGGGCACAAATTCCAGGCTCCGGGCTGATATGGAAAAACCCAATATCACTTTATGATCTGTACCCCTACTACAAGTTTATTCTGACAGTTCTCGATACTCGATAGTTTGCATAGATAAAAAAAAATTGAGAAACTGGAAACTATCGACTAGACTAACTAACTAACTAAAAAATTGAGAAAACCTCGTACTAAGTGTCCAGGCACTTGCGATGTACTCATGGTTTTCTCAAAACGTGACCATACCATAACATGATGAGTATTATAAAAAAATAATAATATTAGCCCTATAATATTACTGTCCCACTGTTGGGCACGGACTTCCTCTACTAATGAGAGGGGTTAAGCCTTAGTCTACCACGCTGGCCTAATGCGGGTTGGTAGACTTCACGTACCTTCGAAATTCTCTGGTATGCAGGTTTCTTCACATGTTTTCTTTCACTGTTACAGCAAGCGATGATTCACAAAGAAAACACATTTAACATAGAAAAGTCAGAGGTGTATGCTCCATTTTGGGGGCTCGAACCTCCGATACTCGTCTCGGCAGTCCGTATCATTCCCAACTGAGCTATCGCTGCGTATACATGATGAGTGTTAAAATTTATTAGCAAAAATGTATCTTCTTGTGAGGTTACTATTTATGCGCTCTTTAATCTAAGTAATTAATCATTCACCGACAAATTAAGTGTTAGAATATAACTCTAATTACAGGAAACAATCTGTCCATCTCGAATGCACAAAATAAAGATAAAACCAACAGTCTGCTACTTTTCGAAATCCTCTTTATTCCAAATTGAATAATTTAACCTGTTATCGCATATTAACATTTCACACTAGGCCAAAGATATTTAATATTACTAACTATAGAGGGGTCGCCTCCTTGGTCTAGTGGCAGCATGTATGGGCTGTGGACCGAGAGGTCGTGGGTTCGATTCCCAAGTCGGGCAAAGCGAATTTTCTAATATAATTTGCCCGGGACTGGATCCCTCAGAGGGGGTTGACGTCAGGCAGGCAGCCGGTCGTAAAAACTCAGCCAAATCCTTTTTGCAACATGCTTGAAAATGTGTATTGTGCCGACCCCACATTAAAGTGGGATAAGGGCAGGTAGAAAAAAAAAAACATTATGGGCCTTACTCATAAAAACAGTTTAACTGAGAAAATGGTAAATAATAGTCTGTCCCTTTCATTTTCAAACAATGTGACACAAGGAAAAAATTACAGGACTATTCTTAGCCATTTGCGAAACTGTTTTTATAAGTAGCCCTAGGAAGCTGGCACGACCTCGCACGAGTATGCTTTAAATACGACTGAGTGATTTATGACCACGAGGTCACAACTTTCGAATCACAAGTTTCGTGCTACTGTCCCATCTATGTATCGTTAAATATCTTTGCACTAGACGTATCAGCTCATACAATGTTCCACTGCATTCATAATTAGGCGTGGTGTGGTGTTTTTTGGAATTAATTGTCCGGGTCACGCAAGCCCGCCTACGGTTTTAGGGTTCCCCAAACTTGGTTAATTAGGAAAAAACATCGTTAAATGAGTATTAGCCGAGTTTTCCTTTTGCGATTGTTTGCGAAGTAATTCGTATTGTGTTCTGGTACAGATGTTGGAGATTAATTTGGTTCAGTGTGATTGACTTTGGGACTGAGGAGATTGTGTCTTGCCTGTGTTTCGGTGTTCTTTGATAAGGTATTAGCGGTAGTGGTTTATATACTTTTTGTTCGCGGATTTGGAGTTGAATAAACAATAGATGTATTAGGTATGGATTAAGAATTCTCATTACTTTATGTAATCAAAGTTATTCGCTTTCAAAAATATATGAGATATTATTCTTTCCTTCTACCTGCCCTTATCCCACCTTAATGTGAGGTCGGCGCAACACACTTTTTCAAGCATGTTGCAGAAAGGATTTTGCTTAGTTTTTACGACCGGCTGCCGCCTGACATAAATCCAGTTCCGGGCAAATTAAATTAGAAAATTCGCTTTGCCCGACGTGGGAATCGAACCCAGGACCTCCCGGACCTATATATGCTGGCTAATAGACCAAGGAGGCGACATGAGATATTATTGACAATCAAAATTGTAAACAGTACGCATGTATATTTTTTTAACCTTGTATCATAGAATAATTCAAGTGGTAGGTCCAGACTGACGACTGAGCCGGCTCGGCTGATTTCATACCACTGTCTTATAGAAAATTGACGTGGTAGTTCGCTATTGCGTTAAGTGAGATATTCGAAGACACATATCCACTTTCAATTTCCCATTTCCTGTTCCTTTCTTTTGAGGTTAGTAGTACACCTTATGATTATTTTATTACCATGGTTGTCTTACCGTAAGATCAGCCATTATATTCGTTTGCTTGCTCCAACACAACACATGCCCTAAAAGCAAAAACCCTTCTCTGTCGAAAATACTATTATTATCAATCAAAATCAAATCAAAATATTTATTGAATCCATAAAATGTTCAATTATCTAGATTCCGTCAAATTTTAACTTTACCGCCTGTTCGGAAGGCTGTTTCTCCAAACAAGAACGGGCAAAAAACTCTGACGTTGCTCTTTTTAACACCAATTTACAGTCAGTTACTAATACAGTACAGCACCAGATACAATTTAACCCCCACTCCGTTTTTAATATTTTAAGACGATTTTGTACGGAACCAACTTTTCCTCCAGGGTATTTAACCCCGGCTCGCGTTCAAGGGTTACCTCACGTTTCGGATCGATTTACGCTCTATGCCTTGAAACTCCAGGATAATGAGTGCCACTTAATTAGACCGAGTGTATAAAGTTTTTTTTAATACGATCGTGTTTTAACACTTCTCCGTTTGGCCTGTTATATGTTTAACTGCGCGTGAAAGTGTTGGCGATCTGTGATGTCAGAGGTTCTCAAAGATCGTTAATGGTTAATGATTTTAATGTGGTTCTGATTTAAGTGAAATAAGGATATATATCTTAGGTTTACGCGAATATATGAAAACCGTAAAAACTAGTTTTATTTCAAAAATAAGATTTTCCAGTTGGTCTATTTTGTGACGTGACGTTTACTGATGGTAGGATATTCGTTTCCGACCGGATGGCGACCACCGTACAAATGATGCTAAAACCTGCCATAGTAAACCGCACTCCGTGTGTGGTTCGCGTTCCACGATCAGCCAGTGTACTTCCAGTTCTCTCGATGGGCTTGCGGCATGACTTGGTTGATTGGGACGGATATAGGGGTATCCCTGTGTCTGTATCGGTCATCCGCCTGTCTTGTCGCAAGCCCCAAGACTGCACTATGCTTACCATCAGATGCAGTGCCATGTGCAGTCACTTTGCCGTGCCCGGATAAAAAAAACGAAATCAAAATTAAGCTTTTGATTAAGCTGCGCCACATACATACGTTAAACTACCTCTAACTAAACATGCTGATTAATGGGCTATAATGAGCACTTGCAAACACTCTCGGGATGCTGTGCCACAACCGTATGTTCGCTTAACTAAACGCTTGCTGTCCTTAGATAGGCTATCTCTACGCATAGTCGTAGGTGCCATAACTGGACACTGTATGCCCACTTAACAAACATTTGTGTGTTCTAGGTATGACCGACAGCCCCCTGTGTAGGGGATGCCTGCGGCCGATGAAACAGCTGCCCACGTCATCCTGGAATGCGAAGGCGTTGCTGCACAACGGGCTAAAATCCTCAACACACCGAGGTCGCTCCGAGAAGCCTGCGGAGACCCCAGGAAGATCCTGCGCTTCTGGTCGGAGCTAGATTGGTTAAACATTTAGCTGGCATCACGTCACGCACAATGGTCCATCATCGGAATTGACTGATTGCGGAAAATGGAGCCCACACAACAAACAAACAAACAAACGTTAAACTTACAACATCCCTCTTTTTCCGTCGGGGGTTAAAACAGCTAGTTCAACTGCTAAGAACGAAACGAGCAGCCGAAATCGACTAGACTATCGAACTAGCTAAAAGATGCGTTCAAAATGACCCGGTACTTTGGCTCGTATCCAAAAAGATTGAGAAGTTCGGTGTTAGACGCCACATAAAAAGGAATATTTTATTAGTGGGTTTTAGATTCACATTGAAAACTTAAACTTTATTAACATACGTAACTTCAGGAAGTCGTTAAACGCAAGAGCATTTGAAGTTTCTTGCATTAGTTAGATATGTTTAAAAAAAAGTAGATTAGCGAGTTCGATTCCCGCATTGAGACAAATGTTTGTGTGACCCACAGATATTTGTTTCAAGTCTGGGTGTTGTGAGACCGAAAGTCTCTCATAGTCTCTGACACCCACGAAATAGGTTATACCTAGTGTGGGGTCAGGACTAGGTGTGTGACTTTTGGGTGTATCTATTTATCTATTTTATTTATCTAAGTCTGGGTGTTGTGAGACCGAAACTCTCATAGTATCTGACACCCACGATACAGGTTATACCTAGTGTGGGGACAGGACTAGGTGTGTGACTGTTGAGTGTATTTATTTGTTTATAATACTTATTGCCTGATTGCTGATTGTCTATTTGAAGTGCTAACTTCTTATGGGAAGGTAAACCGCTTTGTAACGTAACGCGTTACGGCGCCATTCTGTCTGGTTTCTTATCATATTAATATACATAGGGCTTTACTTATAAAAACAGTTTAGCTGAGCAAATGGCTAAGAATAGGCTGTCACTTTTTCGGCCGACTTCCACAAAAGGAGGAGGTCCTCAATTCGTTGGTATTTTTTTTATGTATGTTACTCGATATCTCCGCCAAATGTGGACCGATTTTCAAAATTCTTTTTATGTTCGATAGAGCTTATTTCAAGGATGGTCCCATATAAATTTGGTCACAATCGGTAATCTGGAAGTCGGTCAGTTAAGTTTTTAAACTTGTTCCTAGTGTTACATCGTTTGAAAATAAAAGGGACAGGCTATTCTTTACCATTTGCTTAGTTAAACTGTTTTTATAAGTAAGGCCCATAAAGTTTAAGTAATAACCTAAGCTTTTCTTAAGTTAAACAATTTCAATTTTAAATAGTTCAACTTAGATTAGTTTAAGTTATCACTTTTGTCGAGCGTCCCGAGACGCACACTTTTTTATCTTAGCGCGGCCACCTGCCGGTTTATATCCCCGAAGGTGTAGGCAGAGGCGCACTAGCGAACTAGAACACCCACAATTTCGTCATGCTTAGTTCTCTCCCAGATGTGATAGAGGGGCGAGCCCATCGCCATATCGGGCACAAATTCCAGACTCCGGGCTGATATGGAAAAATCCAATATCACTTTGCGCAACCCGGGGATCGAACCCGAGACCTCAGAACGGTAGTCGTACCGAAATACCACCACGCCACCGAGGTAGTTATTTTTGTAATAATAAATTCAATAACAAATTGTTTTTCCCTCACAATACGGCGGGTGACAATTCCTTAATAATTTATTGGGTATTAAGCTGAGTTTCCCCTCTGCGAGTTCCAATTTGTAAACGCAGCGATAGCGAAGGGCGTCTTGGGTTAAAATCAAAGACATTCAACAATTTATAGACGGGGCAACAGCGCAAAACTTGTGATCCAAGTTGTGGTCATAAGTAATTCAGTCGTATTTAAAACATACGCGCGCAAGATCATAATAATAATAAGGCATTAATATTAATATTCATTGTTCCGATAATCATTTCTGCCCATGGTTTGATACCACTGAGCCTCGACCAACACCTCAAGAGGCTCTCGGTTGGTGTTTGGGTCAAGAGCCAAATGCAGAAGGCAGTATTACTGGATACGGCACGAATTGTGCGGAGGTTCCTCACTCTGGGGTCCTAACCGCCGGTGGCTTGGGTCCCGAGCCTCGCCATCGGAGGGGAATATTTTAATATTTTTAAATGTATTTATAATTTTATTTTTATAGCATATATTGAGAAATGTAAAAAAAGGGTGCTGAACATAAGGTTTAGACAAGACAATTGTCTTACGTGATTCTTCAACATTCACAGAACATTCTAGAATGTAACTTTTACTAAGCGCCCTCGCAATAAATGGTAGATGGCGTTCCAGACGTCTAAATTTTTTTGAAACTTGCTAGATAGGCCCTCTACTGTTAGTGATATTAAATCTCTTTGGTTAAAGTGACTACATCAAACAGAATATGAAAAATCCGGAACGGTACGCGCGTCCTGCGTAGAACTGGGATAAAATAGTTTAATTTCGTGTATTGGACCAAGTATTTTTGGATCCATTTGAACAACATACTATCTAGATTCAACGCGGTGCTGATATTTTACCATAACGCGGGCTTAGATATTGAAAAAAAAAATATATTACTTAAGTAAACCCACGAAACAGAGTATACCTATATGATTGTGCGATATATGTATATGACATATTATATATATAAGCTCACGCCAGCATCCTCCAAGGGGAAGGCAGAGACGATTTAGAGAACTAGAACATCCAAATTTCAGTCAGTTGTGATAGGGGGCGAGCCTCTCGCCACATCGGGCACAAATTTCAGACACCGCGCTGATATTGAAAAAAAAATTATAGCAGAGACTGTTAAAGGAGCAGATGGGTTACCTGATGGTAAGTGATCTTCATTGCCCATAGACACCCAATATAACAAAATCATCGGTGCAACCAACCTAAAAGAAAGGAAATAGGGACTGGGACAGGGCAGGGTAATTGGGCCACCGAAAATCTCACACACCGAATGAAATGCGACAGCAAGCTGCTACTTCAGTTTTCTGTGAGACGGTGGTATCAAACCGGTCGAGCCGGCCCATTCGTGTTGTAGACGTACACCTACAGAGTGACCCTCACTCAATATCACTTTACACCATGGAGCGAACCCGAGACCTCAGAACGGCCGTTTTGTACATACAACTACGCTGAGGCATTCGCTGTGTAACGCTAAGTGTATAAACCCAAACATCTGGTATTCCCTTTAACTTGTAAAGCTTCCTAACCGTTGAAATGTGCCGGTAACAGTGCTGCCTCAAGGCGGCGGAGTCGAGGCGATAATTACCTGCCTCATGCAATCCGATGTGCCTCAATCTAGTCAGATACACCTGCTTTGTGTTCGGATCGAGGTTCACTTTGATCTGTTAGTGCAATGCTTATAGCTATAATTATTGTAAGATTGATTTATTCGACCGATTTTCACAAAAGGAGGAGGTCCTCAATTCGTCTGTATTTTTTTTATAACTCTATATATGTTACGCGATATCTTCGCCAAATGTGGAACGATTTGCAAAAATCATTTTGAAATATCGCGTAACATACATAAAAAAATACAGACGAATTGAGGACCTTCTCCTTTTTGGAAGTCAGTCGAAAGGCAGACGCGTAAGTCACTAGCCAAGTGCAATACGACATATCAACATAATCACAAGTTTAAAAACTTAACGGACCGACTTCAAGTTCGATCGTAATCAAATTTATATGGGACCACCCTTGAAATAAGCTCTATCGAACACAAAAATAATTTTGAAAATCGGTCCACATTCAGCGGAGATATCGCGTAACATATGTACATAAAAAAATACAGACGAATTGAGGACCTCCTCCTTTTTGGAAGTCGTTCGAAAACGTTATGGGGAACTTGAACAAAAATTATAACGAGAAATTGTGTTGATAAATCAATAAACAAGAAATAAAATGTGCTATTATGCAATTTGTAGTGAAAAATAATTTATATTTTACAAAATGTCCTACTTGTAAATTACGTATAATGGAACGTAATTGCAAAACCCAAGTGACGTCATTGCATAAAGAATCATAGAGCAGTGTTTCCATGTTGGGGTATTTTTCCCAATTTGACAAAAATTGTTATTGTGTTTATATAGTTTAGAATGGTGATTAGTGAATTAGATTTCGGAGGTCCTACTCTTCCTTCTTCCTCATTTTTACTTAGTTATTTAAAGAAATAGCATTAACATTTCTACGCGGTGACGTCACGTCCTTTTTTAGCGCGGGGTTTCGTAATTCATATTTTGACCTGCGATAGTTAAATGATTTGTGCATATTTTAATGATTTTTTCTAGTGTGTTTATTCGAGACCTAGTCCTTACAATAAACTAAAAAAATTACATGCAAGTTCCCTATTATGACACATAGTCTTATCACACGAAATACTGAGGCCTAACCCCCTCATTAATAGAGGAAGCCCATGCCCAGCAGTAGGAAAGTAATGTTACAGGGCTAATATTATTATTAATCACACAAAGACGCATGCTTGGTCTGCAGGGTTACCACGACCTCTTATAGCAGTATTATTATAACCGTTCTTCGTTTGTTTTGTATAGGAATCGATACAAGTAAAATTGATGATACGAATAAAAAAATACGTATGCATCCACATTATTATATTTAACATAACATAACATAAGCTCGCGCCTGTATCCCCGAAGGGGTAGGCAGAGGCACACTTGCGAACTAGAACACCCACATTTCGCCGAGCTTAGTTCCATCCCAGATGTGATAGGGGGCGAGCCTATCGCCATATAGGGCACAAATTCCAGACTTCGGGCTGATATGGAAAAATCCAATATCACTTTGCCCGACCCGGGGATCGAACCCGAGACCTCAGAACCGTAGTCGTACCGAAATACCACCACGCCATCGAGGCATTATTATGTAGTTAGTTATTTATCTACCTACTCGTTCGGGAATACAGCCGTGAAGTTATGTAATGTTTTACTTAAATATTTAATGGCACTCCATTTTGAAAAATAAGTCCGCTTCGTTAAATGCGAACCTTATTTTGTGTTTAATTTGTGCTGAGGGCTCGGAATTTGTTTTCTGGCGACTCAACCCTTCCCGCTGTTGACGAAGGGAGAAAAATTCGGCAAACAAAGATGTAATTACTTACGATTTGTTAGCAAGTTTGTGCAATCGGAATTCGGAATGAATATTTTTTGGAAAATTTTAGATAATAAAAACTGTATTGTGGGTATCCACAGCCTCCGTGGCGCAGCGGGCGAGTAGCCGGCTGTGAAGCGAGAGGCCGCGGGTTCGATTTCCGCATTGAGACAAATGTTTGTGTGGCCCACAGATATTTGTTTCAAGTCGGGTGTTGTGAGACCGAAAGTCTCTCATAGTCTCTGACACCCAAGATACAGGTTATACTTAGTGTGAGGTCAGGACTGGGTGTGTGACTGTTGAGTGTATTTATAATTATTTATTATTATAACCATCCATTATCATCAACCATCATGTTATGTCGAATGCCCCTCGAGAAAATCGGAAAGACGCTGGCTGATACTGGAATGCGAACCATACAAGGAGTGTGGGTCACTATGGCAGGTTTTAACACGATGTATACGGTGGTCGACATCTGGAGGGTTACCACCACTTCTTATAGCAGTATAAGTTTACTTGTACCGATTCCCATACAAAACAAACAAAGAACGATTATAATAATACTGCTATAAGAGGTCGTGGTAGCCCTGCAGGACGGATGCCAATGTCCTACCAAAATTTTATAGACATGAATATTCAAAGACCTCTATTTTAATATGAAAGTTTAGAGTGGTATCGAGATAGGTAATCTTGTTGTGGATTAGGTGCTCTATAATTAGATGTTTTTCCCAACTGGTTGTTTGTTATTAATAAATGATTGTAAACTGCTTATATTTTTTTATATTATTTTTTTATCAAACGAACAACGTCAGTTACTTGCCCGTTTTTCTCTGGCGAACCAGCCTTCCGAACTGGCGGTAGAGTACAATTCTTGACGGAATCTAAGCAATTTGACATTTTATGGATTCAATAAATGATTTGATTTGAGATACACATGATAAGGCTAGCGAAATTGATTGAAAAACTTAACATAAGCTCACGCCTGTATCCCCGAAGGGGTAGGCAGAAGCGCACTAGCGAACTAGAACACCCACATTTCGCCGAGCTTAGTTCCGTCCCAGATGTGATAGGGGGCGAGCCTATCGCCATATCGGGCACGAATTCCAAACTCCGGGCTGATATGGAAAAATCCAATATCACTTTGCCCGACCCGGGGATCGAACCCGAGACCTCAGAACCGTAGTCGTACCGAAATACCACCACTACACCGAGGCAGTTGATTGAAAAACTTATACATAGTAAATATTTCGTTTTGATGGCCGAAAAACATACCCGAAATTACTCAATGTAAAACAAAAGCAAAGCCTCCGGGCTCGACAACTTTATATTATTTATCTAACAA
The DNA here is from genome assembly GCA_036417725.1 of Clanis bilineata. Taxonomy (NCBI): domain Eukaryota; kingdom Metazoa; phylum Arthropoda; class Insecta; order Lepidoptera; family Sphingidae; genus Clanis; species Clanis bilineata. The sequence goes on along the minus strand of CM071155.1, from coordinate 14,704,854 downwards.
CCAATAGATATGGCGGGGAAAATTGAATAGAAACAGCTACGGGCAAGAATAATTTCAATCAGAAGGGAAGTTTGTGCCTCCCCAACTTAACGATAATCAACGGTGAAGTCGACTCACTGGGCCGAAACACTCTTTGATAACTTGTTATCTTAAAAATTTATAGCGTTGCCCGTGTTTTGTTTATGACGGAGGAATTTTATTGTCCTAGCCGTCGCTCCCGGCTTCGATCACGTGGTAAAGTATTTCCCGGGATAAAAGGTAGTCCACACTCATGAATTTTATCACAATAACCTCGTCTCCTACCTGGGATTCGAACCTGCGTTTCTTTCGCGAGTTCGATTCCCGCGCCGAGACAACTGTCTGTGTGGCCTACAGATATTTGTTTCGGGTCTGGGTGTTGTGAGACCGAGAGTCTCTCGTAGTTTCTGATACCCACGATACAGGTTGTACCTAGTGTGGGGTCAGGACTATGTGTGTGACTGTTGGGTGTATTTATTTATTTAATATTTCATTTCCACAGGAGGTGGCATTGCGGATGAACATGATTTATGGTAACAAATTTCCATCAGGTGACACATCTGCTCATCTGCCAAAGACAAAATAAAAAACTCGTCATTCGTTTCGTCTTATTTGTCGAGTTCTCTATGTCGGGAGAAAAATCACATAGCAAATAACACAAGCGCGCAAAAGTAACTACATTACAGTACATTCAAGTCCAAAATTACCAGCGACCACTGACAAACAACAGGGTTATCGATGGTCACCAGAATCATGCCCGTCTATTATGCTTCGTCTCATTCCGAAGAGGGCAGAAGCAGCCTATTAATGCTTCTTTTCACTTCGAAGAGGGAAGAACCAGCCTGTTAATGCGTCTTCTCATTCCGAAAAGGGAAGAACTAGCCTATTAATGCTTCTTCTCACTTCGAAGAGGGAAGAAGCAGCCTATTAATGCTTCTTCTCACTCCGAAGAGGAAAGACGCAGCCTATTAATGCTTCTTCTCAATCCGAAGAGGGAAGAAGCAAAGACAGGTGGATGAATTTAATAAATTTGTTTCTGGTCGACTAATAGGCTTCTCTATCTTAATTTAGATTTACGAACGCCCTTGCCGACCCTTTAGGGGTACAGGTGTGAGCTTATCTATGCAATTGTAGGGACACATTGCATGTATTACGCAGAATTTGTATTTGGCTGACTTAGCGCATCTAGGCAGATCGAGTGTTCGCCTGTCAACACTCGACAGTCGTTCCCAGTCACGCACTTAGTTAACCCGTCGCTACACAGTCTAACCCGTTGCTAACTGTAAATTAATGTAATAGTATATAAAGTAATTATTGTACAACATTTGGTGACTTTAATATAATCGTAATAACGCACCACTACTTTCATTTAACAACCTTCTGAGAGTCATAGCAAGTTTACGTACTAAAGACATTCGTGTACACAGCACACTTACACAATATTTAAATACCATTCATGTAAATTCAATACAGTTGGCGTGGATGATTAATATTACACTTCAATTATTTCCCAAAGGCGTCGTAGGCACGGCACATTACATATGTCTGCGTCAGGAGTTATGTTCTCGGGCTGGTCTCCAGCGAGTTGGTAGACTGATGGTACTAATACTGGAATTGTAATATCAACCATAAGGTACGAGTATATTTTATAGCAGAGGCTGGTAAATGAGCAGGTGGGTCACGTGATGGTAAATAATCTTCCATGGTTAGACACCCACATATCAAAAGAATCATGAGGCTGTAGCCAATGTTAAATATAGGAAATGGAAGTAGGGAATTTTTAATATCTCGTTCTTCTACCTGTCTTTATCCCACCTGTAGGGTCTGCGCAACACACTTTTTCAAGCATGTTGCAGAAATGATTGGGCTTAGTTCTTAAGAATAGCTGCCTGCTTGACGTCAACTCCTTCTGAGGGATCCGGACCTAGGAAAATTAAATTAGACAATTGACTTTGCCCGACCTGGGAATCGAACTCAGGACCACCCGGTCCACGGCCCATATATGCTGCCACTAGACCAAGGAAGCGACGGATATTATAGGAAAAAAAGAAAGAAAGAAATAAACTTTCTCCAGCCAATGTCTCAGGCAACAGGGAATACGGATTTTTTAATATCAAAATTGGAAAATTGCTTACATTTTATCTCTTTAACGACACACACGAGCAAAGCAGCGGCAAGAGCCAGCTCCTCGGTCACCCCATGATTCCATGCCAGCCGTCAGTAAAGTAGGGGTTGGTAACTTTACCTGACCCATACCGGAAACGATCGCATCAAATGTTCCCTAATGACTGGATAATTGCGTCACACTTGGTTTACGACTAGGGTTGCTAGCCCGTCATGTAAAAGGCCGGACTCGCCGTTGTATTAGGCCGGATATTTTGCCCTAAAAGCCAGATATAACTATCGTATTTGAAAGCCAAGCAGACCTTTTTAAAAACGAACGTCACTTTTATAACAATGCGCATCTCTTTTCCAGGCATCGATATATCCAAAGCTTAAAAGATTCCGGACAGGCCGTATTAATATTTATCCGAACCGAAAAATCCGGATATGTCCGTCTACAGCCTGACACCTGGCAACCCTATTTACGAGTATTATGGTCACTGCAAGTATTACGGGCAATACAAGCACTTTATGAATGGTTTGTTGCTAAATATGCACTTGTGTAACTTGGTGTAATTCTGTGTATATTGGTAGTTTGAAATAAAACTATTCTTACGGATTCTATCACGATTAGGTTTTAATTATTATTCCCGACGTTTCGAAGGCTTTGCAGTCTTCGTTGTCACGGGTCAGACTGAGGTGTCATTTGTCCAAAAAAGGTTAGAGTTACAATATCTACCATCATTAAAAAATTATACAAAATCAAAAAAGGTTAATTATTTGTGTTCCGATTTATGCAGTACGAGCTCACGGTGTCTTGAGTTCTGGCAGCTGGTCTTTTGGGTTCCGATTTAATAAGATGTATAATTGGATCCCAGGTTTGTGCAAGCTTCCAACCATCTTCTCTATTGAAATTAGGATGTTTTTTAATTTCAATAGCCTCACGTATCATCCTAGGGAGGAATCGGTGTTCTTTGGCGAGGATTTGTGGTTTATCAAATCTAAGATAATGTTTGGAACCTTCCTCTGAATGTTCAGCAACTGCAGACTTCGTAGAGCGTCGGTGTTTTACGTCAGCTATGTGTTCTTTTACGCGGGTCCCTATATTCCGTTTTGTTTGTCCGATGTAAGAGAGACCACAGTCGCAATCAATTTTATACACGCCTGGGTCTTGCAGAGGTATGTGACACTTGACAGATGGTAAAAATTGACTAATCTTCTTGGGCGGCTTGAAGTAAGTTTTGATAGAAGCGCGCCTCAGGATATAGCCAATCTTGTCAGTGACTCCTCTTACATAAGGTAAAACAACCGGGACGCGTTCGACGGTGGCTGGTTTCATTCGCTTTCTGTGACGGCGCCGTGGGATTTGGAGCTTGTTGTCTCGCAGGACTTGCTTGACATGACGCAGCTCAGCGGCTAGATGTTCCTCATCACAGATTCCTTGTGCTCTCTGAAACAAAGTTTTACCCACGGTAGCTAACTGTTTCGGATGGTGGTGAGATTCTCCATTCAGGTATTTATCGGTATGGGTCTTTTTCCTATACACAGTATGACTCAAAGATTGATCAGGATTACGGATAACTAAAACATCTAAGAAGGCAAGAGATTTATTATGTTCTAACTCCATTGTGAATTGAATTTTGTTATTAATGGAGTTAAGGTGATTTAAAAATGCAGTTACTTTATCAGATGGTAGAATTGTGAAAGTATCATCTACGTACCGTTTGTAAAACCTTGGTGAGACCGGGGCCGTGCTGAGTGCTGTCTGCTCAAAGTCCTCCATGAAAATGTCGGCGACAACTGGAGATACAGGTGAGCCCATAGCTACGCCCTCAATTTGTACGTAGAATTGATTATTCCACAACATATAGCCAGATGTAAGGCAGTGTTTGAGTAAGTCTGCATATGCCAAGGGTATGTTATTCTCTGTTAACCTCTTAGAGACTATTTCAATACAGTCGTGTATTGGTAAGCTTGTAAACAGCGACTGAACATCAAAACTGACCATAGTTTCATTGTCAGCTAATTTTAGGTGTTTAATGTCACTGACAAATTGGTATGAATCCTTGACAGTTGCTCTAGTGTTTCCTCTGAGAGGTGAAAGAACTTTTGCTACGTGCTGAGCCAGTCTGTAGGTTGGTGTGTCGATCTGACTTACAATGGGACGTAGCGGAGCATTTGTTTTGTGTATTTTTGGTAAACCATACAATTTAGGTGATTTCGCTGACGATGGGATGAGTAAGTTTACGTCGAGACTCAATAACTCGGAGTAATTGCTTATTAAAGATCTGGTGGCCTTTAAAATTTTGCTAGTCGGGTCTGTTTTGACTATTTCATAAGTACTTTCATCCGACAAAAGTTGTTCCATTTTATTGTTGTAATCAGACGTATCCATTACTACTGTCGCATTCCCTTTATCTGCACGAAGAATAGTTAGGTCCTTCATTGATCGCAAGTTCTTTAACGCGATATATTGTGTTTTAGGAAGATTTAGTTTGGGCAACCTCGTTCGACGTAATAATGAAGAGATGTCTTGACGAATTGCCTCCGAATCTTCCTTTGCTAAATTATTCTTGAAGAGACTGTTCTCTACGTTACAAATAATGTCTTCATACGGTACCCTTCGTGGTGTTACAGCAAAATTTAAACCTTTAGTTAATACCTGAAATGTATTGTCATCCAATGTTTGTTTTGACAGATTAATCACAGCGCGTTGTTCATTGGCTGCACGAGAGTGGACGTCTATGGTAGTTTGCGTTCCGTTACTGCTATCATTTTTGTCTTTGGCATTCGATTTAGATGTTAATTTATTAAATTTTATTATGTGTTTATTTTTGCATTCATTATATTTAGATGTTTCTCGTTTATTTAGTTTGTCAATGCAATTTTTGAAATCAAATGCTGATAGTTCTGTCTTTAATTCATTGGATGTATTCTCAACACAATTATTTAAGTAATGTAGGTCGGATCGAGCTTCATGTATGGTAGCTTGTAACAGTTTTTTACTTGCCTGGTTTAGAATTTTAGCGCTCCCACGTATGTTAAAGAACTTGCGATCAATGAAGGACCTAACTATTCTTCGTGCAGATAAAGGGAATGCGACAGTAGTAATGGATACGTCTGATTACAACAATAAAATGGAACAACTTTTGTCGGATGAAAGTACTTATGAAATAGTCAAAACAGACCCGACTAGCAAAATTTTAAAGGCCACCAGCTCTTTAATAAGCAATTACTCCGAGTTATTGAGTCTCGACGTAAACTTACTCATCCCATCGTCAGCGAAATCACCTAAATTGTATGGTTTACCAAAAATACACAAAACAAATGCTCCGCTACGTCCCATTGTAAGTCAGATCAACACACCAACCTACAGACTGGCTCAGCACGTAGCAAAAGTTCTTTCACCTCTCAGAGGAAACACTAGAGCAACTGTCAAGGATTCATACCAATTTGTCAGTGACATTAAACACCTAAAATTAGCTGACAATGAAACTATGGTCAGTTTTGATGTTCAGTCGCTGTTTACAAGCTTACCAATACAAGACTGTATTGAAATAGTCTCTAAGAGGTTAACAGAGAATAACATACCCTTGGCATATGCAGACTTACTCAAACACTGCCTTACATCTGGCTATATGTTGTGGAATAATCAATTCTACGTACAAATTGAGGGCGTAGCTATGGGCTCACCTGTATCTCCAGTTGTCGCCGACATTTTCATGGAGGACTTTGAGCAGACAGCACTCAGCACGGCCCCGGTCTCACCAAGGTTTTACAAACGGTACGTAGATGATACTTTCACAATTCTACCATCTGATAAAGTAACTGCATTTTTAAATCACCTTAACTCCATTAATAACAAAATTCAATTCACAATGGAGTTAGAACATAATAAATCTCTTGCCTTCTTAGATGTTTTAGTTATCCGTAATCCTGATCAATCTTTGAGTCATACTGTGTATAGGAAAAAGACCCATACCGATAAATACCTGAATGGAGAATCTCACCACCATCCGAAACAGTTAGCTACCGTGGGTAAAACTTTGTTTCAGAGAGCACAAGGAATCTGTGATGAGGAACATCTAGCCGCTGAGCTGCGTCATGTCAAGCAAGTCCTGCGAGACAACAAGCTCCAAATCCCACGGCGCCGTCACAGAAAGCGAATGAAACCAGCCACCGTCGAACGCGTCCCGGTTGTTTTACCTTATGTAAGAGGAGTCACTGACAAGATTGGCTATATCCTGAGGCGCGCTTCTATCAAAACTTACTTCAAGCCGCCCAAGAAGATTAGTCAATTTTTACCATCTGTCAAGTGTCACATACCTCTGCAAGACCCAGGCGTGTATAAAATTGATTGCGACTGTGGTCTCTCTTACATCGGACAAACAAAACGGAATATAGGGACCCGCGTAAAAGAACACATAGCTGACGTAAAACACCGACGCTCTACGAAGTCTGCAGTTGCTGAACATTCAGAGGAAGGTTCCAAACATTATCTTAGATTTGATAAACCACAAATCCTCGCCAAAGAACACCGATTCCTCCCTAGGATGATACGTGAGGCTATTGAAATTAAAAAACATCCTAATTTCAATAGAGAAGATGGTTGGAAGCTTTCACAAACCTGGGATCCAATTATACATCTTATTAAATCGGAACCCAAAAGACCAGCTGCCAGAACTCAAGACACCGTGAGCTCGTACTGCATAAATCGGAACACAAATAATTAACCTTTTTTGATTTTGTATAATTTTTTAATGATGGTAGATATTGTAACTCTAACCTTTTTTGGACAAATGACACCTCAGTCTGACCCGTGACAACGAAGACTGCAAAGCCTTCGAAACGTCGGGAATAATAATTAAAACCTAATCGTGATAGAATCCGTAAGAATAGTTTTATTTCAATGTATTGTTACGAATTCGGATAATTGTTGTGATTTAGTACACGATATTGAGGGGTAGTATGTTAATTATATTTATATTAACTACCCTCCAAGTAATTCATAATATTTGTGGAAGGTATTTCTTTATTAACTAAAGCAAAAGGTATAAAAGAGCGGGAGCTATCATTATTGAGTTAGTCTCCCTTTGGAGCTCGAAGTGTACACAACTAGTTTGAGATATACAGTACAGTTGTATAGCGAATATAGTGCATATAAGAGGCGCGTTTTAACCAAGTCTTTTACATATCAGAAGCGGGATCGGCTTTAAAAGCCTATCATCGCCCACAAAATTACCGTGTGCCCCGAAATGGGGGCAGTTGATTTGTTTTCACGAGATTGTGGCAATCGATTTATATTTAGTATTTAGTGGTAGTGCTACATTATGGCTACCGTGTTTTTCGACGATGAAGGTCCTCAGATTTATTGAAGAGCCATGTTGTGCTCTGATTAATTGAAGAGCCATGTAGTGCTCTGATTAATTGAAGAGCCATGTTGTGCTCTGATTAATTGAAGAGCCATGTTGTGCTCTGATTAATCGAAGAGCCATGTTGTGCTCTGATTGATTGAAGAGCCATGTTGTGCTCTGATTGATTGAAGAGCCATGTTGTGCTCTGATTGATTGAAGAGCCATGTTGTGCTCTGATTAATTGAAGAGCCATGGTGTGCTCTGATTAATTGAAGAGCCAGGTTGTGCTCCGATTTATTGACGAGCCATATTGTGCTCTGATTTATTGAAGAGCCATGTAGGTGAGCTCAGATTTATTGAGTCATGTAGTGAAGAGCCATGTATGTGAGCTCAGATTTATTGAGTCATGTAGTGAAGAGCCATGTAGGTGAGCTCAGATTTATTGAGTCATGTAGTGAAGAGCCATGTATGTGAGCTCAGATTTATTGAGTCATGTAGTGAAGAGCCATGTAGGTGAGCTCAGATTTATTGAAGTCATGTAGTGATCAGATTTATTGAAGAGCCATGTAGGTGAGCTCAGATTTATTGAGTCATGTAGTGAAGAACCATGTGAGCTCAAATTTATTGAGTCATGTAGTGAAGAGCCATGTAGGTGAGCTCAGATTTATTGAAGTCATGTAGTGATCAGATTTATTGAAGAGCCATGTAGGTGTGCTCAGATTTATTGAAGAGCCATGTAGGTGAGCTCAGATTTATTGAAGTCATGTAGAGATCAGATTTATAGAAGAGCCATGTAGGTGAGCTCAGATTTATTGAGGTCATGTAGAGATCAGATTTATAGAAGAGCCATGTAGGTGCGCTCAGATTTATTGAGGTCGTGTAGTGATCAGATTTATAGAAGAGCCATGTAGGTGTGCTCAGATTTATTGAAGAGTCATGTAGTGATCAGATTTATAGAAGGGCCATGTAGGTACGCTCAGATTTTATAGAAGAGCCATGTAGGTGCGCTCAGATTTATTGAAGAGCCATGTAGGTGCGCTCTGATTTATTGAAGAGCCATGTAGGTGCGCTCAGATTTATTGAAGAGCCATGTAGGTGCGCTCAGATTTATTGAAGAGCCATGTAGGTGCGCTCAGATTTATTGAAGAGCCATGTAGGTGCGCTCAGATTTATTGAAGAGCCATGTAGGTGCGCTCAGATTAATAGAAGAGCCATGTAGTGCAGAGCCATGTAGGTATGCTCAGATTTATTGAAGAGTTATGTAGTGAAGAGCCATGTAGGTGTGCTCAGATTTATTGAAGAGTTATGTAGTGAAGAGCCATGTAGGTGTGCTCAGATTTATTGAAGAGTTATGTAGTGAAGAGCCATGTAGGTGTGCTCAGATTTATTGAAGAGACATGTAGCGAAGAGCCATGTAGGTGTGCTCAGATTTATTGAAGAGACATGTAGCGAAGAGCCATGTAGGTGTGCTCAGATTTATTGAAGAGTTATGTAGTGAAGAGCCATGTAGGTGTGCTCAGATTTATTGAAGAGTTATGTAGTGAAGAGCCATGTAGGTGTGCTCAGAGTTATTGAAGAGCCATGTAGGTGTGCTCAGATTTATTGAAAAGCCATGTAGGTGTGCTCGGATTTATTGAAGAGTCATATAGTGATGAGCCATGTAGGTGTGCTCAGATTTATTCAAGAGTCATATAGTGATGAGCCATGTAGGTGTGCTCCAGATTTATTGAAGAGTCAGGTAGTGGAGAGCCATGTAGGTGAGCTCAGATTTATTGGAGAGTCATGTTGTGATCAGATTTATAGAAGGGCCATGTAGGTGCGCTCAGATTTATTGAAGAGCTTTGTGGTGCTCAGATTTATTGAAGAGTCATGTAGATGTGCTCAGATTTATTGAAGAGCCATGTAAATGTGCTCAGATTTATTGAATAGCCATGTAAGTGTGCTCAGATTTAAGAGCCATGTAAGTGTGCTCAAGAGCCATGTAGTGTGATCAGATTTAAAGAAGAGCCATGTAGGTGAGCTCAGATTTATTGAAGTCATGTAGTGAAGAGCCATGTATGTGAGCTCAGATTTATTGAAGAGTCTTGTAGTGATCAGATTTATGGACGAGCCATGTAGGTGCGCTCAGATTTATTCAAGAACCATGCAGGTGTGCTCAGAGTTATTGAAGAGCTGTGAAGGTGTGCTCAAAATTATTGAAGAGCCATGCGGATGTGCTCAAAATTAAGAGCCATGCAGGCGTGCTCGAAATTATTCAAGAGCCGTGTATGTGTGCTCTTTAGGTTTACTTGAATTAAGTCAGATCTAGATGATTGACTTATTATATTACGTGCTTAGTGCTTGGCTTTAATCGAATGAACACACTAGTAGGGTGTTCAATTATGACCTTTAGTTAGTCTAGATATATCTAGAGCCTATGGCCTGAATAAAAGCAGACGTGGTTGAAGTTAAATCACAAACTATTTCAGAAGTTGATTTGGCCGTAAGACTAATTTTAATAACGATGGTAAAAGTTAGAAATGACTTCCCAAGTTTACTGGGCCATATAAAATTAAGAAATGTTTAACTTTTTCAAGAACCAAGAGTGTTATGATTACTTTATTGTGTACGTAACTACTAATATAGTAGTGCGTGCTCCGGAGATAGCACGGTATCGGATGGCCGAATGTTACGAATTCGGATAATTGTTGTGATTTAGTACACGATATTGAGGGGTAGTATGTTAATTATATTTATATTAACTACCCTCCAAGTAATTCATAATATTTGTGGAAGGTATTTCTTTATTAACTAAAGCAAAAGGTATAAAAGAGCGGGAGCTATCATTATTGAGTTAGTCTCCCTTTGGAGCTCGAAGTGTACACAACTAGTTTGAGATATACAGTACAGTTGTATAGCGAATATAGTGCATATAAGAGGCGCGTTTTAACCAAGTCTTTTACAGTATAATATTCACGTAAACTTAAGAAATCAGTATATTGGTAGTGTAAAATACTGCTTAATGCCTATGCAATGGTTTATGTTTATGCGAATATTACACGTTGCACTAAATATTAGTTTTACTAACCAACTTTAAAAAAGATGGTACACATTCGGTTATATTTATTTGTTACGTGATATCTCCGCCAAATGTGGACCGATTTTCCAAATTCTTTTTGTGTTCGATAGAGCTTATTTCAAGGGTCGTCCCATATAAATTTGGTCACGATCGGACTTGAAGTAGGACCGTTTTAAAACTTGTGATTATAAAGATACTTTTTGGGGACGATACAGCTTTCTCCAAGGATACTCCCATATCAAGATCCATGGAACATAATATATTCCTCTGATCTGTTTGTCAAGATATTATAAAGGAGTACGGAATAAAAAATTCTAAAAGGCAGCACAGATAATGATTTTGGGGTAAGGCGATTTGGATTTTAAAACTTTATAATTACTGTAAAACTTTATAATTTATAATTGTACTGATTTTAGTTCAACGAAGTTTCAAAAGAGTTTGTAACATAATGTCCTTTGCAAAGCATAGATTATTATGCAAAATGTTCGCAAAACACATACATCGTTAATCATTTTACTTTAAAGCTCTGCTATAAAATTACAGCAAAGCATAAGTAATCTATCGAACAATCCTTTACTAAACATAGATTAAGCAAATCTTTCGCAAAACACATAGTTGACCCCCGTTAATCATGTTAACTTTAGAGTCTCGGCGCTTAATTAAACTGTAATCATAAATTACTAAGGAAAGAATCGTTAACAACGATTAAAAATTTAATCTTTATACGTCATCTTAATAGCCTGAAGACAACAGGGCGGAGTGCAGACACCGTGAAAACTTTTACACTTTATATAATACTAGGTGTTCCTCGTGACTTCATTCGAGAGGATATCCTTCGGAAACCGTACATTTATCCGAGATAAAACGTAGGCTATGTTACTTGCTAATAAAATAGCTTTCCATAGGTAAAAAAAAAACAAAAGTGGTTCAGTAGTTTTTGAGCCTATTCATTACAAACAAAAAACAAATCTTTCTTAATGATTTCTTAGGTTTACGCGATATTATTTATTGAAATAAAACTATTTTTACGGATTCTATCACGAAAAAAATAAAAATAAAAACCAAATCGTGATAGAATCCGTAAAAATAGTTATTTCAACATATCTTTCTTCTTTGTAATAAATAGTTCTATTGTTAGCTGTTGCTAGCGACTCCGTTCGCATGGAAATGTTTTTTTTTCTAAAATAAAAGCAGCCTAAGTTACTCCTATAACATCAGCTATCTGCCAGTGAAGATCTCGTCTAAATAGGTCTAGACGTATCAGAGATTAGCAACAAAGAGACAGGCAGACAAAAATTTTAAAAGTTTTTTTTATATATAAGTACAGTATATAATTTCATATGCAATTTGTGAAAAGCTGTTAATAAATACGAACAGACAGCTCAATTTTATTTATTTGTATGTATGTATATATGTTTAGACTAGATAGATTTATGTTATTATAATAAAGTGAGCTTTCCTTTTTTGTTTGTAATGGATATATTCTAAAACTTAATATTTACCCGACTGTCTCGAAAGAGGGTAATGTCCTTATCTCACTACAATGGGGGATCGGCGCCACACTGTTTACAAGCATGTTGTAGAAATGATTCAGCTTAATTTTTACGACTATCTGTCTGCTTGATGCCAACCCCTTTTTGGGGAATAAACTACTGGAATGATTATAATATAAACTATCCTGTCCACATTCCCGACTGTGTTTAAACCTAGGTAAGGACATAATCCTTTGGTCTAAGAAATAACTGAATAAAGCGGTTTAAAGCTAAACATCAAAACGAAGCTAAATTCTTTCTGCAACAAAAAAAAATGCTTGAAGAAGTGTGTTGCCCTTTCTGCAATATGCTTGAAGAAGTGTGTTGCGCCGACCCCACATTAAGGTGGGATAAGGGCAGGTAGTAAAAAGGAAGGGGATGAACGGTCTTGAAAGAGTTTAACAAAATTTTATCCGCAATTATGAAAATGAAGTATATTTTCCGACGTAAAAGTGGTTTCAGAAAATGTTTCCACCCGGGTGGCGCCACGAGTAAAAATATATTAACTACTAATGTTATAAATTCAAGCGTTACTTTAAAACTAAAAAGTTGGGAAAATTAAGTTACAACTTTCTAGTTATTACCGCTCTTTACCGTGTCTGGACTTTGCAAGTGGAGTCCGCAGGCTATACAGGCGAAACCTAAATAGACTTGTAGATATCTCTGTATTGTAACACACATAACATAAGCTCACGCCTGTATCCCCGAACGGGTAAGCAGAGGCGCACTAGCGAACTAGATCACCCACATTTCACAACTTAGTTCCATCCCAGATGTGATAGGGGGCGAGCCTATCGCCATATCGGGCGCAAATTCCAGACTCCGGACTGATATGGAAAAATCCAATATCACTGCCCGACCCGGGGATCGAACCCGAGACCTCAGGACGGTAGTCGTACCGAAATACATCCACGCCACCGAGACAGTCAATTTTTTTAATCATATTGCAAACAAAATTCGGCTTGGGTTTTACGGGCGGCGACCGTTGACATAAACTACCTCGGAAGATCCAGTTCTGGAAATAGTGTTAGAAAACCCGCGTCACATGATCTGGGATTCGAACCCAGGATCCAGTTTACTCGTCTACTTTCACTACATTACGCTGAAATCATAATCGCATTTACAGCCTCTATCCTCCTACATCTACACACCCTTAATTCGTTTAAACAAACACAATTTGAAACGCTCACATACATCATTATTGACTCTACCGCGCGAAATCAAATCTGTACTCTATCTTGCAAAATTTAAAGTATACATTCGCGCAAGATATTCAATCCGCCTCCCAGCCTACAAGGAATGAGGTGAACGCTCCAAATATTGACACAAGACTTAGTGGAGACGACACGAGAGAAATGTGTCCAAACATCTAGGTGTCGATGTTTATTTGTATTGCAATACACGCCGCAATAAGATACCGAGGCGGAGACGCGGACTGCGCCCTTGTGCCATTGTTTGGTGTATTTACCCTGTGCTGAGTGGAACAGATTTCGAGTGTAAATTGTTTTATTATATTTGTGTAGACGAATATGTTGCTTGCTACTGGCAGCATATAGCTGTGGTCCGGGAGGTCTGAGTTTGATTGCCAGGTTGGACAAAGCGAATTTTCTAGAGGTAATTTAATTTGGACTGCCTCTGTGGCGTGGTTGTATTACGGTACGACGACCGTCCTGAGGTCTTGGGTTCGATCTCCAGGTCGGGCAATGTGGTATTGGATTTTTCCATATCAGCCTGGAGTCTGGAATTTGTCCCCGATATGGTGATAGGCTCGCCCCCTATCACATCTGGGATGGAATTAATGTCGGCGAAATCTGGGTGTTCTAGTTCGCTAGTTCCCCTCTGCTTACCCCTTCAGGGATACAGGCGTAAGCTTATGTTGTTGTTGTATGAAAACGAATATGTTCCTTGGTCTACTGGCAGCATATAGCTGTGTATCGGGAGGTCTTGGGTTCGATTCCCCGGTCGGACAAAGCAAATTTTCTAATTTAATTTGCCCTGGACCATTCGGTATTCTGAGGGAACTCCCTCAAATGGGCGTTGACGTCAGGCAGGCAGCCGGTCGTAAAAACTCAGCCAAATCCTTTCTTAAACATGCTCGAAAAAGTGACTTGCGCCAATCTCACTTTGGCGTGAGATAAGGGCGAGTAGAAAGAAAAAAAGCTTAGATATTATTATCGTTCTCTTTGGTCTGATGACACATACGTTAAAAAATCAAATACAATTTCTCTCACCCCCTAAAGGCCCAATCCAAACCATTTACCTTACAAAAGTTTAGGAACTCCCTTTAATTCGAAACGACTTAATTGTACATCAAAACTGGCATAAGTAATTCATGGCGGCTCTTAAATAAGGCCAAATCATTTCACAAGGTCCGCATAAAGTGAATACGTAATTCGGTACTCAGTACAGAATACCCCTTTATTTTAATAAAAGGAAATTTCATTAGGTCTTCCCAGTTTTGGCTTTGAGCGAGCTTTCTGGTGTACAAGTCGATGTATCTTTTAAGTATGAGGATATAAAGCTATATGTCTTTCGTTCTCCTGCACTTGTCAAAGTCATTATGTCTGAATACATTTTTAAGCATGTTCTTTTTGTAAAGCATGACTGGCAAACGACATTTTCAAAGAGCAAAGCAATTATCCTAATTTAATTGCCCTAATTGCCTCTATTGCTCGGCACTAGATGCCTCATAGGGCCGGTCGTGAAAACTAAGCCAAATCCTATATGCAACATACGTGAAAAAGTGTGTTGCGCCGGTCCCACATTAAGGTGGGATGAGTGAATGATGAATGAGTGAATGAATGATGGTAGAAAGAAAGAAGACTGGCAAACTCAGCAGAGCAGATGGATCACCTGATCTTAAGTGATCTCCACCGCCCATAGACAACCTAGACACAAAAATAATCATGGGTGCGTTACCAACCTAAAAGGAATGGAAGGGGAGGGAAAAGGGATTGGGAAGTGAGGGGGGAATTGGGCCACCGGAAATCTCACTCACGGAACGAAACGCGACAGCAACCCACTTTACATCGGTTTTCTGTGAGACAGTGGTATAAAACCGGTCGAGCCGGCCCATTCGTGCTGTAGACGTAACTGTCTACAGCGTTAAAGAAAATATTCTGCTTAATTTTACAACCTGTTGCCTGATTGACCTCAACCTCGTATGAAGAATCCAGTTTCGGGCAATTTTTTTTTTTTTTTTTTATAGCAGAGACTGGCAAACGAACAGATGGGTCACCTGATGGTAAGTGATCTCCACCGCCCATAGACACTCAAGACACATTAAGAATCTTGGGTGCGTTGCCAACCTAAAAGAGGAAATGGAAGGGGAGGAAAAGGGATGGGGAAAGGGAGGGGGGGAAATGGGCCACCGGAAATCTCAGTCACCGAACGAAACGCGACAGCAAGCTGCCACTTTACGTCGGTTTTCTGTGAGACAGTGGTATCAAACCAGTCGAGCCGACCCATTCGTGCTGTAGACGTACTGTCTACAGCGTGGCTCTACCACTCAAAACTCATTAGAAAAACTGCTTTACACGACCTGGGAATCAAACCCATGCCTTCCCGGTCCACATAAGGGCTGTGGTCCGGGAAGTCATGGCTATGCGGCCACTAGACCAAGGAGTTAACTCATTATATATATACAGTCAGAAACATGAATATTCCTCAGCCAAAAAAAAAATGAAAAATCAACTTCAATATTCCACCTTAATAAGGGCTAGAGAAAAATAGCAAAGCAACCCCGCAATTTATCAACCGCCCTGTGTGTGTGAAAAAATAGAAAATGCCCTCGCCTCCCCTAGGTGGAGGGGAGGGGGGGGGATGAAATCGCTTCCACTTCTCAATCAGGGGACCCACCCTGTCATTACCGAAAGGTGTGGTCTCAATTGGGCATGGTTTCATTTGTACCTAGGTGAAAAAATATATGGAATATAATTGGCGATCGCATTTAGGAAATTTGATGTTGACTAAAATTTTAAGAGTATACTTTCGGCACTTCATTGGTGGCAGTATACTTGGGCTGCAAATCGAAGGTCTTGGGTTTGAATCTCAGGTTGGGCGATGCGGATTTTCATACACTAGTTGCCCATAACGTCAATCTAGGAATCCCAGATCG
This sequence comes from Clanis bilineata, assembly GCA_036417725.1. Lineage (NCBI taxonomy): Eukaryota > Metazoa > Arthropoda > Insecta > Lepidoptera > Sphingidae > Clanis > Clanis bilineata. The sequence continues at coordinate 14,688,672 of CM071155.1, read as the reverse complement.
AACAATAACAGTTATTAATAACGAACAATATAAATTTTGTATTCGAGTGAATCTTTTCACCTGCGAAGGTTTTTTATCAGCACATGTCCATCCATAGAATCTATGTGTATTGTATGTATTTGTCTGTAAATCTTCCTAAAATTATCAAAATGTATGAAGTAGTCAACAAACTTAAAAATAATAAAAATATTATAAATTTTGATAATTACAAATTCTATGACCAAATAAAAATTCTCAAACGCGTCGCCACCCGCGTCTCAGCCACTTTATGAATCGAGCGTTGATTCGAAGTTAATACGGACAACCCCACTTCAATTCCAATTGAAAAACTTATGGACGAAACAAATTTCACGAGCGGACATCTCGGCCGAATGTTTTTCCATAGAAATTCTTTAATTTCGTTAACTGTTGGATCCAATACGGTATTACGACTTTCAAGTTATATTCGCCTCGTTAATTCTTATAGAAGTAAATATCGACGTTTGTTAATATTTCACACGATAATTAGATTAGATATTAATTTGTCGACCCGTTGGTCTAGTGTCAGTTTATATGGGGTGTGTAACTGGAGGTCCTGGGTTCCGTTCTCAGGTCGAGCAAACCTTTTTTTCCAACATCATTTACTCAAGACGGGATCCAAAGGGCGTTGACATCAGGCAGGCAGCCGGTCGTAAAAACTAAGCTGGAGTCTTCCTGCAACTTGTTTGAAAAAGTATGTTGCATCGACCTCCCCATTGAAGTGGCATGAGAGTAGGTGGAAAAATAGATGGGAGACGTCTTAATCAAGAAAGTCTAACGCCCGTATGGTCAAGCGCTACTCAACCTTAACGGCTTCTTACATTGATTTTCGCCATACAATTTTGACAGATACGACGGCCTTAAACGATATAAGGCGACCTCAAGTGTATGAGCATTGGGCGGTAAATCTAAACAACCATAGTGCTCCATCTAATAGAAAATGATCACCACTTCCCATAGACACTAACAATTCCAAAAGAATGATATATAGTAGAGATGGTGCAGGTGAAAAGAAAGATTTCAAAAATCTACCTCTAAACGAGTGACATAGAGATATAAAGTTTGTCTAAAGAAACAACCTAAATACGACAATAAAAACACAAGCGACCGGAGTCGCGAGAAATACTAGTTGATATATAAATACTTCGCAACTTTTAAATGCAGCAGTAAACTACGAGTATAAAATAAAAATCAAAACACAAAAACAAAGAGTTGACGTTTAAAAAAATTTCAAAAATATACGTTAAACTTTTAACAGACTAAACATAACTGCTTTTTCACCTCCGACCTGATCCTCTATCCTTTTCACACGTCACACGTCATATATCCCCGTCTCTTTCCAATATGAGTAAAGTCAGTGTAGAACTCATTAGATTAATTAACAAAAAGCGTAAATAGAAAAGCAAACGGCAGCGATGGGTATGTTAAATTTGGTGAAGTTTTTGTGAATTGCTTGCACAAACAAAGGAGATGTTTTTAATGAAAGCGCTAATTGGTGTGCGCTTAATGTTTCGTATCACCTTTTTAAGTTGAAGACTGTATTCGTAAACTGTTTTAAGAGTAGGATTTGGTGTCAAAATGTCCATGATCATACCTTAGTGCATCTAGTAAACCCAAGCTTCTAACATATTGGACAGAACATTATTTTGACACTGTAATAATTCGTTTTTTCACTGACACTGTAATAATTAAAAGCAAAAATCGAACATCTTGACTTTTGCTAAAGGTCATAGCGATTTTTTTATAGCAGAGACTGGCAAACGAGCATATGGGTCACCTGATGGTAAGTGATAACCACCGCCCATAGACACCTAAGACATATAAAGAATCATGGGTGCGTTGCCAACCAAAAAAGAGGGAATGGAAGGAGAGGGGAAAGATATAAAGAAAGGGAGAGGGGGAAATGGACCACCGGAAATCTATTAACAATTTAATCTTTACATAAAATGTTGTCAAATGTCACAGATGTTAACTTTGACACTGATCAGCTTTCTAGAAAACCGGGCGTATGAAGTAATTCTCTGTGTCTGTGACTAATAAAGTGCTCTTCTTCTTTCTTTCTAGTTGGTTACAAATCTCCTCAGGCCCATGTAGCAATTACAAGCCGAGTGAAGATTTCATTGACAAATATTTTTCTTTATCCTTGAGAATGACTGAGGCACGAGAGATAGCGGATTTTGCTTAGAATTTTGAATGGTTATATTAACAACGATACGCCACACCATAGGATAGTCGAGAAAAAAAAATCACCCCCACTTTACATGTAGGGGAGGTAATCTAAAAAAAAAAAAAATTTTTTCAGAATTTTATTTAATGCATTTCTGAGTGTGATAGATATGTATGTATACACGTGCTAAATTACAGCTCTGTAGTACTTACTTATAGTCTCTAAGATAAACGGTGGTCAGGCAGACAGACAGACAGACGGACATGGCGAAACTATAAGGGTTCCTTTTTTGCCATTTGGCTTCGGAACCCTAAAAACCTGCACATGACACAATGTTTCCTCATACTATGGGACAAAAAGACATCAAATGACTTCTATTTTTCTCTTACTTCATTTGTTATTGCAGCTGGAAAAGTAGTGATATAGTGTGAAATAATTCATTGATTTTTTTATATCAACTACCTTTAGTTCGGTGAGTCAGATTTTCGTTGTCCTAAATCTTCTATCCTGAGACCACGTACCAGCAAGTGCAGCGTAGGACGTCCACCTACAAGGTGGACCGACGACCTGATAAAGGTCGCAGGAAGTCGCTGGATGCAGGCCGCTTCCGACAGGTCGATCTGGAAATTTTTGGGGGAGGCTTATGTTCAGCAGTGGACGTCCTATGGCTGATGATGATGACGATGAAGTCCTCTATCCTTTTCCCCGTCTCTATTTCGTTCCTTTAAGGTTGTCAACGCATCCATGATTCTTGTAGGCTTATTCTGTGATTTTAGGCTGTGCGACTGCAGACGTCCCTACCAATGATGATTCTATATTATTATATATTCTATTCTATATGATTCTTTTACAATCATGGGTCAAGAGATCTCTGACCATTAGGTGACTTACTTCTTTCTTTGCCAGTTTCTGCTACAAAAAATATAATTTCTAAAAATTTCTGTACTCATGGATTTATGTATTTCTGTTTTCATGGATGAACATGAGATCCAGTTTTCGGCAATCAATTCCATTCTCCAGTAGGCTATCTCTTTATGCCCATGTAGATCAAAATTGCCAACCGCTGGATCCACTGCCTCAGGCGCCCCCTTAAGCTCCCCCTTTGCGTTCATTATTGAAAGGTCACAATATAGCTCCCGCCCATGTCTCGTCCCCTTAATTAGGACATCTGGCCAGATATTACGACTAAAAGGTGTGTGCGCAACGACTTGCCCAAATCTACTGACACGTAGACTATCAACTTTAGACATACTTTTATTCTTTTCTTTTTTTATAGCAGAGACTGGTAAACGAGCAAATAGGTCAGCTCATGGTAAGTGGTCTCCACCGCCCATAGACACCTAAGACACAGAATCCTGAGTGCGTTGACTACCTAAAAGGAGGGAATGGAAGCAGAGGAAAATATAGATTGGGAAAGGGAGGGGGAAATGGGCCACTGAAAATCTCACTCACCGAATGAAATGAGACAGCAAGCTGCCACTTTCCGTCGGTTTCCTGTGAGACAGTGGTATCAAACCGGTTCGTGCTATATGCTTTACTGTTTACAGCGTGGCTCTACCACTCAACGATGTAGAAAAATCACTAGATTTAATAACCTCCTTTTTTGAAGTAGTTCAAACTCAACTCTTCTTATTACATCTTCAATAAATAAACCATGTAAACTACTATTTATAGTAAACACTTAGCAATATTGGTATAATAGTTTCACCAATACTCAACAAATACTAGGAAATGTGCGGTTACAACACTTGACTGGAGACAAATATTTGTCATGTACGCAAACATTTGGCCCAAATGTTGAAAATCTGCCTCCTCGCCTGCGCCTCGTCCTTTTTGCTAACATGTTAGTTTATTTATTACTAAATGTTGTAATTTTTCATGTAGTAGATACATAATATTACCTTCACCAATTTCTGAAAGGTTCATTAAATTAATATTCTGAAAACTCGGTGAAAACACTTCATATTTCTTTATTCAAATACTAAATATAAACGGCTTGCCCAGTAGCCCGAGCACGAAAAACTAATGTAAATGTAGACTGCGCACTGATGACATTTGATTAATATTTCATAGAAATTTCATATATGCGCATCGAGCACGAATACATTTACGGTTGTCAGAAATTTTCCTGCTCGGGCTGCTGATTTGTTATATTCCCGTAACCAGACAAATATTTGTGAGATCTGTATATATTTATTTCGGGTCCGAATACTGTATGTCGATATTTCTAATATTCGTGAAACAGGTTGAATCTAGTAACATACTATTTGGACTATGTATAATAATATTAGCCCTGTAATATTACTGTTCCACTGCTGGGCACGGACCTCCTCTACTAATTAGAGGAGTTAGGGCTCAGTCTACCACGCTGGCCTAATGCGGGTTGGTATACCTCACATAGATCTTCGAAATTCCTGTGAAGAAATTCTCGGGTATGCAGGTAACAATGTTTTCCTTCGCCGTTATAGCAAGCGATAATTCACAAAGAAAACATATTAACATAGAAAAGTCAGAGGCGTATGCTCCATTCTGGGGTTGGTTTCGAACCTCCAACACTCGTCTCGGCAGTCCGTACCATTACCAACTGAGCTATCGCTGCTTTAAAAAAGAATCAAGTTCTCAGTACCAGTGGTATAACCATACTCGATATTGTATCCTGCTAAGCTATTTAATGAAACATCAGTTCGTTTCGACGGAGATTCTTCGATATTCGATTGGCGATAGTGAGAGGGAGGTTGGAATTCCGGCCGAAAACGTCAAACAAACGAATGAAGACGCAAGTAAAAGAGGTTTTTATTGTTATCACTAGGTACCGTAAAATTATATATTAAGAATTTGTGTCACCGACTCCAAAGAGAAAAGCTATATATTTTTGACTTTTTGAAGTCATTAATCTCTATTTTATTTGCAATTAAATAAATAAATACATCCAACAGTCACACACCGAGTCCCGATCCCACACTAGGTATAACCTGTACCATGAGTGTCAGAGACTATAAGAGACTTTCGGTCTCACAAACATTTGTCTCAATTCGGGAATCGTACCCGCGGCCTCCCGCTTCACAGCCGTCTACTCGCCGGCTGAGCCACGGAGGCTGTCGAAATTGTATTATTATAGGATGAACTATAAAAAATCATCCAAATCTTCAATCGGTATCGACCGTTAAAGAAATATGTAACGTAAAATAGGGTGTTTGAAATAAATTGGGTTTGTTTTTTTAATTACTTAAACTGGCTTAATTGTCATCAACAAAACAAAAAAAAATTGCCATCAATTCCGGACCCGAATTATGCTCATTAAAAATCTCGTATCTATTCTCTTGCCGATTTACCCCGTTTTATGGTATACAGACGAATTAAGAAACTCTTACTTTTGGTAGTCGGACAAAATGTTTTCTCTCCTCATTTCTTAACTAGGTTAGGATAATATTTTGTGCAAGGTAAATATTTGATGATTTAAAGCGCCAAGTTGAATGGTCGCCATAAATTGCTTTTCGCCACAAAAAAGGTTCCCGGGAGTTATTTACGTTACAACTTTCCCGGACTAGGGATGAGCCGCCATAATCCCGTTTAAATCCCGCTATCTCGATATAATATTCTTCACCTTATTGAGGTGAAGTTTGCTTGTGACGAAAATGAAGTAAATAGCAAGATTTTTTCGTTCATAAATAATGTTAGATGTTTCTTTTTCCAGATTTAGTTTTGTTTATTTTTAACCGACTTTACAAAAATTGAGTTTTTTACAGTTGAGTCTATGCCCTATAGACCGCCTCCCTGGCGTGGTGTTATTTCGGTACGACTACGGTTCTGAGGTCTCGGGTTCGATCCCCGGGTCAGGCAAAGTGATATTGGATTTTTCCATATCAGCCCGGAGTCTGGAATTTGTGCCCGATATGGCGATAGGCTCGCCCCCTATCACATCTGGGACGGAACTAAGCTCGGCGAAATGTGGGTGTACTAGTTCACTAGTGCGCCTCTGCCTACCCCTTCGGGGATACAGGCGTGAGCTTATGTTATGTTATGTTATCCACCGCCCATAGACACCCGTGGTACCAATAGTGACATGGGTGCATTACCTAGCTTAAAATAAGGGATAGGGAATGCCTTTGGGTCATCGACAATCTTATGACAATCGCTTGCTATAACGGTGAAGGAAAACATCGCGAGGAAACCTGCATACCCCAGAATTTTTCTACAAGAATTTTGAACGTATGTGAAGTCTACTAATCCGCATTAGGCCAGCGTGGTAGACTAAGGAGTAGATTGTCATTAATAGAGGAGGCCCATGGCCAGCAGTGGGACAGTAATATTACAGAGAATAATACATACTAAATATCATTACTATAAGATTAATTATTTTTAAAACCCAACAACAACATAAAAATAGGAATAATTTGTATAAATATCACGGGATTTTCATAATTACGGGATTAACTATGTGTAAGGTCTATTGATGAGGCTTCTATACAAATTGTAACTGCGGATCGGCGACTTAATTGCGCCTTTTGTTTTCTAATCTTTGGCAGAATTGTTTTTTGTTCGACTTTACATTTACTACTAACAGAAGATTAAACTTTTAAGTTGAAAATAAATATCTTTTGGCGTAGTCTTGAAATCTTTGGGGAAAGCCTATGTCCAGCAGTGGACGTCCTATGGCTGATGATGATGATGATGTAGTCTTTCGTGGATATAACATTGTAGTATAAAAAAATGTGATATGTAAAAATATTCTTGGAAAGTATTGAAAGCTGCTGAAACAAGGGGTCGTGGTTCGATTCCCGCTCTGAGCCAAATTGTGTTTTCCACATATATATACGTTTTGGGTCTAATTGTTGTACACACACTCATTCCGCTCTTGGCAGCGGTCGCTCTCGGACGTATTGTCACTGCACCTGCAGTGATTTTACAACCGATTACCGGCCTGTTTGTCAGGTCGGATTGCAGCCCCGCGCTGCCGTCTCGGTAATCCGACCATAAAACAAAGCTCCGCTTTGTTTTGTCGGTTACCAGACAAAGGGCCCATCCGCGTCCTTTTCAGGACAGGGATTAGCCCGAATTCTCGGTATATTGTTTATTGTCCCCTTCAGGGAATTAGCTCGGTGGTAAACCTCACGGTGTCAACAAGCCGAAGCTAGCGGCGACCCGGCCCGCGCCACGCCCCTTCAGGGCTGAAGCAAGCCGGACGGGTGCGGATAAGGAATTAGTGGAGGCACACCACTCTTTCCCCCGCATATCTCCTTCCCAACCCTACCCATCCCGATTTCCATCCCGTGTATCCGGTTGAGTGTGCGGTCCTCGGACCAATACCACTTACGGTGCACGGACTGTTAGGAACCCTTTCGCACATTAAGATTGGCAAAGGGATACCAGCTTAGGGCACACCTAATTTTAAGTACACCCCCCCTCGCCTATACCCGGCGAGGAGGGTCATTCACCAACTCAGCCCCGGGCACACCCACCCGGGGACGTAAATTCACGCGTCCCACCGCGACCCGCGACCCGCGATCCGCGACCGTACGTCAGTGCGAGCGCCGCCCGGTTTCTTCTAGTGTGTTCTTTCCCGGGCGGAACGCACCCCGCGTCGGAACACACTCGCGCCTTAAACCTCGACTTCCCAAGCACTCGCGATGGCCCCGCTAAAACAGAAGCTTGTCGTGGCCCTCGCGAAGGCGGCGGAAAACCCACTCGCGTGGGCTCGTATTGAAACTCTCTTTAGAGAGATTATGCCGGACCTTTTTGCCGACGAGACGGAGAGCCCGTCAACGGACGACGGACCCTCCGCCTCGCCCACCGCTCCCTCGGGGCCCATCGCTACGGCGATGGAAACCGATTCACCCGCATCCACCAAGAGGCCCGCGGCTTCTTCAACCTCCGGCGATTCTCGGTCGGAATCATCGTCATCCGAGCAGGATGACGACGGTTTCACGACCGTGAAGCGCGGGAGGCGGAAGAAGCCGCGATCGGCCACCGCCGTGTCGGTGGCAACTCCGGCGCCCTCTGCGCTGGCCTTCGACACCGACTCGCCGGCTTCCCCCTCACCCCCGTCCTCACCAGCCGCACCCTCTAGGCCCTCCGCTCCCTCTGAGCCAAAGGGCAAAAAACCTCCCCCAATCAACATCCGCGTCCCGGATGGTAGCTCCTTACCCACCCTTCTCGCGAAAATACAGTCTCAGGGCATCACCCTGAGAAACAATAGGTGGAATAGCCTCCACAAAACAGTCACCGTCATGCCGGATACGGTGGCCGACCACCGCGCCCTTACCAAGTGGATGTCTTCCGGAGACATCAACTATTACACTTACGCCCTCCCCGAGGAGCGCACCTACCGCTTTGTTATACGCGGAATCCCCCTAGAAATGTCGACCGATGAAGTCACATTAGGCCTTCAAGAGAAAGGCATCTCTTGCGTCCGGGTTACCCGTATGCACCGTCCCGCCCGCGCAGACGCCACTCAGCAGCCCTACGAGATGGTCCTCGTAGAATTGGAGACCCCCGCTGATGCCAAACATCTGTTTGCCATCAGCGACATTCTTGGATTCCGCGGCTTCACCGTGGAGACCCCCCACCGCAAACGGCTAATCGGGCAGTGCCACAACTGCCAACTGTATGGCCATTCATCGCTGCGTTGTCGCATGCCCGCCAGGTGCGTCAAGTGCCTCGGAAATCATGGAACTGCACAGTGCCCACGTCCCAAAGATAGGACCCAGTGCACGGAGCCGCCTTCGTGCACCAATTGCCGCCAAGTAGGCCATCCGGCTAGTTATCGTGGGTGCACGCATGCCCCCAAAAAACCGACCCGAGCTCCTAAAGCTCTACCCCCCAAGGCCCCTCAGGCTAAATTCATCCCTGCACCCATCCCGGCGCGCAACCATTGGCAGTTGCCAAGCAAGCAAGCCGAAGAGGTAGCAGCCACCACCCAGGCCCTCGGCGGAGTCACTCCCGCCACCCCGGCCACACCTCCCGCCACTCCCAGTCAACCCACCGCGGTTCCTACCACTCCTGCTCCAGCTCCCACTCCTGCGGCCTCCCGGGCTAACCCTCCCAGGGCAGCCCAGCCGCGCCCCAAAAACCCTGCACCCCCTACCGCGGCGGGTCGCACACTCTCTAAGGCTGAAGTAGATGCCATCTACGACGCCATCATAAACCCCCCGATCGACTACTACACCCTTATCTCTGATAAAATAAGGGAAATAGCAGCCAAGGGCCACCCGGACGCAAGACTGGTGTCTGAGTTAGAACTTCTGTATAGGGAACAGCGATCCTACATCGCTGACTTAATTTTACCGCCTTCCGATGGCTAACAACAATAATATTTTTTCCCCCCCGTCGCGGACCAAGCCTCGCTCCCTCAGAGTGGGCTTTTTCAATACCAATGGTATTCGCGGCCTATGTGCCGAAATCGCACACTTTGTCCGCGATAACAATCTGGACGTTTTCCTCATCCAGGAAACGTTCCTCAAACCTGCTCACCGAAACCCTAATATCCCCAATTTCAAAATGGTGCGGAACGACCGCACTACTGGCCCTTTTGGTGGCACCCTAATATACTTTAAAAGGTCCCTGCACTGCATACCTCTAGACCCCCCCGAAAACCTGACGAACATTGAGGCTTCAGTCTGCAGGCTAGCAATGACAGGACATCCGCCGATCACCATCATCTCGGCTTACCTTTCACCCAAAAAGGAGCTTCACTCCAATGAAATTTCGACCCTACTGAGCATGGGGGAGTCTGTCCTTCTGGCGGGCGACCTCAACGCCAAGAACACGCTCTGGAACTGCAACTCTACCAACAGCAGAGGTGCAGCACTAGAGCGGTGTTTAGACACTATTGATATGGAAATTCTAGTTCCATCAGAACCCACCCATTATAGTACAATTAACGACAATCACCGACCTGACATACTCGACATAGCGCTTGCAAGGAACGTATGCCTACGCGTGCGTTCCATGCAGGTGCTACAAGAGTTGGACTCTGACCACAGACCTGTGATCCTAGATCTAGTCCCTATAAACGGTCCCACAGACACAGGTCCTAACGTACCGATGAAGGTGAAAACGAACTGGCGTCTCCTAGGCACCAAGCTCGAGGACACCTCATCCCCTGATCTCTCCGCGATCCCGACCAACATAGTTACTCCTGAAGAAACGTCCGGCGCGATTCGCTCCTTCACCGCACATATCCAAAACGTCGTGAGCGACAGCTCCGAGAGGGTGCCGGAGGCTATGCTTAGCCATTGGCACCTTCCCGAAGACGTGAAATGTGTGGTGAGGAGGCGAAACGCCGCGCTGAGAGCCTGTAAAACGAATCCCTCCCCGGATCAACGGCATCTAACGCGTTTCCTCCAACGCGAGGCCAAACGTCGCATCCAAGAGGCCGTCGATTCGAGGTGGGAAACTCACCTATCAGAGCTAGATCCAACTCACCAGGCTTTCTGGCAGTTGTGCCGTTCCTTCAGGAGAAATGATACAGTCACCATGCCCCCGCTCAATCGTCCGAATCAACGCCCGGCGTTTGACGACGACGAGAAAGCGGAATTGCTTGCCGACAGCCTGGAGGCTCAATGTTCACTCACCTCAGTTCCCATTGACCCAGAGCATCTCGTTGCGGTTGACACTTTTGTCGAAAGTAGGAACGCAATCCCGCCGCCACCGATACCGGTTCCGCGTCCGCGCCCGACAAACGTCGACCCGGATGTCGACCAACCGCCCGACCCACTCGCGCCGGTGACAATCGAAGAAGTCAGTTCTCTGATCAAGGCGCTCAAAAGACGAAAAGCCCCCGGGGGTGACGGTATATCCAATAGAGTCATGAAAATGCTCCCGGAGCATCTAGTTAAAATTCTCGCTGACATCTTCAATGCAGCGTTCCAAAACAGCCTCTTTCCAGACGTCTGGAAAGAGGCGGTTGTGATAGGTATTCACAAGCCGGGGAAACCCGCTTTCGAACCCTCCTCTTACCGTCCCATCAGTTTACTCAGCGCTCTGGGTAAACTCTACGAGCGAATCGTCCTCGATCGCATCAAGATAGTCGCCCACCTTCACCATCTGCTCCCTCCAGAGCAGTTTGGTTTTCGTAGTAGGCACAGTTGCGTGAATCAGATCCTCCGCATCACGGAGCATGTCCACGACAACTTTAGGCGCGGAATCCCTACCGGTGCTCTTTTCTTTGATATTGAAAAAGCATTCGACAAAGTGTGGCACAACGGCTTGCTCTACAAGTTGTATACCTTCAATGTGCCCACACAGCTCGTGCACATCATACGAGAATTTTTGTCGAATCGCGGTTTCAAATATCGCGTGGAGGGAACTCTTTCCTCCCGACACACCATCACTGCCGGAGTCCCGCAAGGCTCCGCTTTGTCCCCTTTTCTTTTCTCGCTATACACAAGCGATATCCCTAAACCGAAAGACGCCCATCTGGCGCTCTTCGCTGACGACACGGCAATCTACGCTTCACGTAGAGACCCGGACAAAGTGATTCGCATTTTGCAAACCGCAGCCGATGAACTCGGTGAGTGGTTCCGCAAATGGCGAATCACTGTCAACCCCGCCAAAAGTCAGGCAATTCTCTTTACCAAGAGAATTTTCACCCAAAAGCCTAACGCTTCAGTCACCATGGCCAATAAGGCTATCCCTTGGACCAACAACGCCAAATATCTAGGAGTCAACCTTGATCGGAGACTGAACTTCATCACTCATGTAAATGCGGTACGCGCGCGAGCCGCAATCGCGTTAGCACGATTACATTTTCTCTTAAACCGTAAGAGCAAGTTGTCAGCCCGCAACAAGATTAGGATCTACACAACGTGTATTAGGCCGATAATGACTTACGCGTCGCCCGTGTTCGCTCACATACCGCCCGCTCGACTTAAGCGTATGCAAGTCCTGCAAAACGTCTTTTTAAGACGAGCGCTTAACGCTCCGTGGTACATACGTAACCACGACCTCCACGTGGACACCAACTTGCCGACCATCAGGCATTTTATGCAGATGGCTAGCAGACGCTACTTCGATCGGGCGGCACACCACCCAAACACGCTTGTCCGTCAAGCGTCAATATACACTCCATTTGACCGTGCGAAATGGAGACGTCCTAGATCCGTTTTGTCAGACCCTGATGACGCCATCACTCTGGCCATTCAACGTAAGATCGAGCATCTTAAATCGCTCCCACACTCCACACGACCGATGTTCCGTCCCCGCCGACGAGGACCACGCCGCGCTCCCAGTAGCAGCCCCCCCGACCCTGTTAACAATTCCGGCCCGCGTGCCGATGACAGAAATGGATAGTTAGGAAAACACGTCCACACTCCCCTAATCGTTGATGTCTTCAACATCACCCTCTCAGTGACCGCCCTGAGCCGAGGTTCGTAACCCGTTAGTGGGTTGCCCTCAGCGTGGTCACCTAACTTTATGGGTTGGGCGCACCTGCGTTCATCCCAACAGACCGGTGTGGCTGAATTTGCCGACTCGGTTAGGCAAGCAGCTGTAGGGCCATAAAAAAAAATAAAAAAAAAAAAAAAAAAATTGTTGTAGGTCCGTAAGAACCTCAAATTCATGGTACCCACGATACAGATGAAACCTATGAATTTCATCTCTGTCGCAGCCTATCGGGACATAAATTATTTAATTGCCTTTAATAAAATGTTCCAAACGAACCTTTATTTAAAAGTTGTACGATAAAATTACTTTGTACAATTTTTACTATATCAAAATTTTCCAATAACTTTCAATCAAAAAACTATTTAACAATAAATATTCTCAATTTACAGCTTCAATTTTCACAGAGCAATATCACTGAATCTGAACTACATTTTCACGTATCGATCGAATTTTAGGCGAAATTTAGATATAACAGAAACTCTAGCAGCTTATTGCACTCGGTTAACGTATCTGTCAAAAGAATGAATAATAACACATAATAATCACAACATTTAAAACTTAACAGACCGTCTTAACAAATCCCTTCGTGACGAAACTTATATGGGATTACCCTTGGTATAAGCTCTATCGAACGCAAAAAGAATCTTGAAAATCGGTCACATTTGGCGGAGGTATCGCGTAACATACTAGAGGTATATAAAAAAGATACAGGCGAATTGAGACCTTGTCCTTTTTTTTGAAGTCGGTCAAAAATAATAGATACATATCTAGGTATCTATTATTTCATTTGAAGCGCTTCATCTGAAGCGGTACCTAATACTACATACACACATAAGCTCACGCCTGCATCCCCGAACGGGTAGGCATATGCTAACTATAGAACTAGAACGCCCACATTTTGCCGAGCTTAGTCCATCCCAGATGTGATAGGGTGCGAGCCTATCGCCATATCGGGCACAAATTCCAGACTCCGGAGTTCACACTTCCAGACTCAGCAGTATTATTATAATCTTACTTGTACCGATTCCCATACAAAATAGACGACAAACGATTATAATAATACTGATATAAGAGGTGGTGGTAACCCTGCTGATACTAAAAATCCAATATCACTTTGTCCGACCCGGTAATCCAACCCGAGACCTCAGAACGGTAGTCGTATCGTAATATAACTACGCCTCCGAGGCTGTTGTTTAATATCTAATATTAAAAAAAAAAATAGGGAATAATTTGAAGAACAGGAAGTATGCATAACAGGAACCTTGTATTCTCGGAAAATTTAACCCTTAGGGATCTGTTCGATCTAATTTCTAGGAAAATATGTCGCGTGATGCAACTCAACAGAATTACAATTTGAATCATCGGTACGCAAATTGTGTTGGCGGAGTTTTAGATTGTCTGTTCATGAACGATTTGCTTGCGACTAATTGTCGACTACTGCTTCTAGCTGGAGTACGAGAGACTAATTGATTCTAATGAATTGGAATAAGCGACATATTTCCAGGACAGGACAGTCTAGAAATTAGTCGCCTTCTTGGTCATATCATGCAACATTAGCGCACTTTAAAAGTCGATTTCGGTGGAATTTTAAATCAACAAATGAAACCGAATCGAATTCAAGTTCGAATCGAGGGTCAGGAGTCACCCCCCTGGGTTCGATTCCCAGGTCCGGCAAAGCCAATTTTCCAAGCCAAGTGTGTTGCGCTGATCCCAGATTAAGGTCGGATAAGGGTAGGTAGAAAAAACGCATTTCTAGGACAGGATAAATAGGAACAGTGAGTTGAAGCTATTATACTCGTTGATTATGTATGTTGTTATTGAACTAATGTTCAGCAGTGGACGTCCTGCAGCTGATGACGATAATGAAACCCATATTAATATATTTTCAATTTCACCTCGAATTTTATACGAATTTTTTAAACAAAATTAATCGGTTGAATCGACACTGAGTTTTAATAGATAATTTATACAGTGTATAACCAAAAATATTGTTCCACTAAAGAGTCATATAAGCCTCAATACCAATATTTTTGGTGAAAAATTTAGAAACAAAAACAATCACATTGAAGTCATGGATGCAGGCCGCTTCCGATCTGGAAATCTTTGGGGGAGGCCTATGTTCAGCAGTGGACGTCCTATGGCTGATGATGATGATGATGAATCACATTGATGTCCGACAAAAAGTCGCCACTTGCGACACAGTGCTGTAATGAACAGTCAGCTTTAGATAACAACTCAGCATACATTTCTGATAATAACAAACTCGATCAAGTTTACCTCGATCTGTAGGCATGCGCGGAATCCACAGATAACGCTTCCCTAGAAATTAATTTAGTATCTGAAATATTTTAAATGTAAATATACCAGTCATTGCGCTTGAATTTCATTTTACATGTAGTAGACTTAATGGGACTTTTAATAAAACGTCTAATTCCTGGAAAATGGTGAATGGAAACTTTAATTAGTCGCATAATTCGAGGAAAATGAAGAATATTTTGTGCAATTCAATGGAACCAATTTTAATAAAGAATGTCTTTGTAATTTTTAAAGATGAATTTCTCGTCAGAATTCTATTCAAAAACTCTGTTTCTGAACTACACCTGTGACAACACAATGAGCTCAGTACGAGATCCCGGTGTCCATATTTGGTTACGTTGCTTGTTTAATCAGATGTGATCATTTCGAATAGTTTTCCTTTATTGCTGCGTTTTCTTTGAAAATTTACGTAACGGGGGAATTATTTTTTATGATACAATTATTTGCTTTTTGGATTTATTAGTTTACATATGAATTTCTGGGAATATGTTAATAGTAAAAGAGGAAAAGAAATATATAGCGTTTATTTATTTACTTTTCGTCGCCTCTTTGGTCTAGGTGGCAGCGTATATACATATGTACATGTATGCGTATGTAATGTAGACCGGGAGCTCGTGAGTTTGAATCCCAGGCCAGGTAAAGCTGTTTATCTATCACGACCTTACTGATTCTTCCGTAATATGTTTGATGATTGTAATATGATTTTTTTATTATTGATGTCTATGTATCAGCCTGTATGACTATACCTCTACTATCAGCCTCTCTGTATGACAGCCTCCGTGGCTCAGCGGGCGAGTAGCCGGCTGTGAAACGTGAGGTCCTGGGTTCGATTTCCGCACAGAGACAAATGTCTGTGTGGCCCACAGATATTTGTTTCGGGTCTGGGTGTTGTGAGACCGAAAGTCTCTCGTAGTTTCTGACACCCACGACACAAGACTCGATCTTAGTGGGGTCAGGACTATGTATGTGTCTGTTGGGTGTATTTATTTTAGTATTTATTATTATTAATTATCCGAATGAATATGTGGGTATCAACAACAACGAAACACTTTCGATCTCACAACACCCATACCCGAAACAAATATCTGTGGGCCACACAAACATTTATCTCGGTGTGGGAAACGAACCCGCGGCCTCTCGTTTCACAGCCGGCTACTCGCCCACTGCGCCACGGAGGCAGTCGCTATTAAGCTCTTTATCCTGGGAAAATATTCAGTTAACGTGTGATATCCACGCGAACGAAGTCGCGAACAAACAACTCGTAAACCTAAACTGATTTTCATCGTGTAGAAATCCGTTCACACGGCGAACCGATAATATTTTCTAATAAATAGATCAACTTTAACGAGCTTAATGAGAGACCAAACATTTCACTACAGAACATCGCAGTGCCTATATTTACACTTAGGGTGCAAAAAACTGCGGCCCGAGCAGGAATATTTTTGACAATTGAATTCGTATCGAGCTGGCTACGCAGTCGCTACGCACTCATGACATTTGGATAATATTTAACACATATGTCATAGACGAATTCGATTGTCAAAAATATTCCTGCTCCGGCCGTTGGTGCTAAGTTTTTTTTTAAACGAACGTGACGATATATCTGATTGTAAGCATAGCACTGTGTCCCTCGAGAAATTTAGGTCAGCCTAGGATTACTGAGTATATTCTGGCTGATTTCGGAATGTGAAATATTTGAACAAGTTACTGCCAAAAAAACTATATTTTTGCGGATTTTATCACGATGTGTTTTCATTTTTAGTCGTTATGTTACCAAAGCTTTTCGGTCTTTATGCAGCTTAAAAATTTAAAACAATTCGTGATAATTTCGTTAAATGATTTTAATTCAAAGCGTAATGCGCGTAAATATATCAAACAAATTTTCACCATGTATAAGACAAGCAGTTCAGAAAATATTATTTTAATCCACCATTAAAATTAAGTAACCAATGGCGACTAATCGACGACGATTACTAATCTAGAGTTAAACCTGAGCTCCATTTATTATACAGCTCACTCCCATATGCTTCGGTGACTGCTTCGGTGCTTCGGTGGCGTGGTGGTATTTCGGTACGACTACGGTTCTGAGCTCTCGGGTTCGATCCCCGGGTCGGGCAAAGGGACATTGGAATTTTTCCATATCAGCCCGGAGTCTGGAATTTGTGCCCGATATGGCGATAGGCTCGCCCCCTATCACATCTGGGACGAAACTAAGTTCGGCGAAATGTGGGTGTTCTAGTTCGCTAGTACGCCTCTGCCTACCCCTTAGGGGATACAGGCGTGAGCTTATGTTATGTATGTCTCACTCCCATATTTAAATAGAAACTTGGGATAAACAGAGATTTATCTTAGTGCTCCAAGTGGCTTTAAAAATCTTTAGCAAAAAATTGTAATAAAAAACAATACTTTGGCCACAACTGTAAAACATTTCAAGGTGATAAACGTATGGAAATAATTGAAAGGGCACCAGTTTGTGAATTGTTTGTTAAAATATAACACGTTAAAGTACGTTTTTAGTGCAATTATTATTATTATCGTGCAACTAAGTAGCGCTGTTCGTAACCTAATGATAATGTTAAATGATCACTGATGTTGGATATTTGTACTGTACCTTAACGGTGGGTTTTGTGGTAATAAAATATTGTGGAGTATAAACATAAAACACCCTTATAAAGTTCATCAAACATAATAGATATCTTTACTAATATTTTAAAGAAGAAATATTTACAAACATACATACATAGACTCACGCCTTTTTCCCATAGGGGTAGGCAGTGACAACGGATTTCCACTTGATACGATCCTTACACACCTCTTTCGCCTCATTCAGTCTCATTATATTCTTCATGCATGCACGTCGGTTTAGGGTACTGTTAACTTGACCTTTCTCGAGTATATCTCTGACTTGGTCAGAGAATGTTCGTTAAGGTCTTCCCCTTCCAACCCTACCATTCACACTTGCCATATATATTCGCTTTGTCAACCTCTTTTCATCTATCCTTTCTACATGCCCAAACCACCGTAACATTCCTTTCTCAACCCTCGTGATTATTTTCCTCTTTTAAACCACAGCGCTCTCTCACCACACTATTTCTTACCCTATCTCTCAAAGTCACACCACACATAGAAGAAGAAATATTTGTTTTTTGTATTTTTTTTTGAAATGATTATGATCAAAAATTACCTCTGGAAAACTGCGTTAACCGGGAGTAACATAGGATACCACTGCTGTTAAATATCCACAGGAACGAAGTCACGAGGAACAGCTAGAAATTTATAAAAGGGTTTAAATATTTTCAAAATTCTTTTTAAAATTCTTGATATAATATTAGTATTTTATCATTTTTATGATAGAATCTTTCTATATAACACACATAATATAAGCTCACGCCTGTATCCCCGAAGGGGTAGGCAGAAGCGCTCTAGCGAACTAGAACACCCACATTTCGCCGAGCTTAGTTCCGTCCCAGATGTGATAGGGGGCGAGCCTATCGCCATTTTGGGCACAAATTCCAGACTCCGGGCAGATATGGAAAAATCCAATATCACTTTGCCCGACCCGGGGATCGAACCCGAGACCTCAGAACCGTAGCCGTACCGAAATACCACCACGGTACCGAGGTATTATTTCTTTATATAGCCATATATAATTCTTTTACACAAAGTTAACTAACTCATTTTAATCGAAACCCATTGAACAAGTCACTTTCTGTAAATATCTTTTGTCAAGTATTTCGCTGAACTTCTATTATATTGAGACAAATGAACAACAATCAAAGTTAAACAATTTACAATTATCATTAAATTGTAAGTTAAGATTGTTTTTCGTAGTTTCAGAGTTATAAATATAAACATAGTTAACTTTAAGTCTACTGATTGCCTCGGTGGCGTAGTTGTATTTCGGTATGACTACCGTCCTGAGGTCTCAGGCTCGATCCCCGGGTCAGACAAAGTGATATTGGATTTTTCCATATCAGCCTGGAGTCTGGAATTTGTGCCCGATATGGCGGTAGGTTCGCCCCCATCACATCTGGAACGGAACTAAGCTCGGCGAAATGTGGGTGTTCTAGTTCGCTAGTGTACCTCTGCCTACCCCTTTGGGGATACAGGCGTGAGCTTATGTTATGTTACTTTAAGTCTACTGTTATGTAAGTATATTGTAAAATTATAAATGTTTTATTATATTTTTATGAAAAGATACAAAAAAAATTGAGAGTGATATGACTACCTATGATTTAATCAGATTATTATATTGAAATTAATAAAAAATATAATCAAATTTATTAATAAACTTCTAACAGTCGAATGCAATTTTCAGCGGTTGAAGTTGTCCAAACGAACCAAAACAAAAACAACGACAAAAAGATTCATTCTAACTTATAAGCCTTTACATAAACATAATATATTATGTATATGCACCTCATTGTGACCGCCCAAATTTTCTAGCAATAAATTTTTTTTTCTTTCAACCGGACATAAACACTGTGCAATATTTAGACCTTACACCTCTTTTGGCATTCGTCAGTCACTAGGTGGTCAGCTGAAAATCAGCGCTGTGTTATAGTGTGAATCATAACACAGCATAATGCTGAGCTGACCACATTTGTCGCCATGAAGGTACGCAACATATTAGCATTAGTTATTTTTATATTATGTTTTATTTTATGTGAGTAAGTTGATGCCGTCCTTTTTTGGTTTGACAAATAAACTTTATTTCTTTCTATATTCTTTCTTTCTTTTGTCGATTTCATGAACGCCTGAACTGTAAAGTATGGTAACTTTATCATATTACTATCATTTGGACCGTTTGTCTCACTGGCTTCAGACCAAAAAAATAATAAATCAAATCAAATCATTTATTGAATCCATAAAATTTTTTAAGTGGTCACACCTCATAAACACCTTCCTAATACATTACTTCACTGACTTCGTTCCCACAAAACGTGAGGAAATATATCAATTATTTACAATTAGATAAAACTAAATATGGGTTCAGTTAATATATGCACTAGATTGTGCGTCCGCCCATGCCCCCCCTCTCCGCGAACCCCCCCTGCTGATAAAACTCATAATAGGGCAAGTTTAATTAGTAACTGGCATTTGGGAGCGTCCTAGTTTGCTGATTTTATGATAACCCGTTTCCCACATGTGGGGTGAGGTGTGGGGTAAGGAAATCAATAGTGGAGACAGATTCTGGATAACAGTTGGTAATATTTTAGCAGATTCAATTATATTTTTGAGTGATAAAGCCACGCTGTAGACAATTACGTTTACAGCACGAATGGGCCGGCTCGACTGATTTAATACCATTGTCTCACAGAAAGTCGACGTAAAGTGTCAGCTCGCTGTTACGTTTCATACGGTGAGTGAGATTTCCGGTGGCCTAATTCGCCCCTCCCTTTCCCAATCCCCGTTCCCTTGCATTTCGGTTGGCAACGCACCCATGATAATATATTTGTGTCTTGGGTGTCTATGGGAGGTGGAGATCACATACCATCAGGTGACCCACCTACTCGTTTGCTAGTTACTGATATAAAAAAAAAAAACACAGAAGTACGTTGGTCGCAGGTGTGGCCCAGATAAGATAAAGATACCAGTTAAGATACCAGGGGTGCATTCCCGTGGACGGTCTAAAAGCGCTGGCTCGATGTTTTGAAGGCAGATATGAGAGCCAATAGTCTCACTGTGGAGGATTCCGACACCCCCCTACAGCCTACGGCATCAAAGCTGTCCTATCACGGATGCAGAAATAATCCTGGAGTAGAAGAGCTCCTGGAAATATGGAGTTGTAAGATATGAAGTCAAGATGTAAGGCCATTAAGGGTCGTGACCCCCTAATAATATCCACTCATTATCAAAATGTACATACAGAACCTATACGAAACATTACGCCTATAGACAAATGTTTCACCTAATCACATAAACAAATCTACTTGAACAAGCTACTTTTTATCGATTCCAAGAATTGTGTTATCGAATGTAATTTCAAACAAATGATACATAATCATTTTCGTTTCATTATTCCGTATTGAACGACTAATTTTAGAGCAGTAAAGATGTTGACACAATTCAGTCAGTGAATATGATAAACTTCTGGGAATCGATTTACTGAGAATTTGTACAGTTCGTTTATGACTTACATATTTATTTATGAGTAGGAAAGAAGCTACATAATATTAGATTTTTCGTCTACCTGTCCTTATCTCACTTTAATGTGCGGTCGGCGCAACACTTTTTCAAGAATGTTACAGAAAGGATTTGGCTTAGTTTTTATGACCGGCTGCCTACTTGACGTCATCACCCATCTATCTAGTCCCGGGAAAATAGTGTTAGAAAAACACCCATCCTTGGTCTACTGGCAGCACATATGTTCTGTGGACCAGGTCCTGGGATCGATTCCCAGGTCGGGTCAAACGGGTTTTCTAATCTGATTTGCTCTGGACTGAAACCTCCAGAGGGCGTTGACGTCAGGAAGGCAGCCGTTTGTTAAATTAAGCCGAATGCTTTCTGCAACATGATTGTATACTAATAGTTTGTTGCTCTGAGGCCACATTGTGAGATTAAAGCAGGTTGAAAGAAAAAGACAGTAGTATCAAACTACTCTTCTATCTTCATAATCGACCGACTTCCAAAAAGGAGAAGGTTCTCAATTCTTCTGTATTTTTTATGTGTGTTCGCGATATCTCCGCCAAAAGTGAACCAGTTTTCAAAATTATTTTTGTTTTCGATAAAGCTTATATAAAGGGTGGTCCCATATATTTATACGGGGATTTCCCCTATCATCTTAATCCTCCCTCCCTTTTCCAATCCCTATTTACCTCCTTCTAATTAGGCTAGCAGCGCACCCATGATTGTTTTTGTGTCTTGGGTCTATGGGCTGTGAAGATAATTTACCATCAGCACGGTTACCACGACCTCTTATAGCAGTATTATAATCATTCTTCGTTTGTTTTGTATGGGAATCGGTACAAGTAAAATTATAATAATACTGCTATAAGAGGTTGTGGTAACCCCCATGGACTCATCTGCTCGTTTGCCAGTCTCTGCCAAAAACATGTATACACCGCAACTACCACTATTTTGAATTGATTTAATTAGCGTATAACTCTTTCACAGCCATATTTTCCAATTTTCTAATATTTATAACCCCTTATAGGGCAATAATACTGTAACAAATAACATCATTAGTCCACATAAAATTAATATTCAAAAAGTGTCCCCAGAAGGTGCGGCTGCGAGACTGATTTAAGTGCGATTTTTTTAATTCAAGTAAAATATTTTTCGTGTAACGTACGGTAAAAATATAATTACTAAATGTATTGAATGTTGTCTCTGGGGAGGAACAATCATAGACTTATTTAACCCCATCACCACTCTTTATTATTGTATGCGGTGTTGACATATTCAGTGTTAATGAACTCTGCTAATTAAAAAAAAAACATCATCATATTATCAACTGCTGGACATAGGCCTGTTGTCACACCAACATTTGTTCTTCTGCGCTAGTTTCGGCGATGTTCTGCCTTGAACTTTAACGATGTCATCCACCCATCTGGCTGGTGGTCTACCTATTTGCCTTTTGGCCTCTCTGGACCATCACTCCGTGACCGCCTTTGTCCATCTGTAGTCCTTTCGGCGGACCAAATGACCCGCTCATCTCCACGTCAGCTCCGCTTCTTCTTCTTCTTCTTTTAAGAAATATGGCTCCACCGCCCTGGCGGTGATTTTGCCAGTGTTACAGTAATTTATTTTATTTTATTTTATTCACCTTTTGAATAAGCATCCGGCCCGTAAAAAAAATATAAAAAGTATAATAGTAAAAAATAAAAAATATTTAAGGAAGAAAATAAGAAAAATTCTGTTAAAATTCGCTAGATTCGGACTAAGTAAAATGTCAGCTCCGCTTTTCGTTTTCCGACATCAAACAAACGTGTTTGATAAAAAAAAAATACCCTATTAATATTTGTTGAATTTATTTTAGGATAAGGCCCATGAGTTGAAGATTACCTCCTCCTAAGACTACTTCTAAGATTTGATAAACCTCCGTGGCACAGTGGGCGAGTAGCCGGTGAAGCGAGAGGTCCCGGGTTCGATTCCCGCACCAAGACAAATGTCTGTGTAGCCCATAGATATTTGTTTCGTGTCTGGGTGTTGTGAGACCGAAAGTCTCTCGAAGTTTCTGATATCCACGATACAGGTTACACCTAGTGTGGGGTCAGGACTATGTGTGTGACTGTTGGATGTATTTATTATTTTATTTATTGTCTCTCTATACATTTATTTAGTTCATTGTAGTTTCCGCAAGCGGCACTACAAGTCATATGTATAGAATTTTAATAGTGTTTGAGAAGCATTAACTCGTACTAGGAGCGCTGGAACAAAATCCGTGGCTCACATACTTTTGTCTCGACATGGGAAGCGAACACGCTGCCTCTTGCTTACGGCACTCTCAAATTCACAACAAACCTCGTAAAATAACTAACAATGTACCACGGTGTAATCAACGGGTGTGAGTTTCATAAACACCATGAACCAGTGGGCCAAGGCGACCCATGGCCTTTCTATCGTGCCCCACCATTGTGGAAATGTGAACGCTGGACGAAGGTTATTGTGTGTTATACTATAGGTTTATTCATATTTCAGATGTCCTTACGGGAATTTGTGTATTTTGAGTGGTAGAGCCACGCTGTAGACAGTTACGTCTACAGCATGAATGGGCGGGCTCGACCGGTTTGATATCACGGTCTCACAGAACCGACGTTAAGTGGCAGATCACTGTCGCGTTTCATTCGGTGAGTGAAATTTTCGGTAGCCCAATTCCCCCCTCTCTTTTCCCTTCCTCCCCCTTCCATTCCCTCCTTTTAGGTTGGCAACGCTCACATGATTATTTTTGTGTCTTAGGTGTTTATGAACGGTGTAGATCACTTACCATCAGGTGACCCATCTGGTCGTTTGCCAGTCTCTGACATAAAAAAAATTAAATAGATCATAGTACTAGTATTATCGCAGTATACATCTAACTTCTTCTTTTCTACTTTCTTCGTCTTTTTTCTACTTGGTCTATTCCACCTTGATGTGGTTTCGGCGCAGCACACCTTTTTCGAGCATGTAGCAGAATAGTTTCGGCTTAATTTTTGTCCTACCGAAGTCAAACCCTCTCTGGAGGATCCAGTCGCAGGCAAATATGTCAGGAGATAGGACTAAGAAAAAAAATCCCCGGAAATCTCAACTGTAACTTAAGTATAACTTAACACATAAGTGTTTATTTAAGCGTAGGGCTTAATTAATATTTACATTTCTGTGTAATTGAAAAATCCTTGGATCCTCGTCAAACACTCATTAATATAATCTCAAACATTTATTTTTCGATATTTCACTTCGGTAAATTCGTAAAATAAATATTACTTACCAATGCAAATACGACTCTACCTTTGATCGGTAGAGTTTAAAATCGGAGCGCACTCGTTGAAACCGCATTGAAAGCTTTTCAGGGTTGCTCGCCGCGATTCAAGGATTGGCCTTGTTAATGTGTAAACTTAATAAATTTTAATTTTTGTTATGACTTCACTATCATCGTACCTAAACTGTTAGGGGTAAGCAGAGTTAGTCATAGCATCGTAAAGTTTTAATGTGACTAAGCTTCTGGCTACGCGATAAGGTACAATTAATGTTAAATGCTGAAGCAAAACTATTATTACAGTGTGTTTTCGATTTTTATTTATTTCTAATAAATGTCGCCTCGTTGTAGCAGCATATATAGTCTGTGGACTGCCTCGGTGGCGTGGTTGTATTTCGGTACGACTACCGTCCTAAGGTCTCGGGTTCGATCCCCGGGTCGGGCAGTGATATTGGGTTTTTCCATATCAGCCCGGAGTCTGGAATTTGTCCGGATATGGCGATAGGCTCGCCACCTATCATATTTGGAACGAAACTAAGCTCGGCGAAATGTGGGTGTACTAGTTGGCTAGTGTGCCTCTGCCTATCCCTTCGGGGATACAAGCGTGAGCTTATGTGTGTATTTACGTTATTTAATTCTTATAACTCGGTCACAACTCACATGTAAATAGATCGCGAAATTAAAATGGTGGAACTGGCTTCATAGTAGAGGGGTATGTTTATTATTATGCCGGGTCCGTATTATTTTCTTCAGTCATTGTAGACACAGCACAAATCACTATCGCGAATGATTCAGTGTTTGTCAGTCGGTCAAGGTTTCTGATGTCACTGTCACCGGACACTTTCTTCAACTAAGCAATTGACGTGTGTTTTGTCAGCGATGTGTCAATGAATCATTGATTATCGACGTAATTTGATCCATGAGATCGAGTGTTTATGGGTCAGGAAATATGGTTCTAGATTATGTTGGGTATTTGGGGCATATGACTAGATTAATTAGGTTGTGTTAAAGGAAACGAATATTTTAATGTCCTTGCAGTGGCGTAACTCAGTATTGGAGGCCCGTGGCATATTCATTAGATGGAGGTACTTTCAGCACGCGGCTCCTTTTATAGTCTCTGCTTTTTTGTTCCAAGGCCTCGATCTGCTACGGCTCTCTATGGTCGGGGCCCTTGGTATTTTGTCGATTTGTCACCCTGTAGATACGCCACTGTGTCCTTTGGTGTGTTCGCTTTGTGTCTATTTATTTTTTACAACAGTCACATAGGTAGTCCTGACTCTACACTAAGTATAACCTGTATTGTGGGTATCAGAAATTACGAGAGACTTTCGGTCCGTTATATCTGTGAGCCACAGAAACAAATGTCTTGGTGCGGGAATCGAACCCACGGCTTCTTGCTTCAAAGCCGGCTACTTGCCGACTGTACTAGGAGGCTGTCAATTAATTAAGATAAGGAAACGTAATTTTCCACTGATCAAATGAATATGGACCAGTAAATATATAAAATAATCCGAAAAATGGCTCTACATTCTCTGAGATATTGAGTAATCCATAAAAAATACTGACGAATTGAGGGGCCTCCTTTTTTGAAATAGATTGAAAACAGACCAATTATCATATTTTTTAACATCCCCAAAGTTATAAATAACGCAATCATAAATCTCGACGCTGAAAGCCAGAATTAAAAGTTTGGGAATTTCCCCCAAACATCCTTATAATATTTTCTCATTAGAGCGCGGGTGGTAGAGAACGAATTTACCAAACCATAAAAAACAATTAATAGGAATTACTTGCTAATTTGAGTCTGGTGCCTATTTCTGAGGGGAACCTTGAAGAGCACCTCGCTTTTTAAGTAGGGTAAAATTTGTTCATTTAATAGCTCTACATTAATTTGGAATAGCATTTTTGCAAGTTCTGTTGGTGTTTTCTACTCAATGATGGGCGCGATGAGAAGGTCATATGCCTGATTTTTATGAATTAAGGGAATGAGTAATGTGCCCAGTTATAGATATAATAGGGTGTCATCATAAAGATGGTCCATGGGGATCTGGGAGTTTATATAAAAATGTGAATAATTTTTTTATTGGCATTTTGGCAAACAAGCAAGTGGGTTACCTGATGGCAAGTGATCTCCACCACCCATAGACACCCAAGACACAAAAATAATTATCGGTGCGTTGCCAACCTAAAAGGAGGGAAAGGAATTGGGCTTTGGAGGAGGGGAATTTGGGCCACCGGAAATCTCATTCAGCGAACGAAACGCGAAAGCAAGCTGCCAATTTACGTCGATTTTTTGTGAGACAGTGGCATCAAACCGGTCGAGCCGACCCTTTGGTGTTGTAGATATAACTACCTACAGCGTGGCTCTACGAAGCTAATATTAGAATTATCATTACCTTCAAACAACATATTTAAAGAACCACACTTTAGATGCTTACGTATAAAAATCAGTAATGGTTTCCGTAATACAGATGAAAGTTAATAAAATCCTTTTCTTTCTACCTGCCCTTATCCCACCTTAATGTGGGGTCGGCGCAACAGTTTTTTCAAGCATGTTGCAGAGAGGATTTGGCTTATTTTTTTACGACAGGCCGCCTACCTGACGTCAACCCCTATGCAGTTCCGGGCAAATTAAATTAGGAAATTTGCTTTACCCGACCTGGGAATCGAACCGAGGACCTCTCGGTCCACAGGCCATACATGCTGCCACTAGACCAAGGAGGCGACGAAGTTAATAAAATCCAATTAACTCAAAAACTAATCAAATCTTGTTCAAATTGTAAATGTTTTTTTCACATATTCTTACAAGCACCAACAGTAACACAAACAGTGAACAAGACGAATAAACATGCGGGTGTAAGGGAGGGGGTGGAGGGACTAGACTCGTCTGCGCAAAAACCTCGGAACACCTGACGGAATTCGTTAATTCACAACACGTAATAAATATTGAAAGCACTACTGTGACTGTTATTTGTGGAACCCCATTCGGAATTGCAAATGACTCTACCAAAGAAACTTTATTTGCTGAATCGTTCGCAAAAAGAGATTCAGCCGTTTCGATGTATGGTAATGAGGATAGTTTTTCAGTTTATCTCGGAGTTGTCGACACATTTTAAATTTTCTTTCAGCGGTTTTAGTGGTAAAGTTGAGTGGTCTATATGTGTGCCACATTGACTAGAAGTTTTGAATTCGTTATTTAAAATATGATCGCGTTTTTTAATGAATTTTCAACAAAGTTTGTTTAGATCTTTAACCTTCTTCTTTCTTCCTTAATGTAGAGTTTGCGCAACACACTTTTTCAAGAATTTCGCAGAAAGGATTGGCTTAGATTGCTTCGGTGGCGTGGTGGTATTTCAGTACGACTACGGTTCTGAGGTCTCGGGTTCGATCCCCGGGTCGGGCAAAGTGATATTGGAATTTTCCATATCAGCCCGGAGTCTGGAATTTGTGTCCGATATGGCGATAGGCTCGCCCCCTATCACATCTGGGACGGAACTAAGCTCGGCGAAATGTGGGCGTTCTAGTTCGCTAGTGTGCCTCTGCCTACCCCTTCGGGGATACAGGCGTGAGCTTATGTTATGTTATGTTGGATTGGCTTATTTTATGGCTGACTGCCTGTCTGACATCAATCCTTCTTAGATCTTTCACCAAATTAACTATATTTAAAAGTATAGTATTGTCACTTGGTTAATGCCGTCGTATACGGACTGTATACAGGAAGGTTCTGGATTCAAAACCCAGGTCGGATAAAGGAAGATTTGCTAATACTAGTTGACCAGATCTGGACCCCTATAAAAAGAGGCTACGTAGCCGCTCTTAAAAATTAACCCGTATCTTCTGCGATATGCATGAAAAAGTGTATTGCACCGACCTCATATTGTAGTATAGATGGGGGCAGGTAGAAGCAACTATTACACAGTTTGAGTTTGTGGTTTTAGTGCCAATGGCCTATTGACATGATTTCTTGGGATTATGATTCATATGATATATTACGGTCATAATGACCAAACCGATATTACGAAGAATCAATTGCAGCTTTTTTATTTGAAGTTTACAGTCTACCTTGTACCTCTCAAAGGGGTAAGCATGGTTAGAACTTGTGATTTCACGTTTAGGTGAGGTGTTTTCGACCCATGATTTGCATGCATTGCCTAAAGCTACGTCAGCACAAATTCTGATACGAAAGCATCATGGGATAAATCTATTATTTTTGTATGCAAACATCACTATTCATAGCAACGATAGCTCAGTTGGGAATGGTACGGACTGCCGAGACGAGTATCGGAGGTTTGAAACCAACCCCAAAATGGAGCATACACCTCTGACTTTTCCATGTTAAGTGTGCTTTCTTTGTGAATTATCACTTGCTAATGGTGAAGGAAACCATCGTGAGGAAGAGTCTATACCCAAGAATTTCGCACAAGAATTTCAAAGGTATGTAAACTGTACCAACCTGCATTAGGACAGCGTGGTAGACTAAGGTCTAATCCCTCTCATTAGAAGTGAAGGCCCGTCTCCAGTAGTGGAACATTATTATTACAGGTATAATATTATTATTATATTATATATCATAATCTAATATTATTATATCTAATATTATTATTATATTTTTGAGTGGTAGAGGCACGCTGTAGACAGTAACGTCTACAGCACGAAATGAACAAAAGACCGACGTAAAGTGGCAGCTTGCTGTGGCGTTTCGTTCGGTGAGTGAGATTTCCGGTGGCCTATTTCCCCCCTTCCTTTCCCAATCCCTTTTTCTCTTCCCTACCATTTCCTCCTCTTAGGTTTAAAACGCATCCATGATTCTTTTTGTGTCTTGAATGTCTATGGGCGGTGGAGATCACTTACCATCAGGTGACCCATCTACTCGTTTGCCATTCTCTGCAATAAAAAAAAATATCATTACTCTATAATTACCATACGATGATATTATGCTCTACATCCTCTGCTAATAACTTTGATCGATCAAAGTCTTAATGATTCATTGTTTTATCGCTGATACGGAGCATCGTCAACGCATGTTAAGTAAGCGATGCACATTTCCTGTGACAGTGAGATCATTGGTAGAAAATGTTTCACTATTAGAATATCATTATACCGGGTGTTTCATAAAGTTGGTACCTATAACAATTCCACATACATGGAGAACGATTTAAAGTGCAATGGTAAAGTAAAAAAAATAAAAATTTAATTTAATTTTTTTAATCAATATTAACCATGGGAATTTTAAAATCGGAATGTGACTTGTAAATCGTCGCAAATAGCAAAATAATGGCTTTGTATGCTAAAAATAATTGATTACTTAGTTATTTAGATTTTTATTTGTCAAAAAATCATTTACTGAAATTTCTATAAGCTTCACTAATAATTCGCTTATGCATTTTATATAAAAAATAGTTTTGTGCACTCCATATAAACGTTAAGTGTGTTTCACGTTTTCTCTTAAAAAGAGGTACAAAGATTTCACTTCATGTATTAATATAGAGGTATAGTTACTACCTTAAACGTTATATTTATTATCAGAAATGATCATTATTTATGAACGCGAAAATTCCTGAAAAAAGTACTATCATGGTCACCCACAAAGCGAGGATGCGGGTAAACGGCACTCAACCACAGGACAGATGGCAACCGACGCGTAGCAAGAATACCTCTATGTTAACGAAATTCCTTCCAGGGCGAAAAAGAGGGAACATATTGCAGCACTATGCTCTACGCGACCTGGGGGGTTACCACCACCTCTTATAGCAATATTATTATGATCTTACTTGTACCGATTCCCATACAAAACAAACGAAGAACGATTATATAATACTGCTATAAGAGGTGGTGGTAACTCTGCAGTACCTCTAGTAGGAGTTTATTCTGACAGTTCTCGATTCTCAAAATCGACGATAGTTTGCGTTTTGTCCATACATTTGACTAGCAGCATCACTTTGCGGAAACTACAACGAACTAAATAATCACAAGTTTAAAAACATAACGGACCGACTTCAAATCCGATCGTGGCTAAATTTATGTGGGACCACGCTTGAAATAAGATCTGTCAAATAATTTTGAAGATTTGTCTACGTTTGGCAGAGATATATCGCATAACATACATTAAAAAAATACAGAGGAATTGAGGACTTCCTCCTTTTTGAAGTCAGTCGTAAATATATGGAGAAACTGTAAACTATCGTCGATTTCGAGAATCGAGAAATACTCGTTCTAAGAGTACTGTACGAAGTACGAAATAATACTTCTCTATAACGATAATAGTTATCGAGGAGCATTAACTTGTACTAGGTGCTATTTCCGTCCCATAAGAGATTAGAGTATTGGCATAAATCAATGTTTTACAACGAAAAATATGATAATAGAAAAATATTTTTGCCCATTAGACTCATTATTTCTTGTAAAAATATAAATAACTGCAAAAAAAGGAAATAAATATTATAATAAAATGCTTGAATTAAATTTCACCTTTATGTTTAAAAAACTTAACGGTTGAAAATTACGTTTTGTCATTAAAATATCATAATACTTATGAAAATCATAATACAATTAAAACATTAAGGATAATATAAATAAAATTATAAAAGTCATTCACCTCGTTTGACAAAAAACAAATGTACAATGTAGAGTCGTAGAGGTAATGAGATTTGATTATATAAGCAAAATTTTCCTAACACTTAATAAAGAATTCTAAATTATCGATTTAATTTTTGATTATTTATATGAAGTGATAATAAATTAACACACATCCGGTTTCAAAAGTAGATCAAATCAATATTAAACAAGTCATATCAACACGGCAAAAAATCAAATCAACAAAGCTTTTATTTTTAACCACTTTCTAGAAAGCTAAGCTAAGCTTCTCTTTAAAATGGCAATGCACATCCTGTCTCACATTCCCAGCGACCTTTCCCAGATCATTCCACCATGTTGTGGGGGGCGACCTTGTTCATTCCGTCTTCCGGTTAGCGGTCGCCATTTGAGAATCACCCCGCCCCGGGTTGTCAGCTCTGCGGATCGTGCCACGCCCCCTACTTTAAGTTATTTCTAGGACAGTTTATAGATATATTCAAATATATCCATATAAATAACACAAGAGTATATACATACATTAACATAAGCTCACGCCTGTATCCCCGAAGGGGTAGGCAGAGGCGTACTAGCGAACTAGAACACCCACATTTCGCCGAGCTTAGTACTGTCCCAGATGTGATTGAGGGCGAGCCTATCGCCATATCGGGCACAAATTCCAGACTCCGCGATGATATGGAAAAATCCAATATCACTTTGCCCGACCCGGGGATCGAACCCGAGACCTCAGAACCGTAGTCGTACCGAAATACCACCACGCCACCGAGGTAGTCCCGAAACTCCCGAAAATTTGCATCAATTCTTTACCTGTATATGTTTCATTCACCAATCAAATCTTTATTCATTTGTAATAACTTATTTTTATTTATAAATCGGTCAACACATTTTCCGACCAAAATATTCGCAAAAATCAGCCTGTTGCAGCTCTGAAGAAAACGAACTAACATAATTTTGTATTGAATACTTGTAGCATAAATAGATTGTATTAAAATTGCTAGAAATAGGTCTGAGCTGTCGACTGCCTCGATGGCGTGGCGGAATTGCGTGCAAGGTACGTCTATCGTCCTGAGGTCTCGGGTTCGATCTCCGGGTCAGGCAAAGTGGTATTTAACTTCTTAGTACCAGCCCGGAGTCCGAAATTTGTGCCCGATATGGCGACAGGTTTGCCTACTATCATATCTGGGATGGGACTAAGCTTAGTGAATTTTGGGTGTTCTAGTTCGCTGGGGCGCCTCTGCATATCCCTTCGAGGTTACTGGCGTGAGCTTATTTTAATATTAGAAATAGGTAGACTATTAAAGTTCGTTAACACAAAAATATATATAAAAACTTTAGCGAATCATGCATATATGAATATCTTATAAAACTCTACATGTACAGTCATGCTTAAAATTCAATACATCTATAATATAACATAACATAACATAAGCTCACGCCTGTATCCCCGAAGGGGTAGGCAGAGGCGCACTAGCGAACTAGAACACCCACATTTCGCCGAGCTTAGTTCCGTCCCAGATGTGATAGGGGGCGAGCCTATCGCCATATCGGGCACAAATTCCAGACTCCGGGCTGATATGGAAAAATCCAATATCACTGCCCGACCCGGGGATCGAACCCGAGACCTCAGAACCACAGTCGTATCGAAATACCACCATGCCATCGAGGCAGTCATCTACATCTATAAATAAACCAGATATGTACATATAATAATACGCAGTCTACCTGCATTGCCATGGCAACAGGCAGTAAGGTCTAAATGCCGACCATTCCAAGGTCATTTAAATTGGCCCAGTCTCTATCATTCTTATTCTTCCATACACACACGCCTGTTTATGATAGAGTTAGGCAGATTTTTAATTACATTTGCGCAGAAATTTATGCAGAAAAGGTCGTGAGGGCGGCAGCCAGGGAGAATGGAAGTACTGGGGTATAGCCTAAATAAGATACGATGTATAATAAAATAAAAGTATTACAATAACAATATTATATAATTGATAATAAATATTAAAATATATGTATATGATTAATGAGAGTGTAAAATAATTCATAATAATATTAATGTTAGTATAATATAATTAAAATACAATAATCATAAAATAAGAAATAAATTGTAATAAATGAAAAGAAAAAAAACATATATGTAAGTAATAGAACTCAAAATTGCCATAAAATAAATAATGGCAGGTGTAAAAGAAATCAATAAAAAAAAATTACATTTGCGCATTTTCCTTCATTCGCTTTCATAATTCTCTTGAGTGTTAATCCACGCTGTTAGCAGTTGTGACTGATAACTGACGTAAAGTAACACATCGCTGCACGGATGTAAAAAAAATATGACGGAGGAACATTGGAAGTGAAGCAGGGTTTTCTGCACATTCGATCTATCGACACGTAATGGCGTGTGTAGGGCACTTTTGTATAGGCGCGTTTGTGTGCGTCGCTTCTCTGTGGCGTCCGTTTAACTATAGGTGGGATGATGTCCTTCTTTTTCTTTACGTCTGTGAGCTCACTTTTACGTTTCGTTCGGCTAGTAAGATTTTCGGTGGCCCAAATCCGTCATCCCCTTCCCAATACCGCCTTTTTCTATCTTTAAGGTTGGCAACACAGTGATCCTATTGGTATCGTCGGTGTCTATGGGTCGTAGAGTTCACTTACTTACGTACCCATGGGGTTGGTTTCGAACCTATGATTTTCGTCTCAGTTATCCTTACTACTGAGTTATTATTTTAAGCTCGTAACATAAAAAAAAACTATTTATAACTTCCCATTTTACTCCGCCTACGTATATGAATATTAGATTAAATCGTTATAAATGATTTATAGCAATTAACTCTACATAAAAAGTAGGCGATAGAAAAAACGACTTCCATAAACGTTTGTTGCATAGTCTAACACCCATATGTGTAAGATGACGGCAGCCGACAAGATTCCTGCTTCCGCATTGATGCAATAAAAATGTAGAGTCCTGTTTGTTAATGTTTATTTATATACAAAATGACTCTATGATAGCTATATACATTTTTTTTCCACCTTACCTTATCCCAGAGTAATGTGGAATCGGTACTCAATACTTTTTTCAAGCATATCGCAGAACAGTTTTGGCTTAGTTTTTACGATGTTTTGTTTATATCTAGTCCGGGTTAATTGTATTACAAAAATGAGCCTACGAAGGTAAAACACTCTGATAGTATGTGGTTACTAGTTCTACCAGATGCCCAGACAAACCGCTACCTGCTATGGGAAAAGCATCGATCTGAATTAATAAAATCACAAGTTTAAAAACTTACGACTTCGAACTTCATCCGATTGTGACAAAATTTATATGAAACCACCCTGAAATAAGCTCTATCGGACACAAAAAACAATTGAAAACCGGTCCACATTCGGCGGAGATATCACGTAACAAACATTAAAATAATACAGACGAATTGAGGACCTTTTCCTTTTTCTACGTTGGTCGAAAAGGAAAGTGAATATGTATTAGTTTTTTTTTTAAACAATCACACACATAGTCCTGACCCCACACTAAGATCGAGTATTGTGTCGTGGGAATCAGGAACTACGAGATACTTTCGGTCTCACAACACCCAGACCCGAAACAAATATCTGTGGGCCACACAAATATTTATCTCGGTGCGGGGATCGAACCCGCGGCCTCTCGCTTGACAGCCGGCTACTCGCCCACTGCGTTACGGAGGCTGTGGCTATTCTACAAATCTTACGAAGCATACGAAACACAACAGCAAGATGGAACTTGATTGGTTTGTGTGAGACAGTGGTAATGATCCGGTCGAAGCAGTATACATGTTGAACATGAAATTACTTGCAACGTCCAAATTAATACATCAATGCAGAATAATTGATCTGGATCCCTCAGAGGGGGTTAACGTCAGACAGGCGGCTGGTCGCAAAAACTAAGCTAAATCCTCTCTGCAATATGTTTGAAAAAGTGTGTTGCATCGACCCCACATTAAGGTGGGGCAGGTGTAAGGTTGGGCAAGGTGGTTATAAAGGCTGGTAGAAAGAAAGCAGAATAATGGATGCTCTAATTTCATTATGGCGGTAATAGATAACTTACTCTTTCATGTAACTTTAAAAGGAGCCGAGTTAAAGTAAACATCCTAAAGTAATATTAGCTTGACCTAACTGCTGCAGGCGGGGCTAGATATTTGGAGCTGCTTTTATAGGGATATTTAAATTAAGCTTAGATACCTTAATTAACTTAACTAAACAGTAGTCTAGACAAGTGGCCAATAGCGTGATGGTCAATTTACATATTGAGATTAAATAAACTTGAGTTTAAAAGAATATAAAGCGTATATATTAGTCGGTGCGATCTTATTTATCTAAAGCCTATTATATCTGAGAACTGTGGAATTCTGGGTTCAAATCCCAGATTACGGAATCACAATTTGTGTGTCAGTAATGCCCTCATACTGGAACGCTACTCAACTTTAACGGCTTTTTGCTTTGATTTTGGCAAACAATTTTGACAGATAAGGCGGCGTTAAACGACATAAGCCGACTTTAAGTGTATGAGTATTCGGTGGTAAAACTTCTATTTGGTAAGACAAAAATAAATCTTTTCTTTCTTTCTTTCTTGACTGCCTCGATCCGATCGTCCTGATGTCTCGGGTTCGATTCCGGGTCGGGAAAGCGATATTGGATTTTTTCATATCAGCCCTGAGTCTGGAATTTCTGCCCGATATGGCGATAGGCTCGCCCTCTATCACTTCTGGGAGGCAACCAAGCTCGGCGAAATGTCGGTGCTCTAGTTCGCTAGTGCACCTCTACCTACCCCTTCGGGGATACAGGCGTGAGCTTATGTTATCTTCTTTAGTTATTCAATTGGTACAATTTCACATAGATGCTCGAAAATGGGATTTATGCCCGGAAAGGCAAGTTCAAAAGTATGTGAAGTCGACCATACTGCATTATCCCAGCGTGGCAGACTATGGTCTAACCCTTCTCATTAGTCAGGGATAGGCTACTACAGGGTTATTATTGATTAAGTACCAAACCTTCATTCCCTATTGCATGTCTTTCTTTTCTTTCTACCTGCCCTTATCCCTTAATGTGGCGTCTGCGCAACACTGTTTCAAGCATGTTGCAAAGAGGATTTGGCTTAGTTTTTACGACCGGCCGCCTGCCTGACGTCAACCCCCTATGAGGGATCCAGTCCCGGGCAAATTTAATTAGAAAATTTACTTTGCCCGACCTGAGAATCGAACCCAGAACCTCCCGGTCTACAGTCCATACATGCTGCCACTAGACCAAGGAGGCGACGTTCATTCACTATTGCATGTATGATGTAAAAAAAAATATCGCTGCTTACCCCATCAGAGCTTATTATGTAGAGTTTTAATATAATTTTAAGCATTTTTTTATAGCGGAGACTGACAAACGAGCTGATGGGTCACCTGATGGTAAGTGTTCTCCACCGCCCATAGACACCTAAGACACAAAAAGAAACATGGGTGCGTGGCCAACCTAAATGAAGGGAATGGGAAGGGGAGGGAAAAGGGAGAGGGGAAATAGGCCAATGGAAATCTCACTCACCGTGCGAAACACGGCAGCAAGCTGCCACTTTACGTCGGTTTTCTCTGAGACAGTGGTATTCAACTGTTTGATCCGGCCCATTCGTGCTATAGATGTTACTGTCTACAGCGTGGCTCTACCACTCAATAGGTATAACATAAAACGTTTTGAACATCTTGCTATATTGGGCCTTGAGAATAAACAATTTTGGACTGCGTGACAGCGCGATGACACCTGTCAATATAAATAAGTGAATGGTAAGCACACATATGTACATATGTACACATAGCTAGCAAGAATGAATTGAATTAAATGTCTGTATATGTTTTGGTAGGAAACTCTGCCTGTACAAAGTCCCCTTTAATTTCTTACGGTAGGTAGCCTAGCTGTATGGTATGCCTATATCCATGGGCAATGGTAACCACTTACCATAACTACTCGTTTGCGTTCGTAACAAAAAAAAAAATGTAGAGCTGTGCTCTACATAGGCAAAACCGACCTTGAATTAAGGTTATTAATGACTACCATACCCAATTTAACACTAACAAAAATCTTTTCCAATTTTTACAAACGTTGGCTTCCGTAAAATAAAGATACGCCAAGAAAACATCTGTGTTTTAATTAACACACAACTCGTGCTAAAAGTGTAAAACAGTTTAAACAACTTTGACGAGTTCATTTATTTTTTACAACATAAAATGTCTTCCATTACAAATATTAAAAAATATAGTCTTAATTAGGTGTGATTATAACCTCACACATAATAATTAAAGTTAAATAATGAGTTATTGCACGCGTTAAATGCTAATTAACTCGATTATAATAATAAAAGTGCAAACATGTCTAATGCCATTAAAATTATTTCATCAACTTATCATAAATGACGTCCAAGGGCTGGCTTATCATCAAACTAATATACGCAAAGTTAAACGGTAAAATTCAACCCTAATTTTACGTGAAAACCCATTTTTTATTACAACATTAAATAATCTTCGTGTATCATGCCCGAAGGACCGAGCTAAGGAATTGCTTAACGCGTCTCAAGGGATCGTGTGGAAAAATCATGTAGAGCATCATGCGAGCCACACGCTCTACATGAGCGGCGAGCGTCGAATGAAGCGGGGCGGGGGCACGGGCGCTTGCGCGGCGCGGGGCGGGGGCGAACAGCTGAGCGCGCGGGTATATCGACAGCACGTTGCCGCTTAGTCAGTAGTAGCGCTGTCACCGCGGAGTGCCGACGTAGCCGCCCAAACAACATCCCCCCCGTTTGATATGTTCCGATAGCCCCGCAGTACTGACTGAGCTGCGGACGGGACCCCCGCTAAAATTATGACTTTTGGATCGAACGTCGGCGACGAAGTTAGTAGCAGATATCACGTTCTTGGAGAGAAAGTCGGGATCGTGTCCAGATATTGGGAGATCTCAGGCGCCGCCGCAGCCGTCAGGCCACGCTACAGAAGTAAACTGAGGCTATTGGTCGCGCCTTTTGGACTGTTATAAACTATCAAACTTCACTCGGACTTTAGGCTAGTGTTAAGTGCAATACGTGAACTGTGTTTTTGTGTTTTTTAAGTTTTTTCTATTTTTTTCGGGGTTTATTTTTTCGCTGATATATACAAACGAAAATGGTGCCCCAACAAGTGTCAGATGTGCGCTCCCTGACGCCGACGTCGAGTGGATTGCCTGTGTTTGGCTCCCAGCTGGTGGACAAAAATTCATCCACTCCTTACACGGATGCAACACAGGTAAGTTTTAAACATATTAAAAGTGAGTGAAATTAGATTTCTAAATTATGCAGTCCTCTAGATTCGCAAAAAAAATAAAAACAAACTTTCAAAAGTTGTAATAAATTTTCAACATCGCCCAATTTCACTAAATTGTAAAAAAAAATTAGCAAAAAATGTAGAGCCAAAAGGGTCATCAGAAAATATAAAAGTCAAGCCGAACATAATAAAGCAGTGTAAAGTAATATTTAAATCTATTGAATTTAATTATGCAATTTATTTAATCAAATAATTTGCAAATTAAAATATCATGTCATAAATAATTAATACCACTTGCGGAATTGTATGTGTAAACAGGAAATACTAATTTAAATATTAACAAATTGAACACATCCATACGCAATAAAAAAAATGATTTTTTTCAACATGTTAACTGCATTTTCATTTCCGGTTTGATAAAAAAATCTAACTCAAATAAATAATTTATCTAGATAACGTGACCAAATAAAAAAAAACAAAAATAATAAAACGAAATGGGAAATAAATAAACAAATAACGCGCAATAATATAATTTTATCGCTTGGAAAACGGTCAACACATGGCTAAGTGTGTATTTTATTTTCGTAAACATGTTATGTGTGACGTGAAATGATAATAACGAAATATATAAAATACTACGCGCTTACTTACTTGTGAAAAATATGTTTTCAAATACCATTTGTTTTTAAACACGGAAATGCTTGTTGTTATCAATTTGTTTTTTTAGTTTTTACAATGAAATGTTTTTCGTACTTCACCTATTTATATATCGCTCGACAGAAAAATGCTCTATAAAAATCTACTACGCCTATTTTTCAAATGTATTTAACACGTAAAACTTTACGTACATCACTAGCACACAGCTGGAAAAATATTTTTTTACAATGTCATGGTCATCTTTCATTTGTGTAACACAACACGCTTGAACTCTACCAAAATTTCTCTAATAATTTTACGCGATTCTGTATCAAATAAATTTATTTCTCTCTTAAATTCACACGCTCGAAAAAGAATTTCTACAGCTCAATTTACGTCGGCAATAACCATCAAATAGCACATTTGATATAATTTAGTGCGAATTAGTGCTGTAAACCAACCCGAAGCATTATACGAGACAGAAATTCAATTCGAACGCTAAACGGGCACCGGACTCGAGTAATGACAAACTGACATGCGATGCACACACTTTAAAATCTCACGTAGCAAGGAAATAAATTGTGATAAAAACGAAATGGGTTTTTTAATCAGGATTTTATATTGATAATTATTTAATGCACAAATGATAGGTACTTGCATATTGTAAAGAAATTGTGGAGTAAATTATCAAATTGTTTTTTTTTATTTAATAACGAAATCTGTAACGTCTTTCCCTTTTTTTTTTTTTTTTACTGAGACAATAAACTTTATTTTATGTAATTTTTGTTTCGTTTTTAATATTTTTAAATTGAATTTATTCAATTCAATTCAGAGAGAAGTCAGAAAAAACCTTTTTTGGTAATTAAAATCACGTACCTATATCAATTCATTCACGTTTCTCAATAATATTTTTTGTCCAGATATAACCCAATTTTAGTCATAAAAAAGTTTTATATTAAGTATAAGCATCATAATGTAATAAAAATCATCAATATCATCAGCCAGACGTCTACATCTTAACATAGACCTGAATTATATTATAGGCCTTCCCCAAAGATTCAAAGATAAAAAAAATACAGCAACCATATTGGTACAGGTCTGAACAAGTTTATATAGAGTCAGCATATAGAGTTGCGATAGAGTCGAGTAGGGTTTACACGAAATATACAATGTATATTGTGCAATTGATTAGTGCTTCGGATCACGTAGGCTCCGTCTTCAATTTATACTGAAGTGCAATGGTTTAATAAAAAATACTTGATATGTTCGACAACGTTTAAACTGGGAGGTAGAGTTAAGTTTATTACTCATAATATTAATTTTTATAAGTATGATCATGGGATCGATTTAATTTCAATGTTATACTGAATAATTTTATGAGTTCAAATTTTTATATAGATTTTTGCAAAATGTTTTTCTAACTCTACAAATCTCTACACGTGTACTTGAAATAATTATGCTACATGTATTAATTATAGTGTTTCTAAAATGAACTTTAATAAACAGTTAAATATCTAAAATAACTCTAATACTCGCTACATTATATTTTTTAACACAAAATCGACTCTACATTTATAATTATATAATATTTTTATTGCCAATTTGGCAATACCTATTAGATAACACCATAAACGACAAACATCCACATTCGAGAAGTCAAAACAATCGATACACAAGAAAATATACACGATTTTAGTAACCACTAGCGAATTGCCCATGAAATGCGCCGAGCGGGTGCATTAACATTTCAATGTCATTTAGTAATAAAGTATTTTTAGTCACTCTGTGTGTGTGTTGAGTGGTGCTGTGCGAATGCACGCGCAGACGACTCACGACACTAGGAAACGAACTTGCGAGTGTCGGTCATTAACAGCAGCCAGAGCGGCCTGGGGCACTGTGATCGCAGTTGGAAAACGATTGACGCTCTCAAGATTAGGCAACGTTGATTTATATAATTTTTCAGCATTAGTACAATATTTGAGTGTCGCCTCAAAATCGCCTCCTTGATCTAATGGCAGCATGTATGGGCTGTGGACCGCGGGTCGTAGGTTCGATTCCCAGGTCGGGCAAAGCAAATTTTCTAATTTAATTTGCCTGGGACTGGATCCCTCATAGGGAGTTGACGTCAGGTAAGCGACCGGTCGTAAAATCTAAGCCAAATACTTTTTGCAACATGCTTGAAAAAGTGTGTTGCGTCGACCCCACATTAAGGTATGAGAAGGTAGAAAGACAAAAGTTTAGGAAATCAACTTCTAAGTTTTACGATTTAAAAATCCAGTCGAGATGGATGGAATCTTAAAGTGCTTAATTAGTTCTGTCCCATCATGGGACGGAAATAAATTCGAAAAATTGTAAGTGTGCTTTGGAGAAACATGTCGGGAAAAGAAGGGAATAAGGGTTGGGAATGGGAGGAGATTTAGACCACTATGAATCTCACTCACCGAAAGCAACGTAATAACGAGCTCTACAACTAAAAATAAAAAGTATAGAAAATGTATTTCCTCAATACATATTATTATAATAATAAATGTGTAGGAAATTTAATTGTTCACGATTTGTTTGTTAAGTAATTATTATATTTAGCTTCATTTTAATTTTATAATTGTTTAAATAATTATGAATATTGTAAATTAATATGGATCCTGGTAACATAACATAAATAAACAAATAAAAAAAAATATTATACAAAACTATCTGAGTTAATATGAGGAAACAATTAGAGATGTATCATTACAAATGCAGACTATTACAATAGCTTTTGTAACAACAATCGATTAACGTAACATAATGAGATGATTGTTTGATTTGAAACCACCATTTATACCGATTGTGAAATTGCAGAAAAAATATGAGAATCAATTAGTAATTTATCAATTCTTGACGATATATTTATGATAAATTGTAAAGGATTGCAAGACGTTTGATTTATAAGGTTTTAGAGAGCTGTTTAAAATATAAACACCGTTTTCAAACTCTACCGAAGTATTAAACTCTACCGAACACGAAAATAATCAAGATAACATAACATAACATAAGCTCACGCCTGTATCACCGAAGGGGTAGGGAGAGGCACACTAGCCAACTAGTACACCCACATTTCGCCGAGCTTAGTTCCGTCCCAGATGTGTTAGGGGGCGAGCCTATCGCCATATCGGGCACAAATTCCAGACTCCGGGCTGATATGGAAGAATATAAAGAGTCGCGAAAGTAATTTCATCATAAAAGGAAAATTAAGAGTGCACTTAAGTTTCTATACAGCCCAAAACCCATAGCGAAGATAACCCCAAATGTTAACCAAACACAGCAAAAAAATACAGAAAAATTCTCACAGACGCTGTGCAAAAAAATAACATGAAATTTTAGCAAAGGGCGGAGCTCTACGTCGTTATATTCGGTACGAAACGACTCTAGATACAGCTCCACGGTTTTTTGCTAGAGTTTTTGCTCCGTACATATAGAGAACGCTTTAGAAGTGTTTTTTTTAGTTCACCAAGGTTACGGCGATTTCATTACCCGGCTGTGAATGTACCTCTACATTCTAAATTGTTTTTTTTTTTTTTTTTTTTTTTTTTTTTTTTTTATCCGAGCACGGCAAAGTGACTACACTACACCTGATGGTAAGCGTAGTGCAGTCCAAAAAAAACCAACGACCATCGATAAACATAGTTTATGAATGGTCGCCAGAGTCATGCCGGCCTGCATAAATGCTTCTTCACGCTTCGCTTAAAGGACCCAATGTCATAGGAGGGAGGGAACACGTGAGACGGCAGACTATTCCACAGCTTAACGGTTCGGCAAAAGTAGGAAGAAGAGAACCTTTTGGTTCGTGCCGCGATGGACGAGACCACCAAGCTGTGGTTTCGTAAGCCGGCCCGCGTGGTTCTGGCTAGGAAAGGAGAAGCTGGGATCAGGTCAAACAACTCTTCGGAGCACTCACCATGATACAGACGATAGAACACGCTGAGCGCTGCAATGTTTCTACGCAGTTGCAGCGGCTCTAAGGCGCTTGTAACGTCTGCATCATTCACAATGCGGACAGCCCGACGCTGCAATCCGTCCAAGGCATCAAGCAGATATTTGGCGGAACCATCCCAGAGGTGCGAACAGCACTCCGCACCCGGCCGTACCTGTGTTTTATAAAGACGACAAAGCTGACCGGGCGAGAAGAATCTCCGCACCCTGTTCAGGATTCCGACTCTGCGAGATGTTGCGGATATTACATCCTCGATATGATGCCTTGGGTTCAGGTCGCAGCGTATATCCATACCCAGGATATTTAGGCCGTTCCGCATTGCGAGCGGACTGCCCCCGAGGTTGGGGAGAGGAGAAAACGGGGACTTTTTGCACGTGAACGCGCACACCTGGGTTTTCTTGGCGTTAAACTCAACCAGATTTTCGGTGCCCCACGCCGCAATGAGGTCTAAGGTCTGATTCAGCTCAACGACAAGATCCCCTCTCTGCCTCTCAGTGACCTCCCGACTACCAGGAGGCTTGCTGCAATAACGCCCATGTACAGTGCTGTCATCTGCATAGCAATGAATGTTGCCAAGTGGCAGCATGTCATTGATATGCAGAATAAACAAGGTGGGCGAGAGCACAGAACCTTGTGGAACCCCGGCACTAACTGACATGAGCCGAGAAGAGTGTCCTTCAACAAGGACACGAATTCTACGCCCACGCAGAAAGCCGGCGATCCACTTACACAGGTTGTCGGGAAGTCCATATGCCGAAAGCTTGGAGAGAAGGCCACGGTGCCAGACCCTGTCAAAAGCCTTAGCGATGTCAAGGCTTACGGCGAGGGCCTCTCCATGCTTATCAACCGCCTCCCCCCAGCGGTGCAATAGGAAGGCCAGAAGATCACCCGTCGATCGTTTCGACCGAAAGCCATACTGCCGGTCATTGATCAACGAGTGATCCTCCAGGTAGCGGATCAGGTGCATGTTGATGATCCGCTCCATTGCCTTACCTATCACTGAGGTTATGGCGATTGGACGGTAGTTGGCAGGGTCCGATCGATCACCCTTTTTTGGGATCGGTTGCACGTTAGCATCCCTCCAAGATTGCGGCACAGTACCCGAGAGAAAGGAAGCTCGGTAAAGGCGCGTCAGCACAGGAGACAACTCAGCTGCACACCTTTGTAGGACTACAGCTGGGATACCGTCCGGGCCACTGGCTTTGCGGACATCAAGAGACCGCAATACCCGCCGCACATCACACTGCCTAATACGGACATCGGGCATAGTATGTCCGCAGTCAGGCAGTGTGGGCGGCAGCGCGTTGCGGTCATCGATCCGCGAGTTAGCCGCAAAGAGATTTGCCAATAAAGTGGCTTTCTCCTGCGGCCCGTGAGCCAGCGACCCATCCGAATACCTCAGCGGTGGCAGTGAAGGGCGACAGAAATTGGATTGCACAGCTTTAGCCAGGCTCCAATAAGCTCGGCTGTTTGTCGGCTGATCTGACAAAGCACATCCAATCCGGTTGACGCGCTGGGCATCCGCCCTGACGTACGCCTTCTTGCAGGCCTTGGAGGCTTGGTTATAAGCTGTTTTGAGAGCGATTATGTTGGGATCCCTCGTAGCGCGACCCCTGATCCACTCGCGATACGCAGCCTGTTTCTTACTTACAGCATCTGCGCATTCACGGTTAAACCAAGGGCGTCCACGGCCACTGCCGACAACCTCAGAGTAGGGAATGTAATATTCCATTCCCAATCTGATCTCGTCGGCAATAGCATCGGCACTCGCAGAGGAATCCTTGCCCTCAAAACAGCGCTGCCTCCAAGGGATGGATGCG
The DNA here is from genome assembly GCA_036417725.1 of Clanis bilineata. Lineage (NCBI taxonomy): Eukaryota > Metazoa > Arthropoda > Insecta > Lepidoptera > Sphingidae > Clanis > Clanis bilineata. Next base: position 14,644,070 of record CM071155.1, on the reverse strand, counting down.
AAATAGTCACGCATGCCATCCCAATCTGCTGACGAGTAGTGCCATATTCTACGCCTGATTTTAATGGTGCGTGGAGGCGAAGAACGAGGCACCGTAGTTCCGACCAAACAATGATCAGAGGTACCCAACGGGGCACCTACTGACACATTGTATCCGGCTGGATGACTCGTCAACAGAAGGTCCAACATGGAAGGCGCATGGCCCGCAACATCTGGGATTCTAGTGGGTTTATTCACCAGTTGGGACAAGCCGTGAGTCAGAGCGTATGCGTGAGCAGTACGTCCAGCATGGTCTGTCTTGGAGGAACCCAACCACGACTCGTGGTGCGCATTGAAATCCCCCAAAACCACCAACTCTGCTGTCGGGTACCGCTCCTGCGCGTCGTCTGTCGCCTGACTGATATAGCTAAACAGCCGAGTCGTCTCGTCATCCCCGTCATGGGACCTGTAAAGACACACGTAGATCCGGCTCTGCGTGCCGAGATCCACGTGTACCCACAGTGTGGAGAAGGAAGGGTCCTCCATGCAGCGCATACGGCGACAACAGACATCCGACCGAACATACAAGCAAACCCCAGCCCTACGTCTGAAGTTTTCTTCAAGCGCATAGCCAGGATAGTGCAGGTAAGTCGCGTCGGCCGGACAACAAATCTGTGTCTCCGTCAGAAATAGCATTGCAGGCCGTGCTGTTTCGAGGTGGTGGTGTACAGCATTGAGGTTAGAATGGAGTCCACGTATGTTTGTGAACTCCATTGTGAAGGCGGTAGTGGGGGTGTGTACCGCTGTAAGGCCTATTTTCTTATTGCGCACTTTCATGGGTATAAGGAGAAGGATAGAAAGAAGAGGGAAGAAGCATATCGAGGGGCTTGCGCCAGGACCCGTGGGCTGATCATTCTGGGTACCGAACCATAAGGTAGCCGAAGGAAGATAAACTGACCCGCCGGACGGAAGGGCCCCCGTACCCTCCCGGGATGGGCCGCCGGGTCCCCACAACCGGTCACCAACCGGCACGACGGACCCACCCAAGATTATGCGCGGCATGGTGGGGCAGCCACTCGCGATGGTTAGTCGCGATTGGGCCCCTGTACTATACCGCGGGCGGCCAGCGGAACAACCGTTTCTACGGGTCTCCCTGGCCGGCAGGTCAATTCATCTTCGTCCGACATATGCACCCGTTCCGACCAACCGTTAGGTCATGCCGCAAGTCCCTCGAGAGAACCGGGAATACACTGGCTGATCCTGGAACGCGAACCACACAAAGAGTGTGGGTCACTATGGCAGGTTTTAACACCATGTGTACGGTGGTCGCCACCCGGGCGGATACGAGTATCCTACCAAAACTTAACTATTTCATATTAGATAAAATTTAATAGGTGCATTATTTCAGTTTTGAATAAAGTTACTGTTATGTCATCATTTTAAAATGGTACATACACTGCCGAAAATTTTGAATGTGCAAATTGTTCGATTCATTATGATTTTCACTTAGCTGTAACGGTGAAAGAAAATCTGCATAGGTACCTAAGAATTTTCCTTAAAAATGATGAAGTTATGAACCTACCAAATCGGGCCAGTGGTGCACTAAGACCTACTCATTGGAAGAAACCTATGATCAGAAGTCAGAAAAAGAAGAAGGGGTTAACTTTATTTTTATTTCATTATTATCCGCCTTGGTCTAGTGGACTGTGGACCGGGAGGTTCTGGGTTCGTTTCCGAGATCGGGCAAAGCAAATTTTCTCATTTCCTTTGCCCGGACTGGATCCCACAGAGGGGGTTGGCGTCAAGCAGACAGCCGGTGGTAAAAACTAAGCCAAATCCTTTCTACAACATGTTTGAAAAAGTTAAGACACTTTAAGTTGGGATAAGGGCAGGTAGAAAAAAAAACAACAGGATTATTAATGATGATACCTGATTATTATATGTTGTTAATAACATGTTATGTTATTAACAACATATTTTAACAAATGACCAATAATTCTACATTAAATTCAATTCAGTTTTGAAGATAATATAAATCCGGTTACACATTACAATCATTTAATCATCATCAACTACAAAATAATAAGTCATTAGATAACAGAGACGAGAAAATTGCTGCTATATTTAATTATAGCACCGAGTAGATATTGCGCAACAGATATTTTCTGTCCGCCCCATGAAGGTGATGGCGTGATATCCCCAACCTAATGGTAAACAGTTGAAAGTTTCATGGGTGTTTGCTTTGCCGTTCAGTAACAACCCGCGCTCACGAAATGTGACTAAGGTAAAGAATTTCCATTACCAACATATAGCACTTGTTTATCACGCTATTCGTACCTTTTTTTCACCTGCCCTTATTCCACTTAGGGTGGGCGCAACACACTTGCATATTGCTAAAAAGATGCGACTTAGTATTTAGTATTTAGGGGGCATCCACAAATTACGCCATGCGAATTTCATGATTTTTTTCACCCATCCCCTGTCCTTGTCACAGCTAGTCATATTTGTGAGGTTCCCCCTTTCCTGGCATGACGTGGTTTGCAATTTTACATCGGGTAATTATTAAATGAAAACAGCTGCCGAAATTAGGTTTATTTCCATTAAATATTTTTTTAAAATAAATCAACATCAAATCAAACATTTCAAATAGCTTAAATATATTAGTTTTTGTAATGGGATGTCACAAAATTTAGGACCACCCTTTGGAGATCACACAATGTCACATTTCATCGACCGCCCTCCCCCCCTTACCGTGTGACGTAATTTATGGATGACTGTTAGTACCAGCCGCCTGCCTGACCTCGTCCCAGGGCTCCAGTTCCGTGAAGATAAATCGCGTTGCCCATCTTAGGATTCGAATTGAGCGTCATTGGTTTGTATTATTTCATATGGTTATATTTGTTTGTTGGTTTAGAGCAAAGGAGAAATTGATAGACATAATTTTTGCGACATAGATAGTTTATAAATTCAATAAGAATTTACTAATTATTATAGACGTGCGTGACGTTCAAGAAAGCGGAATAGACTGTTCTTCTTCTATAGGCACAAGTTTAAAAACTTATGTGATCGTGACTAATTTATATGGGTCCCTTGGAATACGCTCTAATGAACACAAAAATAATTTTGAAAGTCAGTTTACATTTGGCGGAGATCGCGTATGTTACTCGATAAGAAACAGATGAATTGAGGATCTTCAGCGTTTTTTGGAGTCTGTCGAAAAAAATACAGATAGACAGACAGAAGTCGGTCCAAAATAAATGGCTTCCATGCATTTGCGTTCATTCTGCCAATCCCAAGATTGGATCGCACCAAGCTAAGATAATTCTTGTATATTGCACATCAAAGAGTAATGATATTAGTCACTTCATAATATTTAGTCACCTTTTTATACAAATAGCCATCATGAACTCCGGTATTATCTAAAATAACTATATTACAATAACGTTCGGGAATGTCCCATCCTAAACTCAATTATCTGTCGACTTCCGTTATTATAACTGTATGTAGCTACTAACATTGCGCCCGCGAGTCTACCCGCATTAAAAAGTTAGAAAACTTTACTTTCCATACCCTTTATGGAAAAAGGGATGAATATTCCAAAGTACATACGTGTTTCATTAATTGTGTCAAAGAGCACACATGTCAAGTATTAATTATTGATGTTGATAGAACTGACCCAAAGCACAGAGCCATGTCGCCAAAAATAATAATAAATTCCAAAAAGAGACTAAATTTGTACATTACATGGAAATATTAAACATCCTTTCTTGGTTATCTATGTCACTAAATGCATACGACGATTCAGATTCTTAGACCAACAGTTTGATCTGAGAAATAATGACGTATGCCTGGTTTTTGAAGGTCTTTGACGGTAGCTTATCTATCCTATATTCAGAGCCTTGTTTATAATAAATCATTGTATGGAATACGTCTATCATAGTTACACAGTGTTTCACTGTGTTGAGTGACATTTAGGGCCTTACTTAAAACAGCATTTTTAGCTGAGCAAATGGTTAAGAATAACCTTTCATTTTTTTGCTTGCGTTACATTGTTTAAAAATGAAGATAAGCAGCGCTCAAATATTTTTATAAGTAAGGGGCTATATATATGTCAGCAGAAGCGAGATAAAACATTTTCCAGCTACGAGCGTGTACTTCGATAATTAGTAGCATTATCTAGTACCTAATTGAATACACAAACCACTGTTAGGAACCAAAAACTAAGCATTCGTCAAAACATGTCATTTGATATGTGTAAATTAGCTATATTTAGCTACTGTTAACAAAAAAACTCATTAACTTCCGTCGGACTTCAGATTAAAAGAAAGTGTTATTATACACAAGGATTATCGCGTTTGTGTTTTGTGATAAGGAGCAAAACAGTTCCTTATCAAGTATGACTAAATTAATTGGATGATAAGATAGGATGATGCAAAACACTAAAGATTTTCCGTTTATTTTCGAAATGTATAAAAATATATTTTTTGTTGTTATATAATTTGTTTTTGTCGAAATGGTTAATGTCGTTGATAAGACTAAATCCACTTTAGGTAAAAATATTATTGTCGCCATTTATAACATGTTTCTGTGTCATTTGATACTCGTAACTATTGCTTAGTTATCTTACATGTAGCGTTATTTAACATTCATTTCCTCGATTTAATGGCTTGCAGCTGTATCAATTAATGATAATATTATCATATTACACGTCACACAAATTTTCCTCATCCGTTGAACATTGAACGAATATTTTCCTACTGCCTATTTCACAATATGAATTCGAATAAATTCTTTTGCATTTAATAAACAGAAAATAATCTATTTAAGTATACTGCTGCCAAAAACTAAACGCTATATAACTCTTGACATAACACTGAATGTCTGTCTGTGTGGAATTATGACCGTTCCAATGAAACCGCTTCACTGGCTCTTGGCAAACGGCTCGGTTAAAACGCCTACCTAACTGAAAAATGGACAATCAATAACTGATTTTTTGGTAGCGAAAGAGATATAGGGGTGGAAAAATAACAGGCACTGGATTTTTGGCAAGCTGTGAACCTTGTCAGGCCTTTTTTCTACACTGTTTAACCTAAGTGTAAAAATCTAGAGGATTAACAGAATAATGGAAAAAAAATAATTGATGAGAGATTTACTTTAAAGCTTCAAAGATATTATTGAAAAATACCCTGTATTAGTACACTAACTGGCAATATCAAAATAAGTAATGAATTTTGGCTATTTTATATAAAGATTAACAATGTACAATTGCATCATTAGTAACTGGTGAAGACAGTAGATCAGATGAAAATACAAAAAAATATACAGATGATTTGATAACATCTCCTTTCAAAGAGTCGAAACTATAGCTCTCTAATTAATAACCAGAAAGTTCACCGAATAATGGTTATGCCAGTTTTGACTCTACTTAAGTAGAGGTATATTAATGACTAATAAGGTGCCGTTTGAACAAAAAAATATTTAAAAGAAAGCAGGCATGTTTGGTTGCATGTAAGAGTTCTGCCGATTCGGGCTGCCGTCAACGTTGGCCGAATTTATAGCCGGGTTGGTCGGGAATTTTTGTTTTGCCTTGTCTCGCGCGAGCGAGCGGTTAAAGTTTTTGTTTTGCGGCGGTCGATTAGGGTTTAGGGTTTGTGTTGAGCGCATATTGTGCCGTAATTAAGTGTAATATTTGAAGTTATTAATGGTTTTTGTTGAAAGCTCTCAATTATAAATTAATTTGACAAAATATGATGCAGTCACAATTTTAAAATAAACACATTATAAAAAATCTTGTTAATATATTTTACACTAATCCTTGTTATATGTGGATAAATAAGTTGAAATCAGGTGGAAAAAGTACACGAGTATGCCGATTGGTTATCCAACTTTCTGTGATGTGATTAGGTTTAGTGATGTTACTTTTATCGATGTTTCTATCATGTTAATCATTTCTTATTTTCATTTTGGTAATAATCGAAATTATATATCGTTTAAAAACTTCGATATTTTATGTTGTAAGATGAGCAAAAGCAATACTCATTAAAGTGGAATTACATTAATGAAGTTGATCAAGATAATTTATTCTTACTGCATTAAAACAAAGAGTACCTACATTATAATAATAAAAAAGAAATATATTAAGTTCATCGAGGTTCAATGCAACGACAGTTATTAAAGTACTTTAGTATCAATTTCCTTTGATATTTATTATCCTTTTTGCTACGAGTATCGTGTCACTTTACAGTAAATTAAACTTAACTGTCGTATTCGTTTTATGAATAACTTATCGATAGTCGATAATGTTGAGGACAGCTCTACATTTTAGTAGTCGAAGTTAGGGCGAAGTTTGATTGGAAACCCATGGACGAGCAAACCCATGAGATGTACATAACGATGTATACATTATTATTAGTTAATCGATCGAAAATCACGAGGGAGGAGCGTGTCTTTTGATGCACATCAATATTTTTAAACTGTTGACAAAATATGATCATGTAGAGTCATTTGATACAGAAAGATTAGGTTTCGATGAATCGCTGTTGAACTTTTAAGTATGGTGTTGTGATATAAAAATAGGTTAAAATATGATTAATAAATAAATAAATACATCCAACAGTCACACACATAGTCTTGACCCCACATTAGGTGTAACCTGTATCGTGGGTGTCAGAAACTACGAGAGACTTTCGGTCTCACAACACCCAGACCCGAAACAAATATCTGTGGGCCACACAGACATTTGTATCGGTGCGGGAATCGAACCCGCGACCTCACGTTTCCCAGCTGGCTATTCGCCCGCTGCGCCACGGAGGCTGTCGATTATGATAATCACATGGATAAAAAACCTAATCACGAAGTCTATTCAGGTAACCGGAAAAGGAATATTTTTGCCAATCGAATTCGTTTCAACATTGCGCACTGATTTCTTTGGTTAAAATTTCAATCATACATTGAGCTCAATACAAATTTGATTGTCAAAATTATTCCTGCTCGGGCCGCTGTTATTTACTACGTACTCCTTTATCAGATTTTCACCAAATTTATATTTGACGTCGCTCAGCATTAGCTCAATCTAACACAAAATATGTAGTCTAACACAATTTTTTGAGTGGTAGATCCACGCTGTAGACAGTAACATCGACAGCACGAATGGGCCGGCTCGACCGGTTGGATACCACTGTCTGACAAAAACCGACGTGAAGTGGTAGCTTGCTGTAGGTGAGTGAGATTTCCGGTGGGCCATTTCCAAAGGTGGCACAAGTCGGTTTATATTTGCCGGAGGTATCGTGAATCGTACATAAAAAAGTCCTCCTCTTAATTTTGAACTCGGTTAAAAACTCACTTCTATGATATTATTTTACAGTTAAAAATTCAATTTAAAACTGAACGATGCGGACTATAACTTCGAGGAAATTTTGCATATAAATCAAGTGCATTGAACAAATCCTATACTTTTACAGACAGAAGGCCAGACGCGTTTTTATGTCAAATAAGATCTCCTCATTTACTGACGTGGAGCTGGGAGCCGTAAAATTTACGACTCCTTTAAAGACTGCGAGTTGTAACCGAAGCGCAGACTTTTTTGAAAAACCTTTTTTGATTTAATATGTGAGTGTTTAGTGGTCCAGACGTAAAACTTATGGTTTCATATACTTAGCTTTCGAGTGGGATACAACGTTTCTTTTTCTTTTAGCGTTTAGTCTGCAGGGGAGGATTTTTTAAAATTAACATTTATCATCTCCTTTGTATTTTTAATAAATTTTCTAAGATTGTAACCGCCTAATGTTCATACACTTAAGCTCGCCTTCTGTCGTTTAAGGCCGCCTTATCTGTCAAAATTGTATGGCGAAAATCAATGTACGACGCCGTTAAAGTTGAGTAGCGTTTGGCCATTCGGGCGTAAGACACATAACTGTAAGTCAGTTATTTAACTGAATAATTATTTCAAAGAAACTAAAACGTATTCATGCGTTCTACAAACTTTTAAAATACTACATTTCAGATGGATCGAAATGTTATGAATATGACAGAAACAGAGGTAATGTAAATTATATTAATCTTAATTTAAAATTTGCTTGTGTTGACTTGTTATAAGTGCTTTTTTACATGCCTACGTGATCAATAAAGATTTTTATAGTTATTTTATTTATTAATCACGAAAATTACACATTTGCTGAAGGTATCACATGACATACAAAAAACTGCTACGAATTGAGTCACTCCTCGTTTTACAACTCGGTTAAAGTAGCACAGATGATCGTCGCCTGGTAACCGAACCAGTACAGCCGGTCTCAGAAACTCGTTTCAATTGTAATAAAAGTAATTCCAAAGGTCATTGCCGATTCTGTACTGCGGCTTAAAAACGATTTTTGTGCACGCGGAAGTCTTAGAAGGCATTGTTTGAGGCGCCTTTCAACAATAATATAAGATCACGCCTGTATCGAAGAGGTAGGCAGTCATAAACTAGCAAACAAGATCATTATTCCGCTAAACTTTTTTCCGTCCCAGATGTGATAGGCGAGCCTAATCTCTCGGAGTGCTTGCGGTATGACTTGACGGTTGGTTGAGACGGGTATGGGGATACCCCCACACCCCCATAGACAAGACAGGGGGATGACCGATGCAGATACAAGGATACCTTTGTATCTGCATCGGTCATCCGCCTGTCTTGTCGCAAGCCCCTCGATTTGCTTCTTCCCTCTTCGGATTCGGAGTGTGAAGAAGCATAAATAGGCCGGCATCATTCTGACGACCACTGATAAACCCATTGTTTGTCACTGGTCGCTAGTTTTTTTGAGTGCACTACGCTTACCATCAGGTGCAGTGTAGTCACTTTGCCGTGCCCGAATAAAAAAAAAAATCATATCCGTCACACATTTTAGGCTCCGGTCCGATACTGAGTAGTAAAATAAACATAAAATATAAATTAATAAAAAAACAATCTTTCTTTCTTCTTTATTTTCTTTCTAAAACCTAATTTCATTTTACCCGACCCAGCAAATCGAACCCAAGACCTCAGAACGATAGTGCCACCGCGCACGCAATACAACTAAGCTACCGACGGAGAACGCCTTTCAACCGACTTCGAAAGGAGGTTATTAATACGGTTAGTATATTTTTTGTATGTTGCTCGATATCTCCGCCAAATATGGACCAATTTTCAAGATTCTTTTTGTGTTTGATAGAGCTTACTCAAAGGTGGTCCCAATAAATTAGGTTCAGATCTGATGAATTTTGAAGTAGATTGAAGTTTTCGACCGACTTCTAAAAAGGAGGAGGTCCTCAATTCGTCTGTATTTTTATGTATGTTACGCGATATCTCCGCTAAATGTGGACCGATTTTCAAAATAATTTTTGTGTTCGAGTTTATTTCAAGGGTGGTCCCATATAAATTTGGTCATGATCGGATTTGAAGTCGGTCTGTTAAGTTTTTAAACTTGTGATTATTATTATTGAATACGCAGTCTTGAGATTGCATATACATGCAGAGCAAATTAGTTCAGTAGAGTTCGATAAAAAAGAAAAAAGTCATTTAGGAAATTGGTTTAACTGGTAAGTCGGGTTTTTTAATAATAGTCCCACAACGCGCAGATAATGAGTGTAATAGCAGTCGGTGAGACCAGTTAATGCACTGGCCGTTGAACTTAAAATAGACTCCAATCCAAGTTCATTACTAGTAGCATTCAGCGAGTTAAAAAAGCAGTCTCCATACCTTATAAGTTTGTATAAAAACTAAACTAAACCGCACCGTATAAAGTAAAATTTTCAAACGCAGCATCTGATCTCTCGGAGTATTCAACTTGCGGAGAAACTTCGATATTCACTTCGCCGATTAACTTCGCGACTTCGGTTCATACAATTAGCCACTTACTGTCTCGGAAAAATCTAACTTATTTCTATTGAGTTTTCGTATCGAAACTTAGCTTTCGTGAGGTCACGATTCGGGTAACTCGTGACAGAATCTTTTACTGTATATCAACGTACATAAATATTAATAAGATGTACATATTAGATGGTATACATTATAAACCGGTATCGATAAAATTATATGCTATTTTTATAGCATAAACACGGTGATAATGTATATTTTAAATAACTTTATTTAGAAAACATTATTTGCATACTTACGGATAACATAAATAAAAGTATACACTTTACCAAAACTATCTAAATCATTACTTCCTAGAAAATAGCTACTTATCTAATAATAAAAATAATATGAAAACTGTACAACTAAGCACTTATTCCTTAGACTGTAATTGTAACATAACGCGGTAATATCACGTTAACTTAATGAAATTCGTATTGAATAGATAATCCTCTATAGTCACACGTATTATCCTGTCCCTATAGTAAGATACGAGTTTTATTTAATGAGCATAAAAACTCCTAGACATTTAGTCTCAAAACACAATGCAAAAATGCAAAATGTAAATTAACATAAAAACATAATATAAGCTCACGCCTGTATCCCCGAAGGGGTAGGCAGAGGCGCACTAGCGAACTAGAGCACCCACATTTCGCCAAGCTTAGTTCCGTCCCATATGTGATAGGGGGCGAGCCTATCGCCATATCGGGTACAAAATCCAGACTCCGGGCTGATATGGAAAAATCCAATATCACTTTACCCGACCCGGGAATCGAACCCGAGACCTCAGGACGGTAGTTATACCGAAATACAACTACGCCACCGAGGCAAAATGTAAATTAATTAGGTGAAAATTAATTAAAAAAACCTAATTCATTTACAGTAAATTGTAACTGTTTATATTGATTGTAAACTGTATTGTGGTAAGTAAAAATGTTGTTCATCTGCCCTTTAAATATATTAAATAAATAAAAGTAAATAAACTATATACTATTTATGCCATTCTCTTTATGTCTACTCGTCATTAATCTGATGAAATACGTTACACACACGTTTTGAACTATGGGCACAGAGAATCACGTCCCTTGCTTCTATTCAACATTAATGCTTGACATTTCACGTTGAAAATTCGAGCTATGAATAAAAAAACACCGCTTTTACAGTGATTTGTAACAAGATGGCGTGACCACGTTGTTGTAAATCCTTATAATGCATAAATTAATCATGCGCCACGAAAAATTTACTTTGCTGGATATTTTTTGAACTTTTTAGTTAAATGTCATATTGGAGTGGTTTGGTATTAGTGTTGAATGGGTACTCGACCTTTTTAAATTCTACAGTTCGATAGCATTGTGGGTGGTACGTGGTAACCCTTTACCACTACGCAAATATTTATCGTTATTAATCTTCATTCATTAGATCTTTTTGGGAGTTATCTAATAAATTAATTTTATTTTCAACCAAACTTATGATACACTGGTTTTCTGAAAGGATGCCCAAATTATTAAATGCTTTAATTTGGTTTTTGACCACGCTTCCTGTATTGATTTAGATTGGCATGTCACTTAAGGGATACTTATTTAATATTGAAATTGCAGCTTTGGAGAAACAGGAGGTAAATCTTTTTTATATATTTATTTACTTACAACTCAATATGTAAATGTATTTATTTTTTAACATTCATTGGTCTGATTTTTATTTTATGAATATTAATCAAACAGATCTATCAACATTTGTTCTACTCAATTATACAACAACCCAGCGTTATTTGTATTTGCTAATTAGACTAACTAATTCTTCTAAACAACACTTGTTTATCAAATTACTTTTTTATTGTATTTATTTAAATGTGTTTGATCTAGCAATCGTTATTCGACTTTATATCTTTAGTCAGATCACTTTAGTAATTACGTTCAAGAAATAAGAAATAATATTAGCTCTGTGGTATTGCTGTCCCACTGCTGGGCATGGGTCTCTTCTTCTAATAGGAAGGATTAGGCCGTAGTCTACTAGAATGGACTAATGCGGGTTGGCAGACTTCACATTCATGTGAACAGATATTTGCTTGAAGTCTGATTGTGGGATAGTCCCTTGTAGTTTTTGAGACTCTGGACCATGGTTGAACCTAGGATAGGATCAGGACTATGTGTGCGACGCATCTCTTTATTTGTTTATTTATTCATCATTTTTATCTTTATTTACAGTTACACTCTTGCACTATTTAATTATGTCCTCTTTAATTACATTACAATTCCATATTATTACTTAGTAAGATAACATAGGTATCTATTTCCGAGGTATTTTCTAGAACGATCCCCATAATAGATCAAAACACTCGACAGATCTTTAATTTAATCCCTTTAGTATACATTATCAGCACCATTAGTGTTAACTACTTCGTTATCATCCGGTACGACACAATTAGGGCGTGCTGTTTGTACATCATTAGTTATATTAACATTATGATTTAATTTTCATACATTATCAAATTGTTATGTATAAATTTTAGAATTGTATGCGAAACGTTCACCTCTTTTCCTAGATATAACGTTTCCTGTGCTAGTAGTTGGAAAGATATTGCTTGATCTATTTTCGAAGATATAAAACGATGATTTGTTTGTAAATATATTTGAACAATCATCATTATTGCTTCTCCTACTCAGTGGAATATTACAAATGTATTAAATGTGTTACAAACACGTTTATTACAAGTGATCTCATCGTGTGGTGCCTAGCCTGCTTAAAGATACACGATTTTATAGAAGTTAAACATATAATAATTTTTAGGTATCAAAATAGCAATAAAAGTCACGTTGGATGAAAAAACACCACGACTAACTCACTCCTTAAATAGAGACACCGTGTAAATAAAAGATATAATCAATTTGACCCACAAACGAACGCCTTAATACACTACCGTCAATTATCCGAACACATTACTTATCTACCTTTGATCTATTGTTATTTAAATTCAAATAAAGTTTACTAAAGGTCAGGGACGGATTAAGCAACGATTGTCGGGGAATCAGTCCACAATTACGAATAATTGACAGCAATAGGTGAAAGACGCTGCTCGGATCAAGTTCAGACGTCTGAATGGAAAAAAATAATAATGAATCTGTCCATTGGCTTGATATGAAAATAATTGAGCTGTTGAAATGATTATGGTATTGATATCCGGCCTTCGAGATAGAATAACGTTCTGATTTGGATGTTGTAGTGACATCAATTTTACGTCTATTGTATGCAATGATGAAATGCAGAGGTCATTTTGATTAATCTCAATCTGAAATGTAACTAACGGAGCGCCTATTGGATAAAACGAGGGTGCTAAACATTTGACTATAGAAGACGTTTAAACTCTGTATTAATTAATGTCATCCTCTAAGAGCGACTTGCAGCGCTATTACTAATCTAGAGTTAAATCTAAAGTTCATTTATTCTACTGCTCAATCCTATCTTTAAATCGAGATTTGGGATAAATAGAGATTTATCGCGGAGCTGCAAGTGGCTCTAAATCGATTATCGATAATAGAATCGAGTTTCGAGAATTCGAGTTTTTGCTGCTAATACAGTGAATAAAGATAACAAAATATCAATTATGTTTTTGAACATTTTATAATTCGTCATTTTAATGCTCATCAATATTCAGAAAAAAACCATCAAAAATATCTTCAATAGATATCACAAAAGATAAAATTCTTACATTAAAAATTGATTTGAATAAAATTTAAATCTCAAACACAATTGAAGATTTCAATTGGTAGTTTCAAACTCTTCACGTAACAATGAAGTATTAATCCAACGCACAGTAAAGTGATTTCCTTTGTAAACTTGATCTATTGAACTAAATTGCACGAAACTTTGGTTCAAAAAAACGAAGAATTGGTTCAGGCGACTCTGATAGTTACACAGCAAGATATAGAGATCGGTTCGGCATGCGTGGGTGTGCCGAAAACCGGCACAAGGAAGCCAAAGCAAAACGTATTTATAAATACAGCGTAGTGACCGTGAACTTAAAGATTCGAGGCTGGCCACTCCAAGTATCGCCCAAAGCGGTTACTTTTAAGGCAGGTGATGTGACCAACCCGTTTTGTTGCTATTGTATTTTTTCAGAATTACTATACGAGTACACTTACAAGGTAAGTAGTTTTGGAAGTTTTTTCTGACCTTTTACTTCTTTTAAATTTTCTTTGATATTATTTTTTGTTAGTTGCTCGCCTCCATCCAGTGGCAGTATGTATGGGCTTTGGACCGGGAGGTCCTGGTTTCGATTCCCAGGTCGGGCAAAGCGAAATTTCTAATTTAATTTGCTTGGGGCTGGTTCCCCCAGAGAGGGTTGACGTCAGGCTGGTAGCCGGTCGTAAAAATTTAGCTAAATCGTTTCTGCAACATACTTGAAAAAGTGTGTTGCGCCGACCCCACATTGGGGTGAGAGAAGGGCAGGCAGAAATAAAGAAATAATGGTTATCGAAATAAAAGTATTTTAAGTATCAATGCAAAGTTGTCCCTAAGAATAATTTCGGAGCTACGAATAGGTAAAGTCCATCAACCCGTATTCAGTTTCAATAAATTAGTTCAGTCAGGTAACGCCGTATGTAAGGAAAATAACTTGCTAAAATGTGGCAATAGCCCAATTTATTCGGAAGTAAGACTCCCAACTACCAATCTTATTAAATTCCAAATTTCTTCATTGATATTATTTATTTCACCCTTGGGTGCCCGTTGCCTTCAATAGCCCGTAATTAATGTTCACAGTTCACAGAAATACGAATAAATAATATAAATTACAAATTGAAATTTCAATAATAACGAAAAGCCTACCTTTTAGAGTTCTTAATTACGCATTCAGCTGCCGATGTCGCTCAAAATCCTCTAGTAATTTATGTCTGGATCCTACTTTATGCGGCAATAACGAGGTGCCCAATTAAATTTTAACATTTTCATTCAAATTATACGTTTCTGATTCAAGATTGTCTATATTGTTTTCTTAATTTCTCATTATTGTTTTTGATGTCTAATTATAATGGAGTTCAGACATCAAATCAAAAATCGAATTTAAAACTACAAACACTGTTTTATAACGTAATTGAGAACAGACTGGTCTGGTAAGGTCATGCCTGTATCCCTGAGGGGGTAGGCAGTGGCGTACTAGCGAACTAGACCACCTACATCTCGCCGAGCTTAGCTCCGTCCCAAATGTCATAGGGGGCGAGCCTATCGCCATATCGGGCACAAATTCCAGACTCCGGTCTGATATCGAAAAATCCAATATCACTTTGCCCAACCCGGGGATCGAACCCGAGACCTTAGGACGGTAGTCGTACCGAAATACAATTATAAACATAGTTTGTTACGATTCAATTACAACTGAATTTCGAACTGATATTCTTATATTATTTATTTATTTATTTATTTAAACTTTATATACATGAAATGTATAAAGGCGGACTTAATGCCGAAGGCATTCTCTACCAGTCTACCAGTATATTATATTCTTTCATAAATCTTAAACTTGAAACAACTTTTTATAAAGCAAGGAAGGCATATCACAGCCTCCCGCGATCTCAGAGATATGCAGATGAGCCGAACGTTGACAATTTATGATGAAAGCTGAACGAAATACGGCGGCGGCTCGCGTTTCCTCTGGAAACTTTTTTATAACCCTCCTTCCTCTGCCAAGTGATGCCAAGGGAATAAAGTAAGCTGTATATTATTTTACTTCTTGTGGAGTTGTCACTTAGCATTAATAAGGTAACGATAGTAGTTCTGATATTTTTGTAACTGGTTTATTTCGGTCTTAGGAAGATATTCTAGCGATAATTTGAATGCTTTTGTGTAAATTGTCTAATCGTTGTGATTATACTTTAATATAAATTACTATGTTTCTAGTTGTTTTCAATAATCATTTAGAAGAATTAATAATGCAATAAATGATTATCGTTGTTAATTTAATTGATTGGTGCGTTGTCACGGATATACACTACCTTAAAGTTAACGTTATAATAATTTAGAACATCAACAATATATTTTACAATAATAGTAGTCTCATTAATATTACTACTGTAATCTACAGCGAAGTCAATTTCTACCGAAAATTCACTTCCAACGTTGAATTTCCAACACCTAAACAAAACCACGACAGACAAATTGACAGTGCGACACAGAAAAAGCCTGTATCTATTAGTCAGTATTCCTGTGAGACGGTGCACGTAGCGCATCCCGAGCCAGAGTTGTTTGCCCGGCCAGGCTCCCGCGGGAACGGCGCACTGCAAATATTGGCAATGTATTAGCCGCCGCTGTTGTTACAACGTTTTTAGCTTTTTTTGGAGCTGGATATTTTGGTAGAGAAATAGTTATTATTTGTTTGGTGTATTGTGATTTGGACAACAGTATTTTTCAGAATAACCGTGTGTAATTTGACCATGAACTAATAGTAACACATGATTTCTTTGAAAAGGATAATTGATTAATAGTTGAATATGTAATACATTAGAAATAAAATTAGCTATGCATTCTCGATCACGGAATAAAAGAAAAAGTTATGGTATTCAGAATTCATATCCTTAAATTATTCAATTTTACAATTTTATTCACCTGATCAAATAGATAGCTTCATATAGAACACTAGAGGTTAAATTATCACTCAGTACTGACAAATAAATGATAATCAATTACAATAATATCAAAAATCGAAAGCAAACCCCATTTGATATCAATGACAAGTTTATTAGATCAGCAAAACTAAACAAAGTCGAGGTATAAAGTCTTTGGAGAACAAGCGAAAGAACAGAAAACAAAAAGGACAGATCGGCGAACGGTGGAAGTCGGACATTTGCTGCGAAGCAAACTAAAGCCCCCCGGGGCGGGCCGGCGGCTCCCACTGTTGTCGAGTTATTGAGACTGGAGTGCACTTGGATTTATCCTTCAAGGTTTTTCAAGGATGGACAGAAATGTTTGTTGTCGGATTTCATCGTAAAGTAGTGGACGTAGTCTAACCCTTTGTCGATATAGAGGTATAGTGGCAGTGGTTGGTATTTATAGTAATTCTATGTTTGCAACAATTTTACATGTCTAAGTTATTTCTAATTTAGCGAGGAATTCTGAATGTCTCTTTCTTTAAAATCATAATTCTTTAAAATTATTATTCGAACCTAATGTTTAATTTACGACTAACAGTGTCACAAAGTAATATGTACAACGTTAATCAACATGAGAAAAAATATATAAAGCGTGTGAGATTTTTTCTATTAACATCAAAATCAGTAAATGCATCAATGACTCTTTTGGTTTCTGTGGATTCTTTAAATATGGACTTTTATTGATAATAAGTATTTCGGGACTGACTTCAAATTTCGTATAATATAGTTAGAAATGCTTATTTATTTTCATATGTATTAAAAGCTAATACTTTCCTTATATAACCCGTATTATCTTCATCAGAGGAAAAACCATCGTAGTTGGCTCTCAAAACTCCTCTGATCAAATGGGGTCAGAGAGTTTGATCCCAACTCGTCCCTTCTGACCGATCGCTGTTACATCGTGTAATTGCTTTGGGAATTCTGCTCGCTACCCGTGAGCGAAGATTGATGTAAAATCTACTAATCGGGTAATATGTTGTGGATTATAGCTGACTTCTATTTGGGATTATTTACTAGTGATGTAAATGTGATGAGATATCGACTTTAGTACGGTGTTTATGGGAATCAGAATTGTTTGCGGTGATATTATTATGAGTTATTGAAGAAGACTCCTTAGTGTGGTGCCAATACGGGCTGTAGACCGGGAGGTCTTGGGTTCAAATCCTAGGTCGAACGAAGCTGTTTTTCTACACGATTTGGATTTCGGATTGGATCTGGATTCATTCATTGGATTCTAGATTCTGGGTTGACATCATGTAGGCAGCGGTCGTAACGAAGCCGAATCATTTCAGCAGTGTGTTGCGCCAGCCCTACATTGAAGTGGAAAAATAACAGGTGGAAACCAAGAAAAGTAATTTAAAAAGCTGTTGCACTTAATACTACCTGCCATTCATGGGCACAGGCGTGAGCTTATTAATGCTATTTTGTTACTCATTACGAATTCATGTTACCGTATTGGCGATAAACCATATTTCCTCATTTTACTAATATACTAGTACAATTTGGCGAAACTATGCATTATGTTTTGATAGGGGGAAACACCCAGAAATATCACTTCTTTTTTTATAAACACAGTCAAAAAACTCTATTCGCCTGCTTGTTGCCAAGCTTATGAATCATACTACCGGGACTTCACTATACTATCTGGTGACATGAGTAATAAACGTAATGACTAATATTATACTGTCCTGGTGGTTTTGAGAGATTATTTACAGTCGATAGTTAGTATGAAAATTAAGTAAAAGTGACGACGTGAAGCGAAAGACAACAATTTTCGATTTCAACGAGCCAATTATTAGTGATCCACATGTTTGATCTGTGCATGTGTTGTGAGACAGAAAGTCTTTCACAGTTCCTAATACTCACGAATTATCTTAGTCTTTTTTCTTACTTTCTCTCTACCTGCCCTTATCCCAATTTAATGTGGGGTCGGCGCAATACACTTTTTCAAGCTTGATGCAAAAAATGATTTGGTTTAGCTTTTATGACCGGCTGCCTACCTGAAGTGAACCCCCTTTCCCCCTTTGGGGTATGCAGACTCGTGCAAATCAAATTAGAAAAATAGCTTTGCAGGACCTCCTGGATCACAGCCTGTATATGCTGCCACAGGACCAAAGTGGCGACATATTTGTCTTAGATCTGAAGTTTCAGCTACAGATCTCAAATGTACGGTGAATCGAATTTTGAAATCTCCAAGTTATATTAGATTTATCACCATCATCATCAGCCATAGGACGTCCACTGCTGAACATAGGCCTCCCCCAAAGATGATATGCTAGATTATTAATTGTTAAATCATTGGACAATCTCGACTTAAACGCAAACAAGTCCCCGCACCCAAAAACCCTTGCAAATGCCAATCACGTTTTAAACCGAAGTTAAACGGGCGAAGATCCTGAATCACTTATTGACTATTCGTTCGAGTTTCACCCCTCCGTCGAAAAGTTCCTTTCGGGGAAAAGAAACCGAATTTCATCCGGCACCTTTGATCTGTGGACCCGAATTAACTCGTACACAAAGACATCCCCGTCCGTCCATTCCGAAGTTTAATTAGAAATCGTTTTGGACGGTATAATTCCGCTTGATAGTTGGACAATTCTTGTTAATTCGTACGTGCTTGGACCCTTTTTGGTGGGTTACAAATTATGAGTATTTGGTGATATTAGGGTTACAATAGCTAAATATTTGGACAGTAGGATAAGAGCTAAGCAAAGGTGAAAGGATATGGATTCGATCTCCGAACTGAAACAAATGCTGGTGTGAAACATAATGCTTTTGTAAAGTTTGACATACAATGATGAAAATAAAATTATACTCTTTTTTCAGTAACTCTACAGAATGCAGAAAATATTAAGCTGATTTTATAAAAAATAGCGTTTATTTACATCAAAAACTCATCTTTTAATTCAAGGGCTTAAGTAATAAAGAAGCCTTAGCCCTTACCCACAGGTAAAATTAACCAAATAAATCTAGACCGAGGTGTATTAGCCTAATAAATTACCTAGATTTACGAACAGAGGCTTACTGATTTACTTTACCAGTGACTTAGATTTTCACGATAGTTGCTAATTAAAATGAATAACTGATTTCTTAAGTTTACGCGAATTATACATTGAACTAAAACTATTTTTACGGATTCTATCAAGATTTGTTTTATTTTTTATGCCCGACGTTTCTCGTGACAACGAAGGCTGCAAAGTCGTCTGCAAATCATAATTAACAAATAAATTAACACCATTTATATATTTAGGAGGAAATTATTTAACTGTATTATTTTGATATTTTATTGTGTATTTTCCGGTCTTAAAATAGTATTATTTCAGACTTACCGGGAAATTTCATAAAATGGAAACACATACCTTTAAGTTACGGGTGGTGTTTTAAATGATTAAACTTAAATACTATTTTGTCTCTTTCATCCTTAATATTTAAACCTACCGCTGAATACACATATAATTAAGGTCGCCTTATGTCGTTTAAGGCAGCCTTATCTGTCAAAATTGTAGGGCGAAAATCAATACAAGAAGCGGTTAAAATTGAGTTGCGTTTCAACATTCGGGCGTTAAAGAAGAGAAGATCAACCAGTACTTAAAGTTAATCACGGAAAGGTTTGTAAGATAATAGCTAGTAAAAACACAAAGACTATGAATAAATAATAAAATTTCGCATGAACAATATCAAAGCTAAGCCTGAACCTCGAAGCAACAAGAAATATCATATTCCTAATTGAAAAAGCACAATACACTAGCAATTCAATTCCATTATTCTTTGAAAAAGTAACAGTATGAAACAATTTACTCGCATCCTCTATGATTTTTTTATTATTATTTGTATTTATTCCTTTCTCGGCCCCGGGTACGCTGTTAAGGCTTTTTTCCTCGTATGTTTCGCTTGATAAAAATATATTGAATTTTGAGACATGCGGTTTGCCTTTTTATCTCCCTTTCGCCGGAATTCGTTTATATACACGGAGAAAAGTGATTCGGGCTTGTGTGGGTTATTTTGTTGTATTTTATTTGTTCCTCTACTTTCAAGTTCGTGCCATTGTAACTTTCATCATTCCTTACCTGGATTGATTTTGTTCCTACTATCGGGTTTTGTTACACATGTATTTCAACGAGAGGCTTTGTATGGCTTTATTAAATGTTTGAGATGGAATTTCTGGATATTTGAATTTTTTGTTTCTTTGTAGTTTAGTAATAATAGTCGCCTCCTTGGTCTATGGCAGCATATATGGACTGTGGATCGCAAGGTCCTGGGTTCGGTTCCCTGGTCGGGCAAAGCAAATTTTCCAAATTTATTTGTTCGGGACTGGATACCTCAGAGGAAGGTGACGTCAAGCAGGCAGCCGGATGCAAAATCTAAGCCAAATCCTTTCTGCAACATGCTTGAAAAAGTGTGTTGCGCCGACCCTACATTAAGGTGGAATAAGGACAGGTAGAAAGAAATAAAGAAAGAAAGTAAATTAGTAATAATATACGAACTGTATTGTTTTCTTTTTATTGTGATTCTTAGGAATAATATTCTGAAGGCAAAGCTTATTAGGTTCAACGAAGTAACAATAAGACTTACTTACACTTTTTCCTTAAAGCTAAACCACTGGAGCTAAAATAACGTATTTTGAGGATACATAACGTGATTGACATCAAGTCCCACATTACAACCAATTATAATAAAAAAAAATATGAATGTCGTACGAATACACTTGAATTCATATTAACATAAATCCCAGTCTGTAAAAAAATAATCCCGTATTTGTGTAATCTACGCCCAATAATCACATCGCCCGTCCATCGAGGCACGGAGGTGTAATTTAGAAAATTCTTCGGTTCACGTAAACCACTGTAATGTGTTTATAATTGCGTGTGTGTGCCGTGGTCTTTATAAAATAACGCCTCGCACACATTAGCGCAGCGTGAAATGGAAACGAGAAACGAATGGCTGTTTAGTGACAGCTTATGGAAATCATGGAGAGGGAATCGGCAGGTCGATTCTCTAAGAAACGCCACAACGTTGCGATCGACGACGAGCTCCCGCAGCGCACATCGTTGATATCGACGGAGCGTTCAACGTTGTTGGGTCTTAGAGAATACCATTTTCCATACATATATGTCAAACGCCGCGCTCGAGAGAGCTAGTTCGCATAAGCGCCGTCATCACGCATAGCGCTAGTGCTCTTTGTACCTTTCTGAATACAAAAATAAAAACATCGTTGCCGCAACGATGCCACAACGTTGTTTTCACAAATGAAACCTTAGAGAATCGATCTGATGGTGGTAGGACATTCAATCATGGTTTAAGACTTGGAATCTGCCTATTTTTGTGTGAGGTAGAGCCACGCTGTAGATAATTACCTAGAGCACGAATGGGCCGCCTCCACCGGTTTGATACCACTGTCTCACAGAAAACCGACATAAAGTGGCAGCTCGCTGTTGCGTTTCGATCGGTGAGTGAGATTTCCGGTGGCCCAATTCCTCCCCTACCTTTCCCAATCCCTGATTATTTTTGTGTCTTGTGTATCTATGGGCAGTGGAGATCACTCACCATCAGGTGACCCATCTGCTCGTTTGCCAGTCTCTGCTATAAAAAAAAACATTAGGAAAGGAAAGAACTTTGTGTACTGTGTTAAGACTATTAACACTTCGTGTTATGTGTTAAAAGAGATGATTATTCTTAGTCATAGCCTCATTAAAAGTTTCCGTTTCCCCCCTCGATCTAGTCTTAACACATTTATGACTTTTCGAATAGAATATCTAGCAGTGGACGTCCTGTAGCCCGAGCACGAAAAACTAATGTAAATGTTAACTCGCTGCGCACTGATGACATTTCATTAATATTTCATACAAATTTCATAGACGCACATCGAGCACGGATACATTTACGGTTGTCAGAAATTTTCCTGCTCGGGCTGCTGTGGTTGATGATGATGATGAATCGAAAAACTACATTTGTTGGATCAGTTTTGAGTGTTTCAACTAATACTATCAACATCATCTGGACTATCTATGATGTTTGGTAACAATGTGTTAATTCGAAAATCATCATTTTTAACATTAATCCGTGAATTCATCTCGTAAATCCTATTGAAAAATAAATAAGCCATTGAACGCAATGTTATTACTACAATTAAAAAAGAACAGGATGTGGAAACTGCAGCATGGATTAACGTACCTAATGGAAATTACATATTACCTCCTTTGCATAATATGGCAATTAAATGACAATATATCCTTAATGTAGATTTAAAATTGAGCTTCTATTAGCAAATTAAAACATAAGTGTCGAGTATACAGGACCTGTTGTTAAGAGCTAATAACGAGAACATAAAACTCTTATATAAATCCAGTCCCTTTGAGCCTTTGAGATATCATGTGACCTTCAGAGTAGTTAGTTGCCAAGCGGCAACAATTACCAAACTAATTACTCCTCTCAATTATATTATTGCGGACATTTTGAAATATTGATTGCCTCGCAGAACACGGCTGTGTTATGGATACAAGCCAACTAGCAAATATTTAGATAATATCTTGAGATACTGTATTATTTATGACTGAATAACAAAAACAAGAACTTAATACTATTTCTGATACACGATATATGTATTGAGACCTAGAAATCCGGATATTATTTAGAACTATATTTATACGAGTACCTAGACATATTTTGAGGAACTTTCACATCAAAATATCGATAACTGTTCTTGAACAATAATTTTAAGAAAAATTTACGAGGAAACTAGAAACTATAAGATCACAAGTTTAAAAACTTAACAGACCGACTTCAAATCCGATCGTGACCAAATTTATATGGGACTTGATTTACAAAAATAATTTTGAAAATCGGTTCACATTTGGCGGAGGTATCGCAGAACATATTTAAAAAATACAGACGAATTGAGGACCTTCTCCTTTTTGGAAGACGGTCGAAAAATGTTACAATATGGCTTTGTAGTTGGCAGTAATTCCTTCCAAACTTTTGAATTTTTTTTATAAAGGGTTAGTATAAAATATCGATACGTACGTCCTACAGAAGGACATTATATTCCATAAAATGAATAATCCAAGCGTAACTAACAAAAACTAGACGTACAAAATAAAAATCCACACGCAAACTAATCACATTCACTCTGCCACAATCAGAGCTCGGCTTTCCCATGCCTCAGCTAGACATTTAGTCTCCGTTACAAACACAGTCGTAGCTATGGTATTATTTCGATCTATAGACGGAAAATTACAGCACACATGGGTTGTTAACTCAGTTTTTATATACAACTTCGCACAACCATTATATCAAATTGCAGTGATGTCATCGCACGAGATATATTACAAATATATCACTTTGTGATTGGAATTATTGTGAATAATATAATAGACGTGTTTAGATATTGTATTAACGATTTAGAAGAAGACATGTTTAAGGGCGAAATGGAAGCTACTAAATAGGAATGCAGATCCTGATATTAGGAGACTAGAAAGAAACACGTTGAAAGATTTATCGATCGTTTTATAAATGAAAACTTAAATGATAACGAAAATTACTAATTTTCTTTCAATCCAGTTCCATTCTATTGAGAAACACATACAATAGCATATCATCAGAACAGTTATTCTTAAGTGCCTTCTAAATCTAGGTCGGAAATCAGACTTAACTAACTAAAAACCAGATCCCGTCGAAACTATAAACTACACCGGATAAGTAGCAACAAAACGTCTGTCTGTATAATTAATTAACTGATGGGTATCTTCTAATTAGACATTCGTAAAATAACATCCTTATCTTAATAGAGAAATGCTTCCGGAATATTAAACTTGTAATTTATTTTTGGACACACTTTATTGCACATTGGTAAGGCCATGGGAATTTGGTTTTGAGTTGTTGTTAGCAAAGATAAATTATATCCTGTGAGAGATTTTTTATTATATTTTTATAATAATGCTCATTATAATTCCAATAGTAATCGTATGACGCCGGAGCGACCTAAACCACTATCCTTACTGGACTGCTCTTCTTGTACTTATTAAAATATTAGATTACTTGTTTAAAAATGCTGTACTTTTAAAGTTGTATATTGTTCCTTCTTTGCTCATTATTCATTATTTCCCAATCGTTTTAGTAAAATTCATTGTTATTAATAATCTGGGCTTAGGTACACTATTTATAAAAGCACCTACGAATATGTTAAAAACACATTGCAGCAACATTTTTTTGCTCATTATTATGAAAAACACAATCATATAGAACTATTATTAATAAGACTATATGACCAGATTGTATCCCGCCATATATAACAATACACAATGTTTTTAATTTAATGTTAAGAGAAAGATTGCAAACAAAAAACACCCAGCAAAATACATTTTCCAGCTTCCGACAACTACCACTAATTATTTCGCATATCTAGCTACAGTTACAGATTCCTCTATAATATTATACGAATAGTTTAGAATGTCGATAATATATTAACTCTTTTCTATATAAAGCGAATGATAATACGTATTATTTCCTCCATGGCCATCAGTTCGTTGACCATAACAGCTGGGCAAAATACACAGCTTAATTGATATTTTCCTCAAATCATCGGCGCGACCTCGTTCAGAGTGAATCATTTATAATACTTTGTGGTTTTGTATATACTCCCCCAACGTGCTGTATTGAGTTCAGTTCCTGTGTATTTTCGACCGACTTCAAAAAATGAGGAGGTCCTGAATTCGTCTGTATTTTTTTTTATGTATGTTAGCGATATCTCAGCCAAATGTGAACCGATCTTCAAAGTTCTTTTTGTGTTCGATAGAGTTCTTATTTCACGGTTGGTCCCATATAATTTGGTCACAATCAGATTTGAAGTCGGTCTGTTAAGGTTTTAAATTTGTGATTATGTCGTTAAAATTTAGTAATCATCATTTTGTTTTTTACACTACATCTTGTAAATGCCAAGTGATATTTATTCTATTGCCTTAAGAAGATGACTTAAAATATTAAGTTTGCTGTTGTATTTCTTAATATAATCATTGAGATGAATGAATAATTAGTAAGTCTTCGAATCATCGATTGTTATATAGGTAGATCCTTAACAAATAGCAACTTTCTTTTTCTTTTTGTTGTTCGTGTTCATGCGCTATATCAATCTTCTAAAATGTATAAATCTCCAGTTATATTATTTCCTTTTTTACCTAGCTTCTTTACCTACTCTAAGAAAAAACTTAAATCTAAATTCAATACTCTACAATTTTCATTAACTGTTGTACCTAGCAATTTGAAAAAAATAATCACGACAAGTGAAATCTCATATGAGGTCTACTCCAAAGTGTCTATTATTATGAAAGTGTTTAGGAATCACAGCATTTACACGCAGAAACTAGACTGGTCGCTTTCTACTAAATGCCTTGGAAATTGTATATCTCAGCAAAGGTATGTTTAACATACGATGAGATGACGAGTGTAAATGTAAATTAACCCTTATGTTTAAAGATATCTAATACATTTTCTTTAGACTATAAAAGCACTTGAAACTTAGTTTCTAAAATTTCAATGCATAACGTTTTCAATTACAGTTTTAAACATCATAACGAGGAGTTAAATTACTATTCTATTGTTAATAACCTTTTGATTTGAATTCAACACATTCTGTTTAACATCTGAACTTATAACTCTGATTTTATTGAGGCCAACGGTCTTCGGATTATATTTTCAGCCTTTAACCCGATGACTCAACGGCGATAATAGTAAAATAAATAGAATGACTAAGTCATGATCATCAGTAGTTTTTCTATGCCATAAATCTCTATCACAGCGGATGTTTTGGTATTTAGCATAGATATTGTGGATGGAAAAAATAAAATAAGATCACAGTACTTCAATAAAATTGGGAACAAAATTAGTTTCGCGTCGTGGATTAATAACTATAGACTTAAAGCTAAGCCTAACCTCTCATGAGTAGAGGGTAAATTCCTTCCCAAATATACAGGGTTGTTAGTTCCTTCTTATTCGGGCACGGCAAAGTAACTACACTGCACCTGATGGTTAGCGTAGTGCAGTCCATAAAACTAGCGACAAACAATGGGTTTATCAGTGGTTTCCAGAATCATGCCGGCCTATTTATGCTTCTTTACACTCCGAATCCGAAGAGGGAAGAAGAAAATCGAGGGGCTTGCGACAAGACAGGCGGATGACCGATGCAGACACAAGGATGCCCCATGTCCGTCTCAACTAACCATCAAGTCACGCCACAAGCCCCTCGAGAGAACCGGAAGTATACTGGCTGATCCTAGAACGCGAACCACACACGGAGTGTTGTTCACTATGACAGGTTTTAGCACCATGTATATGGTCGCCATCCGGTCGGATACGAATATCCTACCACCAGCATAATTCCCATTACCTACATTTCTATATCTATGTAAATGAAAACTGGTATTCAATGTAAATTCTACGACACGTGTTAATTGGAGCATTAGGTTACAATTGATAAATGTCGATGATAGGTATTTTAGTTCCTGATTTCCCAAGGTCTCTCCTACCTGAGGAAGAATCCTAGTGGTCATGGGGTAGAGCTATGCTACAGCATAACGAACTCATGCCTAGAGCCCTGGCAATCGATGGCAAACGATGATATAACAGATGGGTCATCTGATGGTACGTGATCTCCACCACCAATAGACACCCAAGACACTGGTCCCTGAACCTGGTCTTCGAAACCAGGACTTTTTGTCAGATTAGGTACTTTTAAATACAAAATGTTAATGTTTGATTCATCATTGCTTTACAGTTATTTACAATTCAGTCCGACGATAGGAAAACGGGCAAGACAAGGCATCCAGACCATCATCTGACCTACTTAGTATTTTCTTTCTTTCCTGCCTTTATCCCATTAAGGTGGGGTCAGTGCAACATTCTTTGTCCAACATGTTGCAGAATGGATTTTCCTTAAATTTTACAACCGGCTGCCTGCCTAACCTCAACCCCCTCCGAGGGATAGTCCCGGGCAAATCAAACTAGAAAAAATTGCCCGATCTGGGATTTGAACTCAAGGATCCCAGGACCACAGACCATACGCTGGAACTAGACCAAGAAGGCGACCATCTGACCCACTTCTATAAAATCATAACCCCATAAATAAATGGCGTGCTATTGAAGCCCGTAAACATGAGTATAATATGCACAACACTGTGCGCTCGCGCAGCGCCGTGAACGCAGTATGTTCGATACACGCGCGCGCTCCTGCGCACGGTTTATTATTAACGGACACGTGTGCGATATATACCGGCGACGGGGTATGGTCATGGTGATGAAGAGTTAGCGGGTAGATTTTTTTTTATAGTTGAGACTCGTAAACGAGCAGATCGGTCACCTGATGACCTGGCAAGTGATGTCCACCGCCCATAGACACCCAAGACACAAAAAGAATAATGGTTGCGTTGCCAACCTAAGGAGGGAAGGGGATGGAAATGGGGTTGGGAAAGGGAGGGGAGGAAATGCGCCACCGGAAATCTTACTCACCGAATGAACGTGACATGCAGCTGCCACTTTAACCGGCGTTGGTTTTCTGTGAGATAGTGATATCAAACCGGTAGAGCCGGCCCATTCGTGCTGTAGACGTTACTGTCTACAGCGTGGCTCTACTACTCAAAAACCGACTCAACCCACGTCAAAAGTATGAGGTTGAAATAAAACTAGTTTTTACGGGTTTTATCGCGTTTTGTGTTTATTTTTTAGTCCCGACGTTTCGAAAGCTTTGCCTTCATGATCACGCCATGAATAAAAAAAAACCTAACAACTATTTTTATTACAACGTGTAGCATTTCGTTATGATATTATAAAGATTAGGTTCTCAATTTGTCTGTATGTTTTATGTATGTTGAGCGACAACTTCGACAAATGTAGGCCGAATTGATTATTTTTGTGTTTTGAAATAAAAGTATTTTTACGGATTCTATCATGATTTGGTTTTAATTTTTATTCCTGACGTTTCGAAGGCTTTGCATTCTTCGTGGTCAAAGGTTGGCCTTCGAAACATCGGGAATAAAAATTAAAATCAAATCGTGATAGAATCCGTAAAAAATAGTTTTATTTCAATGTATAACATTCGTGTAAACTTAAGAAATCAGTATATTTTTGTGTTTGATAGAGATTACCCTCAAAGATAGTTTTGTATAAATTTGGTTGACATGATTTTCTTGAAATATAATTATGTATAAGGCGAAAAGCATTATATGTACCTCTAAGGCTTCAACTGAATTTTTAATGTTCCGAACAGCTTACGTCTTTGATTTAAATTAAATGCTGTGTTTATTACATAAACCATATTTTCCTATAACTGTTATGATCTAGCTTACATTATTTGCAAATCAAACTTGAGAAAATAGTAGCAAGATTCAAATAACAAACAGTTGGTTGTTGTCAACTTGGTAATACGATTCTTCTGACACCACCTTAATGTAGAAACCTAAACGTGTCATGTTTTCGTGTAATTTAATATGTACTAATTATTATATTACAAATAATGAGTAAATAAGGATCATTAAGACCTTTTGTTGCACTTCCACTCATTAGTGAGTTTGTTCAATGGTTATTAATTTAAAATGTCTTCTTCTTTCTGTTGTTTCACTTGTGTAATTATTTAACATTATTCTAAGGTCAGTAAGCACACGACGCAACATAAATGCGTATCACAATTGCGCCGTAACCGTTTCCAGTGTTTGCGAGTGATAATATTTATCAATATTCCAATATCTAGGTATAAAGTTATTTATAAAAAAACATCCAATTGCGCATAGCACATTGAAGATTCTGTACCTATAATAATATGTGTAGTATCTTTTTGGGTATAAAAATCATAATTTCAATAACACATGTTTTGTGATTTTAAAGCGTATATCTATTATTCTTTTTAAACTTCTTTTAAATTCAGAATAGACAGATATATAAATAGGTACGTTCTTTATCAACCTACATTAGTTCATATATGGCATATATCTCCTGAATAAGCCTATTCTTTGAAGTTGAAAAATGCGTGATATACAAAACCATCGTAGTAACTGTCGCTTATCGCTAACCCGCTCAGCGTATGCTCCCGCTAATTAACTTAACAAATGATGCGTCTAACGATGCACTCGCGACCATATCTCGTCCGCATACGACACACAGACCGACTGCAATGTACTATAAACATAAACGTTTGATATCGCACGCTATGTTTGTGTACATATTTACATACTATATACTCGTATACAATGATAATTGTACGGAACGGCTATAAAGATAGGATGGTTAGGTATACTACAACATTATATTATAACTCACCACATTTAATTGATCGGTACGAACCAGCAAAGTTTATTATCCCTGTCGAGAAGTCACAATCACAAAAGTTAGAATTTGTGGCGGACCTATTATATCCACTAATTGTTTCAGTATAATATTGTACTTTTGCCTACCCCTTTGAGAATACTAGCGTAAGTATACACATAGAAAAATATTTGCTATAAAAACTACGTAACGAGATGCACTAATTGCAGCCAACTTCACTTCGATTAATTACATGTCAACAACATTAATTTAGTCGTATAAATAATGAATATTCGCATTTATTTATTCGCATCGTATTTCACCCGTATTTATAATTAATCCTATTAATCCCTTTCTAAATTCAAAAAATACACGCGAATAATTAATTACATTTTAGTTTTATTACAAAATGCACGCGAATTAATTGAAAATGTCTGTAATTTTAATTAATTCTCGTCTATCGAAAACAACATAGTCTATCCTATTCTATCATTCGAAAATAACTCAATACGTTGGTGCAATACGCATTAGAGAAGAGTTCAGGCGTAATATGTTATTATTAGGAGATGTGTGAACGCTAGCTCGTGTAACTGTGCTGTTTATCCTTACTATGTTTATATATATTATGCATATCGCGTACGCTTCTGTGTCTTTATATGCTTATTTTGTATTAAAAGTATTCGATACAATGTTTACTATTAATGGTTTCACTTCTTTACAGTATGAGCATAATCTACACCTTTATCCATGTAGGGTAGGCAGAGTTACAGTATAAGAACGTATATCCAAGTTGACTACCAGATGGTAAGTGGTCACAAGTGGTCAGTGGTGTGTGTCATGAAAGTCGACAATGCAAAAACTACAGCATAAAAGCAGGCATTGTGAAGATTTGGCCTCCGTAAATCCACTCTAATCACAATTTTCTGTGAGACAGTGGAAATGGCCCGGTCGAGCCGGCCCATTCAAGCTGTGGACAAAATTGTTAGCAACGTAGCTGTATCTGGTCAAAAATCGATTAAGTGAAAATACATATTTCTTTATTGCCTCACCCGGGAATCAAACTTACGAAGTGAGCCTGATTACACTAGTAAAAGAGATAATGTTATAGCGATAGAAGCGGTGACTCGTAAATAAAGTTAAAAGGTGATTGATATGCATAAACAGGGTATGATCAAAGGCTAATTAATTGCATATAAACACGCATTAAACATAATTAAATAATGGTTGAAACATGTTCTGTTTTTCATTGCAAAATGACAAGTAATTTTATAGACGTTTCAAAAATAAACCATCCAAGTACGTGTCTGACCACGCTCAGTAAAGGATTCCGTATGAATGTTACCGACTTCTATTTTTTTTCTTAAGTTTACGCGAATGTTATACATTTAATACATTGAAGTAAAACTATTTTTACGGATTCTATCACGATTTGTTTTAATTTTTATGCCCGATGTTTTGAAGGCTTTGCAGTCTTCGTGGTCACGGGGGACCCCGTGATAGAAATCATGATAGAATCCGTAAAAATAGTTTTACTTCAACGACTTCTATTTTCTTTATTACTCATAACTCTTTACTCAAACTATATTAAATTCATCATCATGAACCATAGGACGTCCACTGCTGAACATA
The DNA here is from genome assembly GCA_036417725.1 of Clanis bilineata. NCBI lineage: Eukaryota > Metazoa > Arthropoda > Insecta > Lepidoptera > Sphingidae > Clanis > Clanis bilineata. The sequence continues at coordinate 14,612,670 of CM071155.1, read as the reverse complement.
GGCCTCCCCTAAATATTTTCATATTCAATTCAATTAATAGATATTAAATTAAACTACTCAAAATTACCTTTAAAAATACTCTTTTCATCGCTCATTTACAATCATGTAACCACTTACCTGATGGAATATGTGAATAATAAGAACTAGGCATAATAGATTCATATAATGATACAACGTATAGCAATGTTAAACGGTAGACATGAAGCAAGTAAGATGACAAGGTGTTATCTATTATTTCTTTTTAAATGAGTTTAAATATACACCATATAGTTTTAACATTATCATCAGGTGGGTCGTCTGGGGGGTTACCACCACCTCTTATAGCTGTATTATTATAATCTTACTAGTACCGATTCCCATACAAAACAAACGAAGAACGATTATAATAATACTGCTATAACAGGTGGTGGTAACCCTGCTGTTCGCCAGCCTTCTTAGGCAAAAAAAGTGAAGTAAAAAAGCGTACTTATTTCAGCCATCCGTTAATATTTTGTTACGGTACCCTATAACATCAAAATCGACTCCGACAACTCAATGTAACTCCGAGATAGTTTAAAAAGTCTAGCGATCGCTCCGACGCGACGAGCCGCGCCGAAGGTTAAGACTTTCGAACACTTTTTAAGTATATTAATTTTGTGGAGACGGCGTACTTTATCTGATTAAATTGAAATTGTTTTCGAACGCGACGTAAATATTTATTGGAGGACTCTCACTGATGCATGAGACAGTTTCTGAACGTGTAAGATGAGTATTAAGACATTTTCTTTAGGTTGTTGATGTGTTTGTCTTTTCCACCGACTTCCAAAAAGGAGAAGGTCCTGAATTCGTCTGTTTTTTTATGTATGTTACGCGATATCTCCACCAAATGTTGACATATCTTTAAGATTATATTTGTGTTCGTTAGAATTTATTCCAAGGATGGTTGGTATTACGTTACGACCTGCGGCCTGAGCAGGAAAATTTCTGACAACCGTAATTGTATTCGAACTCGATGCGCGTCTATGAAATTTGTATGAAATATTAACTAAACGTCATCAGTGCGCAGCGAACTCGAATGCATTTACATTTACATTAGTTTTTCGTGCTCGGGCTACAGTTAAGTTTTGAAATCGGTGCGTTAAATTTTTTGCCATACAAATTTGACAGGTAAGGCGGCATTAACTGACATAATATTAGTATTCGGGACCTAGTATGTCGACCGGTGTTAAATAATATAAAATCAATGACAACTCCAATCTAAATATAGAACTGTGAAGTGAAACAAACAAATTGAACAAATATGTGCATCCTCGCGCTAGTCATTGATGTACGCGCGGTATTAGAGATTAAATGAAGTGGCTCATATCGATCGGCGACTAAACGCTGTGTCGATGTGTCGAGACATGAACTAAACGCGAAAATCTTAGGCTGAGATCGAGCGAACTTCGACTTATTCTGAGTCAAAGAAACCAACTCGGTGAGTATTTATTTATTTAAAGGACCACAACGTCATATATATTAATACTTACATTTTAAAAAATTGTACACTTTTATACAAAGCACCGATATAAATAACAATTTATGTGAGTACACAACTTACTGCGTATGTGAAGTTAGGTGGAAGGAACCTAAAACTTCCTACTAAACTGAGTAAAAAAAAAAAAAGATAAAGAAAAATTTGCAAACGGAGTTAAAAAAGAAGATTGAAGATATTTATTTCTACTTAAAAAGCAAAAACAAATGCAGCGTGGCTTGGCAAAATCAGCAACAAGCTCAATTATTGACCGAAAACTGTGTTCTTGTGATTTGATTTATAATAATAAATTGTTATTTGATTTCAAAGGATTTGGGTTTTTAGATCTTTGACTTAGTCCGAGTCTTTTTTTACAAGAAAAATTTTACTTAGTCTGTCTGTCAGTCGCGTGGAAGAGGATAGTGCATCGAGTGATACAACTTCAAGCTAGACACGACCTTCAGCAATGAAGATACCGACTAAGAAGAGAGTCTGTCTGTTTTTCTTGTAAAACGTTGTGAATCGTAAACATAAATTACGTACACTTGTCCTATATTAAATAAATAGTATAGAACGAACTCTAATCTGTGGTTCAGCACATTAGTCACAACTTACAGTTTTTGTGGTTAATATTGTTTTGTGTTCCAAGAGCGAACTTCGACTAAGTCTAAGTCGAAGAAACGAACTCAGTGAAGATTTGCAATTATTAAATCGAACTTTGACTTAGTCCGAGTCATTTTCTACAATTTATTTTATTTTACTTTATTTTATTTATTCATTTACACAAGTAAAAATACAAAAATAAAATACAATAAAATCTTTGCTTAGCCTGTGTGTAAAAAATGACTCGGACTGAATCACTGAGTTCGTTTCTTTGACTTAGACTTAGTCGAAGTTCGCTCTATAGATCTCAGCCTGAGGTCGCTTATCGTCAATATTTCGCTGAAAGAAGCATTTAACTAAGATGCTAAACATCACATTGTATAGTAACTTCACTTTTCTCAGAAGTTTTATAACTAACTCAAACATTTATAACCTAAACGTTAATAGTATGCTTATTTCAAACTTTTTCGTATTTTGAAATCGTTTTCTAATAAAATCCTCATGAAGTATCCTCAAGCATTTTAAATTACACACTATACAAAACGTATGTATGTATGTACAAAACAGGTCCTCAAAATTAAGAACTGACTTCGAAATGTACTCGACAAATTTATATGGAACCACCGTTGGTATAAGATATAGAAAAGGATATCGCGTCTTACATAAAAAAATACAGACGATTTCTTACCCACCCTTTTTTCGTCCGACTTCCAAAAAGAAGTTCCTCAATTTGTCTGTATTTTTTTTTAATTGTATATAGCAGAGATTGGTAAACGAGCAGATGGGTCACCTGATGGTAAGTGATCTCCACCGTCCATAGACACCCAAGACACAAAAAGAACCATGGGTGCGTTGCCAACCTAAAAGGAGGGAATGGAAGGGGAGGGAAGGGGATTGGGAAAGGGAGGGGGGAAATGGGCCACCGGAAATCTCACTCACCGAACGAAACGCGACAGCAAGCTGCCACTTTACGTCGGTTTTCTATGAGACAGTGGTATCTAACCGGTCGAGCCGGCCCATTCGTGATATAGACGTTACTGTCTACAGCGTGGCTCCACCACTTGAGACTCTACTGTATTTTTTTCATGTATGTAATGCGATGTTTCCGCCAAATGTGGACCAATTTTCAAGATTATTTTTGTGTGTCGATAGAGCTAATTTCAAGAGTGGTCCCATATCAATTTGGTCACGATCGGATTTGAAGTCGGTCGGATTGTTAAGTTTTTAAACTTGTGATTATATTATTTACGTAAAATCTTGTTTTAAGTTTACTACTACAGCCCATAACTTGGCGCCGAACATTGCACCACCCAGACTATTTGCGAAGAGATAAGACAGCGCGCGCAAGGTTTTAACTTCCATAAATGTTTGCACAAACAATATCAGCGGACACTCGATGTCGAAATCACATCAAACAAGTTCTAAGCCTGGAAACCGCTTACGGAATTATCCAGACAATACCATCTATTCTGTTATCACCAACTTGGTAATATCTGTCCCACTGTTGGGCACGCGCCTGCTCTATTAGTGAGATACGTTAGACTTTAGACTACCACGCTGGTCTTAGGCTATGTAGACTTTACATTCAAAATGTTTAATATTTCTAAGGCTGCAGACACGAACTCAGCAGGAGCGGAGCGGCGGTTACGCGTTTTAGGCTGAGATCTATAGAGCGATCTTCGACTAAGTCTAGACTTAGTCGAAGTTTGCTCTATAGATTTCAGCCTTAATGTATAGATTTAAATAGTACTGGCCTCGAAAGCAGCGACGTGGCGATCGTCGTACGACCGGTCTAGCAGTACGTTGCGTCGTTGCCGCGCCGCTTCCCGCGCCGCCGTTGCTACTGCTCTGCTCCCGCAGAGTTCGTGTCCGCAGCCTAAGGTCTGCTGGTTTTGTCACGTTTACCTTCATCGTTTTTAGTCGCAACTAAGCCGCGTCTTTTGCACTAACATTACACAAAACACCAACGCAAAATACAGTTTCGATACAATTTTTATCTATGGTCTATTGTTCTAGGTGCAGCAGACAACAAAAATCATTGTTTTGCGTATGTTTTTTCGTATTTTGTTCGAGAAAATCCCACAATATCTATTGCCATTTTACATTTGACGTAGTACGCGTCGTCTTTAAATTTATTGCAAGCATTTCAGCAGTTTAATTAAGACCAATTCTTAACTTTTAGTGACCCCTAACGCCCTCATCAATGTTAGACGAAATAACTTAAAAATAAGCTAAGTTACATGTGTGTCGAACATAAGAGTCAACTAAATTTATACTCGTAGACCGATGAAATCAGTACAAGCATTTTATTAGTTATTGCCAACAGACACTATTTTTCCAGTTTTATTATGATTACTTGTTTTATGTCCAAAGATTAAGTTTATTACTAAGGATCTGTAGGCTTTCTAGGATTTACCACCTTGTTTTTGCTCGTCTTTATAATACACGCTCCTCTATGAGATTTTTATTTATCTGATCAGTCAAAGTCAGCAGTCGAAAGCAAGCAACTAAAAATTTATCGGTGGTTATTAAAGTCATGCCAACTGCCGGCCTGAATATAGGCTTTTTAATAATCGGTAATGAATTCTTACAAATTATCTTCAAAGTTACGGTAATGACCATTATCTAAGGTAACCAGCAGCTCCTTTGGCTGTTTTTTTATATGTAATATACATATATTATTAAATCCAATCAGTACATTAGTATTATATACTAGACCCAAAACCACAATCCACTTGCATTTTTGTAGCGTTTGTCATCTCGAAAAATAGGTCTTAAATGTCAGGCCATCTGTGTATACTTAAACGCAGGCTGGGTATCTGCTAATGCAGACTATAGCAAAACATCTGCTATTTATTTACCTTCTCTGCTTCTTTCACAGTTTCGAAAGCTTTGCCGCCTTCGTGGTCACGGGTCAGACGAAGGCTGCAAAGCTTTCGAAACGTCGGGCATAAAAATTAAAACCAAATCGTGATATAATCCGTAAAAATAGTTTAATTTCAAAGAATAACATTCACGTAAACCTAAGAAATCAGTATGTTTTGTTGATATCAGTCGAATGAGTCACCTCTCTATTACACATGCCCTCATGTCTATCATCTAATAAATTTTTATCATTTTTATGGAACATTATTTTACATTTTGTTGCAATTTTATAACTTGTGCACTTTATTTCATTTCCTTAAAAGTATACGGTAGATACTAAAATAAATTAAAAATAACATCCTAAACATTTTGCTCAAAGCAAGATATTTATGCAAGTAGTGGTTTCAGCTGTTGTCACTTGAACTATTCAACCACTGTATAAAAGAAAGCTTCTTTACAGTTTCCTATTAAATTCCGGTCAGTGAAAATGCGAGGAGACAAAAAAAAATACATACTGATCTCACACTTATATGTAACAAAATAATCCTAATTATTTTCTAACTATAATAATTTCTTAGGTTTACGCGAATGTTATTCATTGAAATAAAACTATTTTTACGGATTCTATCACAATCCGGTCCGACCCGTGACCACGAAGGCTGCAAAGCTTCGAAACATCGGGCATAAATATTAAAACCAAATCGTAATAGAATCCGTAAAAATACTTTTATTTCAATATTTTCTCACTATTCATGAATTTCACAGAAGATTTCTTCTTCTTCCCCCTGCGCTTACCCCACTTCAGTGTGGGGTCATGCATTCAAGCATATTGCAGAATGTATTTAGCTTAGTCATTCTAGAATTCTGCAATAAATATATTTAATATTTCTACGTACTGAGGCATGAAGACTGAATTCACTCGGTTGGCACAAGTGAAAGAAGCAGAGAAGGTAAATAAATAGCAGATGTTTTGCTATAGTCTGCATTAGCAGATACCCAGCCTGCGTTTAAGTATACACAGATGGCCTGACATTTAAGACCTATTTTTCGAGATGACAAACGCTACAAAAATGCAAGTGGATTGTGGTTTTGGGTCTAGTATATAATACTAATGTACTGATTGGATTTAATAATATATGTATATTACATATAAAAAAACAGCCAAAGGAGCTGCTGGTTACCTTAGATAATGGTCATTACCGTAACTTTGAAGATAATTTGTAAGAATTCATTACCGATTATTAAAAAGCCTATATTCAGGCCGGCAGTTGGCATGACTTTAATAACCACCGATAAATTTTTAGTTGCTTGCTTTCGACTGCTGACTTTGACTGATCAGATAAATAAAAATCTCATAGAGGAGCGTGTATTATAAAGACGAGCAAAAACAAGGTGGTAAATCCTAGAAAGCCTACAGATCCTTAGTAATAAACTTAATCTTTGGACATAAAACAAGTAATCATAATAAAACTGGAAAAATAGTGTCTGTTGGCAATAACTAATAAAATGCTTGTACTGATTTCATCGGTCTACGAGTATAAATTTAGTTGACTCTTATGTTCGACACACATGTAACTTAGCTTATTTTTAAGTTATTTCGTCTAACATTGATGAGGGCGTTAGGGGTCACTAAAAGTTAAGAATTGGTCTTAATTAAACTGCTGAAATGCTTGCAATAAATTTAAAGACGACGCGTACTACGTCAAATGTAAAATGGCAATAGATATTGTGGGATTTTCTCGAACAAAATACGAAAAAACATACGCAAAACAATGATTTTTGTTGTCTGCTGCACCTAGAACAATAGACCATAGATAAAAATTGTATCGAAACTGTATTTTGCGTTGGTGTTTTGTGTAATGTTAGTGCAAAAGACGCGGCTTAGTTGCGACTAAAAACGATGAAGGTAAACGTGACAAAACCAGCAGACCTTAGGCTGCGGACACGAACTCTGCGGGAGCAGAGCAGTAGCAACGGCGGCGCGGGAAGCGGCGCGGCAACGACGCAACGTACTGCTAGACCGGTCGTACGACGATCGCCACGTCGCTGCTTTCGAGGCCAGTACTATTTAAATCTATACATTAAGGCTGAAATCTATAGAGCAAACTTCGACTAAGTCTAGACTTAGTCCTAATTATTTTCTAACTATAATAATTTCTTAGGTTTACGTGAATGTTATTCTTTGAAATTAAACTATTTTTACGGATTATATCACGATTTGGTTTTAATTTTTATGCCCGACGTTTCGAAAGCTTTGCAGCCTTCGTCTGACCCGTGACCACGAAGGCGGCAAAGCTTTCGAAACGTCGGGCATAAAAATTAAAACCAAATCGTGATATAATCCGTAAAAATAGTTTAATTTCAAAAAATACTGACTTATTTTAATTTCCAACAGTAATAAGCACGAAATAATAATATTTTATAATTGTTGCGTTCTTTTTACAAAAAAGTAAGCACGTAAGCCTACAGTTCAAATAAAGGTGAAAAAAGCATAGAATAATGTCCAGTATGTAAATTGAACTCATAGACACTTAACTATTTTACGTCCCTCATATAACAGTAATAAAATATTAGAACTATTATAATGCTGGCCGATAACCAGTTTTATTGTACCGCTGCATGGGGGCTGGGTAAGTGTTGCAAAAAATATTATACAGGCTGATTGCGTTTTTATAAGTGACAGATGCAACGCAGCAATCATGTAACGGTGATGTCAAAGCATCAATTAGTACAGGAATGACTTAGTAACGAGATTATAGATCTATTCCTAGAACCGGAATATATTGTGAGGTTATTTTATTAAGAATTAAGTGGAAACAATTCCTGACTCCTGTCATTCAGAATACCTACGTAGTAATTAGACCTTACCTTTTTGCCTGATAACTTTTTTTATAATTATTATTTATAACGTTGTTACTTGACAGTCTCCGTAGCGCAACAAGCGAGCAGCCGGCTGTGAAGCGAGAGGCCGCGGGTTCGATCCCCGCACCGAGACAAATATTTGTGTGGCCCATAGATATTTGTTTCGGGTCTGGGTGTTGTGAGACCGAAAGTCTCTCGTAGTTCTTGATACCCACGACACAAGACTCGATCTTAGTGTGGGGTCTGGACTATGTGTGTGACAGTTGGGTGTTATTTATTTATTTATTTATATTGCGAGGTTATCTTATTAAGAATTAAGTGGAAACAATTTCTGACTTGTCATTCTGAAAACGTAGTTATTGAATTGTTGCGTTACAAAAATGACGGTAATGTTTTTTAATAATTATTTAACGTTGTTACTATACCCATTAAAGATATTGACATTAAATTTTGTAAAAAAAGCGTAATGTGGAACTCACATACAATCCTAGTATAAATAGTACGCTTCGATATAAACTATTATTACGCCTGACATATTCAATTGACACGACTGTTGTCATTTGATAATTTCATCGTTAGGTCAATGTTGATTGATGAGCACACCAGTCTAACACGAGACTTTTAACATCTCTATGTTTAATTTATAAGTTATCCTTATGGTCATTTTATTGTCCTTGAATAAAACGGTGTTACTCTAATAATAACTTTACTGTTTATAAATTAAGAAATGACTTTAATATTTTATATCGTGCAGTTTTATACTGCAAGCATAAAAATAGAAAATCAAAATTTATTAGAATATAACGAACGAATTAAAGATTTATTAGCAAAATTTAGAACGAGTTACTGAATTGGGAAATTGTGCACGGAATGGCAACAGGCTTGTCCCCTATGACTGAAGGGAAGGAAATAAGCTCAGCGAGATGTTAGTGCTCTAGTGCACCTCTGCCTTCGGGAGTACAGGAGCTACATAATCATAAAGTAAATTGTACAATTGCACACAAATCCACGGAATAAACCGGCTAAACCCAATAAAATTTAAAGCACCCAAGTCACCCTTAGTTTTTTACTATCACGACTCTACTGTCCCCATCAATTACGTTTTTTATCATTCAACCCGCGGAGTTGGTTCAACATCTTGTACTTTGATTGATGCGACTGCCTCTGGATTCGTTTATCCACGTCTGTAATGTGGACTGACAGGTGCTTTAACTCCCGTTGATGTTTCGGCCTTTTTATTGACTTTGATTATATGATTCGTCGGTAGGAGGGTACTTTATACGTTTTTGTATCCAACCGGATAGTGATCACAGTAGGTATATTATATGTTGAAAATGTCTTACTGGTTTGATCAAGCTAATGTGTTCGGAACCAGCTAATGTTGTTCAATATATTTTGGCTGTCATCAGTCACCTTAAAGAAACATTTATAATTAGATATATTGTAACAATTAACACTAAGTTTAATATATTTACGTTCCCAAAATCCACAAAATATTTCAGACTTCAAAACTAACTTTAAACTTTATGAGACTCCGTCAAAACATGACAGACAATGTAAAACCTGGTAGATCAACTCACAGTAAACGGTGATTCGAAACTTAAATTGTGAAAGTTATTTATGTTTTTCTAATAATATTAAAATAAGCATAAAAACTAAGCACGATTTGATGACAAATAAACATCAGCCTGTACATTCATGGACTCATTTTAGAGAAAGTAATTGTTCATATTGTACATTGGTGTTTATAATAAAAATATGTGCCTATTCATAAATACTTAAAACCGGTTTCATATTAGATGTAGAACGACTGCACTTAATCGCGTATTGTTTTAATATTACACCTTCATGGCGCAGGGGCGAGTAGCTTGTAGTGAAACGAGATGCCTCGGGTTCGATTCCAGCATCGAGACCTAATAAAATAAAAAAATAAAAACATAAAATCAGTATTTTTTCGGGTGTAGGTGTAGTGAGAAGTATTAATTAGTTTCAGATGGCTTTGAATCATGATTTATATTTACTATGTGTGTGATTGTTAACAACAATAGTACTTTTTTGTTTAAAATACCCTATTCTATATGATTTGTAGAGTAGCGCTGTAGATAACTGTGTCTACAGAAGGGAGGAACTGCCTCGATCGGTTTGATATAATTGTCTCACAGAAAACCGACGTAAAGTTGCAGCAATGTTTGGTAAGATTTCTCGTGTCCCTAATCCCCCTTCTTTTTGCCAATGAATTTTTTTTCAAGTCGGCCACACCCCGAAAATTATTTAATTTCTCGAGTCTGTGTGTATGTGATGAAGAACTTTTACTATCAGGTGAACCCTCTGCTCAATTCCCACCTAACCTACTTACATAACATAACATAAACTCACGCCTGTATCCCCGAAAGGGTAGGCAGAAGCGCACTAGCAAACTAGGACACCCACATTTCGCCGAGCTTAGTTTCATCCCCAATGTGATAGGGTACGAGCCTATCGCCATATCGGGCACAAATTCCGGACTTCGCGCTGATATGGAAAAATCCAACATCACTTTGCCCGACCTGGGGATCGAACCCAAGACCGTAATACAACCACGCCACCGAGGCAGTCAGCAGCTAACTGAACCTACTTACTAAACCTATAACAATAGACAACGTCGAGTAATATAGAGGTACATTAGGAGATTTTGCACAAATAATACTTTCATATCCCTTAACGATAATGCTAGAGTTTAAAAAGAGTTACAAAGCTTTTAAAGAAATCCCTTTTATAAGTTTATTTCTTATCTTGATTTTATATTCTTTTAAAGCTTTACTAGCGAGCTCAGTTCGTTCAACCGTCCTTTAGGTACTTTGGCCTTTACTGGGAAATTCATTTTAATTAATTGAAAGGAAATTGTTCCAACGACGGAAATAGCTTGCCATCGTGATAACTTGGATATAATATTGCTAATAATAATTTATTGATTAAAGAAAAATGAAATTCGAAGAAGATTATTAATAATAATTCCCAGTATGATATAGTATTGGTATTTGTGTCCAATAGGCATCCCCCTATATCATATCCCCTATCATCTTGAATGGATGTGTTCATATTTTCTAGTTCGCCTCTACCTACCCCTTTGATGTTACAGGCTTGTGTCTATGTATGAATGAAATATCAAATAAATAACACCCAGCAGCACACACATATGTAGTCCTGACCCCACACTAAGATACTAGTCTTGTGTCGTGGGTATCAGGAACTACGAGAGACGCGCGGTCTCACAACACCCAGACCCGAAACAAAAATCTATGGGCCACACAAACATTTGTCTCGGTGCGGGGATCGAACCCGCGGCCTCTCGCTTCACAGCCGGCTACTCGCCCGCTGCGCCACGGAGGCTGTCTAATAAAAATCTATCCTCTTTTTACTTTAAAAACTAATAAAGGTTGATATTATAATAAGCTCAAGCTTTAAAGCGTGATTGATTACTGCCTCAGTGGCATGGTGGTATTTCGGTTCGACTACGGTTCTGAGGTCTCGAGTTCGATCCCCGGGTCGGGCAAAGTGATATTGGATTTTCCATATCAGCCTGGAGTCTGGAATTTGTGCCCGATATAGCGATAGGCTCGCCCCCTATCACATCAGGGACGGAACTAAGCTTGGCGAAATGTGGGTGTGCTAGTTCGCTAGTGCGCCTCTGCCTACCCCTTCGGGGATACAGGCGTGAGCCTATGTTATGTTATGAAAATAAATAAATAAATGATTATAAAACTTCATTTACTAATTAAAGACAATATGATCTTCAGAATAATTTTTTTATCGATTATTATTGATCGATAATCGACTGAGACTTAATCGATACACAAATCCTAAGATACACGAATAAGATACGTAGAGTCCATAGAGTAGACAGAGTGCTGGCAAAAAATCCGCCCACATCCGCCAGTCCGGGCAATCTCGATGAAATTGTGTAAGAGGATTAAAAGATTTATTGTATAAGCCTCTTGAAAGGAAATTTTCGGTTGTTCCCATTTTATTTATTTTGTCTGGAAGTGTGGACGTGATGTGGCATAACTTAGAGACCGTGTGTGTTGCTATTTACGTTGATTTAGACACATTAGGGTACAATGTATTCCAGCGTTTTTATTGTTTGTTGAATCTTAGGTGCTTTGTTGGGGCTAATTTGTTGCTGTTTAATAAGCTTTATATGGAAACTAATTTATTATTAGCAAGTTTATTTATTTTTACAAGTATTTCTTGTTCCAAATAAAAAAGAAAATGCTACTCACCAAAAAAAGAAAAAACATATAAAAAAATGATACTTTCCTATTACATCAAATAAAATAATAAACGAACATATTGTCACTAGCGTAGATTTAAACCATGTTTGAATATCTAAAACTAAAATTAAAAGACTTAACCATTCAAATTAAAAAGTATTATAAAATCGTGGAATAAAAAAGAAGCGTTGAATACAATTTACCTCTTTAAAGGAACACATGCTAAATACAAGCGTAAATTAAACATGGAACGCGATAACTAACGTTTTTTTCTCTTCCAGGTAAGGAGCAAATTGTACGAACGACTCGCCGCGTTCCGGTAAGATAAGTTCATATATTAAACATGCTAAGATATATCAACCGACGTTTTACGACAGTTTTACTCCACGAAAGCTATTGCGTTACTTAACTATAACAGTAAAGTTAACTGTAACTTAGTTCAGTGTGTCGTATACTGTAAGAGAATAGCCTTTATGGGTTTAAATTGTGGAGTTTATGGTAAGGAATTATTAAACGTATATGTTAAGATTTATTGATATACATGGCTTTATTTAAAATTGAGTTGCATTAAAGATATTTTTAGATCAGTATAGCAGACTTCTTATGCCTTCTAGTGGCACAGTATGACAATACAAGGGATAAATAAATACCATCCAATATTCATAGACAAAATCTTAAATAGGTTTTTATCAATCCATATTTTCTAATTTATGAAATACCGGGGAAAAATCACTTTCACAGAAATATAAAAAATGTCTATAAAACAATTTTGAGTTAATATTTGCAATTTCATAAATTTTCCTGGGACAGGATCCTTATTTTGACTCCACAATAAAATACGATCTATCTAAAATTTTGTGATGAGAAACTACAAACATTTTAGAGCTCGTAAGTAATCAATATCTAGAAATCAAATGTATCGCAGGAATCGAACCTTCCAAAGTTATTCACCTATTGCGCCTAAACCTGTCTAATGTTATATATAGAATATTTCACACAAACATCAAACCCGACTGTCGGTTGAGTAAGGTCATGGACCGAATCAAGTACCGCTCGGTCTTCGATCTCCGAAGGCCCACCGGGTTGGGAGGCCAGTGACCTTACCATCACCTCTCTCCGGTGAGATTCAGATTTCTCATAATAAATATGGGTGCGGCCACATCCTGCTAAGAGATTATTGCCAAAATCAAAAGCAGGACGAATTAGGGCCGTGAGACGATTATCCATACAAAACATCTATATGAAAATTGATGTCTGTATGAGTGTCATTTATAGTCTAGAAAGAAAGAAAGAAAGAAAAGAAATTTATTGCGATCTCTCACACAATATACAGAGATGCTATGCTAAAAGTTATACTTAAATAAACTACTAACACACATATGAGAGTGTAAAGCAAGACAGAATAAGTATAAGTATAATACATAGGCACAAGGTGCCCCATCTATGAAGTGAAATTCACTGGGAATTTTAATTTACTTCCAATTTCTGAAAGTGTGTTCAAATTAACACCCATTTGACAGAGTCCGTTCTGACACCGCTGTCAAAATACTTCAGGATTCAATGTATCTAGACTAAAAATTTTGACTTGACATAAGATTTAACCGATATTTTTGACATTGTTAATTTTTGTTGAACCGGGCGTTACCCCAGAGGGAGTTGACATCAGCCAGACAGGCTGTCGTAACAATTAAGCCAAATCTTTTCTGCAACATGCTTGAAAAAGAGCGCTGAGATAAGAGATAAGAGCAAGTAGAAAGAAAAAGCATAACATAACATAACATAAGCTCACGCCTGTATCCCCGAAGGGGTAGGCAGAGGTGCACTAGCGAACTAGAACACCCACATTTCGCCGAGCTTAGTTCCGTCCCAGATGTGATAGGGGGCGAGCCCATCGCCATATCGGGCACAAATTCCAGACTCCGGGATGATATGGAAAAATCCAATATCACTTTGCTCGACCCGGGGATCGAACCCGAGACCTCAGGACGGCAGTCATACCGAAATACAACCACGCCACGGAGGCAGTCAAAGAAAAAGCATTTAACTATTAATACGAAAATCCATAATTTCACAAAGTCTTCTAACCAAACGGCGCAATGGCATAAACTAGTACAACTAAAACTGGTCTCAACCGCTTCTAATCTAGATTTAGCTTTAAAAATATTGATCATTTCCCGTCCTAGTACATTTTAAGTGATGTATTAATTCGTCTGGCGAGCATAAGTAGTGACTTCCTCATTAATATCACTTTTTGTTTTCGTTAAACTCTCATTCGGACACGTATGGCGATTTACTGAGTTTGTTACTGTACTTCACGCTTGTTTCTTCAAGAGGTAGGCAGATTTCGAAATCAGAAAGACATACCGCCGTATGTTCATACACTAAAGATCGCCTTATGTCGTTTAAGGCCACCTTATCTGTCAAAATTGTATGGCGAAAATCAATGTAAGAAGCCGTTAAAATTGAGTAGCATTTGACCATTCGGGCGATAAAGTCGTAACTTAATGGACAAATTGGTGGTACATACTGTATCGAATTTAAGAATACTAAATTCCGAGGGCAAGAATTTAATCCAGGAGCTTGCGACAATACAGCCGGAAAGCAATTGTACAGTTTATTAACACTTTAAATATTATTTCTGAAAAAGCAAGTTAGGTGTTATCGATGACTAACACTAAGGTAAAGTATACATACGTAAGCTCACGCCTTCCCCGGGGTAGGCAGAGGCGTACTAGCGAACTAGAACACCCACATTTCGCCGAGCTTAGTTCGGTCTCAGATGTGATAGGGCCATATCGCCATATCGAGCATAAATGCCAGACTCCGGGCTGATACTGATCACCCGACCCGGGGATTGAACCCGTAACCTCATGACGGTAGTCTAATACCAATACGCCACCAATGCAATCAAGACTTAGGTAATAAAGAAGCAAAATTAAGAAGGTACTGTCATCCTACGGATTAATAAAGACCAGACTATATTTAAGTTGAGAAATACTAATCGTTTAATCAAATTTAGGGTCGTGACCCAGCCTTTGTAGTCGGGTGATATTAATTAATTTGCTGTAATAAATTATTTATAACCTACAGTTGGGTGGTGGGCGTCGGTTCGCCTTGTCGCGAGGCCGCCCGTTCGAATCCGATGATGATTAGTTATTTCTGATCTTCAATGTAGCTTTTAGACCTCGAAGTTCATCGGTATGTTAAAATTACACAAAAAACTGTTTTATAACCTTTTATAACACATAACATAACATAAGCTCACGCCTGTATCCCCGGAGGGGTTGGCAGAGGCGTACTAGCGAACTAGAACACCCACATTTCGCCGAGCTTAGTTCCGTCCCAGATGTGATAGGGGGCGAGCCTATCGCCATATCGGGCACAAATTCCAGACTCCGGGCTGATGTGGAAAAAGCCAATATCACATTGCCCGACCCGGGGATCGAACCCTAGATCTCAGAACCGCGTAGTCGTACCGAAATACCACCACGCCACCGAGGCAGTAATAACCTCTTATGTTTTTAAGAAATGCTTAACGCGATAAGCGATTTTCTTTCACTCTGAATTAAAGAAGTATCAAATTCGTTTCACACTCAAACACCACTCTAAATGTTTATAAGAAGCTAGATATTAGAAAGAGTTTGTAATAAATACATTCTTTATACCGTTTATAATATGCATACACCGATTATGATGTAGTTATAATCACAAGTTTAAAAACTTATCGGGCCGACTTCAAATCCGATCGTGACCAAATGTATATGGGACCATCCTTGAAATAAGCTCTATCGAACATAAAAATAATTTTGAAATCGGTCTACATTTGGCGGAAATATCGCGTAACATACATAAAAAAATACACACGAATTGAGGACCTTCTCCTTTTTGGAAGTCGGTCGAAAAATCAATACGCCATTTTTATCGGAAAGTGCCGACTCAATTGTAGAATGAAAAGTTTAATACACCACAAAAAGCAGTCCCAAATGAAAACCCCTTTCGCATAATTCCCTCAGCGAAAAAAATTATGAAGTATAATGAAGTGGTGGAAACGTAAGAACCGTCTCGCGGAACAGTTAAAATTTTACTTGGCCTAGCAAAATTTTCTGTCCGTTGCAAAATATCACTCTCCATTTTACGCGCCGTCAGGACATCTGCATACAAATTGGTCGTGATTACACGTTTTAGAAAATATTTGAAATGGTAATATTTTGGCTAAATATATAAAATTATTTCATGCCTAATAGAACGTGAGTCGAAGGTCTTTACCGTTGAAAGCATCGTAAAGATTTTCAGCCAATTATTATCTTTCAGTCTTGTATTAATTAAATAACCGATGGTCTTAATTTTATGTTATAATTACATAATCATGTTATTATTCGTTTATCGGTATTTATTGTAGCAATCTTCTAACTTGTTATATGCTAACTTAGACCGCATTTTATGTGACGTTTATAAGGGCTCAAAAAAATATTTATCGCATTTAGATATTTTATTTCGTGTGATTTATAAAGTGGTAAATAAATGACTTACCAATAAAATGATGTGTCGATGTGCAGGAAATTTCTGAAACAAAAGATATCGTAATAATATAGCTAGAAACATTTACTAATCTACGCCAACTATACTCGATACTTAACGCAACCATTATGAAGTTATAACTTAACTGCCTCTCAATGACGAAAAACTTAAACCGAACTTGGCAACGTGAAGGCATCAAGGTGTCTTGTTCATAATGCATCGGACACCGTTGTCAAGACATTTGGCAGCCACAGCCGGGCTAATGATCCGACCGATTGTGGTGAAGTGTGCCCATAAAAATGTATGAGACTTGCCAAATAGTGGCAAAAAGGCGTTTACCTCCGAACGCCTGTTATTCCTGGCAGCGAGGAGCATCCCGCAGGCGACACTCCGAATTTCCTATTTCCACGTCTCTTAAGTTAAACGGGGGTTCTCTTGTTCTATTTGTGCTCTTCGGGCTATTTGAGTGCTGTAGATTTCGTACGGATAGAAAAAGTTGAACAAATACTAGCAAACCGGGTGCTAAAGTCTCTGATCGAAATTGTATTATTTAATGAAACACAAGCGTGATTAAATGAACATTACCAAAATTGGTCAATGGGAAATAACACTCACCCAGAGAGAGATTATTAAAGAGATTTCTGGTGGACCAATTACTCCCCCCCCCCCTTTCGCAATCCCTATTTCCCTCATTTTAGGTTGGCAACGCGACAATGATTATTTTTTCTCTGGAGTGTCTATGAACGGTGGAGATCACTTACCATCAGGTGACCCATATGCTCGTTTGCCAGTCTCTGCTATAAAAAAAAATAGATGACGTGAAATTATATCAAAAAGATCACAATAATTATGTATTATATCCACGAAATATCTTCAAAACACATTTTAATCAAATTGACAATCGATCACAAACAATAATTATCTTCAAAAGACATTGTACATCTCGCACAAGTCTTTAATATTGAAACTTGAAGTAAAACAATACTTTTGAAGTCCAACACAACGATTGAATACTCCACAAGTTCATTAATCAAAGTAATTGACAGTGGGGGTGCGCCCCCATTACTCTTGTATCGCGATAATGGAAAATATTCTATTGAAGAGGGGGTGAAATCCATTCATATTTTTAACACCTTAGAAGCTTTAATGTCGGGACTCGTTAATTTAAAGCGATAGTTTAAATTACTGGACATTTTGGTTTCACTTCAACTCATTTCTATTAGATTGGCAAACGAGCATATGGGTCACCTGACGGTAAGCGATCGCCACCGCCGATAGGTATCTACGATACCAATAGGATCGTTGGTGCATTGAAAATCATAAAGGAAGAAAGTGATTGAAAAGAAGAGTGGGATTTTGGCCATGAATGTGAGTCACTGAAGAAATCAGAACGGGTTCATTGAATCTTTAAAAAATACTTTTATATTTTTTTATTACTTAAAATAAATGTTGCTATTGTGCCAAATATTCTACAAAAAAAAGGAGTAGGACTCACAAGGTAGACAGAAATATCAGCTTAGCAGGTAGTGTTTCCTTATTATCGTTCAGATACGGAACCCCCACGGAACCCTAAGAAGTAGCAAATGGTAGATCAGCATCCCTACGTTATTAATTTCATTGGCATGTATATCTTGTCGAAGTAAATCGCTCGTGAAAATAAATTGTGAGCAAAACTTTTGTGCTTACATACAAGAGAAAGGAAGGGGAAGAAACTGGGCAACGTTGCATGTTTAGTTTTTTTCTTCTAAGACCTAATTTTCTTGGTGACTAGGTTTTTTGTTAACGCTACTTCGTAGTAACTTTCTGTTTTACGGTGTTGTCGTTTTTAGGGTTCAATAATTGTTTGTTTACTGATATTTATTATTTCTTCAACAGCTTAAGACTTAATTGTTATAATTATTATCTACTTATAAATGAAATAATCATTTATAGCTCTTTTTCATCCTCTTTCTGAGAATAAGTCTTTAACTATCTTATGTTATTAAAATATCTTTCCATATCTATATGATCTATGATGAGGCAAAAAACCTTTTTCATCTCAAAATCTAAACCTTTAAGCTGAGCCTCATAATTCTAATCCAAAACTTTGATAACTAAACCAACATCATCATCTCTTAACAAATCTCTATTCCCCGTTTCGCAATCATCTGACTCCACCGACTTTATAACAATACACATTTACGAATGTATCCCGAGATCACGCCCTGGCGCGTTCTAATCTGGCACGTAAAAGCCCCTATTAATCATTAATGAACTCGTTAATCATAAATCAGGACACACTACCCTTTATCCGGGAGTCGCACATGTTTGGTGGCACATTTTGTTTGTATTTTGATTATAGTCTTGACTTTATCTGCTTATCTCACAATTCCTGATACTTCTAATGCTTCCTTGATAAAGTGGCATACATGATGGTAGCGATCATTCGCCATTGCGCCATCTATCCTCAGGTAAAATACATCCGATTCTACATTTCGTTTCGGTACTGCAGTGTTCAATTTTAATTTAATTATTTCAAGATAACTTGTTAGAAATGACTCAAAATACCAATTTCATTTCCATTTATTTAGACTACATTGGTATTACTTTTTTTTTAAATGGACTCTTTTCTAAAGTCCATCAAATTAAGGTGGAGGATAGCATTTCTATTATCACAAATCGACGATCCTGCTGACGTGTCGCTCTCTAGCTGTGGGACCCACATCCGGGGGTGCGCCAGGAATCTTCATCTCTTAAATGGAGCAGGGGATTTATTTGACAAATTACTTTTTCGCTTTCTTGTTTATAGAGGACTGCAGGGTTGGAGGTTGACAACATTTTTACGTGATTACGACTTTTGTTTATTTATTTGCAACTGCCTTTTGGAGGCTACGCTCATTTTTCTCTGTTTCCTCATTGATTTTGTATTTACAAGGTCTTGGTTCGCCATTATTTAACATAATAATATTCTTTATTTTTCTTGTCTCTGCTTGGATTCAAGCCATCTTTCTTATTGCAGCTTAAATTACAATCATAAGTCAATCCTATATTGTTTCCAAAATCTTTAACTTAGATTATTAGACTGAACTGAATTAGATTTACTCCGTAGAATTAAATATTGAAGAATAGATGAGCTTAATAGTTATACTGAAGCAAAACTGGTATGTTAATATAGTATGAAGAAAATATAATTTATTTACACTTTTCAGTCTCCCTTTACATGGCTTTTAATATTTTTTGTAACCAACCCTATTTTAGGAAAGTTTCAGCATCAGCACAGCGATTTGTTTACCATAAACTTGGCAAGCGTCATTACGGACGGTTTTATCAACCCCCAAACTCTCGATAAAATGTTGGTCTTTCTTTTCTTGTTTACTTTACCTGTCCCTTTTTGTATCGGTAACAAAAAATATATGTTTTTACAGGTTTTGTAATGAAGTATGGTCAACGATGGTTGTAGATAAAGTTGTTTTTCGTAAGATTCGCTGTTTCGAAAATGTATTGACCTTTTATGGGACAGGAAAAACCAGAGAAACGGCTCAAGATATTATTTGTAATTTTGTTTTTATATTCTTTTTTAACTGTTTTTTGGCCCTTGACTGCCTCGGTGGCGTGGTTGTATTTAGGTACGACTACCGTCCTGAGGTCTCGGGTTCGATCCCCGGGTCGGGCAAAGTGATGTTGGATTTTTCCATATCAGCCCGGAGTCTGGAATTTGTGCCCGATATGGCGATAGGCTCGCCCCCTATCACATCTGGGACGGAACTAAGCTCGGCGAAATGTGGGTGTTCTAGTTCGCTAGTGCGCCTTTGCCTATCCCTTCGGGGATACAGGCGTGAGCTTATGTTATGTATGTTATGTTTTTTGGCCCATTGTTAAGCAATGGCTTCCACTAATTTTGTTTGAAAGATGCCATGGTCCACTCACGCCATACATACTGTGATTAACGTTATCATTGATGACTGGACCATCATCCCCCTAGCTTTCATGATGATCGTTGGTCCCAATACTTCATATCAATAAGGTTTCTTGGTCGTAGCGCCGTAGACCGGTAGGTTCTAGGTTCGAATTCCAAGTTGGGCAACGCGTTTTTTACACGGATGACTTTAGATAGAACTAAAGCCAAGTCATTTCTGCAACATGCTCCCACATTGGAGTGGGATTGGGAAAAGAGCGGGTGGAATTTGGGCCCTAGAATTTTGAAATGACTGTTTGCTTACACGTAATTACAAAATTATAACCTCAAATCCATCCTTAGCAGTTTCATATATCGCAAAAATACCAAAAATATGTTAATACATAAATTAACATACTATATTATACATTATTCACATAAATTGTGTAATTTAGTCATTATTTGAACGTAAAGTTGCGTTATGGATTGCGAAAGAGCTGCATGTACGCACTAAGGCCTCTTTTCGCTTGCGCCCACGCAGGTCTCGGCTACAAGGCTGTTGTGTCAGTGAGGAGGGTCGTCAAGCGATTATGACCCTTGTTTCGCACTGATAGTGTGTAAATTATATTGCATTAGGAAAATTTTAATAAAACGGTTTTCCATTTGTAGTGTTGTTGGTTTATACATTAATTGGGCAGTAACTATGAATAAGGTTTTGATTTTTTATCTTTTTTCTGGAATATTTTTTGTTTCAAATAATCATTAATTTACTTAGTAGAGGGCCGTATTTTTGGTATATGGGCTGTGAATCGGAAGGTCCTGTGTTCGATTCCCAGGTCGGGCTGCGTGTTTTTCTAACGAGTTTTGCCCCGGACTGGATCACCCAGAGGTAGTCGAGGCAGGTAGCTGGTTATAAAAAGTAAACATGCTTTTGCGCCGACCCCACATTAAGGTGGGATAAGGGCAAGAAGAAGAATAATTCTTCGTAAAACGAACTAAAAAAAAAATCTAAAAGTTAAATGTTTATAAACCATTAATTGGGCCATCAGAAATCTCATTCACCGAACAAAACGCGACACCGAGCTCCCACTTTACGTCAGTTTCTGTGAGACAGTGGTATCAAATCGGTCGAGCCGGCCCATTCGTACTGTAAAAACTGGCTGCAGGGTGGCTCTACCACTCTAAATTATTATCGAATCTTCATTACTTTCAGCAGTGGCGTTCAGTCTAGACAGACAAAGACACAATGGCTCCCCTGTGGTGTACCCTTTTTTGTCTTCCCCAGTTTGAATGCTTGTGCACGTCACTGGTAGACACTTGGCCTCTTGTAGATACCTATTACCAGCAATCCAGTTCTACAAGCTGTTAAAATTAATGATGATTTCCGATTCAAATAACCATTGCGATTCGGTAAATATAAACCAAAACGAAAGAAAAAACCGTACAAAGTCTGTATCATAAGATTCAAATTAAGGCAATAAATCACATAAAATATAATCGACCGGTTTCTGAAAAGGTGATCACTGACATTCAACTGCAGACCAATGGGATTGAAGAGGTAATCAAAACAATTGAGGATTCTGAATCTAAAAGCAATTTGGGTATTTGACTATGTTTGATTTTATACAAATATTTATATGTAATAGCAAATAAAACAAAGACGAAACCCTTTTGTAAAAACTGCATCGAAATTAGTTGAAAAATGAGGCAGTAATTCATATTTTAAATTCTGGCGTGGGGGCATATTGGTTATATCTTGCTATCCCTTTCCAACCCACGTACCGTTGACGCTTGACGTCGTTATACTGATACTTCTCTTTCCCGAAGTTTGACGGTTACACCAAACTTCAAAGGCTTATAACTTTTTATTTCAGATAATACTTCAATATTTCTTTCTGTTTTATATTTTAGACGACGTAAATTTATTATATAATTATTTAAAAAACATTGTCAAGTACCTAATTGTACTGCTAGCAATGAAATGAGCCGAGATTTGACATGATTAAATTTCGGCACTCGGAAACCGAGCGTAAACTAGGCCCACATTTCACCCTCTATAGAATATCCCCCTCGCCCCTAGACCCTACAAATTCATAAACAAACCTTGCCCGCGACATAAAACCGCAAGTATGGCATTAAACGTCAAATTTACCTTTGTAATGTGCATATATTAATAAAAAGAGCCATACCGTCCCACGCGTCGCTCCGAAACGTGCAATAAACTTATATATTGTAAAATTGTGGTGTGTACCTTCACGACTGGCTTTATAAGTGTGAATAGAAGTGAATTTAAGCCTGACTTTAGTAAAGAAGCTGCATTTAACATACATTTATGACTTATTTCCACTAAAAGGTTTACTGCCTCGGTGGCGTAGTGGTATTGCTTGCGCGGTACGACTAAAATCCTGAGGTCTCGGGTTCGATCTCCGGGTCGGGCAAAGCGACATTGGACTTTTCAGTATCAGCCCGGAGTCTGGAATTTATGCCCAATATTACAATGTTTTGCAGTTACCTTTATTTCTTTCAATAGCCTCGCCCCCTGTCACATCTGGGATTGAACTAAGCTCGGCGAAATGTGGGTGTTTTAGTTCGCTAATGCGCCTCTGCCTACCCCACCAGGGATATAGGCGTGATCTTATGTAATGTATATATATTTTGGTGATAATAGTATCGCCGAAATAATACGCCCAAAGCACATAGTTCACTGAGCTTTATTTTCTGCTGATCTGATAGTAATCGCAGTGCAATCCAAAAAAAATTGCAACCACTATGCCAGATTGCATAAATTCGTCTTCACACCCCGAAAAGGGAAGAAGCAAATCGAGAGGCCTGCGACAAAACAGGTGGATTGATGCAGGCACAAACACAGGGATGTTCCCTTAGACCTGCTCAATTAATCATAATTTCAGTCTTAAAATGTAACACAAGACACAAATACCAATCGCAAGGAAGACACGTGTGATTTCACGATTGGAAACTCAAAATGTTATCGCACCTTATTTTGAAGTTGTTTTGATTTCTCTACTTAAGTAGGTTGCCGCTAGACAAATGAGACGAAATTGTTGATATCTAAATATTGTAAAATCCGCAACAACTCTTATCAATCGTAATTGTAACGCTGGCCTACAAAACAAATGGATATGCGGCAAAACGCTGAATGATAAGTCGACTCTTTGAGTAAAATACATCGACCGATCAACATTTTTATTCAAATCTTTAAAAGGTCAGGTAAAAATCGTAAAAAATGTAATCAATATTTAATATTTATGTTCTTCAATCCTCCATATTTCCTCATTAAGGCCTATAACCATATACATTTAAATGCATAAATCCAAAAACATTAAACAAAATACACTGTTTCAACAATTTACACATAACTTAATCTATTTAAGTTATATCTTGACAACTTAGCAGTTGACAGGTTAATTACAGAAGCACGCACACCAAACGCGGAAGACTGCTATCATACGCACACAGGCACAAAATGCTGGCTCGTGATTGGTGGAGCTAACGGCTAACCCGCTACTGAAGTACTATTTCCCAAACTAGAACATGGAAGTGCTTGCACGCGACGCAATTCGAGATTTTATCTGTTCAATGGATGGTTATATTATTACGAAATGTTTTTTTTTTAATTTATGCTCTGTGCTGAAGGTTAGGGTAAGGTAGTTGATTTAGTATTACAGCGGAGCGGGAATAATTTTGTAACCTTAAATGGACGACTAAAATTAATGGCTAATACAAATTTAAATACATTATTAAAACGTCTGATGGCGTGATAGAAGCCCCCAGTAAGTTCAATATTTATCTTTAACTAAATTTTATCTATAACAGATTTTCATCTACCGCCATGAGGTCTTGGGTTTGATACCCGGATTGGGCAAAGTACTATTGGTATTTTATATTCAGTATCAGCCTGGAATCTGGAATCTGTGATCGAATAGGCTAGCCCCCTATCATATCTAGGACGGAAATAAGCTCGGCGAAATATGGGTGATCTAGTTCTCTAGTTCGCCTTTGTCTATCCTTCGAGAATACAGGCGTGAGACTATCTAAGTATGTAACAGATTTTAAAGAAAAATAAGCTTCCGCTAGCATTCCAAGCGTCGTCTTTGCAATTCTATTAAATAAAGTAAAGATACTAGCTACATTCAACAAACAAAAAGATGATAGCGAGTAATTCGAAAACGAAATCCGCTGAAGCTTACCTAACATGGTCATACCTAATGAGTAATGCGTGATTCATTTAATGGATCTCGTTTCCAAAATGTGGTATTTAGTTAAATAACAAGTGTTTGACCCCATTATTAGCATATAATACGGTAACTAGATAATATTATGTGCGTTCATTGTTTAAGATTTGTTAAACTTTAGTTTTACGCTTAGTTATCTTTTCGGCAAAGTTAACATCAGTAGTAACCTTTTGTGTTTTTAAATAATACATTACTTTAACAGTATCTACGATCTGTGTATAGCGTTTTTTGAATCAATGTTTTATTTGATTATCTTAAATTTCAAGAATAAACTTTGTTGAAAGTTTTTAATTATTCAAAACTGTAGCTTTTTTTGATATAACTCATTCAATATATGAAATAGTATTCAGGAAAACAAATGGATTTGGTCCTCCGAAAACAAGATTTGAAACCACTTAAAGCGTAAATACTGTAGGTCTCTTTGTTAACATTGGTGATGTAATTAAAAGTATTAAGAAAACTATTGTAAATCTTTTTGTTGAGGTATAAAAAGAACATCAAGGCGATACTAGTAGGAAGCAATGTTCTATGCAGGCAGACTCCTTTTACATGCTTATTGGCCTTTAGTGGCGCATTAACTAAGTGAAAGTGGTAACCTTTTTACTATGGTTTTTGTTCGAGGTGACCAGGAATGGACTTATAATTTATAATCAAAACCTTGTAGATATTGGTATAGGGTTTAATTTATAGTATAAGACATTTTTCTATCCAAAAATATGATATGCCTGAATTTTGGCAATAGAATTCGAATCTAGTTTTCCGCGTACTGATTACTTTTAGTTTACACGAATCGAGCTCGATTTAAATTTTATTATCAAAATTATTCATGGTCAAGATTTGTATTATCCTTAATAGGGAATATATTACTGATTTCCAGATCGACCTGTTGGAAGTGGCCATCTAGCGACTTCCTGCGAAATCTTTGGGGGAAGCCTATGTTCAGCAATGGACGTCCTATGGCTGATGATGATGATGATGATACTATTGATTGGTATTATGATAGCTCACACCCAACAATAAAAAACATAATATATTTTTACTAATCCCATATCGACACGACGATGAAGAAGAAGACTAATCCCATAAAATTTTCTTAGAAAATCACATGCAAAATCCAAAGGATAAACTAATGCACAACATTATAAACACAACCCTCCAAAATATCCGAAAAAGAATCCCATAAATGAAACACACTATCTGGCTGACAATAAAATGCCCGAGATGGTACCAATAATTCCACGTGAAGGTCCACAATGGTGTTATCGGAGCGATCTAACGAGCCAGGTCCTCGGGACCCGGTGCGCTCTAATCGCTTCTTCCACGCGACTACATCCAGTTTCACGAATCAGTTGGCTTTTTGTTAAGGAGTTGCACATTATTAGATGATTCTAACATTAATATCATCTTTAAAGATAAAGACGCCACGCCATTGTGTTTTGAAGAATTTAATATTAAGATATGGAGTGGAGCTGAGGTTACCAATAATAAGGAATAGAATATAATCAAAATCAAAACGATTATTAAACGTACATGAGAGCTTTTACACGTTATTGAAATAATAAACCACTGTTATGAGAATAAGCACCAAGAAAATAGTCTTTAAAGTTGTTTTTAAATCAAAGTATATAAATATAATTCATTCCTAGTTATGTTAATTCAACAACGTCCAGAGGATTCTAAAGTTAATCGTCATTTGTAATTACAGTCAGAAGACAGGACCAAAATAATTGTAACAAATAGCAATTTACTTAAAAATAATCTAGCAAATCATTCAAACCTTCAATGTGAATGAAACTAAGATAAAATAAGACATGCGAGCATGTGAAAACGTACTCCATTATGATATGGAATAAATTCTACAAGAAAAATAGATGTTACAAGTATGAACGTTCAAAACTCCTAGTCCGAGAACCGCTTCGTCATATGACGTGTTTTAAAATTTATCGACGGAGAAACCGAGTCGGTTAACGTTTGGGTTCCAAACGATATATCATTTCTCATTGTACCAATGTTGGGGATTTTAGGCGGTTTTACACGCGAATTTTCTTTCACGACTATTGATTATTTTATGTCTGTTAGTGCAGTATATTTCTCACTTACAATTACTAGTTTTACAGTAGCTTTTGGAAATTCAAATATCATTTGATATGTCATAAAAGAATCTTTCTCGTTTTCATTTTTCTTTCAAATTCCATGACGAGTTATTTTAATATTCTTTTTCACGCCTGCATCTCATAGAAGCTAACAAACACTACTGAGGGCCACAGACTATGATTCTGATACGCCCATATTGCCACTTCAATTTTCAAACCTTTACGTCGTCTGATGATATTCTATCTTTCTGCCTAAATAATGTGATGTCTAACAATTTCAAGGCTATGATTCTATTTATAAGCTTTTACATTCATCATGATAACACGACCCCTAATTTCCAAAAAAGGTGTTCAAATCAACATTATCTCGTTAGATTTTGACATGACTGTCAAAGCAATAAGTTTGTGAAACACCATGGATACACATAATTTCACATGAGAACTGACACTGATATTGATCAGTCTTCAAGCAACCGTGGTTTCGCTAGAATTTAATTGTTATTACAATCATGACTATAAACATTTCCTGATCCCATAATCACGCTACTAGAACAATTTATTCTTTATATTAATATTTTTTTATTGTCACCCGTTTAATAAGTTGTACATAAATTAATGTTAATATTTTCTATTAATACGGCTATTATATAGACGGCTGTTAAATAATCCGACATGTGGATTGACAGCGTAGTGCTAAAATATCTATAGTGGGATATGTTCTCGATGTATCGTAACGTTGGATAAGACGAACTAATAATTCTTCGAAGAATTTATTTAAGACGATTAATTTTCATGGAATTTTACCTGATATTTTCAATAAAATAGACATCAATTAATGTGTTAACAATAAAATGACAACATTCAAAAGTAATTTTATTTATTGTACGTTGTTCAGTCTGATTTCAAGCTGACTTAAATGTTAATATTATTTTACATTTGGGTCTAAAAATAAAATAAAAAACGACATTAATATTCGAATTATATAATATTTATCAATAGCCTATATTCACCACGTTCATTTCATGCCATCAGTTCTTATATCAAAACCTCATTATTACAAAACACCGATACTGCGATCACTCCAGCACAGAACTCAAATACAAGTTTCTACTATGTTAATAACCACCCACAGCTGAACAGCTTTCCATATACGGTACGAATTACATCTGAGCATGGTCAAATTTCGTATAAGCAGCTTGCTTTAATCGTCTTAAACGTGATACGAGTGTCGCGCCTTATTAGGATGGCGACTGATTAGCGCCTAACGTGCTCATAATTTGAGGTTAAACTTGACTTATTGGTCTTCTTTTGTTTATCTTTTAAGTTCCGTTACTTGAACCCTTTGAGTTAAGCACATACAATAATGCGATTAGAGCTATGCGTTTGATGTTTGTTTGTTTCGAAATTGTTTAAGTGTGTGAGTGCCTTATTACAGAATATGCACACGGCTTTATCCCCGAAGGGGTAGGCAGAGGCACACTAGCGAACTAGAGTGATGTGATAAGGGGCGAGCCTATCGCCCTATCGGGCACAAATTCCAGACTCCGGGCTGATATGGAAAAATCCAATATCACTTTGCTCGACCCGGGGATCGAACCCGAGACCTCAGGAGGGTAGTTGTACCAAAATACAACCACGCCACTGAGGCAGTCACAGTTATAATATCACTGCTATATATTTACGTCGCTCAATAATCTCCATAAAATAAAGAATTTAATGTTCGACGACAAATTAAACACAAATTAGATTAAAACATATCTTCCCATTATCAACTTGCCATTGACTCAAATCTTTTGATTCAGCGAACTCTCCTCAAAGAGTAAACAAAGCGTCGCATCTTCAGCTCCAGTGATACTCCTTGATCGTATACATGTCTGTGTATGATACTTGCACCCTTACAATTCTATGGTTGGCTGGCTCCCCCCTGCCCCACCCTCGAGGAAGTGGTTACCCTTGCGTCGCTTTACACGGGAGTGGATTTGGGGAAACGGAGTGAGGTCAATGTGAATTTTATTTTGATAATTTTTCTCTCTCTCTCTTTCTCTCTCTCTCGTGGTATGTCCTCTATCTCCTGTCAACTCCGCATACAGTTTCCTACATACGTTTATATGTGAAGATTTTTATAGCCCATTGGTCAAATGAAGTCATCTATCTATCTGTACTGCTAGTTGTGTACAAACAAAAAGTAATAAGCTAATCGTGAATACGGGTGGCCATAATGATGAAAAATGGCGACTATTGAAAAGCTTAGGCTCAGTGGTGGATAAATATTGACTAAAAATGGTTATTATTAAAATAATCAGGCGCCAAGTAGGGTAATGATACTTGATGTTAAGAAATCATATTTAAACGGTTATCAAAACTTTAGGGAAAGGAAAATTATTGATTTTTTAACTTATAGCTACTGTACTAATTGCATATTTTAATACCTTTATTTTGACTACAAAAAGCATTTTATACGTAAGAAATTGAATAGGCTACAAAGCTAACGTTCTCTAGATTGTTCTCTAAAGAACACAATTTAAAACTAAATTTTTACCCTCTCGACTTTCAAGTACCACTTCAACATCCTTGAGAGGTCAGCGCAGGCAAAATAATAAATATTTCTCCACAATACATAAATCACTTGAACATTTCAAACCTCGCTTTAATTTATATCGCAATGTTGGGGGTCAAAGTTCCATTATGTTCTCGATGGGTGGGGGTCGTAGCCCCCTTTAGTTCTGAGTCCACACCTGCGCAGTAAATTACCGTAATGCTCGACAAAATCAGAATATACTATTATAAAATTTCGCCTTACATTACCTTTATGAGGTTTGTTTTGGGAAAATATCGCGCGCATTATCTTTTATGCGATCGTTACATTACGCTGCGTTTGGGACGGATAGTGTGATATCTCCTTTAAACGAGTATGAGCGTCTAGTCGGTACATTTTTAAATTGCTTGTACTTAAATATAACAACATTATTGCATATTAGATTATTATGTATACTTGTAGTCTCTCCGTGAATTTTTAGCAGTATTTTTATTATTTTCGGTATTTTTATGAGACTGATTGAAGCAAATAAGGAGTGCAAAAATTTTTACAAGTGGAAATCCGTTATCCCTGCCTCCACTTATGGTAAAAAGGCGTGATTCTATGTATGATAGATGAGGATACACAAGTGATGGTTGTCTCTCATAGCCTCTTCACAGCCTCCGTGGCGCAGCGGGCGAGTAGCCGACTGTGAAGCGAGAGGCCGCGGATTTGATCCCCGCACCGAGACAAATGTTTGTATGGCCTACAGATATTTGTTTCGGGTCTGGGTGTTGTGAGACTAAAAGTCTCTCGTAGTTCCCGATACCCACGACACAAGATTCGATCTTAGTGTGGAGTTAAGACTATGTATGTGACTGTTGGGTGTTATTTATTTATTTATATTTATATAAAGTGGATCTTTGGGGGAGGCCTATATCCAGCAGTGGACGTCCTATGGTTGATAACGATGATGATGATGTCGGGCCATGTGATATTGGACTTTTCAGTATCAGCCCGAAGTCTAGAATTTGTGCCTGATATGTTAGTCTTGTCCCCATCACATCTGGGTCGGAACTAAGCTCGGCGAAATGTGGGTGTTCTATTTCGCTAGTGCGCCTCTGCTTACCCCTTCGGGATACAGACGTGAGCTTATATTTATTTAATTCACTGTATCCAGTGAATGGACGTCACAACGGAACAAGCGGGTTCCGGATACATTGTGCGAGGTCCCACCGGACTCCAGTTGTGATTACTTTCGCAAACTCATTCGTCATTTTTACCGTTCCCGAATTCGCGTTTGATATTCATAGTTTATTGTGTTTTTGTTCTTGTTAATGAATACATTATTTTATTGCTGTAAAAATACTAAAATTAGTTTTAATTCGACTACTAAATTTAAATCCATATGAACTTGGGGCGATATTTCTATGAGCTGCAATTTGCTCTTATTGTGACAACCTCCGTGGCGCAGCGGACGAGTAACCGGCTGTGACGCGAGAGGCCGCGAGTTCGATTCCCGCACCGAGATAAATGTTTGTATGGCCTACAGATATTTGTTTCGGGTCTGGGTGTTGCGAGACCAAAAGTCTCTCGTAGTTCCTGATACCCACGACATAAGACTCGATCATAGCGTGGGGTCAGGACTATGTATGTGACTGTGTGGTGTTATTTATTATTGTTACTCTTTACCTCCATTATACCTCTTTCATAAAGAAAAATGAACAAACTTACCTTCAAAATTAACCACCGTTTATATACCTACTTATGTATATTTAGAAGAACCACATGCTCCGCGATAAATCTCTATTTATGCCAAATATTGATTATAGATAGAAATGAGCTGTAGGATAAATCGAGTTTAGTTGTAATTCAAGATTAGTAATATCGCTTTACGTCGCCCTAACTACGTTTAAAGACATCATTACTCTACAAAAAACTCCTTAAAAGAAATTGGACATTAGATTCACCATTAAGAAGGCTATAATGCAATTTAATAAGCAACTTGGTTAAAAGAATCATATTAAAGCGAAGATCCCACATAAACGCGTTTATCTTTAAAATAATAAATAGATATACCTACTTATAAAGTGACATAAAAAACGTAATAATGCACAACATTATTAGCAACATGTTTACTGAAATCGTCATTTTTACCGTCCGTTACTCTGACAATGACTGTCATTTCGGCTTTCAATGACCTCGCATTTTTTTCGCGAAAAACAATTTTAAAACCTCAACGCGAGATTTCTTCTGAATGTGGCAAGGTTCTTTTTTCAATATGTATGTATATTTCTGAATTATCACAGAAATGTTTCATCGTTAATATTTATTCATAATTGTAGGTTAAATGATTATGTATTTATTCAGATTTTGAAATTTGATATTAAAAACTGTATATTTTTTGTAAAAAAAACAATAATGGGATAGGTAAAAAAATATAAGTGTAATATATCTCTTTGAATAAATATCATTATTCAAATTAAGAATAAATATATTTTCTAAAAGTTATGGAATAGAAATACGGTTAATTAAAAATGTAATTATTTCGTTAATAAATGTTAAATATTGCGCAGATTCGACTGCGTATGCGAAGCGTAAAAGGAATGAAGTACACGGAAGCGCATGGTTTTCTGGCGAAATGCGTATAAATTAAAATATCTCAATATAATCGATCATTCATACAGCACCGGGCGGTATAAACTGAATTTAAATTTCTGGATCGGAAATATTGTAAAACGTGAATTAAACGCGATGGCAACATTAAACAACTCGGAGATGGAAGAAGTTTTAAAAAGATTTTTGCAACTTTTAACTCTGTTAAAAAGCGTGTCTATAAAAAGATTGGAAATGACTTGCGAATTGCGTTTTTTTTTGTAAAAGCAAATACATTTTGGCGATTTATTTTACTGTTAAGATAGGTCAAGCGACCTATGCCGTCATACTCGGTTGACTGGTGGTCACGAATCGCAAGTAAAGCGATACAATTGGTTATTTCGGTTTTTAATACTTATGATTAGTAACGAGTAGGAATCTAATTCGGTAATTAAATATTTTGTTGCAACGTTAATTAATCTTTCTTTTTATCGCACCTTAATGTAGGGTCGGCGCACACTTTTTCAAGCATGTTGCAGAAAGGATTTGGCTTCTTTTTACGACTAGCAGCCTGGCGTCAACACCCTCTGGGGTATCCAGTCCCGGGAAAATTAAATTAGAAAATTGTCTTTTCACGATCTGGGAATCGAACCCAGGACCTCCCGGTCCACAGTGCTGCCACTGGACCAAAGAGGCGACCCAAAAATATTAATCGATATTGCAGATAAATTGATGATGTATTCATATTTATTAATTAAAATATTATGTTTACGTCATGTCCTTTATGTTGTCGCCTCCTTGGTTTAGTGGCAGCATATGGGCTGTGAACCCGGAGGTCCTGGGTTCGATGCCCAGGTCGGAAAAGCGAATTTTCTAATTTAATTTGCCCAGGACTGGATCCTACATAGGGGGTTGACGTCAGGCAGGCAGCCGGTCGTAAAAACTAATCCAAATCCTTTCTGCAACATGCTTGAAAAAGTGCGTTGCGCCGACCCCACATTAAGGTGGGATAAGGGCAGGTAGAGAAAAATATATAATGACGACTCATTATTTCCAAAATTAGCTTAAAGGCTTTCCATATGGCGGTGTCTTATGTCGTATCAACTACATATAGTATTATGAAAAATTGAATTTCATAAGCCCCACGCAAACATCTATTGATGAATTATTCAAGGAGTGAATATATTTTTTTTCGGTTAAAATCTGGGTGTTGATTTAAAATTTTGGCCGGTCATTCACCCGGGCGGCTGCGCTCGCTGTTTACCGTTAAACGGTTCTAATGACGTATTTTTGTTTCAGGTATATATTTGAGTAATTTTCAAAGCCTCGTGGGTAAGCTGAGATTCAAATCTTCTATACATGGGTATGCGCAGGATTTTTTCTCCAATATATAATATTTATATTTTAAATAATAAAAATAATAATACTAGCCTTGTAATATTACTGTCCCACTGCTGGGCACGGGCCGCCTCTACTAATGAAAGGGGTTAGGCCTTAGTCTACCACCCTGGCCTAATGCGGGTTGGTAAACTTCACATACCTTCGAAATTCCTATATATAAATATAAAATAAATTCTAAACATATTTTAAAACTTTTTGAAAAATATAACTTACATTTAATCTTTCTTCAGTAATTAGCAAAAAAAAAAAGAAAAAAAGCTAATAAAATACTTGACAAAGCTGAAATCCTTTTACAATAATCGATTACCATTTAACATGACAAACAGACAGACTGTTCAACTTACAATATGTATAGTATTCATCTCATTGTTATGCTGAGTTTTGAATACACAATGCCCGCATAAAAATCACACAAATTTATTACTTTAAATAATTACCGTATAATTAAATCTGCTTAAATTCCAAGAATTTTAACAAACCATCTCTTTTATCTCATCTTAGGTACACATCTTTATTTTTTTTCCATGCTAATATTTTTTATTTATTAGGAATAAATTAATGGTTTGAAGTGCAATTTTTAAAATAATTCAATTTATAAACATCCGTTAATGCAGAATATCAAATAATTAAAAACAATTATTGGCTATACGATTTGCGATATTTTCGTTAATTTCACAATTTTATTACAATTAATTTGAACAATTTGCATTGTCATAAAAAATAAAATAAACGTAAATATGTAAAATCATATTTCGCGTTTTTATAAACGCGCGTGTTTCGACAACGTCAAAACGCGTCGGGACCGGGTGAACGGCCCGATTATCATTGTGTTTTGTATAAAATGTGGAACAATTTTCGCTCGCCATTCCTCAAAGTGTTTTCGTCACACGTGTTGCGTCAACTGATTGATAGTCGCTCGTATGTTTTGTCTATCGTGTACGTTCGTGCGTTTGATAACGCACTCCCCTTAGTTATATTATTTAATAATACGGGTGCGAGCACGATAGCTCAGTTGGGAATGGTACGGACTGCCGAGACGAGTGTCGGAGGTTCGAGACCAACACCAAAATGGAGCATACACCTCTGACTTTTCTATGTTAAGTGTATTTTCTTTGTGAATTAACGCTTGCTATAACGGTGAAGGAAAACATCGTGAGGAAACCCGCATACCTGAGAATTTCTTCACAAGAATTCCGAAGGTATGTGAAGTCTACCAACCCGCATTAGGCCAGCGTGGTAGACTAAGGCCTAACCCCTCTCATTAGTAGAGGAGGCCCGTGACCAGCAGTGGGACAGTAATAATACAGGGCTGATATTATTATATTATTAATAATACAGGTGCGATAATACGGTCTTGCGCCCTAATACTACAACGCGACTCAGCCATGTTTCACGTGTTTAACATGAGTTTAACTTATTCAATAAATCAAGCTATGATTAAGTAAAGTATTTTGTCTTTTCATTCCAAAACTACGACGTAATAAAGAAGGGAAACAAACTAGTTTTAAAGTTAACATCACTTATACCACGGATATGTCTATAATCAAAAGAAAAACTAACTGGTTCACTGTAAGACATGGGTTTCCTATAATATAATTATAGGGATTCGGCCTTATTCTACCACACTGGCTTAATTATGGTGATTGGACTTCCCATACACTCAAAACTTATAAAAAAATCCAAATCATTTATATAAAATAAAGTGATCTAAAAACTACATTTAAAACAACAATCATAACATCAAACGAATTACATATATTTAAATAAATAACATACAAAAACGTAACAGTTTTTGCACTCGGTTACTCATAATTATTTCAAATGAATAATTATTTACATTAATTATTCGTTCCACCTTGACGTTATTACATGTAATTTGCATTGTTGCCGTGCGATATTTTCCATTTGATTTAAATAAATGGTTATAAAACGCAAAATGTTTTTTTATATAATTACGGATATATCATTTTTCGAATTATGAATTCTATGAAATTACCATAACAAAATAAAAAATCATTTGTTTAATTATTTACGGATTTCTCAAGTTTACGCGAATGTTATACATTGAAATAAAACTATTTTACGGATTCTATCACGATTTGGTTTTTTGGAAACGTCGGGAATAAAAATTAAAACCAAATCGTGATAGAATCCGTTAAAATATGTAGTTTTATTTCAAATTGTTTAATTATTATTTTATTTGTCAATTTTAATGATATCGTCAAATGAGTTATAAAAATTCTTAAGTATTATCAACAGTCGGTTCATAACGTAAACTTAATGAGCAGATTGCAGTCACTAAATCAAAACCCAAGCGGTGATGTCAAGCCGGCAGGTCAATCACCTTTAACCTCCCGTTAACGACGGCTGAACAAAAAATCATCTTTGTACTGTTTTTTCTTTTATTTCAATTAAACTGGGCAAAACGCAGTGGGCGAGTAGCCGGTTGTGAAGCGAGAGGCCGCGAGTTCGATTCCCGCATTGAGACAAATATTTGTGTGGCCCACAGATATTTGCATATAAAAACAATTAACACACTTGAATTTATGAAATTACGCGGAATGTTCGAATTTGGAAAATTAGAGATTTTAACGATTCACGCAAAGGAATAAAAATGAAATAATTGTTATCTTTGCAAAGAGCAGCAGAAATAGAAAAAGCAATCAGCGTGTATTTTTATTTTTCTATTACGCGTTACACTCTGCGTTACGATTGAATGAGTTCAAAAATGTTGGGATTAAAATAAATATGTGCGATGTAATATGAATTGAGATTCTAACACACTATTTTGTAAACACATTTTCGTAAGTGTTTTCGCTAAGAGAATTCACACGTGCCGTTTCGTTGGCTTAGTTGGAGCGTACAGCTAAGATACTGCAGGGTCATGAGTTCAAATAACTTTAGGGATTAGGAAAAGAAGATGGTCAGGTTCCCGAAAGCCTTATGCCGGCCGAACGCAAACGAAGGAATCTATAGCTGTTGCGTTCACACAAATAAACTTTCGCTGTTGTGTGAATGAAACGAACATAGATTCGTTCGCCTTCGTTCGGCCGGTGTACCCGCCATTACATATCATAAGCTCACGCCTGTATCCCCAAAGGGGTAGGCAGAGGTGCACTAGCCAACTAGAACACCCACATTTCGCCGAGCTTAGTTCCGTCAAAGATGCGATAAGAGACGAGCCTCGGATATCGGGCACAAATTCCATCCTCCGGGCTGATATTGAAAAATCCAATATCATTTTGCCCGACCCGGGGATCGAACCTGAGACTTCAGTACGGAAGTAGTACTGAAATACAACTACGCTACAAAGCAGTCTATGACAACGTATGGCAATGTCTAATGTATACTACAACACTAAATAACCTCTGCCTATCTTTTCGGGGGATGGGCGTGAACTTACGTAATGACCTCACGCGATTTGAATTCAATGACCTGTGATATAATAGTTGTTTTCGACATTTCGCTACATTTTCGCACAGTCGGTAGTCGGTACGCACTCTAACCACTGCGCCGATATTAATTCGATACAAGTTCGATGACCTCATTATCTTTGTCACGCTTTTAATGTATAGATGCGAATGTATTTCGCAGCTGTTATAGGAGTGCATGTGATAAGAGATCGCGATTTTTAACCGACTGCAAAAAAGGGGGAGGTAAACAATTCGGTTTTTTTTTTTTTATGTATGTTCCCCGATTACTCGAAGACGCCTGGGCCGATTCGAATTTTTTATTTTTATTTGAAAGGGTATATTTCTCAGGTGATCCCATTAGTACCAAGTCATGATCTGATGATGGGATCCCTGAAAAAAAATGTATAGGGACTCTGTAGGAAATAAGGTTATAGATAGAAAAAATAAAATAGCACGAAATGAATTTTTAATAGCAGTTACTTGTATATTCAAATATGATTTATGCCACAAGGAAGGTACACGTCTGTTCCGTAGCACAGTACTAGATGAAGTGACTGACATTTGGTGTACCAAGCTTTTATATAGACTTGTTTTAAACACTGTGTTGCCAGTATAAAGAATAGTAAAAAGTACAAAGATTATTTTTTGCATTTAAAAAAAGGTAAATACCAACAGACTCATAGTGTTTTATATATTTTCTAAAATTATTCAGGCATTTGCGTGCGTGAATTTGGCAGGTCGTGTAAAGTAAAATAAGGTTTTTCTATACCGTTACCATTACCGTTAGTATCAGCCCGGAGTCTGAGATTTGTGCCCAATATGGCGATAGGCTCGCCCTCTACCACATCTGGCATAGATATAAGCACGGTGAAATGTAGGTGTTCTAGATCGCTAGTTTGCTTCTACCCCTTCGGGGATACAGGTGTGAGCCTATATGCGATTGGCAGTGAAAAACTCCTAAATTCTACTAAAATTGTTTTTATTTTTATAGCAGAGACTGGCGAAAGAACAGATAGGTCATATGATGGCAAGTGATCTCCACACCCAAGACACAAAAAGATTCATGGATGTGTTGCCAACCCAAAGGAGGGAATAGAAGGGGAAGAAAAA
Source organism: Clanis bilineata (assembly GCA_036417725.1). Lineage (NCBI taxonomy): Eukaryota > Metazoa > Arthropoda > Insecta > Lepidoptera > Sphingidae > Clanis > Clanis bilineata. The sequence goes on along the minus strand of CM071155.1, from coordinate 14,574,826 downwards.
AGGATTGGGTAAGGGAGGGTGGGAAATGAGCCACCGCAAATCTCACTCACCGAACGAAACGCGACAGCAAGCTGCCTTTTCCTGTGAACTATGTTAGAATCGCTGTCGCTCATGACCCCGCCACCTCCTCCAACCTAAATCGATGAAACGGAACGATGTCGCGATTTTATACGTAATATGTCACCGGCGAAATTCGCAATTTAGACTGGCGCGAAAAAAAATTTCTTCGTCCCAATTTTTTATGGACTTTATAAAAAAAATGTCTGCGATAATGACGTGTTGGCGCGGACGAATATGTTTATTGACCTGTATGTTTTATGGCACAACTAAAAATTTGTTATACGTCGTGTTAGAGGCTCGTTCATAGAGTATCTTAGAGCGGGGTGAATAGGAATTCGCAGGTAAATATCCCTAGTGTGTTTCGGCATTAATTATCATGATATGCCGACGCCATCATTTTAAGACATATCATCGTCATTATCATCATCCTCATCAGCCATAGGACGTCCACTGCTGAACGTAGGCCTCCCCCAAAGATTTCCAGATCGACCTTTTGGAAGCGACCTATTTAAGACATATAAGTTATATAAATTATCCTACTTGTGGAATAAATTATTTTAATGGAAACATGATTGTTACTGAGTAATGACATTATAAAAACTAGTAAATTAATATACAGGTATAAAATTAAGGATAATTTGTGTCCAAAAATATTTGTTATATTTATATTATGTTTATTGTTATAACAAACTTAACACTTAAGAAATATTTTACTTTCGTCGCTTGGAAAAGAAGATATGATCAAAAGTGAGAAAAGAGAATATGACCAAATGTTGGAACATTTATAAAAATGTGTTAACAAATATAAAAATTTGTGCCCAATATGGCGATAGGCGCGCCCCCTATAACATCTGGGCGAACTAATATCGGCGAAATGTGGGTGTTCTAGTTCGCTAGTGCGCCTCTGCCTACCCTTTCGGGAACACTCGCGTAAACTGATGTTAAGGTATGTTAAATATAAAAACAAATGTAAACAAGTTAAATTGAGTTTACCAAAACTTCGGTGACTTCATATCGAAGTTTCCTACGCAAAGTAACTATCTAGATTTCTAGAAGGCCCAAATCTATATAGATTTCAGTTAATCTCTGTAGATAAAAAATCGCCCTCTAACTTACCTTTAACCAACTAACATGAAAATAAGATTATTTAATCACCATATTTAAAACATAACATTATATTAATCGATATGATATTAAGAAGTCGTTAGTTGTTAAAAAACACGGTGCCTAATGGTTATTTAATAGATAAGTGTATAATTTAATCGTTACTTAATATGACACAACTGATTTTTTAATCGATTGAGCTAAAAAGGTTATTATGTATTAAAAACCTAGTTATAAGATAGGACACACACACTTAAGCTTTTTTTTTCGAAAAGATAGGCAAAAGTGCTTTTTGCACACACTTTTCGCCGAGGTTATTTCCGTCCAAAGAGATTTAATATTACTTAGGGCGACTTGCACCACTATTACTAACCAACAGTTAGCCCTAACCTCAAGTTAAATTGAAATAAAAATATATGAAGGACATGTAATTCATTATATGTAATTAATTAAATGTCATCACATATTATCTGTAATTACATGTAGTACATTACATGTAATGAATTACATGTCCTTCATATATTTCTTTTTCAATTTAACTTGAGGTTAGGACTAACGGTAGGTTAGTAATAGTGGTGCAAGTCGCCCTTACTATAATAAAAGTGCTATCAAGCTAGTTTTTATAAAAAAAAATATCTGAAACGTTAAGAATGCCATCTACCACTTATTACAATTTACACCTTTGAATGTTTTGTGAAAGTTTTAGCATCACGTAGATAATAATTGTCTAAACATTATTATGCTGGTGTGCCCTTGTAAAAGCAGCGATAGCTTAGTTGGGAATACGTACTGCCGAGACGAGTGTCGGAGGTTCTTAACCAACCCCAAAATGGAGCATACACCTTGACTTTTCTATGTTAAGTGTGTTTTCTTTGTGAATTGTTGCTGGCCTAATTGGCACTAGGTCTATATACTGTTGAATGTATTTGGTCCAGAAGTTAGTCGATCACGTCGTTCAGTTACACGATCATGCACGCACCAGCGATTGTTAATAACTGACAGATGATTAAGTACGAAACAAATTCCTCCCAAAATAATTCACCGAATCCTCGGCCGCATATGTTAAAATAATCTTACTGTCAAAAAGTCAGACATCACGAACATTTTGTGTGTCAGAGTATTATTAAAAGGTATGCATATCCCGGTGGATAAATCAATTGATCCCGGATTACGTTTGATCCGAGTTCGATCCGCGCTTATCTGCGAACGCCAGCCGCTTGCGTCCGCTGTGACATCCATAGACAGAGTAATCCTATGACTATGTAGTTTATGGTATTACTGGATATTTAAAAAAAGTCTTGTACAGCTGAAATAAATGAAGCTTTGAGTGGTAGAGCCACGCTGTAGACAATTACGTCTACAGCACGAATGGGCCGGCTCGACCGGTTTGATACCACTGTCTCACAGAAAACCGACGTAAAGTGGCAGCTTGCTGTTGCGTTTCGTTCGGAGAGTGAGATATCCGGTAGCCCAATACGAAAGGCCTGCGACAGAATAGTCAAAAATCAAGAAGTGCAAAGTCAAAATAATAAAGATAATCGTCAGGCAGAAATGGTAGAGCCGCGCTGTAGACAGTCACGTCTACAACACGAATGGGCGAGCTCAACCGGTTTGATACCACTATCTCATAGAAAACCCACGGTCCATTCCCCCCCCCCTTCCCTTTCCCAAACCCTTTTCCCTCCCCTTCCATTCTCCCCTTTCAGGTTGGCAACGCACTCATGATTCTTCTTGTGTCTTGGGTGTCTATGGGCGGTGGAGATCATTTACCATCAGGTGACCCATCTGTGCGTTTGCCAGTCTCTGCTAAAAAATGTAAGACATCTAAGGTATGTTATGTACCTACTTAATCCCACATTGGCTGCTATCGGCATGATTCTGACGACCACTGATAAACCCATTATTTATCAGTGGTCGCTAGTTTTTTGGACTGCACTACGCTTACTATCAGGTGCAGTGTAGTCACTTTACCGGGCCGGATAAAAAAAAAACACGTAAATATAATAATACGTATTCTTATTAATATAAATGACCGACAAATATTAACAAAATTACATATTTATCGTGCAAGTAGACACGTCAATCCGATAGTGGCCTAAATAAGACTAACAAATTCATTCGTAATGGATCAAATGATACTACACTCTATTTTCATCGATATAAGAATCGTAATATATTGGCGTTGACCATAATTTCATTGATAGGCAAAACGACAGCTGGTCTGTAGATAAGGCGGTATTATATTCCTAAAAATCTAGGACATATGTCTCCTGACGATATCAAAGTGTTTGCTATATGTTTATAAGAATTGTGTACTTGATTATGTTTAAATTGATACATATTTTTATATGTAATAGCAAATAAAACTTAAAAGGATCCCTTCTGTAAAAACTGCATCGAAATTGGTTGAAAAATGAGGCCGTAATTCATATTTTAAATTCTGGACTGGGGGCATAGTAGATATCTTGCTGTTCCTTTCCAATGCACGTACCGTTATGGCTGTGACGTGATTATACTGATACATCTCTTTCCCGCAGTTTGAAGGTTACACTAAACTTCAAAGGCTTATAACTTTTTCATTTTTGAGATTATTTCAATATTTCTTTCTGTTCTATAGTTTAGACGACGTAAATTTCATACAAAATTAATTAAGAAAAGCTTAATCAAGTACCCCATTGAGATATTGATATAAATTAAATGCAGAATATCACGATTTAGCGAGCGGTCCCGATAAACGATTTCTATCCGTATGTACAGATAGATCGCAAAAATTAACCAGTAGTTATTTATTGAAAGGCGTCATGTTCGAAATTTGTTCTTATTAGCCAAGTTTTTGATCTATCTACACATTCGGATTCAGATTATGTTCTTGGGAACAGCCGTTAATTTAATTTGTTAATAATTACAGGTTTAAAAACATCAGATCTTAAGAAAATTACCTTTGGACTAATCTCTATCGGACACAAAAATAATCTTGAAATTCGGTCCACATTTGTCAGAGATACATAAAAATCAGTTCAAAATAATAATATATTTTTCTTTTTTAAGCTGTTAAAAGAACTTAAAAGTACTGACCGCGCTTTTAAGGAGCTCTTACATAATTAACGTTTTAATTATTACAAAGCTAAGTGTTTTGCTATTAATATACATTTTATCAAAAACTCAGAATAGAAATATTTAATGCATCATTTAAATTCAAAATTGAATTATAACTAATTTATAGTAAAAGATAAATGTCATCCAATTATAAAATATCACTTGTCTCGCCTTATTGGTGAGATAAAAATAATTTCAAAAAGCGCACTTGATATAGTGACATTTTAAACTAAATTAAAAAAAGACGCCAAAAAACTTTAGTGCATTTGATGATAAGCTGCTTCTTTATCTATCAATAGTTCAGTTAGGAGTAAGTGGAATGCCGCAGGTTCGACACCGACCTCAAGAATATGTACATATAACTTTTTAAGTGGTATAGTGAAGGAAAACATTGTCAGGAAATCTGAGAAATTTTCACAAGAATATCGAAGGTGTGTGAATTTTACCAACCCTCAATGTGCCAGCGTGTTAATTTAGGACATCATTCCTCTCATTCGCAAAGAAAGCTCACGCCTAAGGCCGCGGACACGAACTTAGCGGGTTCGGAACTGCGGCGGCATGGCACCGGCGCCGTGCGGGTAGCGGCGCGTTTTAACGCAAAGGCTTAAATGGATTATGGAACTGGCCTGAAAGCAGCGGTGCAGAGAGCGGCTTACGACCGGTCTAGCAGTACATTGCCGCGCCGCTCCCCGCTCCACTCTCCGCGCCGCTGCCGCCGTTTGGTTCGTGTCCGCAGCTTCACAGTTGGACTATAATATGCTGACATTGTTATTATACATACATAACATAAGCTCACGCCTGTATCCCCGAAGGGGTAGGCAGAGGCGCACCAGCCAACTAAAACACCCTCATTTCGCTGAGATTAGTTCTGTCCCAGATGTGATAGGGGGCGAGCCTATCGCCATATCGGGCATAAATTCTAGACTCCGGGCTGATACTGATAAATCTTATATCACTTTTCCCGACCCGGGGATCGAACCTGTGACCTCAGGACGGTAGTCGTACCGAAATACCACAACGCCACCGAGGCAGTATTATTTTTGATTATTATTATTATTTAAAAATACTATACAGCCCATACCAATTAATTAGCGATTTAAATGATTTTTCCAACAAAAACAATAACGCCAAAACGAACAAGACAGTTTAATCACGAAAGAAGCCACGGGCAGTCCATAAATTAAAGTAAAAATTTGAATACGAACCGTGTATCTGTATAGATTCGTTAAAGTTAAGTCTGTGCCCTGCCGGAGGCGACAGTTGGCGCCTCGTACCCCGAAGTCAATTTGTATAATGAAAACTTCGCCTTAAAAAGACGATCCAATCAAGAGTTCGCTTAGAGAAAATATTTTCTTTAAAATAGTGCTTCAATATACATTAAAAGTATTAACGTTTATTTAAGTAGTGTATCTCATTACTTTTATGGATTATGGCTTTTTATTTACATTAGAGGACATGCAATTTCTATCGTAAATATGCTTAAATTGTTGGTTCTAATATCAGATGATTTAAGTAACGAATACAAATAAGCTATGCTATTAAAATATAAAAACCAAATCATCATCATCAGCCACAGGACGTTCACTGCTGGCCACACTAGCCACACCCCAAAGATTTCCAGATTGACCTGTTGGAAGCTAACAGCGTCCAGCGACTTTCTGCGACTTTTATATTAACCAAATATTCCTACCTAACCTTTGTATGTTTGTTACTTCTTCACACTAAATTACTGGACGGATTTTGATGAAACTTTACAGTTGTATAGATTATACATCAGAATAACACATAGGCTACATTTTATCCCGGATAATAAATTTCCACGCTAACGATGTCGCGCGCAACGCCTAGTATTACATATATAAAGGCGAAAGTTTGGATGGATGGATGTTTGGTACTCAATCAAGAACAGCTGAACAAATTTGGATGAAATTTGGAACAGAGATAGATTGCAGTCTGGAATAGCACATAGGCTTATTCCTTATTTATTAAATTATCCCGAAAAAATGTAACGTCCCATGGGACATTTTTAATCAACGTCGAGACTTGAGAACGAATACGTGTAACAGATAGTATATGTACATACATAGATATACATACAATCAGATTAAAGCTAGGCGAAAATAACTCTGTAGTAAACAATTAACACCCGAAGATAAATATTTAACAACGCGATATGCACCAGTCATTCACTTCGGACAGACTGCGTTTATTTTTGTTATTTTCGCGTCTATATATAAAAAAAATCGTAAATGTTTTACGATCTTAATGCACACGATAACGAAGGTCACCGGTTCGCCGAACTCGCTGTGAGTTATATTTTCACTCTGTTTTTCTTCCTCTTACGTGATGTATTGATATATTATAGATTCAGTGAACCGTCCTTCTTTTGTTAGAGGAGATAAATAACAATAATCGTTTTACCTTTCCAGCTATATTTTATCGAGCGTGCAAATTAGATATGACTATATTCTAGAGGTATATCGCTTTTAAATGATAAATATATCGTAAATTAATTCATATTTTTTAACAATATCTCACTCCGAAGTTCATTAATGAGTTATTAATTGAGTCATTAATTTTCATTAGACATAAATCGAGAGATCAAACAAAATGTAATCACATTTAATTAATTTAATTATTTCGGTTCATTCGTCTCCATAGTTTGATATTAATTAGGAGTTCTTAGAAGTGCATGACATTCGGACAACCTTTTAAATATCATTTCGAGAATACCGTTTGAAATTAAGCGAAGAGCAAAAAATACATCTAAAGCAGTCTTCAACTTTAGTTTACAAATTAAAATTATTTTTATCTTTAATAGTTTTGGTACGTTTTTAATAAATAGCTTTTAGCTGTAGCTTCTTCTGCGATGAATAATATGGAGGTACATAAATATAAATATAATGATGAATTGTTTGAATGCACTAATCTTTGGAACTTCGGTGTATTTTTAAAATGATCTAACTATTAGAAAGAGGACTGTTTCGGTGGCGTAGTTGTATTTCGGTACGAATATCGTCCTGAGGTCTCGGGTTCAATCGCCGGGTTGGGCAGTGATATTGGATTTTTCAGTATCAACCCGGAATCTGGAATTTGTGCCTGATATGGTGATAGGCTCGTCCCCTATCACATCTGGAACGGAACTAAGCTCGGCGAAGTGTGGGTCGGACTATTTTTGAGCCATTAAATGCATATCCTACCACCAGCTATATGTACAAGAAATGTTCTAATATATCAATTTTACAATATTAATAAACAAGTTCCACTCACTTCTCAAAGAAATGAATACGTTTCATAGCAACCACGTTTAAATTGTACAATGCACAGCCATTACTGCAAAATAGTTACTTCAATGGCTCTGTTGTATAACAAACGTAATTGACAAGGGTATTACGCATAGGGCTGGGGTACGATGTAGTGAATATCGATTATCGATATTCTTAATATAAAAAAAAATCATGATGTATTTTATAGGAAATAAATAAATACACCCAACAGTCAAACATATAGTCCTGACCCCACACTAAGATCGAGCCTTGTGTCGTGGGTATCAGGAACTATGACAGACTTTCGGTCTCACAACACCCAGACCAGAAAGAAAAATCAGTGGGCAACACCGACATTTGTCTCAGTGCGGGAATCGAATCCGCGACCTCACATTTCACAGCCGGCTTCTTGACCGCTGCGCCTTTCATTAGAATCTAATGTTGATTGTCGTATTTCCAAATCAATGGGAATCTTGACAACACTTAAAAATATAATTCCATTATCCGTAGTGTTTTTTTTTTGTGTTGCGCCGACCCCATATTAAAGTGGGATAAGGACAGGTAAAAAGAAAGAACATAACTATAATAGTAATTCTGAAGCAGTATTAATCATAATAAAATCAATTTTATTTCATATCGACATTACCCACATCACTAACAACGTTACCATTCAATCAAACACTACCATTACGAAGTTCTAATATACAGAGAATTAAATTCGGACTAATGCATCCATCATTTGTTAGTTGCAAATAAATTGCAGACGAGGCGTCCGTGTCGGAGCCCTGTGTACTCAAATTATTCACTGGCGCAATCCCGGTAAAGCTCCCGGCAGACTGTCCTAGGGGTGGTTCATTTTGGGGCTTATATTCTATTGTTTTGATGGTTTTGGAAATGTTTAAATGGAATTGGACGGGAATTCGGTGTTTATTTTATTGCTTACGGACTTTTGTTGGAAAGCAACCGTTTTAATAATATCAAAAGATATTTTTATAGCAGTCGAGTGAGCAGGTGCGTCATCTGATCGACAAGAAATAGAAATCAAAGGTTTAGGACTAAATGAAATATTATCCTAATATCAATAATAAAAAATAAACCAACAACCAACATCACAATCCCAATAATAACAAAAATCAAACATATTACTTTCGCATCCGCAACCAAACACCATATTTCCATTATCCTTATTGATTTCCCGAAATTCAAGCGCACATACACAAAGGATGGCAACCCTGAGCGCCCGGAGCCTGTAATATTAAATTATAGTGCCTCAAGTAAAGCATTTTCGTAATGGAAATTTGTATCCAGACTGAACATTCTATTTGAAATATACAAGAGGAATTTGTTTTCAATATTATAAAATTCACCTTTTATAATAATGCTTTCGATAGTGATTTTGTGCTTTTGTTTACTTCTGATGCTGAGAATCTAGAGTCTGTATAAAAAAAAATATTGTATTGATTTTGGAAAATAATTTTAGAAGGTCTTTTAAACAGTTGTTACTGATTTCTAACTACGAGTACATAATTAATTAAGTATTGCATGATCGTTTCCTATTCATGTTTCCCATATGCTTTGTGATATGTATGTAGATTTTGTGCTTTTAATTCATTTACTTGCCATATCTAATTTAAATCTAAATGCCCTAATTTTAAATCATTTAGGATCAGTTTTTCTACAAGCAGTTAACTCGGTCTCATGCTCGGCCTCCCAATTACCTGCTTCCTCAATCTCACGAACGAATTACAGTATCTCTGCAATTTCACAAATAACTGTTGCAAAACCTACATTGCTAAAGAAACTATCAACATTTCACAATCTTTAATCTTATCTCTGTTTACAACACCATCATGTCAAATATACACATCCTTTTCCTTAAAAGGCTTTGTGACCTAGACTTCTATTTACCTAAAGCCCTACCTAGATGGCCCTGATTCGCCTGTGACCTTAATGTTGGGTTTATCTCATTTGAGTAAGGTTTCGATAAGAACTGGTCTGGGCCTGGTCTTAGTCAGATGAAGGCTTAACATATTCTAGCTGCGATAAATTACACAACTTTTGATTGGAAAACGTTCGCGGTACTACTTTGAATAGAACGAAATCTAAAACTTATTAGTCCTTTTATTCATCATAGGTTTGTTATATCATGTTTAGAAAAATATAAAACGAAGCGTAATATACTAGCAAATAAAGCTTTTTCTGAGAAATCTTAAACCTTAATAATCTATCATTTATAGTTTAGTTTTCTTTATTGCTTTCTTTACGTACTTACCGATCTAGATCATTTTAGCAAAATTAATGGAATGTTTCATCTTTTTGAGAACACATAATAAAGGACTTAAAACAATACTTTTAAAAACAACATTTACCTTCCGGTAACATTTTGAAACATTTAACTTGGTTAGGGAAATTAATCCTTTAATTTTAACTACTGTAGATTACACTTCGCGATGCCGTTTCGCTGTGATATCTGAGCCATTAACAAATTTTCGGCTGATGAATGTTTAATTTTTGCTTTGATCTTGCTTGAAGATTTTGCCATTAAGATTTCAAATGTAGAATTGTTGTTGATTATCACAATATTATTTAGAGACGTTTGTTTATTCAACGTTTACCGTGATAATGCGAAATGGATTAATAATTCAGTAAATATTATCATTTTCAATTTGGGTATTTTATTGCTAAAATGGCTTCAAACATTTACTTAAACTGCTCCCATTGAAGGGATTGTATGATTTTAAAAATATTTTTACAATCGTTTCAGTCTACTGAATCAAATAAATTTAAATTCAGCAAAGATACATTCCATAATAACTTTTAAAAACAGTCAAAATCCATGAAAGTCGCCAAATAAGAAACTCAAACGTTTAACTCAAATTCAACTTTTATGGATATAAAGTAGTAGCACCACTTTATTTGTTGGATACGAGTAGTGTTGCCAGACTTGTGGACCAAGTTTTTGAGATCGGTAAATATAAGACTTTAATATTAGTGTCATAATACTTTAATTCTATATGCAGCTGTGGAAGTCCTATGGTGGATGATGATGATGAATATTTTCAGAATGATATTAGTTACAAAAGTGTGAGGTAGGAGGGTGGGAAAATTTAAACACCGGCATTAAAAGCTTTACACATTAGTAGTTGAATACTTTTCATTCGTATATATACATAGGCTGTATACTGTATACTCCACAACTGGACATTATTAGTTTTAAAATAAAAATGATTGTAATTTTGATCTGTAGCCCGAGCACGAAAAACGAATGTAAATGTAAATATATTCGAGTTCGCTGCGCAGTGATGGCGTTTGGTTAATATTTCATACAAATTTCATAGACGCGCATCGAGTTCGAATACATTTACGGTTGTCAGAAATTTTCCTGCTCAGGCCGCAGATATTTTATGTGTGAACGGCTACTACGTAATTGCAAAGTTCTTTTTAAAATGGCTCAAATATTACCATTTGCTTAACACCCAGTTTATTGGATGTTGCCATGTCTGTATATCTAAATCCATAAAACAATGTGAACCAAACAACAAAAATGTCTCTACAGTCATCATTTTCTTAACTAAAATTATTAACATTTTCCTGGATTTCCGGATGCAAAGCTGGTAACCCCACTCAGTGCCAGCCGTGCCAACAGGCGCAACTTTGCCCGCACTCTGCTTCAAACACGAACCGTAATACACCGCGCTACAGAAATGTGAAATAATGCGAAACACGATGTTCATACCCAACTTACTTCTGTTTGATTTTTAAACATTCTCTAGGTTTCATGTGTTTGTAAAGTTTGCCGTTTCATTTCCCCTTGTTTATGTTTGTATAAATTGTAGTTAATATTATTTTTGTTTATCTGTTTCTGTAGTAGCCAGTTACTCTTTATTATCACGTTTCCCCCAGCTGTCCTTTTCCCTCTTCAATTTGGGATTGGTGCAACATACTTTTTAAGCATGTTAGTTTTCTTTATTATTCTTTCTTTCTATTCTGCCCTTATCCCACCAATAACACAACACACACACACACTTTTTCAAGCATGTTGCAGAAAGGATTTGGCTAAGCTTTTACAACTGGCTGCTTGTCGGACGTCAACCCCCTTGGCTGATCCAGTCCCGGGTAAATTAAATTATTAAAAATTAAATTAGAAAACTTGCTTTGCCCGACCTGGGAATCGAATCCACGACCTCCCGGTCTACAGTCCGTATACGCTGCCACTAGACCAAGGAGGCGACCGTTCGTTTTCTTTATTATTGGGTTTAATAAATTAATTCAAAAGTTAATGAAAAAATTCCAAGGTATAGACTAAAAGTTATCTTTTAAATATTCGGTTTCTAAAAAAGATAATTCAGATGGATTCTTTGTAATTGTTTAATTGGATACCATAAAAGCAGTTTGCCAATTTAATAATAATGGAAAACTTTAATCAACAAACCTTAAGACATAAAAATTACAAGAATCTCTAGAAATAATAACAATAGCCCTGTAATATTAATGTCCCACTGCTAGGCACGAGCCTCCTCTACTAATGAGAGGGGTTAGGCCTTAGTCTACCACGCTGGCCTAATACGGGTTGATAGACTTCACATACCTTTGAAATTCATGTGGAGAAATTCTCGGTTATGCAGGTTTCCTCACAATGTTTTCTTTCACCGTTATAGCAAGCGATAATTCACAAAGAATCTCTAACTTAATTTAATTGTTGTTATTTCTGAAGCTGTAATTCATCATCTTTCTAAATAAGCCTTCCATATAACAAACAAAAGCCTCTACATTTATCTAAAATATCTCCAAACAAGCTTCTTATTTCTGAACAAATATTTGTATCTAAATTAACATTCTAAGTTAAAATCTAGACGTCTTTCAAAATTATACAAGTGTTTACGCTCAGTACAATACAAGTATTTACATTTTAGTCAGCTCGACTTTTAAACTTTACTTACTAAAATACTAATTCTAGACTTAAGCTCATCGTTCGCCTTGTTTAATAACTTTATTGAAAATATTTCTATTGAATTCTTTGGGTCCAATTTTCATTTCGTAAAAAGTTTAATAAAGTAGTGATTGAATTATTAAAGAAAATTAAAGGTCTTTGAATGAAGAAATATTATAATTAAAGGTCCATAAAAGGATATTATTAATAGTAACTTAATTTGAAGTCCATAATTCAAAGAAATCTTTGAGCGAGGTTTTTAATGGCAGCTTTTATGTAAGGACTAGGACTATTATGGAGTAAATAAATTAGACGGTATTATGAAAAAAACTAATTATAAGCATTTCAATTGAAATTATAAAGGCAAATAACACTAGATTTCTGAAAAAGTAAAAAATTCAATCAATTTAATTTTGACATCGCTATTAAAAAAACCAGTCGCCTTGGTCTAGTCACATTGTATATATGCGATGAACCGGGAGGTCCTGGGTTCGATTCTCAGGCTTGTCGTGGTGTTTTTCACTATTTTCCCAGGACAGGATCCCTCAGACAGAGGTTGACGTCAGGTAGGTAACCAGTCGTAAAAACTAAGCCAAATCCTGGGATATACAAAAAAAAATGGGTTGGGACGATCCCTTATTTCAGTAGGATAAGGGTAGATGAATCACCTCTATAAATCGTGATGACACGAGTCACAAATTGTTTAATTAAGTCACCAAAACGCGAATGTCGGTACGTTCAGAAATCATATTAATTCCAGCCCCCCTCCCCCTTTCCAAATAATGGGATTACGTTAGGAAACAAAGTTAACTTGATCCCCCGTCATACCGCCCCGTCCCCGCTAAACATGTTACGCGTGATAAACTACCCTTAAAACTCCATTTATATGTATCTTCGTGAGGGATGCAAGATGTATGAATCATGATTTGGTGTTAATTTATTTTGATTTGATTATTGTTTGTCTTAGGGCAGTATATCTAAAATAGATGGTTAAAACATTGTTTCTTTTTGCCTGTACTTTTCCCGGCCTATTGTCAGGTTCCGCCTTCGTATTCAAACGCTTCCACTTCGTCTGGTCTTGGGTATCCTCCACAGTGAGACTACAATCATTGGGCCTCATAATCTTCCTCCAAAACGTCTAGCCAGCGCTTTTTGGTCTCTCCACGATCCAGTCCGTTCAGACTCCTGGTTAAACATTATCTAGGTAACTTCAAAAAAACACATTCAAACGTTTATACTCAAGAGTTATTTGTATGCCTTCTTGTTTTTAAAAATGGCTAAGAAATTTCGATCTAACAAGACTTCATCATCATCTGTCCTCTGCTGAACATAGGCCTCCAAAGATTTCCAGATCGATCGAGCTGACAAGACTAACCTTAAAATTAAATTCAAGGAATGAAATTAGTGACAATTTGGCTGACTGATAAATCAGCTGACTAAATTATTATCAAATTAGCTTCAACAAATTTTAATTCTCTTCTTATTTTTAGTTAAAAATCTATGTTAATTTCCATATGTACTTCTTCTTCTACCTGCCCTTATTCCACACCAACATGGGTTCTGCATAAATCAGATTTTAAGCATGTTGCAGAAAGGACTTGTCTTAGTTTTTACAACCAACTTGTGTTGGAAAAAGCGCATCGCTCGACCATAGATACGAACTTAAGACCTCCGGTCCACAATCTATACATACCGAGAAGGAGACGGGGAATATTATTATCAAACTGGCATTAGTTGCTTAATGTTTCACAACAAAACACTAACCATAATAAAAGGTGCTCACGTTCCGAAATTGGCCGAACCACGAACGCGTTTAACTATAGTTAAGTTAACGTAAACTTGGCGAATTAGCGAAACACGAACCGGCGAGATGTTTGTTTGTAAGTGACGTTAATCAGCGGCGGCGGCTGAGTTAACTATATTACAAACATTACCACTGTGCAGGGCTGTGAGAAAAATACGAAGAATTTTGGAAGAAAGAAACTTTTACTATACCTAGGAGTAACATCGTAATTTCGTAGTTATACTGTATCACTTAATTTCACATACATATTAAACACACCTGTATTCTTAAAAGAGTAAGCAAAGGCTAGAGAATTAGGACATCCACTTTTTGCTAAACTAGTTTCCATCCCAGATGTCATAGGGTCGCCCTCTATCGTCATATAAACTCCAGACTAACTAGATCAACCCAATATCACTATTACCCAACCCGAGGATCAAACCCGAGACCTAAGGACCGTAGTCGTACTACGCGCGCAATATAACCACCGAGGCAGTCGCTTAGTTTCAATTGCATGGTATTGCTATTGACTTTAACTTTAATACTACGATATTATTATCTGGGATATACATTGGCTTCCATAATATCTTCCTCCTTGTGAATATTAATAATGTGGTTGCTATGCAGTTGGGTCCGAAAATATTTGGATACCTCTTAGTAGCTACTTAGACTTCGAGTGATATTGAGTATTTGGATTTCATGATACCATGTCATCATCTGTCTGCCCTTATCCCATATTATTTGGGGTCGGCGCAACATGTCTTTTCTTTTCGATCCCTCATATCAGCCGTCATATCACCACTCACACCCTTTTTCTTCATGTCATCTATTACACAGTCCATCAATATTTTCTTGAGTCTTCCTTTATTTCTGATACCTTCTACACCCATCATTTGAATTCTACTTACAGCATTTCTTTCATCTCTTCTCATCACATGACCATTCCATTATAAACGCTCCCCTCTAATTTTTTCCGTTATTGTAGCCACTTTGAAACCTCCTCTCATGATACCATATATTATTATTAAATAGTTGAACAAAACCATTTCAAAATATAGTTTTATAATATCCTCAACACCTGTCCTTGCATCAATTCCTACCTACTAGATTAGAATCGGAGTATAATTGCTCTATTTTACTTATTACTGTCTGTACTTATATGGAATAAATTAAAAACCTCCGTTTACCTCTTTGTATTCGATATTGCCTTATTGGTTCAGTAGCAGAGTTAAAGAACTAGTAATCATAGGTTTGATTCTTCATCCAGCATTTAAATAATTAATTTGTAAATTTTGAACAAATACGCATGAGTTGTTTGAAAGTGTTTTAAATTTTCACTGACCATCATCATAATTTTCATCATTAGCCACAGAACGTCCACTGCTGACCACATATCACCCCCAAATATTTTCATACCGATCACTTAGAACATGCAAGTAAGTTTAATGAATTTATAGCAGATATATTATTTACTTCTCTATCTTTAAAGATACCATCATAATCCCTACACTTTTATTAACTCATCTTAATGAGTAAATGATCAGCTTACTCATCTGGTGCGAAGCGCCAGGCATGTCCACTTACAAACTTCAAAATATTGTAGAATCTGCAAACACTGATCTCTTTAACCATTCACTCGGCAAACTGGCATTTGAAACACACGATTCAAGCCTATCCCACATTTTGTAATAATTAGAATTTATTGTCAATCCTTGAGCGTTATTCAATTGTGTTTGAAAGTATTGAATTCGAATTGATGACCTTTGTGGCATCGTGAGTAAGTAGCGGTAACAAGATGTTTCACTGCTCTTGACTCATGTGTTCAATTTTTGTATGAAAAATAATAATGTTTTGACTAAAGAATTGTATTGCTGGCACGGTACGACTACCCTTCTGGGGTCGGGCAAAGTACTGTAGGGTTTATCTATTCAGTATCAGGCTGGAGTCTGGAATTTGTGTTCGATACGGCAATAGTCTCGCCCTCTATCACATCTGGGACGGAAATGAGCTCGGCAAAATGTGGGTGTTCTAGTTCTCTAGTACGCCTCTGCCTACCCCTTCGGGGATACAGGCGTGAGTTCATGTATGTGTATGTTAATTGTATCGAAAATTGTCTTTTATTGTAACAGTGGCATCCCTGCCACCGCTGTTTGTTTTAACATTCATAAACTTAGTTTTTATGACACGGTAACTTGAGACGAGTCTTGCCTTTAACTTGTAGCGTTCGGAGGACAGTGGCACCACCTCGGGGATTTGTAACACAACTTTAACATAACTTAAGTTATGACTTAACTACAACAAATATGAATACTGTTATGATGTTTGTCTTTGGTACTGGTAATATATTAGCTCTGAATAGTTTCTTACTCCTGGGTAATAACTCTGTGTTTGTTCCAGTTAAACTACTAAAACAATTTTGATGAAATTTGGTATAAAAAAGACTGCCGTAGGAAAGAAGATAGGCTAGATTTTATCTAAAAATAAAAGATTCGTAAAAATACACAAAAACGAATAATGAAAAAGAAACCACATCTGCCATAGATATGTGTAACACAAATAAAAATATAGATGAATTAAAAACCTTTTCCTTTAAAAGTCATCTAATAACAATAGAATATATAAGATAATATATTTCCAACAGGAAACTGCCTCTTATTGGTAATCTGGATTCAGGATAATCTGGATTTTTTTGGGAAAGCCTCAGCAGTGGACATCCTCTGACTGATGATGATGATGCAGATAAACTTTCTGAATCTTAGACTTGAGCAAATAACCTAGTGGGGTTTATATTTTTAACCCACGAAGAGACCTACTCATACCTAAATTCGAAGGTGAAACCTAGTGAATATATTTGAACAGTAATCGGCAAGTTATTACGAACTGCCACACGTCTTGACACGACGAGTTTAAGGTCATTATCGATTCTAGTGATGTAACTCCTAAGCATTCGCATTCTGCCTTCGCACATGTCATATCGAATTCGCGATGCATCGTCACAATCGGTTATTTTGCGATTAATGTTTTATTAAAAACAAGGATTTTGCTTTAACCTGTTTAAAAAAGTGGAGGCTTTCAATTCGTCTGTGTTGTTATGGACCAAGATAGATTAGATAAGACTTTTTATGTCGTCGTATTAACATTTTTGCGGTCTTGTGACGAGTTACCATAGAAGTTACTCAATATAAACTAATGCATTTGGAGTTATAAAAATAACTGTGTTAGCAATTATTTAGAATTTACGAAAGCCCAAATTTCATTTTCCAATTCCAATCTATTTTCTTATATTTCACAGTAGGCAGCAGCTTGGCATTGCCATGACATTACCGACATTCGTCAACTATGGTAATCACTTACCATCAAGTGGGCCATCTATCTACATTCGAAAGCTAATATAAAAGCGTTACAATATTATAACGTATTTCATCATTATCATCATCAGCCGCAGGACTTCCACTGCTGACCATGGTCCTATCAATTTCATTAAAGTTTTTACTTATATATAAATAAAATATAATGTTTTTTATGTATGATTTATTCAAAGGTCATAATTATGAATGCTGCTCTACTTGTGGTCTAAGTAGACCAGATAAGTTTTTCCTCGTTTATCGACACTTCATTGAATTTTAAATTAATTTCATTGCTTTTATTAACACCACAATAATTCTGTGTAATAATCATAAATAATTGCACAGGTGCTTGCTCGTGAAACTACACAAAAACTTAAGTAATAATAGTTGCATTACTTGTTGTAATATAGTTCTTATAATTTAAATGTATCTCTTCTATTTAAGATAAGTTCTTTAAGATAAGTTCTTTAAGATAAGTTATTTAAGATAAGATAAAAAACTATCAACTACTAGCTAACGTTAGCGATATTCTAAATTTTGTAGAATATCGCTAACGTTAGCTAGTAGTTGATAGTTTTTTTGTTCACTTTCTTTCTACCTGCCCTTACCCGCCTTAATGTGGGGTCGGCGCAACACACTTTTTCAAGCATGTTGCAGAAAGGATTTGGCTACGTTTTTACGACCGGCTAGCTGCCTGACCTCAATCCCCTCTGGGGGATCCAGTCCCGGGCAAATTAAATTAGAAAATTCGCTTTGCCCGACCTGGGAATCGAATCACGACCTTCCAGTCCACACCCCACATGTGCTGCCACGAGACCAAGGAGGCGACTTACTGATACTTTTTTTGTATCCTATTAAAAATTAAAGTAAACTATTCGTCCCGTTTTAGTTAAACATCCATTTCTAATGTCTTGTCTGTCCTGACTTCTATCACATTAATAGTTTTGTTTTTATACGGTACCACCTATACGACACAAGGAAACTTTGTTTTAGTTTTAGTTTAGTTCGTGAAAAGATTAAACAGAATAGTACGACTAGTGTCATAAAACGACTGTCGAATCGTACTACATGTGCACTCTGTCAGTCTCCGCACTCGAAAAGGACGAAAAAAATTCGCATTCGCAATCAACAACACTAAAGACTGGATCCATGCGAGCCGAAGCCCAGATTCAATGAACACTACGTGGTGGGGCATAAAAAACTGGCTGTTGGCAGGCGAGTCGCGTCCCCCATGTAAAGACGTGAGCATAAGCGAATACGATATTCGCAGATGCGACTTGTGTGCAGTCTGCCTATTTCGAATCTGTCTCTGAGAGATTTAAATTTTTAATGAAAATTAATTTTAAATTTGGAATAGGATGGTATTATATTGTACGGTTTTTAATTTGCTTAAAATTAGTATGAAATATTCATTATTTGCTCAAGCATTTTACGATAAAGATATTGCGTCATTTGCCTTTTAATTTATTATTATTTAATTGCTTTTATACATTCACTTTTTGTATTTAATCACGATAGTCTTATCAATATTCTTCATATTACTTGAAAGAATTGATTCTATCTCACAATAACATGTATAAAAAGTTCCATTGCGGAAAAATACGTCTGCACTCTGCAGGCTGCACGTTTACTCTATGGCAGCCTTCAAAACGCTGTCTGCGATGGAATATATTATGTTCAGGAAATCACGCACGAGTCCAGCGCACAATTTATCATCCAGAATCATAAATTCTACCGTGTAATGATATTTTGCATCCGTTATGTTATGCGAGATTTCTTTTATGGGTCAAACGTGTGAGTTTTTGGCAAAGTATCGGCTGCTAATGCCTCATAGTTATAATTTACAATAGGATAATCTACTATGCATACAAAGCATAATAAATGACTAGGAAGTAATTTCGCCTCACACAAAAAATAACTTGCATCTTATTTTTTATTCTGTAACTAGTCTTATCACCAAAATTTATTGCCCTTACTTATAAAAATATTTAAGTGCTACTTAACTTTAAGCATAGGTTGTCCCTTCCATTTTTAAACAATGTAACGCAAGGATAAAAGTGACAGATTATTCTTAGCGAAAAGATAGGCTAAAATTTTTTTATAAGTAAAGCCCATTATGGTTAGAAAATCTGCTAGATTCTTAAAAATATTATATCATACAAATAATTAAGTAGAGACTGAAAACGGTCGAGTCAGTTGAACTTTAAGTAAGGTTATTTTTTATAGAAAACTTTTTTGATGATGTAAATGAAATAATGAAAACCCCGCTTTAGGTCAAAGTACACACGGAATTAAATATTAATTTCACTCCTTGATAAAATAAATTCAAAAGGAAACTCAAACCGAAAACGAGTAAATCATTAGAATGAAACCAGCTCTGGTGAGCCGGCGCCGTGGAGTTAAAATTAACATAAGTTACAATTGAACCGGCCCGACTGGTTTAGCACTGGGTCAAGTTAGAAACGCACTACAACCCCGGTCGCTCTCGATGACAGTTACCAATTGCTACAGCTTGACAATGTTTTACTGTACAATATCCGTGTGTCAAAGGCGCTACTACCGAGCTTATTGCTGCAAGATAACGCATTTTTTCATTTTCATAATGCATAATAATCACAAGTTTCAAAACTTAACTGTCCGACTTCCAACTTGATCCGACCGTGACCAAATTTATATGGAACCACCCTTGAAATAAGCTCTAGAGAACACAAAAAGAATTTTGAAAATCGGTCTACATTTGACGGAGATGTCGCGTAACACACAAAAAAATACCAACAAATTGAGGACCTTCACCTTTTTGCAAGTCGATCGAAAATGACTAAATATTAAAAAATACTGCTACCACTCTTTATGATATATCTGTATAGATAAAACAAAAAAATTTGTCAAAAAAGTTCTATCTCAAATACTACCTTCAGGCACCTAATCTTCCATTCATAAATTAGTAGATTGGTTATTGATAAAATGTACCGAAAATATTTAATGAGCCCCTCGGGCAGAATTAGAAATTGATAGCTAAATAATACACTATTAAAAAAGGTTGTATTAAAAATATAGTTTCATACAAAATAATGTTGTTCTTCCGTGTGTTTACAACGGTTGGTATAAGTTGTGAGATGTAGCGGAGTGATACTAGCGCCTCTGGTGGACGGATATAGTGATTACGTAGCTCAGCCTAGTTATGGTACTTCAATCGCTTTGATCTTAGGCTGAAATCTATAGAGCGAACTTAATCTGAGTCAAAGAAACTTATTTCACGTTATTTTTTACAAGAAAAACTTTGCTTAGTCTGTCAGTCTTGTAAAAATGTCTCGGATTAAGTCGAAGTTCGATTTAAAAATTCCAAATCCTCGCTAAGTTCGTTTCTTTGACTCAGACTTAGTCGAAGTTCGGTATATAGATCTCAGCTTCAATATTTCTCTACATTTATCACATCTGCATTTAAAACATTAACTAAATCGCAGGAAATTTTGCAAAACATGCATTAAAAATGCATAAACGTTCTTTCATCAAAACATATATTTTGGAAATAGGTCAACAACGTTAAGTTTGCATCTAAGAATAAAAATTACAAATATCTCGCTTATAACTAGTAGTTAAGATCGCTTCACTGCCAGTCTATCCGCCGAATGTTCATAAACTTAAGGTCGCATTATGTCGTTTAAGGCCGCCTTATCTGTCAAAATTGTATGGCGAAAATCAATGTAAGCAGCCGTTAAAGTTGAGTAGCGTTTGACCATTCGAGCGTTAATTCTTCAATTTCATTATCGACCGACTTCAAATAGAGGAGAATGTCCTCAATTCGTATGTATTTTTTTATTTATGATAGCCGATATCTCCGCCAAATATGGACCAATTTTCAAGACTGTTTTTTTGTTCAATTGTGATTATTCCAAGGGTGGGCCAAATTTGGTCACGATCAGATATTTTTTTAATTCAGTTAAACCGCAAAATCCCCAAACTTAAACCGTGTGGCGGGTCTACAATCAGCGATATAATATAAATTATTAGAACGGCCGCGGGCGGTTCTCTAAACTATATCGCTTACAAACGGCCAAGGTCACACCCATTTATAGTTATTGTACTGTTTCGAAACTTTTGAATAATACGCGCTATAAATAATATTTGCTAACGGTTTTAAACTTAGATTGATCCCGAGTTTATATTATTATTGATAGTACCAATATTAACTGAATGTTTTGAACCAAGTTGCAATGCATTTACTATTAACACATAACATAACATAAGCTCACGCCTGTATCCCCGAAGGGGTAGGCAGAGATGCACTAGCGAACTAGAACGCCCACATTTCGCCGAGCTTAGTTCCGTCCCAGATGTGATAGGGGGCGAGCCTATCGCCATATCGGGCACAAATTCCAGACTCCGGGCTGATATGGAAAAATCAAATATCACTTTGCCCGACCCGGGGATCGAACCAGAGACCTCAGAACCGTAGTCGTACGGAAATACCACCACGCCACCAAGGCAGTCAGCAGTTACTATTATTCCAGGGGGACTACTCTTTTCTTTTAGACTTTGAACCCTCTTAGGCAATCAAAATCAATTTACATTTTGTTTGAAATATAGTGTGGAAAAAAGTACATTAAAGATCGATTGATAAACATGTTCAATATAAACAAAAAATCCACGATTGGTAATTTCGCAGATGCAAGAAGTAAACAAGTTATTTGATGATATGCGATCACTACCTCCCATCAATCCTCAAAATACCCAAAGGATTTAGGATACTGATGATCTTCTGAGGACTTCTAATAATAAAGTTGATATTTTTGCATCTCCATCAGTGGCTTGAATTACCTGAGGTCACTTTCAAGACAGACCTTCGTAGGTGACCTGCCTGAATTGGCAGTTAAATCCACGAAATGTAAGATAATTGGTCTAGATTATATATTTTATCTAGAAATTACTGCCAAGTTGCTAGATCTTGAAGGTGACCAGAACAAGCTGCAGTGACTCATAAAAACACACAGTCAATACGAATTGGGTCTGGTTAATGTTTAAAAACACCGTATTATAATGTTTAAAGTAATGTATGTATGCAAATTGTTTACAGATGCAATTAAATAATTTAAATAATTTGTAAGTTACTATTTACGTCTGAGTGTTGATATTGTCTTTCATAAGCATGTTGTTGAGTGGACTTGGCTTCGTTTTCACGACCTGCTTGCTGGACCTCAACCTTCTCTGGGGGTTCAGTAGCCCGAGCACGAAAAACTAATGTAAATGTAAATGTATTCGAGTTCGCTGCGCACTGATGACGTTTGGTTAATATTTCATACAAATTTCATAGACGCGCATCGAGTTCGAATACATTTACGGTTGTCAGAAATTTTCCTGCTCAGGCCGCAGGTCCAAAATAGTAATACCGCTTTGCCCGACTTAGAACCTCCCGGTCCACAACCCAAAATGCTACCATTAGACCAAGTAGGCGATAAAATATTAGGTACATAATTTATTTTTTCTAAATCCCAATTATATAAGACACCAGGTTCCCTAAGCGGTACCGCGGGTTTGTCTTGTCATATTGTATTGAAAAACATCTGTACAAGTGCAGCCAGAGGTGAATATTAGTTAATATTTACGAACGTCGCGTTACTATGACCTCTCAGAGTGACTTTGATGCATGCGGTTCGTTGTACGTTTTTGTTGTTACGTTTTTTATTACTGATCGTCCATATATCATAGATTAAATATTTTTACAGAACCGTCAATTTTTGATACTCGTGTTTTATGTTCAACTTTTTAAAAAGTGATCAAATTTAATTTTTTTATAGTTTAAGTCGCCTACACACGGTGTTTTGCTTCCTTAATTAGTGTCTATAAAAAGTGTAAAGTGTATAAATATGGTAGAATTACGGTGTAGACAATTTTGCCTACAGAACGGTTGAGCCAGTTGGACCGGGGCATTACCCCTGTCTTTGCCCTTGTTAGGGATAGCAACGACTACATGCCTGTGAAGCGAGATGCCGCAGCTTCGATCCCTGGACCGAGACAAATGTTTGTGTGACTGACAAATAGGTATTTATTACGGATATAAGTTTTGCGAAATTAAGTCTCTTGTAATTTGTAATACCCACGACACCAGACTCGAATATTATGGGGTCGGGACTATGTGTGATATTTAATCAGCAACAATCATTTCACAATTCAAAAAAAAATTCAATATAAAAACTTCAAGGGTTAAAATTAATCTTACAATGATGATATTTATATTATTATGGGACTTATATGAATATTAAAAATGGGACCAAATTTGACGGCGACATCAGGTTAGCATACATAAAAAAACCGACGAAACCTACGTCATTTGGACCATAATCATTTTAAGCCATAAGGAAATCGAGACTTAACCTCAAAGCTCTGGTTGCCTCACTCACTAAACCAGTATAAATGTTTCGAAATCCACACAGCTGGAGCTTTATTACTGCTATTGTTGGGTTCAAGTTGACTTTATACACCTACAGACATAAGACCGTTTGTTTGTATATATTAACTGTAATTGCACTCGTAAAATAGCTGGAATACAATAATAAGTTTACTGTAACCTAATGATGTCCGATATAAATTAGAAAATTTATTTCCAATTCCAAATTGAATTTTTCTTCATTTCTTCAAAATCTTTTAGCACTGTCCGAATCAAAGGAAATTCAAAGGAATATGGATTGGGGCCTTGACGACGGGCTCCCCCTGTATATTTTAGTGTTTAATAATATTTTTTCTAATTTTTTGAACTACTTAGTGCAAAACTTTTCCCTAAAATTCTTTTTAGAGAATAAAAATAAAATAATTTTCGAATTCAGCAATAAAAGTGGATACTCCAAATAACATATCTTCAAACAAAATTAAGAAAACTGTCAGGTGAATCCACGAGCATAAACTACCATAGAACATAAACACCAAAGGTCAAGCGAAATGCCATGGCTTGGCAATATTAAGTGACATTTCATATACTTATTTAAAAAATCAAGGATTATTCATTGCCGCTTGTATGTTCACGATTCAACGTTGGTAGTGTGGGTAGAGAACAGTAAACACTCATCAATCTTTCAATAAAAATCTAATATTTTGGGATTTTATCAAATAATAATGGCATTAAAGTTCAATCCACTTCAAAATAAAAATCCTCACTTACCGTACGAAATACTGCATGTGCTACTAAGTACATTGACTGGCTTGACATTAACATTAATATAGTTATCTGATAATAATATAGGACATTAGGTATATTTATTATATTTTTATTGTAAACAGACCGACCGATCGACCAATTTAGAAAGTGTATGCCATAAATTGTATAAAAATAATCATATAATGACTAAGCTTATTGTTTGTGATATACATAGATATAAGGATTTTTGTTAGTATGGGTTTTTGCATCCTACAATGCCATTTCACCTTTTAATCATTCTTTTGGTAATTACACCTCCAGTGGTATTGAGGATGCGTGAATCCATATAAATATGATTATCAATTGTATTGACAATTTGTAAATCAAATTTTTTAAAAAAAGGAAAATAGACAAAAGAAAATAAAAAAGAAATGGTGACAATTGATGATGAAAAAAATAAGCCCGGAGTTTCTTTCTGCCTTTCTTCTTCGGGTCGTCATCCGTAGGTAGCTAGAGAAAGGCTGGTAGGTTAGCTAGGATAGGGCCTCACGCACCAATCCCAACTGCTTCCAGTATTTCCAGTCAATCCCCTGCCACCATTCCTGCCATATGCCATTCCCATACAATCCATTCCCTTACACTCTATTCCTATTTCCCCTTATCACCCTATCTCAGCCATCCCATCGTTATTATGTCCATACTTGCCTGCCTGTTGTCTAATACAAATATATAATGTAAATTATATTAATCCTAATTTAAAAATTTACTTGTGTTGACTTGTCATAAGTGCTTTTTTACATGCCTACGTGATCAATAAAGATTTTTATTTATTTATTTATTTTATTTTACTTAACTTAGTTTTCTCTAAGACAGTGGTAAGAACTCGATTGAACCAGCCCGTTTATACCGTCACCAAAAATTTCTACAGAGTCCTTCATCTTACAACAAACTACTTTTATTACTTTACTTCGTACTTTCTTTCTACCTGCCATTATCCCACCTTAAGGTAGAGTCAACAAACTTTCGTAAGCATTTTGCAGAAAGGATATGGCTTAGTTGTTATGACCAGCTGCCTGTCTGTCAACCCTCCTCTGGGGGAAAAACTTGCTAACTAATACCTCTATTTGATCCACATGACTTATCCTTCGTTAGAATCATTTTATTACAATAACCATACGTGATGTTCCATATTGTACTGAAGAGCCTTGGCCCGAATTTCTCGCTTCATGATCACAAAGGTTGAACACTTAAAATTTCATTACAGCTAAAAACAATATAAAAAATAAACCAATCTGTCTGTGCTCGAAAAACCTCCCAAGTCACGTACGAGAACGGCTTTTAGGAATTCGATTTATATTATCGTTGCCATGTTTAATTTTTACCGGTGGTGTTTGAATAACAATCAGGACGTGTTTTGATTTTGTGTGGTCTACAGGATTAATAATTTGTGATTTATCATAATTTTTGTTTAATGTTTTATAATTTATAGCTTCAAAAAGTAAGTTAGCTTCGATTGGAATAAATATTCATATTGTAGCTTTAAATGCGTTCGATTACGGTACCGAGGCAAATGTTTGTCTTGAAACATCCTGATTCATGATGGGTCACCTGATGGAACTGATCTCCATCCCCCATCTGTTATGATACTAAAAATAAACGAGGATGCGTTGTCAACATTAAGGAACGGAACATACATTCAGGAGGGAATTTGGGCCACCGCAAAATTATAGTATCAAGTAAGGATGTGTATTGCGACTGAATATATTTCATGTTCTTACAGCATTTATAACCACGTCCTTATTCATATTCAACAATTATGCCTAAGACAAAAGATTCTTATTTAAAATGAGGTCAGAATTACGCGTATTTATTGGCTATACATATTGAATACGTTACGTAACATAGCAAAATAAGACAATTTCAAAAACGTCCGCATATCAGATAAATATTGAAATCGAAAAATTGCGGAAAACAATACGTATATTGGATTTAAATTTAAATGTCTGTTGTCCCGTTGCAGTAAGTGGAGATATTCGTGCAGGAAGTGAATATAAATTACAAGCAAGCCTTGCGGAGATGGGCCACTGAGCTCCGCAGTGAAACCTCCGGGTACATTTTACTTATTTCAAATTTAAACTTTATATTGATTTTCATGTGGTATGTTTTTAAACGAAGCTTGCTGAAGTCGTGTATGATATGCATATTTGGTTGGAAGATTGTGGAGTGAAGACTTTCTTCTTATATTTTATTTAGCTAAGGTTAATTTAGGCGTCAACATAGTTTTATTACATTTAAGTGGTATAGCGTAGATATGAATCACACGGATAGCCGGCTCGACCGGTTGAATACTAGTGTCTCACAGAAAACTAACGTGAACTGGCGCTCGCTGTTGCGTTTCGTTTGATGAACCCAAATCCCCTACCCTGACCTTCTTAATGCCTATTCCTACCCTTTAAGCTAGGTCAAGTGTCTGTGTGTGTGTGTCTTTTCGAAAGTGGATATCTACCACCAGTAGAGACCAGTAGAGATGATTACCAATCAACTTACCACTATCTGCTATAAAAACATGATTATTAAGAATATATTCACCTTCACGAGAATTGAACGTAATATCAAGATTACAATACACTTTTATTCATTCCGAGCCATTATGTCACACGTAATTTCATTCAAATCAGTCCAAACTCTAAGGCAAAAGGGCTTACCAGATAATAAATGACACCTCAACGCATAAGCACAAAGGAAATTGTAGCTATATTACCATCCTTTGAAGAAAGGGACGGCTACGTGAACCTTTGTTAGTTCATACAAAGATAACAACACCTATGGGGTGTATATTACCTAAATGCCTTGTAGGTATTCTCGGAATAGGATGCTAGGTAATAATAATAATAGCCTTTTATTCAGATCTAACTTAATACATGCAAAATAACAATAAACTTATACATAATTATTATAGTCTAAAAACTAAAAAATATTCTAGCCTAGTATCTATTTCTTGTTTGTTTTCTGCAGATCGGTTTCCCTCGGCAAAGGCTTGCTCCAACTTCTTCCATTCATGTCTTTCTTAAGCCACTCTGTTCCATGTCACGCCTGCTACTTGTTCTAATATCGTCTTCCCACCTTTTCTGTAGTCTGCCTCTTTTCCTTTTTTTCTGTGGTCTGCTTCTTTTCCTTTTTGGATGCTAGTTAAAGGAGTACCTAATCTGGAGGCCGGTTTCAGACGCGCGACCTCTTGGTAATGAGTTTAATCCTCGGTATTCTATCGCTCCTATAGCTTTATTATGTGAGTAACGATACATCGAAGAAACATTTCGATTACTGCCTCGTTTGAATAATGATACGTAATATCACGTCTGTCTCCCATAGCAGGCAGATTTTTCTAAATTGCTCGTTTAGTTCATTCATTTTTCAACCGAATTCAATAAATGAGAAGCTCTTCAATTCGTCTGTATTTTTTATGTATGTTACGCTATATTTCCGCCAAATACGGACCAATTTTCAAAATTGTTTTTTAAGTCGGCCGATTTAAAGTCGGCCCGTTAAGTTTTGTCAATTTCTTATCATACATTTTCTCTGTGTGTTCAGAGCACTTCAATAACATACCTTTCTATATTTTTATACCGCATCTTTCTTTTTTAATGTGTTGGTATAGTAATGGGGACAACCATAATTTGAACTTTTTATACTTCGCTATATATTATATTACTAACTTCTCAAAAAAATAAAATTAATGTTGACAGCAATAAACGAAACTAAAAACGAAGTAATGGTTACAAATTGCATTATTTACCTGCGAGTTGCTTAGACCGTAACAGTCTGGAAATTACATATTTTCTATTACATCATAGAACTGACAAAGAATAAATAACATATTACAATATTAATGCCTTTTCTTATTTTAACTTTAGCGTTTAAAATAAGTTAACGGATTTTTTACGTTAACATTTTTTGTTATTTCAGAGATCAATTTAATTTAAGAATTGCAATATTTTTTGAATGGTTTAAGTAATTGCATTACACCAGACTGCACTGAGAGATATAAAAAAATATATTAATTTAAATCAGATAATCCATTCTTTAGCCTTGCGCTATTATATTTGAATTATCGTATTTACCAATATCAATATAAAAAGTATCTACGTTTTTTCTATCTTCTTGTATATTTGTTAAGTCAAGCTATAAAGCGACTTTAAATCCAAAACCAACGAAAAAATAACGTCCATTTCTCTAACGACGTGTGAGACTGTTTTAAAAAAGTGAGCACGTAGCATGACACACACGCAGACGGACATTTTGTAAAGATGTGTATTTCGACCCATTTTCGCTACAATCGCCTATTCATAAAACGCACGCGATTCGAATTTTAATAAACACCAACCTATATACATTTTCCTAAGTGAATTCATATGTCCCGGATTATCATAAATTAAATGCGATTACTCGTTTATCGTCACGCTATATCCTTAATGGGGCTGGCTGGGTGAATACAAACATAGTTTTTAGACGAAAATGGTCATGTTCAGATAATTTAATTTAGTTATAATTTAGTATTTTAAAGTCTGTAATACACGGTCACGTACCGTTTTGTTAATTTATTGATGTATCTTCCGTAGATGTCTGCCAAGTCGAGTCACATCAATCCTTCAGTTGCCGTAAATTTTATCTTTAACGGCACAATATTTTATTTTAAAAATCTCACTTTTATCGCTACTTTCGACTTTAACATTCCAATGAATTTGAGAAGTCACTCTTAAAATAAGTACACTTATATTACCTATACTATATTCTGTTATATTACGTAATTTAAGTAATTGGATATTATGCCTAAAGATATTTAATTATAATTTAACCATAGGGTATTTGAGGTATATTATTCATGTCATGTACTATTTTATTTAATTATTTTATTGTGATGTTTAAATTTCAACTATTTTAAACTTTTTCATAGGCACAAATCAAGCTAACGTCGATTCTACACTTCTACTCTATGCCACAAAGTGTACATATCGTTATTCACATTGAATACTGCAGACTAATTTGGGACAGCCAATTATAGGTGCGGATTATTGTTCAATTGTACAATGGACGCCAGCCTGACGATCAATTAGATATTAACTCACTGTTTATACGGTTGTAATATTTTAACGTCACATATTGAGGTCAATTTTGGTAGGCAAAGATTATGAAATTATGGTCTTATTACTTGAAGCTAAAGATGGAGGGAAGTTGATTAATTTTAGGGATTAAGCCTTAGTTAATCACTCTGGTCTAATGCAGATTGGTAGACCACAAAAACAATACAAATATTTTTTATTGTAAACAATTTTGAAATTAAAAATATCAGTAAACTTTACATACTTTCGGAATTGTGGAGAATTCTTAGACATGCAGGTTTCCTCACGAATTAAAGCGATTAGTAAACCATAACGAATATACAAATAATTTATATTATAAAATAACATACGCTCACGCCTGTATCCCCGAAGGTGTAGGCAGAGGGCGCACTAACGACCTAGTACACCCTCATTCCGCGGAGCTTAGTTCCATTCCAGATGTGATAGGGGGCGAGCCTATCGCCATATCGGGCACAAATTCCAGACTCCGAGCTGATATGGAAAAATTCAATACCACTTTGCCCGACCTGGGAATCGAACCCAAGACACAAAAATTTGAGTTGCATGCTCTTGGCGCTAATTTCGCACTTTCGTTTCAATACTCATTGGTAATTGAGCTATTGCAATTTGATATTAACAAGACTAAATTACAATTAATTGAGTCTAAACTGAAATTAATAGTTTTAAACTAACTTGCACTTTGACTGCACACCAGATAAAAGAGCTTATCACGATGCCTTAACTTACATCTGGCGCCCAACAAATTTCCTACCAACTTAATACGACACTAGATTTTCTCAATTTTCCAATTTATATTCTTACGAGGTCTGTCTCAAATTGCTTTGATAATGAGCCTTGGTTAAAAACACAGGTTGGTACACTTCACATACCTTCGAAATTCTTGTTGAGAAAATCTCAGGTATGCAGTGTTCGTCGCGATGTTTTCCGTCATCATATGTCATAGGACGTCGACTGCTGATGATTCATAATGAACACACATTTAACACGACGAAAAGAAACTGATAAACGTCGCAGGAAGTCGCTGGATGCAGGCCGCTTCCAACAGGTCGATCTGGAATTCTTTGGGGGAGGCCTATGTCCAGCAGTGGACGTCCTATAGCTTATGATGATGATGATGACATATTTATCATGGATACTTCAGAGTTGTATGCTCTTTTTTGGGGGTTGGTCTCGACCCTCCGACACTCGTACTTCTTCCAACTGGGTTATCGCTGTTCAAGCTAAAACGTAATAAATCTTTTCAACTGAAGAAAATCATCGCCTCTGACTGAAATCTTACGAATATTTACAAGTATAATTTAAAATTTAATACAATTCCAGTACTGAGGGCCGAAAGCGAATTTTGTTTCATTAACTCAAAGAGCAGAGGAAAGTTTCATCTCTATTGTAACTCATTATCCCCAGACAAAAGGCTCGGGGACTGTAAAAGCCTCATCTGCGAAGGTCTCAGTTGGCCTCACACAAAGCCTGTCGCAATCGGCAGAGGCTTTCCATCTTTTGTTTGATCAAAATGCCTCTCAAAGTGTCCGACATCTACATTTTAATATTTTCTTCGGCCTTAAAAACTTTCTTAAAAAATACAAAAGAGCCTCAATCCGGCTCAACCCGATGTTGTGGTTATTTTTTAAATTTTAATCCTCTCAGCTTAAATCTGGATTTATTTGGGGACGAGACTCCTAGTCTACAATGCTGTACATAATCTTATATGCTATATGAAGGTACAGGCAGGTTGCAAAACTTCACTTAAACTTAACGCAGCAAAGTAAAAAATAACCAAATTCTTTCTGCAACATTATTCCAGGTGGTAGAGCCACGCTGTAGACAGTAACGTTTATAGCACGGATAGGCCGGCTCGACCGGTTAGATACCACTGTCTCACAGAAAACCGACGTAAAGTGCCAGCTTGCTGTCGCGTTTCGTTCGGTGAGTTAGATTTCCGGTGGCCCATTTCCCCACTCCCTTTCCCAATCCCCTTCCCTCCCCTTCCATTCCCTCCTTTTAGGTAGGAAACGCACCCATGATTTTTTTTGTCTTGGGTGTCTATGGGCGGTGGAGATCACTTAACATCAGGTGACCCATCTGCTCGTGTGCCAATCTCTGCTATAAAAAAAAAAACATACTTAAAAAAATTAACACTGACCCCAAATCAAAGAGGATTTATGGGAAATAAAACACTTGATCCATGAACACGGATAAAACATTTCTACCCTTTCATGTGATAAGGGGTGAGTGAGTGAGTACTATTGAGTGATAGTTTTCAGTGGTATAGCCACGTTGTAGAGAGTAACGTTTCCATGAATGAATCAGCTCGACCGGTTTAATACCACTGTCTCACAGAAATCCGACGTCATGTGGGATTTCCGGTGGCCCAATTTCCTCTCTCCTTCCCAATCTCCCCATCCCCATCAATCAATCAATTGGGAATAAATTGCTATGCATTCATGATTTATTTGGTATCATGCATCTATAGGTGGAGATCACTTATCATCAGGGCACTCACCCACGTGCGCGTTTTACAGTCTGTGCTATAAAAAAATACCGGGAAGAAACCCTGTCAATTCATGCGTGATTTTTCATACATTTTTCCGTTTCGTGTACGTCTGCCGCTTCGTGCGAATTGTAATTCCATTCACGTCTAATACAGAGTAATTGCGTTTATTGAGCTAGTTTTGGTGACCTCTAGTATCTGGTTCAATGCGTGTTGTAATACTTACTTAGGTATCTTCGTTTTTACGTACAAGATAAAACTAAGTGCAATTTAAATATTTAGGCTAGTTCCAAATTCTTATAACGGAGTGTCCACTTTAAGTTTAAGTGGGAGTTGGTTGAAGGGATTTGGGCATGGTGGCCATGGTTTAAGTAGTCTTATCATATGACACTATTATTTTAGGCTAGTTTAGTCCGTTCTTAGCGTAGTAAATTATGTAAACTAGCAATTATCCATAAGTTCAAAAACGAACGTGGCTGTATTTCGGTACAACTACCGTCCTGAGGTCGTGGGTTCGATCCCCGGGTCGGGCAAAGTGATATTGGATTTTTCCATATCAGCCTGAAGTCTGAAATTTGTGCTCGATATGGCGATAGGCTCGCCCCCTATCACATCTAGGACAGAACTAAGCTCGGTGAAATGTGGGGGTTCTAGTTCGCTAGTGCACCACTGCCTACACCTTCGGGAATACAGGCGTGAGCTTATGTTTCAAATACTAAAATATAACTGCGGAAAAACAACAATTTTACAGGACCCTTTCTTATTATCCTGGCACTAGGCCAGGATCCGCTTTCTTACTTAAACGCTTCCACTTCGCCCGGTCTTCAGCATCCTCCACAGTAAGACCATTGGCTCTCAAATCATCCCCCAAAACGTCCAGCCAGCACTTTTTGGGCCGTCCACGGAAAATTTTACAGGACTTTGAAACTGTAATAGCTCTCCAGCAAAAAAAGATTGAAATGAAATCGCGTTTACATGGTAAACGATTATCATTGAATCGCCCATTCCAATTTTAAAGTCGGTTAAACATTTTGGTATTCCTTAGACCATACTTACCTACCGATCGATTGAAATAACCGGTGAGTAATTTAGGCGCTATAGAACTGCTCAATCGTAACTTTATTGCCATTGCAAACATAAACTCACGCCTTTATCGCCGAAGGAGTAGGCAGAGGCGCACTAGCGAACTAGGACACCCACATTTCGCCGAGCTTAGTTCCGTCACAGATGTGATAGGGGGTGAGCCTATCGCCATATTGGGCACAAATTCCAGACTTCGGTCTGATACTGAAAAATCCACCCCGAGGATCGAACCCGCGACTTCAGTCATATTCGTACCGCGTACGCAATACCTCAGTGCCACCGAGGCAGTCAAAGCTTAGCTAAGTCGGGCAAATAATTATTACAATGGTTCAACGAGACTTCGAGCGGAATTCTTGGGGCCCCATCGCTACATATTTGGGAGTGCCGCCAAAACAGAACATTTCCTATTTCCTCAAAGGAAGTGTTTACGGAATCATCTTTAAATACTATATACAGACTAACATATCCGGGCAGTGACCTCAGTTCGCGAAAATTCCGGGCTCGCGTCTTTAATGCGGAAGCAAATTTTGACCTTGATACCAAGACGTAGAGGTCAATTTATTTTATAGTATCCGTTCTGGTCTTAGACCCCTCCCGTTTAGGTTATTCCCCACCATTAACAATCATAATTAATTAGCACATAATATTTAATGTGAATGTGATATTGGCTTTGATGCTTAGTATATGTGAATTATCTAACAAATTGTATATTTTACAACATTTTGAGTGGTAGAGCCACGCTGTGGACAGTAACGTCTACAGCACGAATGGGCCAGTTCGACCGGTTTGATACCATTGTCTCACAGAAAACTGACGTAAAGTGGCAGCTTGCTGTCGCGTTTCGTTCGGTGAGAGATTTCCGGTGGCCCTTTTCCCCCCTTCCTTTCCCAATTCTTTTTTCCCTCCCCTTCCACCTCCTCCTTTTAGGTTGGCAACGCACCCATGATTATTTTTGTGTCTTGGGTGTCTATGGGCGGTGAAGATCACTTACCATCAGGTGACCCATCTGCTCGTTTGCCAGTTTCTGATATAAAAAAAAACATAACATAACATAAGCTCAAGCCTGTATCCCCGAAGGAGTAGGCAGAGGCGCACTAGCCAACTAGTACGCCCACATTTCGCCGATCTTAGTTCCGTCCCAGATGTGATAGGGGGCGAGCCTATCGCCAGCCAACTGTCTACAGCGCGGCTCTACCTTCTTTATAAATCTGTACCTACCCCACTAAGTTAGTACACGTGTATGGCGTTTAAGAATCCATTTAAGGAACGAATTTATACGTGTAATTATTATTGTAGTCGCGTCGTAAACATACGTTGAGTGCCGGTAGAGTTGCAGACTCGGCTCTACAAGGGCGCCCGGTTCGTTTCCTGGATAACGCCGCGCCATACCGCGCCGTGGTACGATCTAGAACGAGGAAATGTGTGATGCACTACAATTATTTACCGACGGTACTTTTGTACACTGCCTCGGTGGCGTGGTGGTATTTCGGTACGACTACGGTTCTGAAGTCTCGGGTTCGATCCCCGGGTTGGGCAAAGTGATATTGGATTTTTCCATATCAGCCCGGAGTCTGGAATTTGTGCCCGATATGGTGATAGGCTCGCCCCCATCACATCTAGGAGGGAACTAAGCTCTGCGAAATGTGGGTGTTCTAGTTCACTAGTGCACTTCTGCCTACCCCTTCGGAGATACAGGCGTAAGCTTATATTATGTTATGGTACTTTTGTACTACGTCTCTATATTAAGATATCAAGTACATATTTTGGCCTCCTTGGTCTGGGTGTGTGGGCTGTGAACCACGAGGTCTTGGGTTCGATTTCCAGGTCAAGCGAGTGGTTTTCTAACAAGATTTGCCCCGGACTGGATCTCTAGAGGAGAGTTGTAGTCGAGAATGTAGCAGTGGTAAAAAAGGTTAGCTGAATCCTTTCCGCATGCTCGAAGAAGAGTGGTGCACCGCCCCACATTGAGGTGTTGAAATTATATTTTATCTTCTTCAATATTTTCTTTTGTTTATAATATATCAGTCGCCTCCTTGGTCTAGTGGCAGCATATATGGGCTGTGGGACGGGAGGTTCGATTCCTAGGTCAGGCGAAGTAATTTTTTTTTTTTGGCCCTACAACTGGCAGCCCGACCGAGTCGGCCTACTCAGCTACACCAGTCTGTTGGGTGAACGCAAGTGCGTTACGAACCCATAAAGTTAAGTGACCTTGCTGAGGGCAACCCACTAACGCGTTACGAACCTCCGCTCAGAACGGTCACTAGAAGATGCTGAAGACATCATCGATTAGGTGTGGATGGGTAGACTTTCCATACTTTCTAAATCCTATTAGAAAATGTCTCTAACAAATATACAGAAATCTATTTCTAGCTTAAGTAGAGTCTAGAGTTCCCTTATTATCAGCTACGTCGTTGCTAAGCGGCATTAGCCTAGTTAAATCGATATCATTTTACCTCCTCACCACACTGGCCATGTGTGACCTTAAGGCCAATAGAGATAATTTCCACTTAAATGAGAGTAAAACGATGTAAGCTAATATGTATTAATTGATTTAAACCGTTGAATACTCTGCCGAAGTATTATAAGAACTTACAGAAGCATATAGACAGATATTTCATAGAAATCATGAAAGACTGCCTTGGTGGCGTAGTTGTATTTCGGTATGACTACCGTCCTGAGGTCTCGGGTTCGATCCTCGGGTCGGGCAAAGTGATATTGGATTTTTCCATATCAGCCCGGAGTCTGGAATTTGTGCCCGATATGGCGATAGGCTCGCTGCCTATCACATCTGGGATGAAACTAAGCTCGGCGAAATGTGAGTGTTCTAGTTCGCTAGTGCATCTCTGCCTACCCCTTCGGGGATACAGGCGTGAGCTTATGTTATGTTATGTTTTATTTCATAGAAGTCGTCAATCGTTCTGTAATTGGAATAGATTTCTAAGAACATTTCAATAAAATAGCGTTAAAAACCGATAAATTAACACAATTTTACTGGCGTCTAGCTATTGTTGTACAAAGAATAAAATAATCAAAAATTTACCGAACGCAATTATAATCATCGGAAAAAACACAAATAACGAAAAACATAAATTTAAAAACAGTACCGTGCAAAAATAAAAAATAATAAATTTCCTTCAAACTTGGAAACTCGTAAAAAACCCGTTTCACTTTAATTTTGTCGTGCAAATGTCATCGTTAAAAATGTAATGGCAAATTTAAGCACATTATTTTTTGTTTTAATTTTTTGTGTTTACGCTCACCTTTTGAGATGATCGAATAGGATTACAGTGTCGATGGCACTTCTTTTTTTTATACAATCAATAAAAATAGTAATAAAATCACTATATCATCCATTTACATGTTAATTAACATTATGGTTGAGATTAAAATCAGATTTTGGAAGAAGCATTATACTATAAATAAAGACGTTTTGGTTGATAAAGAAATATTAGAAACGATCAACGCCGGAACATTCTATTAATTTCATAGTGCTTATTTATAAACGACTATAAATGGAATATAAACCAATGATACATAAAAACTAAGAAATACCAAATATTTATCTTAACTAGCAGTTACGGCAGATGCTAATATAAATTCATTTGTTCTGGCCCCAATAACTGCCAATAAAATTTAATTCTTCAAAACCGTTGGAGTAAACGGACCTGTAGATCCTTAACAAAAAAAACATCTAAATGTGTATCCACGAAGGGTTCCGTAATAGGGATGAATTTATGTTGTACACGGTAAAAGAACTACATAGTTATAAAATGAGTAAAATCTCGAAACCTTCCCAAAATATCTTTTTCAAATCAATTTTCACTAAAGACACCACTAAAAGTCCTCTAAGTTTTACTATATTTGATTCTTTATGAATTTACACATCGTATTTTAAATTATAGAGGGGTAGAGGACGAAATTTTTACGAATCTGGATAGCATTATCCACTCCGCTTTTGGACAGCATTTCATAGTGCCAATCGTTTCCGAATAAATTGCTGTGAACACGAACGGACAGAAACATGAGAATAGTATAAAAGTTTTGCTATTTGGTTATGGAACCATAAAAACCAACTACCTGGCAACAGAAACGATAATTAGTCATGAACTAAAACCATTACAGATTCGTGATTAATACAGTGCCCGGGTTAGATAGTAGTCTGGCCGAAACAAATTGGTACAACAAAAAAATCTAACGATAATAATATAACATGCGTCAGAACTAAGGTTTCGCAGCGGCTTTACTGTCTATTTGTATATTGCTTAATATTTTACGATGCCTCTTTTTAGCTAAACTAAAACTAGTTTGTCCTTTTCTTCTACCGTCGCATTAGAGCGAAAAAGAGCACTTATACAAGTTAAGCAGCGCCTATTTTTCGCGAATGTTTAAAAGTTTACGTTCTTATCGATCCCATGATGTTATAGGAAAAGTCGATCTTCAAATGCAAATCCGAAAACACATTTACTATTTATCGAATCTAAAAGTCAAACATTAACTATCATAAAACAAAGTCTGCTAACGGCCGGTTTCAATAAACAATCTCAGTTCGAATGTGTAGATAGATTACAAAAATTAGCCAATAAGAACACAGTTTGAACATGACTCCGTCAAATGACATGATTTGATTGATTCATAATCGCGATCTATCTGCACTCTTAACTGAGATCGTTTATTGAAACCGGCCGTAAGACTCCATAAAAATCCTTTTGTAGAACAAAGTATGCTGATTGTATTAATGATTTTGCTCTATCATCATCATCATCATCATCAGCCATAGGACGTCCACTGCTGAACATAGGCCTCCCCCAAAGATTTCCAGATCGACCTGTTGGAAGCGGCCTGCATCCAGCGACTTTTTGCTCTATCAGTGACGAATATATCTTTATCATCACTGTAAATCATATCACGATGATATTCAACAATATTTCTATAATATTCAACACACAAACACGAAACACGGACAATATTATATGTCTACGCAGACACTGCCTACCTATTTGGCTCACCTTGAAAAAAGAGTGGGCGCAAACTGATTTAGCCTCTGGTCTGACAAACCCTTTTTTGCCCTGAATATAAATAAGATTTAGTAAAAAAAAACCCAAGTGGCACTTTTTGTTGAGAGTTAAGCGAAAGTGGGATTTAGTATACAGTTTATTTTTACTAGCTTCATCCGAAAAAAATGGCTATTTCATTCACTGAATAAGTTATTTCAATCGATGTAGTTCGGTCCCAAAGGTAGTCTAAATTTATGCCTTGTTCGGGTATCTACAAAACTAGCGATAAATTTTGGATAAATATTAGTGTACTATCTACCAAAATAATGTCTAGGTAAAGTTGGAAAAACTAACGACCATCGCATTTTAGACTCATTAAATATTGACCATGCACCAATAATTCTCCTGGTGTTTTACCAATCCCATCAGATGATTCACTTATCTCTTTAAAATTATTGAACAGAAAATGATAAAAGTTATTACATTTATATAGTTTAATAATCCATCCCTTAAGGTACATCCTAAGCTTTTGATCGTCAAAGCTTTTCGAACTTTCGAAGATACGAAGCGACTCATAGTTCCCACCACTCGTTCACCTATCCGCCGAAGCATTGCTTAACAACTGCAGTTAGCAACACGTTTGTATTATTACCAGCAACTTGGTTCATGGCTGGCGCTGTCGGTCATTCATCTGTAGTTTAAACTGGTTGTTAGGTTGAGTAAGTTTGAAGGTTCTAGGCACGACGATGGTAGCACAAACTATGGAGATCAAATTCGATCCCAGAACCTCTCGCTCCACAACCCATATATGCTGTTATTCTATACCAAAGCGTCAATTTAAAATAATGTATATACTAAAGTACATGAAAGTACTTTAGTATATACATTAAGTGACCTCTTTGGTTTAGTCGCAGTAATATATGGGCTGTGGACCGGGAGGTTCTGGGTTCGATTCCCAGGTCGGAAAAGGAGAATTTTCTAATTTAATTTTCCCGGGACTGGAATCCCCAATAGGGGGTTGACGTCACGCAGGCAGCCTGTCGTAAAAAATAAAGCCAAATCTTTTATGGAACATGCTTGAAAAGTGTATTGCGCCGGGGCATAGGGCAGGTAGAAAGAAAGACTAAAGTACATGTAACTAGCAAGCTTGTTTTTGTGATGACTAAATGCATTAAATTTTCTTTCGTTTTTTATGCCCTCAAGATATTCACGAGCCAGTGGATGTTGATATGTAGATCTAACCAGGATACGCAGAAAAAATAATGTAATCATATTTAAAAGCAATTTCCAACCAGTGTGTTACATACGACCAACCCCACACTGAACGTGACCACACGAAATACCAAATCGCGGAAGTTATTTAAACTTCGTTACCGACCTCCGGCGTCAATGTTATTGATAGCTAATCCCGAGAGGCGAGGAAAATGACACTAGGCCCATATAGGCAGAACGTCCTTAACTAACTTCCTAACGATAAACAGTTCCTATGTCCGCTAACATATCTCCATCAGAAGGTGATCGTGAAACTTGAAAAAAATGATGTGGCCTTCGCTAATAGGAATTGGTCTTGATAGGTTAATTATAGAATTTAGTAGTGCAATAGTTGTCTAGATAATGAAACAAGTTTTTGTAACATACAACATTACATATACTTACACTTGTATGAATGATGTAGGTTCAATTGTTCACTAAGGAGTTATAACTTCTAAACAAATGCTGATCTTCGAAGAATGTTACACCCGTCTTATAGACCAAAACCGGGGCCTCCCTGAATTTAAGCATGCAAATATCAATACGACAGTCATGATCGGTAGATAAACAAAACACCAAAATCATCATTCCGACCACACCGTACCAAACAACAACAGTTAGATAAAATTTTCCGCTGTATTATTATATTTTGTTTGTAATAATTTCTATGATAAGAATATCATTAGTAGTGGGGACACAGAGCCGTGGTGTGCCGGTGCGCATACTAATTCGACAAGTCTACAGTGGACGTGGCGTGCATGAAATGTTAATGGTGTAGGCAATTAAACGTATTACAATGATTTAAAATCCTTACGATAAATACTTTATTGATGATACTGGATATTTAAGAGGATACTTTCGTTTCAGCATACAAAATACCGAGATGTTCGTGATTGTAAATTTTAAATCAATTGTAAATAATATGCACTCAAACAAAATTTAACAGGAAACTTTTCTTTTGTTCACAGACCAAGAAAAACAACCCAAACCACATCAAGAGGCCGATGAACGCGTTCATGGTCTGGTCCCAGATCGAGCGCAGGAAAATATGCGAGCAGACGCCAGACATGCACAACGCCGAGATATCAAAGAATCTCGGACGAGTGTGGAAGACCCTCAATGATGAGGAGCGACAACCCTTCATCGATGAGGCGGAGAGGCTTCGGCAGCTCCATATGCGAGAATATCCCGATTACAAGTACCGGCCGCGCAAGAAGACTGCCAAGTCGGACAGGAGCGGCACGCGTACCGGCTCCGTCCAGAAGCCCAAGCGCAAGCAGCGCGCGGACTCCAACAACAACCGAGGCGTCTCCAGGCGGCGAAGACCGGCTCCAACGGTGCCGAGCGTGCCTGACACGCCCGCCCCGCCCCCGCTACCCGCGTCGCCCGCCGGTGCCCCTGACTCCCCCGAGTCTGCTTGTCTGTACGAGGAACACAACAGGCGCGAGCCGGCGGACCTCAGTGAACTGTACTCCATCACCGACCTTCTGCCGTTCCCCGACTGCGAGGTGGACCTGGAAGCCCTGACGACGGACATAGATTCGTTCGAGACCGCGTCATCATCGTCCGGCTCCCACTTCGAGTTCTCGTGCACCCCCGACGTGTCGGACATGCTGAGCGAGATCGGCGTGTCGAGCGACTGGGACCACACGTTAGCCTCGTACCTCACGTCGTCTTAGACCGGCGGAGGGCCGCCTCGGCCGCAGCGGCCGGTTCCACTGATCTCATGCGGTCGGCCCCACGGCCGGCCCACGGAGGCCGATGACGCGGCGACCGCACGCCGCCCCGCCTAGAGAGTGCCTATCCCAAATGACGTGTCGACATTTGGAATTAATGTACAAAGTTATTTAATAAGGTTCGACGTGTGTTGAGTTTCGAAGCGACCACGGTCGCCGTTCTGGTTGCGTTCTTCGTTTACGTCGAGCGACGCTCGGATGCGGGATTATCAAGGCTGTGAGTTGGGTTATCGTTCGCTTTTGTTTCTTTATCAAATTTACTTTCGACACATGAGGGGGATTCCAATGGGCACGTCTCAGACGCATGTGAAACGATCCGTCTGCTGTCCGTCGCTAGTGGCCGGGTCGTGGCCGGGTCGTGGTCGGGCCGTGGCCGGGCCGTGGCTCGCCGCGCCGCCCAAGCACCGCGTTGTCGCGTCCCTACTTTAATTAACTACGTGTACTTTTACAACTTGCTTCTAGAACATACAGTATAGTTTCGCAATCGTCATCTTCCTTTTATGTTAAAGTTCGTACTTTTAAGATCGTTTAATGATTATCTTTCGTTGATATAATTTCGATAACTGTCTTAGAATGTGCATTAGAGTGGTAGACGTTTAAGACTAGTATAATGTCACGGTTATATTGTGTTATATTTTATTGTAGGTACTTTGATGCACATGTAGATGATAGTGGACGTAATATTTACTTTTGAGAGCTTTTTTGACAATACACGCTAGCGAGGACGTAAAATAATTTGTATGAAAAATGCCAGTACCCCACGTAACCACTAAAGGCGTTCGGGTGTTTGTCATACAAAAATTTTACGGAGTCACTAACGAGAAATGTCAAAAAATCTCATGGTTGGCTTACTGAACGCCTAGTGTGAGTCGTTTTGCAGGTTTTACGTTATCGAACGCGTAAACGTTGACTGTGACTTGTATGGTTTAATACATTTTCATGTTGGCGCTGTAATAATTAACGTTAACGCGTTCGAATTGGTAGGAAGCTGACACTAGGCTCAATGATACGTTGGTTGTATTGGAGTGCGTTGTTTTGGAGCTGGCATGCTATGGCCACTACCACGTGTTCGGATCAATCGTGCGCGTCTCACGTATCCCTTTCCTTTGCTGTTCATACGAGGCTCTTCTTCGGACGGCGCGATTGCTTCCTTGTTTGCTGTTTCTTGTCTCGTGGTAGGGGTCCGTTTGTAAAGAGGTGTAAAGTTAGAATACGTATAATAATTAACGTTCGGTACGATATTATGGCACTTTTGGATCGATAAGAAGGGACACTTTCAATAATTTCTTCACGTATTTCGTCACAATGCAGACCATCTATAGATTGAATGATACATATCACGAATGCATTATTTTGCGGGACGTCGAATGTTAATATAATTGGACGGTCGAAAATTAGTTTTCATACACTATTTTGCTGTCTCACTGTGATTTACTTTAACGGATTTTCTAAATTGTAAGGTCCTAGTGGAGACTGATATAAAAAATAGATTAGTTTATAGCAACGCTAGCTTCTGTGACTTGTTTTGTTTAATTTTAAATACTGGGCATAATAATATATTGCGGACATGAAAAAATACAATCTTAATACATATTTTTGATAATGATGCTTTACTGCGGAAAATTGCTTCAAATTTTAAAATCCTGACAAT
This sequence comes from Clanis bilineata, assembly GCA_036417725.1. Classification (NCBI taxonomy): domain Eukaryota; kingdom Metazoa; phylum Arthropoda; class Insecta; order Lepidoptera; family Sphingidae; genus Clanis; species Clanis bilineata. The sequence goes on along the minus strand of CM071155.1, from coordinate 14,531,770 downwards.
GTTTCATAAAAAAACTCAAAATTTATTTGGAAAAATTATAAAAATATTAATATGTATAAGTTTGATTACAAGTTTATGTTTCGCAGTAGAGCATAATAAATCGTATTTTAAAAATCTTTCGCTATTTGTCAATTCTGTGAAAATGGTGTCAGTTAGTTTAGAGGTATACATAATATAACCTCATACATATAAGATAGTATATAAACCTTCAAAATATATGTTCTGAATGAAATTATTCGTAGTATATTATATAATTGTGTCCCAGGATCAAAGGATCCTTTGTGCTCTGATCGGCGAAAAAAGAATGCTTTACTTATAATAACTATATTCTTATAAATTATATATGTACAATAATATATCCATGTATAACATAGTACGTGTCTATAAACCCGTATATACATAGATGACTCTTAAAGTATCTTGCTCTGTAGTGTACGTATGGAAAAGAAATAAATTTGTGCCTAATAAAAATTTAATTGGAATTCTTCAAACTACATATATTTTAGTGTTGCTCAAAAATATACTTTAAGCTGGTAGCGTGTATAGATATTGGAAAAAATAATATATATTATAAGGTATAGGCCAGTCTTGCATTTCCCGCGCTGCGTAAAATCTGATGATGTACAGGGTGCTCCCAAAACGCTAGTATACGCTGTACTAAAGTATACTTCATATTGTAATTTAATGTGCCGATTAAATAAGATTGTTGTTATTGGAATTCAACTAACTTTTTTTATTATTTTGTTTAGATTTTGTTTGAATTTATAAGGTTCATTAATTTTTATTATAATTTTGAACGAAACATTTTCAAAGTCGCGTTTCTAAGCAATTATATTTCTTTCGAAGTTAATAATACGAAGTTTGCAATATTGAAATGTTTGGCCATTGTTGTACCTTAGAATTATATTAAGGCTTTAGTAAACTAATTTAGGCTTGTAATGTTAAAAAGTATACGATATTTTCGCGATATACCGACGTCGTCAGATTTTACGCGCGATCTATGCCGTATCTTCACATTTTCAAACTTTGACAATAAAATATGATTTTTTTCGCTTTTGCAAGAGTTTGGAACTTCCAAAACTTCCTTATCTCGATTCGAATGAGGTTTACGTGTTCACTGACACTTATTTTTCTGTGTTCATCGCAAAGATTGTGAACCAACGACTAAAAGCAATATTAAATCTCTATTTATAGTGAAAATAACGCTCAAATTAGTATGTTAACGTCTCTACTGCTAATAAAAATTAATACGCCATCATGGTTTTATTAGACATAAAAACGTAAAATTTAATAATCTCTTGACAATAGTGTGTACCAATATTATTCCAAACACATATATTAATATTCTAATAAGGCTAAGTAAAATGAACGCTTGTTAATATTTCACAGAGACATGTTCTGCTTTCAATATATTTTCCCAAAATACTTGTAGTCTACTTTCACTTTGACAAACAATCCGCCAATACAAGATATTCAATATTCATAACATAATAAATATTTTTATGTACCTACGTGTAATAGCGTTTCTCATCACAAGTAACATTGACTTTCGTATATACTTGTGATACTTTAGTATACTATTTTTCATATCCCGCTGTATATGAATTGTGAACAATCCCTAATTTTTATTAGCGGGGAGCAATATTATAACCCCATAATTATTTAATAAAATAACATCGAATTTAAATGTTAAAAGTAATGCTTCAAGTTGTGGCTATCAATAATTGGATTATCAGGGTTGAAAATTTTTCTTTTAGGTGTATAAATAGTATTGAACGCCTCTTTATGGATCTGTCTTATACTTTGCTAGGCTTTTTCTTCGTAGCCTATAGTGGAGCCATCTTCAAGGCTCCCTATAGAGATAAAATTGTATATATGTATGTTTATAAACAAAGTCATAAAGCGAAACTGTGAGAAAAATTAGATGTTATATTATAAGGAAAAAGTAAATATCATAGAGGACGTAGCTGTAGTATACATTGGTATATATGTATTACATTATATATGCTTACGGGATCGCTTTTGGAAGTAAGACTATCGGTGTCTATAGATTATTGGTGATGTTTATGCGCGTTTCTCTTGCTGGAATACTCAGGAGTTCCACTGTCGTTTTTGATACAAAGTATCGCCAAACAATCACCTAATTACCCAATTAGTAGTCAAGTACCCACTTGACTATATTTGATTTTAAACACATATTGATATGTAATAGCAAATAAAACAAAAAATAAACTCTTCTCTAAAACCGCATCGAAATTGGTTGATAAATGCGGCAGTAATACATATTTTACATTATGGGGTGGGGGCATATCGGATATTTTGCTATCCCTTTCCAACGCACGTACTGTTATGGCGGTGACGTGATTATACTGATACTTCTCTTTCCCGCAGTTTTAAGGTTACTTCAAACTCAAAACGCCTATAACTATTTTATTTTAGAGAATATTTCAGTATTTCTGTCTGTTCTATATTTTACCCGACGCAAATTTCATACAAAATTAATTTAAAAAAAATTGTCAAGTACCTACCCAATTGTGCTACATTAAAACTAAACCTCATGAAATCAGTGCAGTTTTCGATTCGATACATTAAATTTGTATCATGTGAGGGGCTCCAGATGTTTCCAAATGTTCTTTGTACAGACAAACTCTGAACTGTTTGTGTATAAATACGATTCGATTAAAAATATATGTTAACAACAGAACTGAAAAAATCGTTGATATTGTTATGTTTATTGAAAAAAATAATTATTAATCTGTGTATCATATGTATGTATTGTTGTTTTATGTATAAGCATCTTGTATGTATAAGATTCCGACGTTTCATTTCATTAAAATACAACGAACTTAAGTAGTCTCCGGTACATTAATATTAAAATTATACATTATAATCGGTGTCTATAAATTCATAATATGGTAATAATATTAATCCAAATGAATCCGAAAAAGAAACATCAATTTTAAGAACGCATACTTTTTTCAATTCCGATATTTCAAATCCGAATTTCAATTCGGATTTTTTTTTGTCTTATGTGTTGGAATTGAAAAAAATACACGTGAATTTTTGCAAATATAAAATGTATTTTTTTCGGATTTATTCGAACAAAATGGTACAGTAGTGTAATGATAAAATCATTCGTTGTTGAGGTAGCTTTGTCATTACGTGTATACTTAAATTTAAAAATAAATTTAATACAAATGAATTCGCACAATTTTAATGAATTAACTTACCTAGGGTTTATATTGAATATTGATAAGGGAAGTGTTACTCGTATTACCTTCAGTTACTTTGACAATATTATTTCGAGTGTGAATTTTGAATTTTCATTTAAGACGTTTTTATGTTGAAGCACCAGTTTGTTAGACGAAGGTCCATTTAGATGGAGTGTTTTTTGTATGACATGCTCATAAAAATACCATTTACGCGGTCGTGTCATACGATTCTTGTTTTTATGACGTGCTGTCGTAAATAAAAAGTTGCTGTTATATAGCTTTGTCATACGATAGACTCTTCATCTAAATAGGCTTTTTATCAGCATTGCTGAGATTTGCTGTGACACTGTCACCAGCGACGGCACGGATTGTTAAAGTTTCCCATTATTTCAACAATTTGAATGTAAATATTTTTAGAAGCAAGATGGTCCATTAATGTATGTTATGATAATGTTAGGATCTGCGTGTATACTTATATCGTATGCTTACACAAAAATGCCAAAATGTTGATAAAAATATGCCGCGAATTCGTCCTTTTTTATTATATTCTCATGAGTTAATGGTAGTATCGTTACCAACAATATATTAAACGTATTTAGCCGCAATTATTTTCTATATTTAACACATGTATTCGCTTCATGAACGTTTCTATTTAGCATTCGATTGATTTAATTTACGATCTGTAAAACAATGTCTTATTTATAACATCGGGACAAATGTTGCGAGATTGTTGAGTTGTCGCACGTCTGAGTACACTCGAACGATGCGCAAGCATTTGTGCGGTGTTTGGCTTCGTCCCAACATCTGCTGTATTGTTGCGAGATTTTCAAGTTGTCGCGCGTCTGAGTTAACTCAAACATTTGTCCGATGTCTGAGTTTGTCAGTTTTGAGTGTCGGATGTAGTTCGGAAACAGTTAACGGATTATCTTTTCCGATATAATCTAGTCTTTTGAAATTTTTCGAACAATTGCATCTGTCGGGCTTATCTTTCCTTCGCGTTTCTTTTAATGATACCTGATTATGAAATACCAAAAAAAGATAAAAAAGATGCTCTAATAGAATGATCTCCTTTCTGTGAACGCCGAACGAAAAGTTTTGGCTTACCAAATAAATTCATTTTTTATGTATAACAGATACCAATTGTACATATTAGAAGTATGTTATTTTAAGATAACTATAAAAGTTCGATACGAATGTTCGATAATGTTTTTGGAGTTATTTGTGGGAGGAGAAAGAGTGACGTAAACTTACATTTCAGAAACTTAGAATTATTATCACACACACATACAGAATGAAGATATATTAACATAGATTCTTATCATGAGTAATTCACTACAAGCACCGCAATATCCAATCAATAGATTCACAATTTTCATTATTTTTCCATCGCAAAAAAGAAACTACACTCTATAATAATAAGTAAAAGTTACTCTTTTAATCCCATGATGTGCTAACATGCAGTCGGCCGTGCACCGCACGAGCCCAGGTTCATTCCCGAGACGGACAAACCTCGGATGATGTATAAATTATTAACTTTCTATTACTAAGTTACTTATAATGATACATCCAATGTATTAAACATTTTTTAGTGTAACAACATTGTAGTTTATAATTAATGTAATTATGTACATTTTGTAATGTTATAGGTTACAACGACCGCATATAATATGTCTATATAATAAGATTAAATTGGTTTTTAAAAAAATAATCAGATTTTTATTGAAACCCCAAATCTTTGTCTGCTCTTAAGACATTACAGTATCAGTAAAACATACATTCTTACTTACTACTTACTTATAAAAGAAATAAGTAGTGCTTAACTAAAATAAAGAATTTCCTTGTGTATTATTGCTTGCTATAACGGTGGAGGAAAACATCGTGAGGAAACCTGCATACCCGAGAAATTTTCTACACAAGAAATTCGAAAGTATGTGAAGTCTACCAACCCGCTTTAGACCACCGTGGTAGACTAAGGCCTAACCCCTCTCATTAGTAGAGGAGGCCCGTGCCCAGCAGTGGGACAGTAATATTACAAAGCTAATATTATTATTATTTTATTTAACTAAAACAGTTTTTTTGTCTGGTTCACTCAATCTATGTGTTAAGGAGAACTCATTTTAAAGTTAAGCACCGCTTAAAAGTAAAGGGCATTATGTAGTAATAAAAGGCAGCAGGTTCGATTCCCGCACCGAGACAAGTTGTATGATTCGCAAATATTCATTTCGAGTCGTATTTATAAAAAAAGGGTAAAAAAATAGCGTTCTTTATAATTGGTTCATTCTCGAGAGCCTCCGTGGCGCAGCAGGCGAGCATTCAACTGTGAAACGAGAGACCGCAGGTTCGATCCCCGCACCAAGATAATTTTTGTGAGCCACAGATTGTTTCGGGTCTGAGTGTGGAGGAACCGTAAGTATCTCGCGTAGCTCCTAATACCCACGATACAGATTAAACAGTAGGGTAGGAAGATAGCCAGTGCAAGATGTTCTAGGTGTCTCTATTTACATAAAGAAAGATAGAAATAAACTTTATTCAGCCAATGTCTCAGGCAACAGTGAGTAGAAGAGATAAATACTTAAAGAAGAGTCTTACGGCCGAAAACTGAAACGCAACTCAACTATAATGGCATTTTATACTAATTTTACATTATATCGCCAGACAGATAAGGTGGCTTTACATAAATTAAGCTCACGCCTGTATTCCCGAAGGGGTAGCCAGAGGCACAGTAGCGACCTAGAACACCCACATTTCGCCGAGCTTAGTTCCATCCCAGATGTGATAGGGGGCGAGCCTATCGCCATATCGAGCACAAATTCCAGACTCCGGGCTGATACTGAAAAATCTAATATCACTGCCCAACCCGAGGATCGAACTCAAGACTTCAGGACGGTAGTCTTACCGAAATACAACCACGCCACCGAAGCAGTCTCGGTACCTATCAAAATACTTCATAAACTGTAAAATTTACGTCGAAAATGAACACTTGGCTTTCCAAACGCATTACTTCCGTACAACCGACCACGAAAAGGTAGTTCTAAAATGTTCTAATCTACTGGAGTAAAAGTTGTAAGAATGGAGTATTCGTCGTAAAGTAGAGAACAAATGAAGTTACATCTAGTTATAGTCGGTACGTGGCTCGCCGCTGGAATCTAACCGAGACGCTTTAAAATTACGCTCAGACTTAACCCAAAGAGATTTAATATCACTAACTATAGAGGGGCCATAAAGCAAGTATACACCTCTGTACTATAATGATATAGGACAACCCTTGAAATAAGCTCTATCAAACACAAAAATAATCTTGACAATCGGTCAACATTTAGCGGAGATATTGAGTAAGATACATTTAAAAAATTAGGATATTCTCCTTTTTTGAAGTCGGTCGAAAAAGTGGTCTCAAACGTCAGTAACGCGATGTACCACTTATTACAATACGAAGGCGCTTATTACAATTTATTTATTTATTTATTTATTCTATGAATCTTCAAGAATCACGTAAGACAATTTCATTGTCTATACATTACACAAATATTTAAGCGCTGCTTATCTTTAACTATAGGTTGTCACTTTCATTTCTAAACAATGTAACGCAAGGAAAAAAGTGATAGACTATTCTTAGAGAAAATATTAGCGAAAATGTTTTATAAGCTGGCATGACGTTGCAGCCGTATGTTTCAAATACGACAGAGTTACATAATGATTTCTTAGGTTTACGCGAATGTTATTCATTGAAATAAAACTATTTTTACGGATTCTATCACCACCCGTGACCACGAAGGCTGCAAAGCTTTCGACACGTCGGGCATAAAAATTAAAACGAAATCGTGATAGAATCCGTATAAATAGTTTTATTTCAACGACAGAGTTACTTATGACCACGAGGTCCCGTCCCGGAGATTGTCCCGTCTGTGTTCTATTGAATGTCTGTGACCACACCTAGCTCTACCGTCGTCTCAAAAATGGGGGGATTACCTTAGAGAATATTTATTTGACGATTATTTGTTGAATTTAAATATCAATAGTATATAAAATAAAAGTCTTTATTGTGGTTGATACATGTGATCCATATTATGTGTTAGTGTTATCAATGACTTAAATCTATGTATTTCGTGCAGAACTTTTACTTATATTTCTATCGCCAAAATTATACATAACATAACATAATATAAGCTCACACCTGTACCTATAGACAGAGGCGCACTAGCCAATTAGCACACCCACATTTCGCCGAGCTTAGTTCCGTCCCAGATGTAAATAAATAAATAAATACGTCGTAAAGTGTGGTAAAAAATAGACTTTTTAATTTATTAATTTACTTTAGGATTCAGGACTAACCGATTTTACAGATAAGGATAATAATTGCTCCATAAGCATTTAGACATATTTCGAAGAACCGAACGAAACGCAACAGCGCACTGAAATTTCACGTCGTTTTGTGTCAGACAGTAATAACAAACCCATTCGTGGATTTTGACGGATATTCTGACAGGGTGTGCGTCGCTTGTAAAAAAATATTTCATATTATTATCTGGAGTTGTGTTTATTGTTTTAAAGTGATGTGGTTTTATGCACTAAACTTTAGCGAAGATGGACAGAATACGTGAAACTTTTTAATTGGCGATATTGGAATTTTGTCTTAGTGTGTTGGCTTTTTCGATCGATTAACTATGGAGAGATCGCACTGGAAGGAATTGTCATCAAAATTCCAATCAGACCTTGAGATCGTCCACATCTGGATCTTATGGTCATTGCGAAAACTTGGTCTATTGAGACACATGCTACTTGATGTTGGTAAAATCACTTCAACGCGGTGGAGCCATTTTGTTTTAAAGTTGCGGAAACATAACCTATTCCTGTGGTAGTCTACGCCATGTTCTAACATCCAAAAATGCTCCTTCCAATTCTTCGGCTATAAAGAACTGAGTTAACACGAGGTCGCACTTCCTCAATGTATTAAGTTATCACCACGTCCTGTCTGAATGCTAACGAATCGTTGTTCCGTGTAGGATGTGACCGTCTTATCACAGTTTTCCTTTTTCCTGTACTAATTATTTCCTCGTTGTTATTGCATGGTATGATGAGTTAGTGAAAATGTTTCAATTTACATTATTTTATCCGACTGAGACTGCTTCGGTTGCGTGGTGGTATTTCGGTACGACTACGGTTCTGAGGTCTCGGGTTCGATCCCCGGGTCGGGCAAAGTGATATTGGATTTTTCCATATCAGCCCGGAGTCTGAAATTTGTGCCCGATATGGCGATAGGCTCGCCCCCTATCACATCTGGGACGGAACTAAGCTCGGCAATGTGTGTGATCTAGTTCGCTAGTGCGCCTCTGCCTACCCCTTCGGAGATACAGGCGAGAGCTTATGTATGTATGTATGTTATTTTATCCGAGAATGGCAAAGTGACTAAACTGCACCTGAACAATCAGGCGCTTACCAAAGCGCAATGTGTTCCAAAAAACCAGCGTCCACTGACAAACAATGGTTTCGTTTTTAAGTGATAGAACCACGCTGTAGACAGTAATGTTTACAGCACGAATGGGCCGGCAGGACCGGTTTGATAGCACTGTCCTACAAAAAACCAACGTAAAGTGGCAGTTCGCTGTTGCGTTTCGTTCGGTGCGTGAGAGTTCCGGTGGCCCAATACCTCGACGTTTTCCCACTCCACACTCCCCTCCTTTTCGGTTGGCAATGCACCCATAATACTTTTGGGTCTTGGGTGTCTATGGGCGTTGGAGATCACTTACCATCAGATGATCTGCTCGTTTGCCAATAACTGCTATAAAAAATGGGTTTGTCGGTAGTCACCAGAATCATAACAGCTTATTCCTGCTTCTGTACACTTCGATTATGGAAGAATGAGAGGCTTACGACAAGACAGATGGATGACCAACGCAGACCTGTGTATCCGTATGGATGATGCTGCGCGGGATGCATCACCCTTACAAGGCATTTAGTCATTTCGCAAGGTTCTCAAGATAACCGGAAATACGATGGCTGATCCTGGAAAACGAACCACATAAGAGGTGTGGGTCACTATGGCAGGTATTAACACCAAATAACTGATAAACCCATTGGTTGGTCGCACTGCTCTCATCATCAGGTGTAGAGTTATCACTTTACAATCCTCGGATGAAAAAAAGATCTCTGAAAATCTCACACGCCGTGCCAAAACAAGTTTACACCTTGTACCAAACTTAACCTAAATACATCTGAAAACACAAACTTACGACTCGAATAATCACAAGTTTAAATACTTAACGGACCGACTTCAGATCCGATCGTTACCAAATTTATATGGGACCACTCTTGAAATAAGCTCTATCGACACTAAAATAATTTTGAAAATCGGTCCACATTCGGCGGAGATATCGCGTAACATACATAAAAAAATACAGACGAATTGAGGTCCTTCTCCTTTTTGGAAGTCAGTCGAAAATATACCAAAACGTACAAGAACCATAACTTTCCGCACAACAGGACCGGAATCCAAACGGATCGGGATCAGCTGCAATCTGCACGCATGTATATTCATGGATCTTATACACAGACGCCATAAAACGCCCCCGACACGGCGCTACGAGATTAATTTCGGCCGGGCCATTAGAATTCATTCGGCGAGGCCAATCTCGTGTTACTGTGATATTGAATTAATGAACTGTTAAATAGAGTCTTGCGGACGTCTGAGCAGAAGTCACGAATAGATACATAGGACAGATAAATACCAAGTATCATAGTAATCACTTTCTTTCTTCCTGCCCTAATCCCACCTTAATGTGGGGTCAGCGCAACACACTTTTTCAAGCATGTTGCAGATAAGATTTGGCTTAGTTTTATGACCGGCCTCCTGCCTGACGGCAACTCCCTATGACGGATCCAGTCCCGGGCAAATTAAATTAGAAAATTTGCTTTGGCCGACCTGGGAATCGAACCCAGGACCTCCCGGTCCACAGCCCATACATGCTGCCACATAAATAAATAAATACACCTAACAGTCACACACATAGTCCTGACCCCACACTAAGTTTGAGTCTTGTGTCGTGGGTATCAGGAACTACGAGAAACTTTCTCACAACACCCAGAATCAAATATCTGTAGGCCACACAGACATTTGTCTCGGTGCGGGAATCGAACCCGCGACCTCAGGTTTCACAGCCGGTTCACCCGCTGCGCCACGAAGACTGTCAAAATATATGTCACGCTATATCGATGGCTGTTATTTTCGACCGACTGCCAAAAAGGAGAAGGTCCTCAATTCGTCTGTATTTTTATGTATTTTACGCGATATCTCCGTCAAATGTGGACCGACTTTGAAAATTCTTATAGTGTTTGATAGAGCTTATTTCAAGGGTGGTCCCATATAAATTTGGTCATGATCGGTCTGTTATTAGTTTTACTTTTTGAAATGAATAAAAAAAATATGTTTCTTTGTGAACTCATTAAGTGTTAGTTTTAATTCAAATGAATCAATCGACTAAAGAGTTTTAAATTAATTACATTTAAAATTTTAATAGATTCTAATAAATAATAGTTAAAAAAGAACTATGATTAATCTATCGTGATTAACTATCTTACTGCTAGACAAAATCTTTCTTTGCGAGATCAATAAGAGCTTATTGGTTGCAATTCAACGAATATATTTTTTAAAAGAGAGTTTGTTATAGTATAAATTTTAATGAAAGTAAGGAAGAAATGTTTATTCCTATTTTTTTTATAGCAGAGACTGGCAAACGAACAGATGGGTCACCTGATGGTAAGTGATCTCCATCGCACATAGACAACCTTGAAAAGGTTGCCAACCTAAAAGGAGGGAATGGAATGGGAGGGAAAAGGGAATGGGAAAGGGAGGGGGGAAAAGGGTCATCGGAAATCTCACCGAACGAAACGCGACAGCAAGCTGCCACTTTACGTCGGTTTTCTGTGAGACAGTGGTATCAAACCGGTCGAGCCGGCACATTCGTGCTGTAGACGTTACTATCTACAGCGTGGCTCTACCAAACATAACATTAACCAACATAAGATTGCACATTCAATTAAACTTAAACTAAATACCTCTGTATTTGTCTAGAAGTGTTGCATGTCCATACCGTAACAACAAATCTAAGTATTTTTCTCAAAATGCTTTCAAAATAATATTTAAATCTAAAAACAAGTTTTCAGGCGACTGTTATTTTTATTATATGAGCATTCAGTTTACTTATAAAAGAGTAAGGTAATGTTTATTTTATTACCAAATTAAGTTCGCTTAACAGTATTGCAAACCTAAAATATGTCACGAACATGCGAAAATATTGTTTTTTAATTAGCACCTGTGTGGCCTACATTAAAAATACGTTCAAATATTTAATGAAGTGTCAAAATTTTGAAACTTGTAACGAGACAAGGCTGTACAACTTTCAACCTTCGCTTGTTCGTTAATTGAAAAAGTAAATTGTGTTTCTTTTGACCAAAGATTTTCGTGAAAGTAAAGAAAAAAAACAAGCAACATTTTGTTGAAGATTTTGTTCATATTTTAAGCGGATTTTAGCAAGTGAATAGCCAGGGCTTTGTTACGATATTCTAGAAAGATTTATTTAAAAATTTTCATTCTGTTAATATTTTGTGTATTCTGATTTTTTTAAAGATATTTTTTTACTAAATGAAAAATATACAGGTATTGAATGCACGGGGATACGAAACATAAAAATTTGAAACTATTGAAAATTATCGAAACATTTGTGTTGTCGTGATGATTGAAATTCTTTCCAAGTTCAATAACAGTAAAATTATAATACTAATAATTATAAGCGGTTTTCTAATTCGATTTGCTCGGGGCTGGATCCTCCAAAGAGGTTGATATCAGACATGCAGCCGATCTTGAAAACTAAGCGGAATCGTTTTTGCAACATGCTTGAAAAGTGTACAACGTCGACTCCGCCTCGAAGGGTGTAAGGACAGGTGGAAAATTAGAAAGCTATACTATTAGAGTGACAAAGGGTGCTTTTTAACGCGGCAAAAGACACCATGGAAACAAAATCCCAACCTCCTTTTTAAAAATCGGTTAATAATATAACTTCCCATAAATTAGCAGATCATGTTCTATGACGTCACAGTACACAAATCGATATCAATCGATTACGAAACCAGCGATAAACCGACAAACAAACACGTTATCGACGACGACATCCAGACGACCCCTCCGTATCGGAAACGTGTCGTGTAGAGGGCGTCTGACGATTTGGCTGTAGAGAATTAGCTTCATAAATTGCATGAAATGTAATTATGTATGTACATATATTATCCGACTGCCTCAGTGTTTTTTATAGCAGAGATTGGTAAACGAGCAGATGGGTCACCTGATGGTAAGTGATCTCCACCGCCCATAGACACCCAAGACACAAAAAGGATGAAGGATTGCCAACTTAGAGGGACGGAAATAGGGATTGGGAAAGAAGGGAATGAGGTGGAGGGAATTCGGTCACTGGAAATCTCACTCACCGCACGCAACGCGACAGCGAGCTGCCACTCCACGTCGCTTTTCTGTGAAAAAGTGGTATCAAACCAGTCGAGCTGGCCCATTCGTGCTTAGACGTAACTGTCAACAGCAGTCTTTCCCAAAGTGGACGCTGCATGCCTAAAGGGGAGCTGTAAGAGACCCAGAAAATAGGGGGATCTCCGCAGATATATCTCACAATGATTGATTTTATTTGAAGTTATAGTGGTTTTTAAGTAGGTAAAAAAATGGGGGGCGCCAAAAAAATTATTTTCAAAGTGGGCAGTAGGCAAAATAAGTTTGGGACCTCTGGTCTACAGCGTGGCTCTAGCACTCTAAAAGTAGTACGACCATTCCAAGTTCTTGGATTCGATCCCTGGATTGGGCATATGATATCGGGTTTTTCTACTTAGTTTCAGCTCGGAGTCTGCAATATCAGATCTGGTGCAGACAAGATATCGGCGAAATGTGGATATTCTAGTTCTCAAGATTATCTCTGCCTATCCCTTCGGGGATACAGTTGATAGGCCAGCTCCGTATCATAACAAATTTTACCAATAGGTAGGCAGCACATTATTTTTATAGAAGAGGGGGCAAATGTGCAAGGGGGTATCTGATGTTAAGTAATCACCGCCGCCCAAAAACGTTAATAATACCAAAGGAATCATGGACGCGGTGGTGGCCTTAGTCTTTAAAAAAAAAATAGCTTCACAGTTTATTCTAATAAAGTGCAGCGATAGCTCAGTTGAGAATGGTACGGTCTGCCGAGACGAGCGTCGGAGGTTCGAGACCAACCCTCAAAAAATGGAGCATATACCCCTGACTTTTCTATGTTAAGTGTATTTTCACTGTTATATGGCTTGCTATAAAGATGAAGGAAAACATCGTGAGGAAACCTGCATACCCGAGAATTTCTTTACAGGAATTTCGAAGGTATGTGAAGTCTACCAACCCGCATTAGGCCAGCGTGGTAGACTAAGGCCTAATACCTCTCATAGTAGAGGAAGCCCGTGCCCAGCAGTGGGACAGTAATATCACAGGGCTAAAATTATTATAATTCTAATAAATAGGCCCATGGCACATATAACCCTGAGGCGAACTCCTTGCATGACAGTCCAAGGTCAGGTAATATTGTCACTCTCGTGGTGGCTTTAGAGATTGTGGCTAACGTTAACACGAGCGCTCAGTGACCCTGATGTTCACCATAAATCGCCATTATTTCTATGGTACTGCACCGCTCACAATTATGATGCTTGAAATTATTCTAAGAGTTTTTTTAACTGCCTACAAAAAAGGAAGCTTTCATTAACTAAAATTTTCACTAAATTTAGTTTTCTTTCAATTCAAATCATTTACTGAATCGATAAGATCTGTTTAGATTCCGTCAAAAATTAATATTTTACTACCAGTTCGGGAGGCTGGTTTGCCAGGGAGAATACGTTACTAGAAAGAAAAAAGAAGTAGAAAAAAAAGCAGTTTACAATCAGATATCACTCAGATACAATCATCATCATCATCAGCCATAGAACGTCCACTGCTGAACACAGACCTCCCCCAAAGATTTCCAGATCGACCTGTTGGAAGAAATAATAATAATACAATCACTAATCTTTATTTCACATTTATGGCTTTTTCTTTACCTAGAATTTGGTAGTCTATAGATATTAACAGCCTCTGCAACGCAGTGGCCAGCAGTAAACTTAAAACAATATGTATCACGCCAACCCCATTGTTTAGCAAAGCCAGGTCTAACAACAATTTCCATAACTTCAACAAATATTTATATTCAACTTAAAACAAACTTAACAATCATAGTGTTAGATCTCAAAACATATCGTTTAATAACTTCAACAATGACCCAAATTACATAGCCTAATAACGCGGTAATTATATTGAATAAATAACATTGAAAATCGACACGATCGACGAAGGGCGCTCGTCATTAGCCAGAAATCCACGTCGAGCATGTTCATTGTGCACTGACTCACTTTCAGATAAAGTACAAGGTTGTATGCACGCCGCTGCTGAGACTTGCGACTTGGTGAAGTTTATTTAAGAGGTGGCTATAATGATTTCTCAGGTTTACGCGAATGTTACTCATTGAAATGAAACTAGTTTTTACGGATCCGTGATCACGACGACTGAAGCTTTCGAAATTACTAAAAATAAAATAAATACCAATCGCGATAAAATCCGTAAAAACTAGTTTAATTTCAAGAAAGGGCTATGTTCAGTAGTGGATGACGTACGACAATGATTGTGTTTATTTAGCTTTTTATATCGACCTGATTCTTCGGATCTTATACAGTGTTTTATCTATCTATCATTCTCAATCAATATGATATTAGGAAAAGAGGGACAAAAAGGTTTATAGTTGAACACCGCTTTTAACGTTAAACTGTGGACAATTATTTTTTAGCACTTAGTAGACAATTTAGGAAAGCAATTTTGGCCATGTTGAAACTACATAGATCAAAACAATTCCGTAGCAATTGTTAATGAGATGACAAGTCGAGTTAATAAATTATCAACTCGACTTATGGTATTGTACTGACATCTAGATCTCCTAATATACATTGTCGTATATAACTTACTTCCTTTGAGGTTGGTTATTTATTCAAGTTAGACAATTATTGGCAATAATGTAAATTAGACAATCTAGATAAGTAGATACCATTTGTCACACAATTTTGTCAACTTCACAAATTATTCACTCTGCTATAGAATTATTCTGATCTAGTTCCAACATAGCCAAGTCCGTAGCAGCCGTGGTCGCTCGTGCAGTACAACACGCAAGCCCAGTTGAATCACACATACTTCCTACATCATTTATAATTTCATGGAGCTCAGTGCGATCAATGTATCTGGGTTAATTATTGTTGTTCTACGATTCACGGTCGCTTCGTATTGTTTTTACCCTATTTTTGTTTATTTTTTATCTACCCTATGATGGGTCGTTAACCAATTCCTACTCATTGTTAATGTAAGAATTATCATCAATTATTATTCCAGCTCGACCGGTTTGATACCACTGTCTTACAGAAAACCGACGTAAAGTGGCAGCTTGGTGTCGCGTTTCGTACGATGAGAAAGATTTCCAGTAGCCCTTTCCACCTCCCTCTCCCAATCCCTTTTTCCTACCCTTCCATTCCCACCTTTTAGGTTGGAAACGCATCCATAATTCTTTTTGTCTTGGGTGTCTATGGGCGGTGAAGATCACTTACCATTAGGTGACCCATCTGCTCGTTTGCCAGTCTCTAGTATAAAAAAAATCATAGTAATTGATACGTTACACTGTTCTTTTACCAAATTTACTTGACAAAATCCCGAAAATAGTACGCCTATTTTATTAGAGAAAGATAAAAACCCACATATTCTCGTCGAGCTTATTTCTATCCTTTGCTGAGAAGCTATGGTGATGAAACGCAAACATTGTATACATACATTGTCAAAATTAATGAAGTGGAAGCGGCTTATTAGGCATGCGACATTGATGACAATGCTAACATTAAGTCAAAACAACGCCAAGTGATAAGAAGTTTGAGAGTAGCACATGTAGTAGATAATCTGAAATAATATTTTCTATCTTAAGACGATATGAGAATAAAATATGAAAGCGTGAAGGGCTGGTTTTGACGTATTCTACGCGCACACCGGTGCGCGCATCAGCACGGTAATGCCCGCGACATATTAACTTGTCAGCACAAAGACATTAAACAGTTTAGCCTAAGAGCCAAGATGCTAACGCGCGTCATGACCTCTTGGATTATGAAGATTAGATGCTCAAAAGAAAAAAAGGTTGTGTCTTATATATTATGTTAACATTTATAAACTAGCCTAAATAGATAACTGAACGATCTGCAACTCGTTTAAATTAATAATTAATTATTAATTACCCGTGCACAGCAATGGAGCAGTAATATTACAGGGTTAATATTATTATATTGACCAACAATTTTGAAACTTTTAACATATACCACTATTATAGAAATGTTGTTTTGGAATAATCTTAAAATTCTTAAGTGGTCTATTTGACAAAATGAACCTATTTCGATGAATTTGGGTATGAGGATAATCTTAGCCATCTCAATCTGCAGACAGGATATTTTTATGAATTCAGGCCTAATAGGGATGAAATAATTGTTTAATCACAATTTAATTCAGTTGCCTCCTTGGTCTAGTGGCATATATGGGCTGTGAACCGAGAGGTTCTGGGTTCGATTCCCAGATCGATCAAAGCTAATTTAATTTAATAGATTTCGATGAAATTTTATATCAGGATACACTTGTCTTTAGGGACTCAAATGAGGTACTTAATTTTTTTTATTAACCCCTAAAGGGATGAAATACATGTTGAAAGTTTGGTTGGGCATTCGGAAACCTTAAAAGATGTTCATGAAATTTGGTATGAGGATACATTTGACCGTAGGGACTCAAATGGGGTACTTCATTTTTTTAACCTCTAAAAGGACGAAATAAGGGATGAAAGTTTGTATGGGAGTTCAGAATCCACTTAATGGATTTTTTTAAATTTGGTATGAGGATATCTTTGGTCTGAGGACAGACACAAGGGACACAAGGGTTTATTTTTTTAAATCAACACCTATAGGCATGAATTGCTTTTCTTTCTTTCTTAAAAAAAATAGATAATAAAAGTTTATATCGGAAATTAGAAACCGCTGATTATACGGATTTTGATATAAGTTGGTATGAGGATGTGATGTTTTGCAAACATGTGTTTATCTGCAAAAAGGGATGAATCTTTCTTCTTGGTCGCACTCTTCATTTCTGAAGGTCGTGTCCGTCTTGAAATTTCCGTCGCATCTCTCGGATGATCTTCTTCCAGGTTTTTCTGTCCTTAGCCTGCCTCATTGGTGTTGTTACTGAGAGACCCGTGAGTAGTTTTATTTGATCGGACCAACGGCTAGGCACACGCCCTCGCGGTCGTTTCCCTTCTACCTTTCCAACCAAGAGTAGTTTCTACAAATTGGGGGGGGGGGGGTCCCGGCGAGCCACATGTCCAAAATACTGTAGTCAGCAAAGGGATGAAATAGGGGTTGAAATTAGTTTTTTTTAATCTTTGATCCGATTGACTTTAAAATCGATATCTGAGTCCCCCCGTAGTTCCAAACGTCGAAACCGCTCTTAAAAGTGACAAAAGTGACCGCCATTTTGTACTTCTTTATTTTTGGGCCAATTAACTTCAATATCGATATCTGAGTCACCCCGTGGTTCCGAACGACAGAACCACTGTCAAACATGTCAAAAGGGGCCGCCCTTTTTGTTTTTCTTTGTTTTTGGGCCAATTTACTTCAAAATAGATATCTGGGTCGCCCCGTGGTTCCAAACGACGGAACCGATGTCAAAACAGTCAAAAGTGGCCGCCATTTTGTTTTTCTTTGTTTTGGGGCGGTTTACTTCAAAACCGATATCTGGGTCACCCCGTGGTTGCTAACGACGGAATCGATGTCAAAACTGTCAAAAGTGGCCGCCATTTTGTTTTGGGCCGATTGACTTCAAAAGGTACCTGGGCCGCCCAGTGGTTGCTTACGACGGAATCGATGTCAAAACTGTCAAAAGTGGCCGCCATTGTGTTTTTCTTTGTTTTTGGGCCGATTGACTGCAAAATCGATATCTGGGTCGCCCCGTGGTTGCTAACGACCGTACCGATGTCAAAACAGTCAAAAGTGGCCTTCATTTTGTTTTTCTTTGTTTTTGGGGCGATTGACTTCAAAACTGATATCTGGGTCGCCCCGTGGTTTTGTACGACGGAACCGATGTAAAACTGTCAAAAGTGGCCGCCATTTTGTTTTTTTTTGTTTTTTGGACAGATTTATTTTAAAATCGATATCTGAGTCGTCCCGTTGCAGAATATTTAGACTAAAACGACAGGGTCGATCGAAAAATAATAGTTTTTACCGTTGGCCCTACAAAATACGCGTGCGAAGCAGCGGGCAAAAGCTAGTATAAAATATGCTGCGACATGCCCAAATAAAATGGCGGCCACTTTTGACAGTTTTGACATCAGTTCCGTCATTAGAAACTACGGGGCGGCCTGGTATCGATTTTGTAGTCAATCGGCCCAAAAACAAAGAAAAACAAAATGGCGGCCACTTTTGACAGTTTTGACATCGGTTCGGTCGTTAGCACCTACGGGGCGACCCAGATATCGATTTTGAAGTCAATCGGCCCGAAACAAAGAAAAACCAAATGGCGGCCATTTTTGACAGTTTTGACATGGGTTTCATCCTTAGCAACAACGGGGCGACCCAGATATCGTTTTTGAAGTCAATCGGCCCTGAAACAAAGAAAAACAAAATGGCGGCCACTTTTGACAGTTTTGACATTGGTTCGGTCGTTAGCAACTACGGGGCGACCCAGATATCGATTTTGAAGTCAATCGGCCCAAAAACAAAGAAAAACAAAATGGCGGACACTTTTCTTGATTTTGACCTTGGATCTGTCCTTAAAAACTACGAGGTGACCCAGATATATTGAAGTAAATCGAATTAAGGACAAAAAACAAATTTTCCATCCCTATTTCATCCCTTTATATGTAGGTTGAAATAGGGATCATGCCAGACATCCACCCCTTCTGGCGATCAAGTCCCAAATTAAATTACAAAATTCGCTTTGCCCTACATGGGAATCGAACTCACAACCTCCCGGTTCACAGCCCATATATGTTGCCACTAGATCTAGGAGGCGACTAGAAAAGTATCCTCATACCAACTTTCTTAAAAATCCGTTCAGCCGTTTCTGCAATCCCATATAAACTTTTACCCCTTTAGGATTGTTAAATTTGTGTCCTTTTGGTCAAAAGTATCCTCATACTAAATTTCATCGAAATCCATCAAGGAGTTTCAAAATGGATTGACTCCTAGACTATCAATGTCTAATATTTGACACAAAGAACTGAATAAACGTAATATCAGAGTTGAAAATGTCGAGCACGTCCCTCCCCTTCAATGGTTACCGGACGACTGAAATCAACACGGGCCGTCTCAGAAAACAATGATGTAATGCCACAGCGTATGTGCAAAACCAATTTTTTCCTTATTGTGATAAAACTATTTAACTTGATGCAATTTTTTTTTCGACACAATGAAATTAATATTGATGTCTACGTTTTAAATCAAGTTACAAATTTATATCGTTCGCCGTACGGAAGATTCAAGCTTTTCAAAAACAGATGAGAGGTAACTTTGGATTTTTTTTCTATCGAGAAAACTTTTAGTAATTATGTTTTTGCTCACGACAGAATTTAAGTTAAATGGTCTATTAATACATTTCCAAAAATTACCTTCGTAATCTTAGTACTTTAGGACACCCAAGCTCATGAAAATCCTTATTTTGTTCTCATATCCTCTTAATATTGACTATGATGAGAAGAGAGGAAACATAATGTTCGCAAGTAAATAATGAATACGAATGTTGAAATTTGGAAAGGTAGAAAAAGAAGATGACCCCATAGGTGGTTTACGTCAGGGAGGCAGCCGATTATAAAACTAAGGTTACAGAAGGAAAGGAAGAAAAAGGCCAAAGAAATGGTGGAGTGAAAGTGAAAGGAAATTTTTTTTTTTTTTTTTTTTTTTTTTTAGTTTATTTAAGGAACCAACAAACAGCTACACATTAAATATTATAAACTAGTTTTACACTGATAAATAATACAAATGAGTAACTCACAACATAGTTCACAAATTATAAGTAAAGTCACTATTTGCGAGTGAAATTAATACCTATACATATTATAATAATGCATCTTTCTAAAATAAAAACAAAATATAAACATAGAAATAAATTAAACATGCTAGTAATCGATTACACATTGGAAGATTCAATAATCTGAATTAATTTATTGCGATATTGCCTATGGGTCATACCAAATATGTCTAATTCGGTAGCGAATTTATTAAAATTATTACTGAGGCGACGCAGAGGTGCGCGACTTCCAGCATTTGTTCGGCAGGATGAGACGGCAAAAGAATGTCGTCTGCGGACCTCTCGTCTTACAACAGTCCTAGGGACTACATAACATAGCTTATTACTAATACCAGAACAGTCATATTTGTGGTTACATATGTCAAACAAAAGCATCATTTCCAGATATAATCGTCTAGATTTTAAGCTCAATAAATTATATTTATTAAGTAGATCTTCATATGAGGGGAAATTCCGGTGGCACCGATAGTGCATGGTTTTAAGAAATTTTCGTTGTACTCTTTCCAGACCCTCTACGTATTTATTGTAATACGGATTCCAAACTACTGCAGCATACTCTACTTGAGGTCTCACTAGAGACTTATATAGATGAATGTAACTCCTGACTTGCTTAAAATCAGTCGTAGATCTCATAACAAACCCGTACATACGATAGGCGTTATTAATGATGTTATGTACGTGTAGGTCGAGATGTAATTTTTCGTCGAGTATTATTCCAAGATCTCTGACAGATTCAAGTTTTATCATGTTAACTTCATTTAAGTTATAGTTAAAGGATATTCGGTTGATATTTTTGGTGAATGAGATGGTCGTACATTTTGATGTATTTAGATGTAATTTATTTTTTACACAGTAATCATAAAAACGATCTAAATCTTCTTGAAGTTTATGACAATCTGTTAAGGATCTTATTGACTTAAAAATTTTCAAGTCGTCAGCATAGAGGAGGAACTTGGAATATTTAAAGCATTCGTCGACGTCATTTATAAATAAAATGAACAATAGCGGTCCTAGAATAGACCCCTGTGGTACGCCAGTGGTAACGCGTGCAGATGAGGAGTGGAAACCCCTAATGACAACCTTCTGAGATCGGTTAAAAACGTATGAAGTGAACCACCGTAATAAGTCACCACGAATACCGTTGTATGCTATTTTTGTTAACAACAATTTATGATCCACCTTGTCGAAAGCCTTACGGAAATCCGTGTATGCCACATCGACTTGTACTTTTTGATCCATGTTATTGAATAGGTAATCAAGAAACACTAATAAGTTAGTAGTAGTGGACTTTCTCTTTATAAATCCGTGTTGTTGTTCTAAAACAATTTTGTAAATAGCTTCATGTATCTCAGTATATACAAGCCTCTCGAAAAGCTTCGACAACGCGGAGAGAATGGAAATAGGGCGATAATTTTCGACTAGTTGTTTTGATCCTGATTTATAAACTGGAGTTATATTTGCTCTTTTCCATATGTCAGGGAAGATGCCTTCAGACATGCACCTATTGAAAATTATATGTAGTGGAGAACATATAGCATTCGCTGTCATTTTAAGAAAATACGGAGGGAGATTATCCGGTCCCGATCCCTTAGTGGGATCTAAGGTTTTTAACGATCTCAATATTTTGTCAGAGCTAAATGTGATAGACGATATAAGGGTTGATTTGTCGCTGATACCTGCGGGAGAAACCCATTTATTTATGTCCAGAGTAGAGGGTTCATATACAGATTGGAAAAATTCCATAAACATATTACAGATCTCATCAGGTTTATTAGAAATTTGGTTTTTATAAACCATCATAGACGGAATACCATTATTGCTCTTTCGACTTGACACATACCTCCATAGGTACTTAACATTCTTTTTAACGTTATCTTCGATAGAGTCAATAAATTTGGCATAATCAACTTTGCATTGCTTGTCAAATCGGTGTCTAAAAAGCGAAAATTGTTCATAATCTGATATGTTTTTATACTTTTTCCATTTGATCCAAGCTTTGTTTTTATTTCTGAATATATGAATAAGTGCCTTTGAGAACCAAGTGGGAAATTTAGTGGAGCGCGGCTTGAGTACTGGAGTGAATTTTTTTATAACACCAAAAATAACATCATAAAAAATGTCCAGACATTCTTCTGCTGATAAGCCGTGGAAGAGCTTCTCCCAATCTCTATCCTTCAGCTCACTGTTAATGGACTCATAGTTGGCTTCGTAATAATTGAACTTCACCAGTTTCATGGGTTGTAGTGTTTTAAAAGACGATTCATAACTTATAATAGCGTAAAAAGGGGGATGATGATTATCTAACGGTAACAATACATTTGGTGGTACATAAGAAGGACAGTTGTTATTACTTATTAATAAGTCCAGGATACGTCCCGTGGAATTTTTAAAGCCGTTATATTGAAGCGCGTTATTTAAGATCATAAAGTTATCTAAATGTAGGCTAATAGTTGAAGTTCCATTACACGTTAATGCAGTTGTATTAGTACTATCGACAGGAAGCCAGTCGATACAAGGTAAATTATAGTCACCAAATAAGAAGAAGTTATTGTAACCATTCTGTAGTTTTTCAAAATGAGCTAAATAAACCTCTTCGGGTGACTTGGGTGGAATGTAAACTACATTTAATAGAAACTTCTCTTGGTCTAAGCCAGGTAACTGGATATAAATACTTTCAAATGGGCTATTTGTGAGAAACTCGGATGGAACGCATGAAGAGTAAATGTTGTTTAAGACAGCGACGAGAACACCTCCACCATCTTTTTTATTAGAAGCCGCGCGATCACGATCACATCTATATACTTTATAACGTTCGTCTATAAATTCACTATCGAAAATATGAGGTACCAGCCAAGTCTCCGTTAAAACGATAATGTCATAGCAGTTTGATAAGATATTCATAAATAGAGTATTTAATTTAGACCGGATTCCCCTGCAATTCTGATAGTAAACAGTAAGATTATTTAACATTGTAGTGGAAAATCTATAAAAAGTAATATCTTGGTGGTAAACTTAAACATCAATGAACAAATTAGGAAATCTAGACATCTTAATGTAAAACATATCATGATTAACATGCCACTAATGACTATTACAAACAAATATGACTGCCTAAAAATAATAATGGTGTTAGACACATAACTTTCTAGGAATTTTCTGTAAAACATTAAATTGAAATAAGTTAGTAATAGGCTGAATATACGAATAGAAGAAGAATATAACGTGTTTTTGATAACGGGCTTCACATAAGAAACAACAGGTAACAATTTAATTACCGCAATTCTTAAGGTTATGTTCGTTATTATACATGCTGGACTTAATTTTAGCAATATCTCGCGAAGACCGTACAGCAATGGGGGGTGTAGACTCATTTTCTCGAACGAGAATTGTAGCATGTTTAACCCAAAGAAACTTAAATTTATTTTTAACAACAGCATCCTTACATAGGCGAAATAACTCTTTTTTTTTCAGTGTTAGGTGTTCATGCATAAACACACGTTGTGTTGATCCAGCAAAACCCAATTCACTAATATTCACTCCCTTGGCCAAACGAAATGCACTCAGTAAATTATCACGTATGATTCTCGAGCTAAGTTTAACTATTATATTTTTTGGGTGCTTGCTGTCTTTGTGTGCATGAGGTACTATGTGAATAGTCATAACATCGTTTTGCTTAAAAGAAAAGTGTATCTTTCTACTAATATCCTCCATGAGTGCTAATAGGTTTTCGTTGCGTTTCTCTGGAATATTACACAGCTCCAAGTTGCATTGCCGACCTTGTTGTTCTAATACATCAATTTTAGCTTCTAGCCCCAATAATAAGTTATTTACAGCTTCCCAATTCTGAGTCCGATTGTTCACTAGTTCTATCTTCTTATCAAGATCTCCTTGTTGGTCCATAGAAAATTGGACGGAGTCTTTAAGATTAATTATTTCTTGAGCCATCACGATATGTTCTGATTCGATTTTACAGACCTTTTTTTCCAATGTGACATGGTCAGATCTTAGAGAACTCAGCTCATTTTTTATTTCTGTGGTAACTTGCGATATAGTAGCAAGCTCAACCTTAATATTCGATACACTTTCAGAAATCTTTGATATAAAGCAATCCAGTTCGCCACGCCAGTTATCAAGCTTATTATGCAGTTCTCGAGAAAGATTATTAATTGCGTCTGTGACTTCGGATTCCGGTTGTTTACGCTTACGCGGCTGAGTGACCTTTTCCGAAGTTTCAGACACGTTAGCAAGATCAGGATTAGAATGATATTTTCCAGTAGGTGATCGTAGCATGTTGCGATGTGTAAATTATCAAACAATTGTAGAGCCAAAATAACTAATTGCTGTAACCAACCACCAATTTCGCGCGGCGGCTCTCACTCGTTCGTGGCCTGGCGGTATAGGTACTCGGGCGGCGGAACTCCACGTATGAGTGGTCGACGGTTCAAACCCCAGTACTCGCCGAGTTATTTTCAATGTTCGACAAATTTTAAATCACTCACCACAGCAAGAGCAGGATGGCGCACTACAATCTCCCAATATGGCGCTGGCTTCTAATGGACACAGCCACAAGATAGTAAGAGAGGTACCGAGTCACAAGTATAAAAGCGGTGTATCAGAAAAATGAATAATTAAATAGGTGAAAAAGACAACTACCAAATATTCTTCACACGTCCACTCGCAATAGAATCCAGACGAGGAAGTCGAAATGAAAGAGAACCTACGCTAAACCCAAATGTAATTGGGGCCAGGGAAGAAAGATAGATAATAACTGAAGGCAGAAAGAAATTGAATTCTAAATGCAAGCACCGATGGAACCAGTCCACCGATACAAACAAAGCTTGATTCAACGTGAGCCTACTATTAACGGTAAACTTCTTATAATATAATGTAGGTATGTACAGACGAATGGTAATTGCGAGAGCAAATTACCATAGTTACGTATGTTATGGATGATAATGTTTACTTTGATTGCTGTAAATGTGATGCGATTATTGCAGTAAACCAAAATCATCTATTGAGAAGCGTAATTGCAGTAAAATTGCTCAGATTGAAATTAAGCAGTGAGGCCGTACTTGATCGCTTTTTTATTACCTCGCAGGAAGTGGGTCGTGAAACAGAGTTTCGGTTTTGCCCAAAGACATCGGCAGCCCAAAGCCAAAAGTCTTCCTTTTGAAGTAGATTAAAAAAAAAGAAATGAAAGAAAAGGGGAGGGAGATATTTGGGTCTCCGGAAATCTCACTCAAACGAAACGCAACAGCAAGCAAAGTAGCAACTTCACGTCAAGTGGCAATAATCCGACCCCTGCATACTGTAATCTTTGGGGGAGGCCTATGTTCAGCAGTGGACGTCCTATGGCTGATGATGATGATGATCATACTGTAGACAAAATGATCTACAGCTTTAATTTCAACTGTTGGTATTGCCAGTAAAATCCACTGAGCTATCGAGAGCTCTTATTATATTCTTAGCTAAGTAAATAAAAAAATAAACATAAAAATGTTTATTGGTCACGTAGGCATATCAAATGCACTTATGACAGGTCACAACAAGGTCTAGGTACATTTATATAATAGTAATGTTATAACACTATCAATTTAGAAAACAAGTCGTTTTCGTTCACCTAAGTCTGTATTATAACAACACTCAGTCATAAATCTACTTTAAAAAGAAGATTGTTGATATAAATTAACATCTTACATACATACATACCTTGACCTAATCTTACAAAAACACTTCCTAGATGTTTTGGAGGAAGATATGAGAAGCAATAGTTTAACTGTGGACGATGCTCAAGAACGGGCGAAGTCAAAGCACCTGGCAAAACTAGTAAAACGTCAGGCAGACAGAAAAATCATTACCTCTGAATCTTCATGCCTTAATGTTCTTCTGCAATATGAGCTTTAGACTTAACGAAGTTAGCTTTACAGGTCTCGGCCTGAATGTTGAATGTCAGACGCATTTGACTTTGTACTCTGTAAAGCAAGGCCTTTCTGATATCGATCTAGATTCTAGTCCATAACATTCTACGATATGCAATGACAGAAAGGTCGTTATATTTACGCAAAAACTATTTTAGAAAGTTTGAAATACGGCCAATTGTCGTTAACACTAATTGTTGTTATTCAATGTCTAGTTTGAAGAGCATCTACAGATTTTCTAAGAAATTAGACGTAAATTATTCGTCATGGAAAAGGAGATTCCAAATTTTATCAGAAGAGGAACGTAAGAGTACTAACCAAACGTCATCTGTGCGCAGCGAGCTAAGCGATATATATACGATACGATTGTCAAAAATATTTCTGCTCGAGCCGTAGCTAACCCAGTCTCTACATATAATAATCACAAGTTTAAAAACTTAACGGACCGACTTCAAATCCGATCGTGGCCAAATTTATATGGGACTACTCTTAAAGTATGCTGTATCGAACACAAAAATAATCTTGATAATCGGTCCACGTTTGGCGGAGATATCGCGTAACATACATAAAAAATACAGAGGAATTGAGAAAGAAAGAAATATTTTATTTGTGAAAGCAACAATATAAAATTAGACAAATTAGTAATAATAAAACGACGATTTATTATTTATTATTATTATGTGCATATCATAAAAAACCTTCCTTTTCCTTGAGGACCTTCTCCTTTTTGGAAGTCAGTTGAAAATACAGATGAATTGAGGATCATCTCCTTTTTTGAAGTCGGTCAAAAAATACAATCCACCTAAAGGTATTAAAGTGAAATTGATAAACAATATCTAATACCGGACTTATCAAAATCGGATGATAATTGTAATCTTGTCATAAATAGATATCAGCGGTCGTTGAACCTGTGCTCGCGATGTTTCGATGTAGATTAGGTTGTTATGTTAGGTTAGGATTTTTGGGTTGTGGAGGCGTGGGAAGTTAATGAACTCTTGATTTTCAGCCGAAGGAATTGAAAACTGTTTTGTATTTTTCATGTATGTTACGCGATATCTTTGGAACACGGTAACAGATTTTCGTTATAACTTTTTGTGTTTGTCAGTGTCGTTTCGCCCTCAATGTGGGGTCGGCGAAAAAAACACCTTTTCAAACGTGTCGCAGAAAGGATTTGGCTTAATTTTGACGACCGACTGCCTGCTTGACATATTCCCCCTTTGGGAGTTCGAGTCCCGAGCAAATCGTGTTAGAAAACCACTCTGCTCAACCTGAGAATCGAACTCAGAATCTCCCAGTCCACCTGCCACTAAACCAAGGAGGTGACTTTTGAGATTGTCAAGGTACTTTTTGTGTTCGTTTACCAGTCTCTGGAAACACTCATCGTACGAAACGTAAAAGCAAACTGTCTCTCGACCTAGTTTGTGGGACAGTGGTAAAGTCCGGTCCAGTACCACAAGACCGCTTTTGGAATAAGGTCTATCGAACACAATAAGAATCTTGATAATCACAAGTTTAAAAACTTAACTGACCGACTTCCAATTTACCGATCGTGACTAAATTTATATGGCACCTTGAAATAAGATCTATCGAACACAAAATTTGAAAATCGGTCTACATTTGGCGGAGATATCGAGTAACATACATAAAAAAAATACAGACGAATTGAGGAACCGGAATTGAGGACCTTCTCCTTTTTGGAAGTCGGACAAAAAGTGCTTTAATATCGCGTTAAAATTACAAAATGACAAGTTCTCGAATCTAATGCGACTTAGCGCACTTTTTACCTCAATTTCGGTGGAATTCTTACCAACTTATTCATAATAACTTAGTCGAGCGTAATAAGACCGCAATAGTACGTTTCATAAAAATTGTATTCATAATCGTTCAATAGCGTTAAAACGTTCCAACGTTCGATAGCGAAAACATGGCCGATTCCGATCAGCTGTTTCAAGTTTGATGTCCTTTCTTAATGACATTAATTTCGTTATAGTCTAGGACACCATCTAAGATTGATATATATTTTTTATTGATTGTTTCCAGCCAAGACTTCCAATTTGTTTGAAAGCTTGCCAGAGATAAAAATACTGTTTTTTTCTGTAACCAACAACATTGTATTCGATAAACATATTTAAGTTCTCTTTTAGCTAAAGTGGGCAAACGTAGGGTTATGCGTTCGATAAGACCCAAATTTCAAAGGGGGTTTGACTATAAATTAAACCGAAACGTAATCAAAACCGAATTGAATATCAAAAGTCATAGGGCTGATTCTCTATGCCCACAGATTGAATCGAGTTTGCAACGCATCTCATCATATTTCTGAATATAGATTTAAAGATAATTCTATAAAGAATACTTTTCCATACTTTCATCATGACATGAGACCTTTAAGGGTTCGTATGGCCATAGAGAATATTATTAAAGACACAAGCGTCATACTGCAAATATACAACGCCATCTATTATCCTAAAATAGAAACCGTATAACATTCATATTAAGCAAGGTGAAATGCCGATAATACAAGCGGGGTCATCGATCAGTTATCATCATTATCATGATAACGTTATCAGGGACTTGTTTTTGTGCTGTTATATTTGGATGGGAGAGAGTTTTTCATGACGATTGCCGCAGTAATGTCAAATTATTAAATATTTGTTGTAACCCTATCATTGTACTTATCGCCTCCTTGGTGTAATGGGTTTTGGACTGGGAGGTCAAGGGTTCAAATCTCTGGTCAGGATCCCATAATTAAATAATAAATAATAAATAAATACACCTGACAGTCACACACCTAGTCCTGACCCCACACTAGGTATACCCTGTATTGTGGGTGTCACAGACTATGAGAGACTTTCGGTCTCACAACACCCAGACTTGAAACAAATATCTGTGGGCCACATAAACATTTGTCCCAATGCGGGAATCGAACCCGCGACCTCTCGCTTCACAGCCGGCTACTCTCCCGCTGCGCCACGGAGGCTGTCTGTCTGGTTGTGATTTTTAACATTATTTGTCTATGAGCGCATTTGAGGTGAGACAGGCTGCAGCTGTTTCTAATTGCTAAAACCAAATCCTGTGTGCAATATATATGACAGCCTCCGTGGCGCAGCGGGCGAGTAGACGGCTGTGAAGCGAGAGGCCGTGGATTCGATCCCCGCACCGAAACAACAACAACAAAAATGTTTGTTTGGTCTACAGATATTTGTTTCGGGTCTGGGTGTTGTGAGACCGAAAGTCTCTCGTAGTTCCTAATACCCACGGCACAAGACTTGATCTTAGTGTGGGGTCAGGACTATGTATCTGACTGTCGGGTGTTATTTATTTATTTATTAATATGCTTAAATTAGAGTCTTGCGCCAACCTCACATTTAAGTGGGATAAGAGCTGGTGAAACCGGAGTTTATATCAAACACTTCCACTTCGCTCGGTCTTCAGCATCCTCCATAGTGAGACCGTAAGCTCACGCCTGTATCCCCGAAGGGGTAGGCAGAGGTGTACTAGCGAACTAGAACACCCACATTTCGCCGAGCTTAGTTCCGTCCCAGATGTGATAGGGGGCGAGCCTATCGCCATATCGGGCACAAATTCCAGACTCCGGGCTGATATGGAAAAATCCAATATCACTTTGCCCGAACCGGGGATCGAACCCGAGACCTCAGAACCGTAGTCGTACCGAAATACCACCACGCCACCGAGGCAGTCATGAGACCATTGACTCATATCTTCCTCCAGAACGTCCAATCAGCGTTTTTGGGCCGTCCACGGGAACGCACCCCTGGTACGATCTGGGCCAGACACACGCGACTGACGTACTCCTGTAGTTTATTCAACACTATAAAAAACTGACTAAAAAAAAACCGCTATAGAATCCATAAAAATAGTTTTATTTCAATGTATTACATGCACGTAAACCTAAGAAATCTTTACGAAATATTCTTCACTACGAATTATAATACGAAATATTATTATCTCTTCCGATGTCGATGTCGCCCGCTTGGTCTGGTGGCATGGGCTTTGGACCGAGATGTCCTGGGTTCGATTCCCAAGTCAGGCAAACCAAATGTTTTAATTTAATTTGCCCGGGACTGGATCCCTCAGACTGGGTTGACGTCAGGCGGCCGGTCGTAAAAACGAAGCCAAATCTTCTTTGCAACATGCTTAAAGAAGTGTGTTGCGCCGACCCCACATTAAGATGCGATAAGTGCAGGTAGAAAAAAAATCGTATCTCTTCGGAGTGTGCAGAAGTACATCATCCATCAGCATCCTACATGATTCTAGTGTCCTTTAAAAATCCGCTGGATTTTCTGAACTAAATTACGCTTACCATCAGATACCACTTTGTCGTGTTTAGAAAAGATAATTATTATAGTTACAATGACCCCGAACACCCCAAAACAATTTGTTAAAATTTCAACTCTTTATAATAGAGCAATAACATTTCACAGTTATTAACAGACAGACATCTAATCATTAGTAACATTAGTGGTAGTATTAACCCGTCTCCCTTATCGCGTGACGCTATCAATGGATTGCAACATACCCCAGTCCCCACGGTTTTCCCTATGATTGACGCAAGTGCAATTTTAGGGATCCTTGAATAATTACAGATAGATAGATAGTACCTCTTTATTGTTGACACACACAGAAAACATGTAACACTAAACAACAACAGAGGTTAGGTTTAGGGTCAGAGGGTCATTCCTGTATCGACCTGTCCGGTTGACTCAAAGAATGGCTCGGGTAAGCGTCCCCGGCCTCTCGAGCCACCACTGTCGCATTCCCTTTCCTTCCGCGGCTCTGGTGTCCCCTTTACCTACCCCTCATCCCTACCACTGGTGGTAGGGTTTGGTATTGGGAGAATTTCCTTTATTCTCTTAGTACTGAACCCGGTCGGATTGGTACCACCGCCCAGCCTATTTCTGCCGTCAAGCAGCAATGTGTTCCGGTGGAAGGGCTGGGTAGCCGTTCCTACCCCTCTTTCCCTCCCATGTGGTTTGGTAGGTCAGGCGTTGATCGGAACATGCGGTGCTCTTCGTCTCGATGTTTGCATGTGTTTGGAGGGGAGCGGGTGTGGGGTACAGGGAGACCCGATGGAACGGTCGCCACCGGCCGCCTGCCGGTCAGTAGGGGACCTGAACCTGGGGATCCTCTTTTAAACTCCCTCCCCGGGAAGCTGTCCCGCCAACCGGCGAAAATCCCGTCGTGCAGTCATCATGCCAGAGTGGGAGACTGGAGTGGATCCTGTCGATTGCACGCGGGGGGGCATCGGGGGCCCTTCCGTGCCTCGCACCGCGTCCGCACCCAGGCCGTGTAACTATCTAACACTTCACTCCGCACTTTCTCCGGTTAACGCTTGGCATTGTCAAGCTCTTCCCACCCCCCCAAAATAAACTCTTTAATAACATGAGGAAAAAAAGAAAAAGAAGCAGGCATTCCACGGTGGCCACTTTATCCACGTTAAATGTAGACTTCTGCAATGTCAGGGGTATACACAGTAACCTCAACGCCGTCCATTACCATCTTGAGACGGCGCGGCCTACCCTGCTCTTTCTAACGGAGACTCAAATATCCGCCCCTGACGATGTTTCGTACCTGAACTACCCCGGCTACGTATTGGAGCACGCGTTCCGTCGTAAAGCCGGAGTGTGTGTCTTCGTCAGGGGAGATATATGTTGTCGCCGCCTTCGGGACCTCGAGCATCGAGACCTGTCAATATTATGGCTACGCGTGGACTACGGGGGTCGTATCCGGATCTATGCGTGCCTTTACAGGTCTCATGCCAGTGAAACGGGATCAACTCAATTATTTGAGAACGTCCAAGCGGGGACGGACCGTGTTCTCGAGCAGTACCCATCCGCGGAGGTGGTGGTTCTTGGTGACTTCAACGCTCATCATAAAGAGTGGTTGGGGTCTCGGACCACTGACCTCCCGGGTCGGTCTGCTTATGAGATGGCATTGTCTTATGGCTTCTCGCAACTGGTGGCACAGCCCACCCGTGTCCCAGATATTGAGAGCCATGAGCCATCCCTGTTGGATCTTCTGCTGACCACACACCCTGACGGATACAGCGTGGTGGTCGATGCCCCTTTGGGAACATCAGACCATTGCCTAATCCGTTCGTCGGCTCCTGCAGACTATCCCGATCGTATTTCAACGACCGGGTCTCGTAGGGTCTGGCGATATGGGTCAGCAGACTGGGATGGGCTTCGCGAGTTCTTTGCGTCCTTCCCATGGAGGCGGTTCTGTTTCTCCTCTGATGATCCTGACACATGTGCGGACTGCGTCAGGGATGTGGTGCTACTGGGGATGGAATTGTTTATCCCTTGCACCACAATACCGGTGGGGCGTCGCAGTCGGCCTTGGTATAATAGTACCTGTGCCGCCACTGCGCGCCTCAAGCAGTCTGCATATATAGCATGGAATAACGCCATTAGGTGTCGGGATCCTATTTCCAAGGAGGAGAAACGGAAGCTCAACGCCGCCTCTAGATCCAACAAGAGGGCGATTGCCAAGGCCAAGGCGGAACATATTTGCAGGATTGGCAAGCGGCTAGAGACCTATCCCTCTGGTAGTCGGGCTTTCTGGTCGCTTGCCAAAGCTGTACAAAATAACTTCTGCCAATCTAGTCTCCCGCCACTGCGTAAGCCTGATAACAGTCTGGCCCACAGTGCAGAGGAGAAAGCCGATCTCTTGGCTGAAACCTTTGCCTCAAACTCGACTTTGGATGATGGGGGAGCCACCCCTCCAGTAATCCAGCGATGTGAGTGCTCCATGCCTGATATCCGCATTACGCAGCGTGCGGTCAGGCGGGAGCTCAGGCTCCTTGACGTCCATAAGTCGAGCGGACCAGACTGTATCCCCGCAGTGGTTCTTAAGATGTGCGCCCCTGAGTTGACTCCCATTCTCACGCGTCTCTACCGTCTTTCTTACAAGATCAACCGGGTTCCAGCTTCGTGGAAGACTGCACGTGTCCATCCAATCCCCAAAAAGGGTGATAGGTCGGATCCTTCCAACTACAGGCCGATAGCTGTCACGTCCTTGCTTTCCAAAGTCATGGAGAAAATTATTAACAATCAGCTCTTGAGGTACCTCGAGGATCACCAGCTGATTAGCGATCGTCAGTACGGCTTCCGTAGCGGTCGTTCGGCTGGTGATCTCCTCGTGTACCTCACTCACCGCTGGGCGGAGACTTTGGAGAGTGGGGGCGAGGCTATCGCCGTCGGCCTGGATGTTGCGAAGGCATTCGACAAGGTATGGCATCGAGCCCTTCTGTCGAAGCTACAAACATATGGAATCCCCGAGGGACTCCGTAAGTGGATTGCCAGCTTTCTGGATGGCCGGAGCATAGCCGTCGTGGTAGACGGCTGTACCTCCGCAACCAAGACCATTAATGCTGGTGTTCCACAAGGCTCGGTGTTGTCGCCGACACTATTCATCCTGCATATCAATGATATGCTGTCCATAGACGGCATGCATTGTTATGCAGATGATAGTACATGTCATGCGCGATACATCGGCCAACAGAATGTCCCTCGGTGTACCGTGGAGGAAAGACGGTCCCAACTTGTGTCTAAAGTCGAGAGCTCTCTGGGGCGAGCCTCCGAATGGGGTGAAAAGAACTTAGTTCAGTTCAACTCATTGAAGACACAAGTTTGCGCGTTCACTGCAAAGAGGGACCCGTTCGTCATGGCGCCACAGTTCCAAGGAGTCACTCTCTGTATCTCCGAGAGTATTGGTATCCTCGTAGAAATCTCGAATAAGGTACAGTTTAGGAGTCATTTGGAGGACAAAGTCAAACTGGCTAGCAGGAAATTGGGTATTCTGAACAGGGCTAGGCAATACTTTACGCGGAGACATAGATTAATGCTTTATAAAGCACAAGTCCGTCCCCACGTGGAGTACTGTTCTCACCTCTGGGCAGGGGCCCCAAAATACCTGCTAAACCCACTTGACTCCTTACAACGGCGCGCTTTTAGAATCGTCGACGATACCAATCTCACGGATAAAGTGGAGGCGCTGGGGCTGCGGAGAGACTTCGGGTCTCTCTGTGTGTTTTATCGCCTCTACTACGGGGAGTGTTCTGAGGAACTGTTTAATATGGTACCTTCAGCACCATTTTACCATCGCACCACCCGACATCGCAGTAGAGTTCATCCTTATCACCTGGAAACAATCCGCAGCAGTACGGTGCGTTTCCAGCGGTCTTTTTTACCACGTACGTGCAAGCTTTGGAATGAACTTCCTGCGTCGGTGTTCCCCGAGAGCTATGACCTATCCCTCTTTAAACGAGGTTTAAAAAGAGTATTCACCCAACGGTAGGCAGCGGCTTGACTGTGCCCCTGGCATTGCTCAAGTCTATGGGCGGCGGTTACCGCTTACCAACAGGCGGACCGCTAGCTCGTCTGCCCACGACGGCAATAAAAAAAAAAAAAAAAAAAAAAACAACAAAGAAAAAACTGTGTCAGAAGTGGCGGCCTTATTGCTAAAAGCAATCTCTTCCAGGCAACTATTGGATGGAGAAGAATTGTAAGAAGATAATAGGCGGGGTTTATAAATAAGGAACAAGAATAATAAAATTCTAAGAATTTATAAACGTCATATAATATATATATACAATACGTCATCATCATCAGCCATAGGACGTCCACAGCTGGACATAGGCCTCCCCCAAAGATTTCCAGATTGACCTGTTAGAAGCGGCCTGCAATACATACATAGGTATATAATAATATACTAATACATATTGATAATGCAGTGTTATAAAGGATATAAGTGATGATATCGGAAATAAGCTACAACGACGATAAATACCAGATTTTAACATTACGCGAAATGTGGGTGTTCTAGTTCGCTAGTGCGCCTCTGCCTACCCCTTCGGGGATACAGGCGTGAGCTTATGTTTGAAAAGCATCAATTGACGGCGACTCCTTAATTTCCAGTGGTAAGGCCTTCCTAGCTGCACAGCCAGTACAGCAAAGGAGCTACCTATAGCTAATGCCTCCTATTTGATCATCTTTATCCCTCATAGGGGGTTGACGTCAGGCAGGCAGCCGGTCGTAAACACTTTGCCAAATCAATTCTGCAACATGTTTGAAAGAGTGTGATGCGACGACCCCACAATAAGGTGGGATAAGGGCAGGTAGAAAGAAAGATAAATCCTGAAACACTAAAAATACCTGTTCATTCTACTTGACCACAGACTAATTATTATTCATCCCATACAACTGGTAAGTGAGACCAATGTTTCGGTGCCAGATGTCCAATTCCTGACATCGCCGTTGATATTATTTTTCCTTATATACATAATATGGTTACTGTGTATTCATCATTATAATCGTACTCATCATCATCATCGGCCACAGAACGTCTTTTGCTGAACATAGGCCTCCCCAAGAATTTCCAGATTACCCTGTTGGAAGCGACTTCCATCCATGCATTCAAATTCCCAACGCCCGATCGCCAGAACATTATGATGCCACGACATCAAGGAGGACAAATAAAAAAGTCTTTAATGAGCCAAAAAATATATCAGCCTAGTCAATTACGATACAGCTATGTACAGTAATAACGGACTGCCGAATACCATTTTCTGTATAGAGACAAAATTAAAAAGAAACAGCAAATTTGAATTGCCGACGGAGATCTTTTGCTTACTCCAAGAGAATTCTTAAAATCGTCTATTACCTCTCTTACAAGAAAGTAAGACAGAATAAAAATATTTTTTTATCTACCACTCAACTACTAAAACGTAACCAACTTAGACTTTCGTTAGAAGCTCCATAAAGCAAACATAAATAACATTTACGGAACCATCGAAATATCCAGTTCCACCCCACAATTATCCAGAATATCGTATACCGAACATAATACTGCAGGGCGCGCGAAGGGCACCGGTGTAAGCACCGCTGGGTTTTAATTTTTGAAAGGGTCCTTGCAACGAGTGTGCCCTTAAAGGGGAAATGAGGACGTTTGTTTTCGTTTCTAAAAGAAATGTCGCTGTGTGATGCGAGATGGCACCTTTTGACAGCTGAAATGACGTCACCTTAATACTGAGTAATGGTGCTTACTGCGATATAAAGATATTCGGAGAGGAGACTCTTCTACATTAACTACAAATATATCCTTTTATTGTTGTAACATAAACATAAGTTCACGCCTGTATCCCCGAAGGGGTAGGCAGAGGCGCACTAGTGAACTAGAACACCCGCATTTCGCCGAGCTTAATTCCGTTCCATATGTGATAGGGGGCGAGCCTATCGCCATATCGAGCACAAATTCCAGACTCCGGGCTGATAGGGAAAAATCCAATATCACTTTGCCCGACCAGGGGATCGAACCCGAGACCTCAGAACCGTAGTCGTACCGAAATACCACCACGCCACGGAGGCAGTCCAGAATGAGATGAGAACATGTAAAATATAAAGAGAGAAACAATGAAGAAATAAATATCGACAAATGAAAATTACGAAGAATAATACTTTTAAGAAAAATAATTGAAGAATGAATATTTTTAAGAAAAATAATATGAAGAAAGCCAAGAAATAATATATGAAAAATGAAGAAAGAAAATGTTATGTAAACCTCTCATACAATTCAAGACGAAGTTCCTTATATAGATCTCAGCCTAAGTCAGTTTTCTGTGAGATAGCTGTATCGCAGGTCAAATCGGCTCGTTTTTACTATCTACAACGTCGCTCTTATTAAAAAAACTAAACCCAACAATTGGGTACTTGACTATGTTTGATTTTATACACATATTTAGATGTAATACCAAATAAAACAAAAAAGACACCCTTTTCTAAAAACTGCATCGAAATAAGTTGAAAAATGAGGCAGTAATTCATATTTTAAATTCTGGAGTGGGGGAATATTGGAGATATCTTACTATCCCTTTCCAACACATGTACCGTTATGGCGTGACGTGGTTGTACTGATACTTCTCTTTCCCACAGTTTGACGGTTATACCAAACTTGAAGGCTTATAACTTTTTTATTTTTGAGAATATTTCAGTATTTCTTTCTGTTTTATATTTTTTACGACATAAATTTCATATAAAATTCATGCCTCTGCACTTCACTGCCTCGGTGGCGTGGTGGTATTTCGGTACGACTACGGTTCTGAGGTCTCGGGTTAGATCCCCGGGTCGGGCAAAGTGATATTGGATTTTTCCATATCAGCCCGGAGTCTGGAATTTGTGCCCGATATGGCGATAGGCTCGCCCCCTATCACATCTGGGACGGAACTAACCTCGGCGAAATGTGGGTGTTCTAGTTCGCTAGTGCGCCTCTGCCTACCCCTTCGGGGATACAGGCGTGAGCTTATGTTATGTTATATGTAAAATTCATTAAAAAAAAGTCCAGTACCCAATCATTGCAAAAAATCATCTCATCCTGCAGCGCCTCAAAGTCTAATCATTGACTGATATTTTTATCAATGTACGTTAGTAAAAAAAACAGTAGGATTATGTCGGACGGAAGGCGATATTGGGTCACTTATCAAGTCTAGACATTATCGGTGTTTTTGAACGATTTTATATCATAACGGAGCATTGACATTGTTTTACAGCTGTCATATTTGGCTGTGGACTCGGTCGTTGAGTCCGGGGACTCGACTCGCTTCTATTTTGAAAGCGATTTAGTTTTAAGTTATTCGGAACCGTATTGCTATTACATGGAGCTGCAAATACCACTTCATCTTCCAAATTCCTATTCCACTCCTTTTTTCCTCTCCTTTAAACAGACAACGTATTCGTTGTTCTTCTGGTATCGTCAATATCTATACGTGAGACGTGATGGTAACCACATACCATCAAGTGGCCCTTTCGCCTTCGTAAGCCAAATATTCATAAATAATTTGTCCATACATTATTCACTACCAAACGATTGAAAAAATATTTACCGAATGGAAACCTTTTAGACGTTAGTGGGTAAACAGATGTTTAACTATAATAATATGTAATAATAAAATTAAACTTTATTGACACAAAAAAAAACATAATTACAAAAGAGCAATTTAGTACCACACTGGCATTTCTGTATTTAGCCATACCATATTATCAGAGGTCCCCAAACTGGGCTAAGCCTATATCTGGGAGTCCCATAGCCTACTGAACAAAACAAGAATTAACAAAATCCTATAGCAATAGTTAACAACTACAAACAAAATATTAAGCAGAAAAAAACATTCAAATAATTCTTTAACCGTTTAAATTAACTAAAACTAAGGTTAATCTGTTATTATAACTTCCAGAACTTAGCTAAAATAATTACACCATACATTTAGATATTGATGATTGCGATTGAAAAGAATTGATTGCCATTAAATTCTACAAATAACATTTACAGTTAGTTTATAAATGTAACTACAAAAAACTGAATTCTTTTTGGCTATTGAATTAAAAATAATAAATAAATAAATATCACCCAACAGTCACACACATAGTCCTAAAAACACTAAGATACGAGTCTTGTGTCATGGGATTAAGAACTACGAGAGACTTTCGGTCTCACAATACCCAGAACAACTAAATATTACAATACTATTATTATTCACAGAATTGATTTATGTTTAGACTACGGGATATCACAATATTGCGAAACGCAGGACATTGACATTATTTTTAATGTTTATGTCACGTGCGTGACGAGTCACGTTCAGTCTGACTCATGCGTTGTCTATGGACTCAGAGTACCCTGAAATTTATGAGTCTTGACTCATTTTTAATTTCTACTATTTTTCTTCTGCTACTCAATTGAAATAATGGTATCACTGTATGTTTCATTATGTTGTGAAACGTAGGAAGACTTTATATACATGTATACATAGATCACGCCTGTAGTAGGGGTAGGCAGAGGCGAACTAGAATAGAACACCCACATTTCCCCAAGTAAATTCCATCCCAGATGTACCTCTAATAGGGCGTGCTTATAGCTATCTCGGCTACAAATTCTAGACTCCGGGCTGAGGCTGAATAGAAGACCTCAATAACACTTTGCCCGAACCGAGTATCAAACAACATCTCAGGGAGGTAGGCACAGGCTGAGATGTATAGAGCGAACTTAGACTATGTCAAAGCCAAAGAACGAACTCAGTGAGGATTTGGAAACTTTAAATCGAACTTTGACTTAGTCCGAGTCATTTTTTACAAGAAAATCTTTGCTAAGTCTGTCTTGTCATTTTGTTTTTCTTGTAAAAAATGGCTCGGACTAACTTGAAGTTCGATTTAAAAATTCCAAATCCTCACCGACTTTGTTTCTTAGTCAGACTTAATCTAAGTTCGCTCTATATTTTAGCCATACTGACCACGTAATACAACTACGCCACCAGGCAATTTATGACTATCATAAATGTTAATTTCTAATTCATCTCTTTATTCTTATTTTGTTAAGTAATGAAAATAATTTGAGAGCCTTAAGATACTTGAGAATTGCAGATCTTCACTGGTCGGAGTCGAAAAAACGCGTGCCTGTCGATCCTGGCTTGCAAGAGAAACAGTAGATATGGCTATAAAAGTCTTTTCCCTATATAATGTTGGGTGCGTGCTGAGTCAGGTTAAGTCTGACTTAACTGACGTGTCTAGACACAGAATACTCAGAATCGTTATATTATAAAACATCTTAAATAAAACCTATTCAAATTTTAATGGTCAGAATTTGTCCTTACTGATTGTGTTATGCGATATCACAAGATTACAAAACGCAGGGCATTGACATTGTTTTTGACCGTCTCGACGAGACGTTACGTCACTACACCGAGTCATGATTACGGGGCATATGAGACTTGACCGCTGAGTCTATGGGCATAATAAGGATGGCACTTTTGCGAAATCTGTACTAATTTTACTTAACTAAGCTCGGCGAAATGTGGGTGTACTAGTTCGCTAGTGCGCCTCTGCCTACCCCTTCGGGGATACAGGCGTGAGCTTATGTTTATGTTGCTGTACTAATTTATAAATGCGAAAGTAATTTTTGGAACCGCGGGCGAACGTCGGTACTGCTATAACTATTCACACTATCACACTAATGCTGAGATCTATAGAGCGAATTTGGAACTTTTAAATCGAACTTCGACTTAGTCCGAACTGCGGCCTGAGCAGGAAAATTTCTGACAACCGTAAATGTATTCGAACTCGATGCGCGTCCATGAATTTTGTATGAAATATTAACCAAATGTCATCAGTGCGCAGCGA
The DNA here is from genome assembly GCA_036417725.1 of Clanis bilineata. Lineage (NCBI taxonomy): Eukaryota > Metazoa > Arthropoda > Insecta > Lepidoptera > Sphingidae > Clanis > Clanis bilineata. The sequence goes on along the minus strand of CM071155.1, from coordinate 14,491,260 downwards.
ACTCAAATACATTTACATTTACATTAGTTTTTCGTGCTCGGGCTACTGTATTTACAAAAAGAAAACCGACTGACAGATACACTAAGCAAAGATTTTCTTGTAAAAAATTACTCGAACTAAGCCAGAGTTCGATTTCAGAGTTCCAAATCCCCACTGAGTTCCTTAAGTTCTTTAAATCTAAGCTTAGAGGTAATATAAAGGCGAAAGATTGTGAGTGTGTATGTTTATTTCATTCTTTACGCTCAAGCGGCTGGACCAATTTTGATGAAATTTGTTGTGGAAGTACCTAGCATCGTGGATTATCACATAGCCTACTTTTTATCCCAGAAAATATTTTATGTGAACTACCGCTTGCTATATCTAGAGTAAATACTTTCTTAAGATGTAAGGAACTTTTAAAATAATTACTAAGGAAAAAAATGTTTATAGATCTTAAGGAAAATAAAGGCTATTTTATTTTATTTTATTTACCTCTATTTTATAACTGTGAAGGAAAGCGTCATGAGGAAACCTGCATATGCGAGAGTTTCTCCACAAGAATTTCGAAGGTATATGAAGTCTACCAACCCGCATTAGGTCAGCGTGGTAGACTAAGGCCTAACCCCTCTCATTGGTTGAGGAGGCCCGTGCCCAGCAGTGGGACAGTAATGTTACAGAGAAAATATTTTTATATTATTATACCTACAAAGAGTTTATCATTAGCATTATTTTTTAATCTAGATTAGATTTATTTTACATTGGCTGTATAAATTATCATCTACTAATCCACTTATAAGTTCAATGTATTATAGAAATAAGGACGACTTAGGGCTTAAAGATATACTCAGATATTAAGTCGTAGTTATAATATATGGACTGCCTCGGTGGCGTAGTTGTATTTCAGTATGACTACCGTCCTGAGGTCTCGGGTTCGATCGATTCGGTCGGGCAAAGTGATATTGGATTTTTCCATATCAGCCCGGAGTCTGGAATTTGTGCCCGATATGGCGATAGGCTCGCCCCCTATCACATCTGGGAATGAACTAAGCTCGGCAAAATGTGGGTGTTCTAGTTCGCTAGTGGCTTCTGCCTACCCCTTCGGGGAGACAGGCGTGAGCTTATGTGTGTTTTTATATATATATATGCTCACGCCCATATAGGGTTTATAGAGGCCGACTAGTGAACTAGAACACCCAAATATTGTTGAGTTTAGTTCCGTCCCAGATGTGTTACTGGGCAAGCCTATCGCCATATCGGGTACAAATACCAGAATTGAAAAACCAACCCAATATCACTTTGCCGGTAGTGAAACCGAAATACTACGCCACTTAGGCAGTCTATTTAATTTCTAGTAGGATAATACAATGTGCTTAATTGTTCAAATTCAATTGTTATGATTCAATTAATTCATAATAAATAATAATAAATACACCCAACAGTCACACACATAGTCCTGACTCCACTCTAAGATCGAGTCTTGTGTCGTGGGTATCAGAAACTACGAGAGACTTTCGATGTCACAACACCCAGACCCGAAACAAATATCTATGGGCCACACAGGCATTTATCTCGGTGCGGGAATTGATCCCGCGTCCTCACGTTTCACAGCCGGCTACTCGCCCGATGCGCCACGGAGGCTGTCAAATTAATACCATTATAACTCCAGGTCAGTGATTATGGGAAATGACATTTCCTAAACATAACATTATTCGTAATTCTGATGTAATGAAATGATGGTATCAAACACATTTTGTTTATGGAAGTCGTTTAATAAATTGCCCTAAATAGTTATTAGCTTTGTCAATGAATAAAATATCTATGGTTTGTGTATCCTAATGTGATTATGGAAATTATTTTGACGACAACCGGATCTCTGGGTCTTCAGTTGCCATTTTTTTTTATAATCGTCATTAGACATTGTGTCCCAAATTGAAATTTGATTTGGTTTGAACAATTTGAAGTGAAGTTGACCTAAATTTGGACTGTATGAGCCATGGTTAGAGATGGGAATCTGATCCCTTTGCCAAAAGACCCTGCACGAGTACCTCAGCTGAAGTTTCGGAACAATTTCACAATTAAAACCTAATCGTGATAGAATCCGTAAGAATAGTTTTATTTCAATTTCATGAGGTTAAAAAAAGATAAGGAAAACTGACTATCTTTAACATAGTGAGTGATATGAGACATGGCAATGACCTCCGATCGATGGTCTGTCTTAAAATAAAATAAAATATTTATATATAGATACACATACACACAGACACTTACGCCTGCATCCCATAAAGGTAGGCAGAAACAATTGAGCGCCAAAAGCTACGCTCCTGACACACCTTTTTTGTCTCTTCCACACTCATACATCCTTTCATTAATTTCCTCCGGTTGAGAGGAACTTCTCAGTTACTAGGAGAACATCATCATCGACATTCATGATTTTTTTATATATACCAGAGACTGGCAAATGAGCAGATGGATGACCTGATGGTAAGTGATCACCACCATTGACACCCAAGACACAAAAAGAACCATGGGTGCGTTGCCAACCTAAAGGGAGGGAAATAGATATTGGGAAAAGAAGAGGGAATTAGGACACCGGAAATCTCACACACGGAGCTAAATGTGACAGAGGGTTGTCATTTTATGTAGGTTTTCTGCGAGATATTGGTATCAAACCGGTCGATGCAGCCCATTCGTGCTTTAGACGTAACAGTCTACAGCGTGGCTCTACCACTGAAAAAAAATTAACGTCTTTTTATTCATTTCCTCCTGTTGATGGTACTCCTCACTTTCCATTTTCGAATATCATTATCGATATTCGTATTTACATGACTATTATGTCGAGTATGAAACGATAAGGAGATGTATATTTACTCGTAAACAGATCTAGTTCAGTTCTCGGTCTAAAAATATGTGGACTTGACCTCAAGAGCGCTGTCATTTGGCAGTGTTGACGAATCTTGTCCTACTTGAATGTTTCCATATTTGTGAGTACATTTGGATGTTTATTAATCCATAAAATCAAAATCAAAAATCAAAATCATTTATTGAATCCATGAAATGTTCAAACATTATTTAGATTCCGTCAAATTTTAACTCTACCGCCTGTTCGGAAGGCTGTTTCGCCAGAGAAGAACGGGCAAGAAACTCTGACGTTGCTCTTTTTAACACGAATTTACAGTCAGCTACTAATAAAGTACAGCACCAGATACAGAAAGAGCTTGAAAATTCGGTCAGAGAAGACTTGTCTTTGAAGAATACGTCATACGGGGTGTTGTAGCTGTTAAAACCTAAGTTATTTTCATCTGACCTCATCCCAGTCAATGTGGGGTCGCAAGATATTTTTTTAGGATGTTATAGAAGGGATTTAGTTTATTGTCAAAAGTATTCCACTCGCGCCTCTGCACTGGACATCCTGTGGCGAATGATGATGAAAGTCTAAGTAAGATGAGATAAAATATAAGTCTTATCGTACTTCATCTGTTTCAACCGACTTAAAAAAACAGGGGGGTTACTACCACGTCTTATAGCAGTATTATTATGATCTTACTTGTACCGATTCCCATACAAAACAAACGAAGAACGATTATAAAAATCTGCTATAAGAGGTGGTGGTAACCCTGCAGACCGACTTCAAATCCGATCATGACCACATTTATATGGGACCACTCTTGGAATAAGCTCTATAGAATCATCATCATCATCATCATCATCAGCCTTTATTCACCCACTGCTGGGTATAGGCCTCTTCTTTGGCACGCCAAATGTAACGGTCCTGTGCAGTTCTCAACCATAAGTGTCCAGCCTGTCTCACAATGTCGTCTGACCATCGGGCTGCTTGGTCTACCCACAGATCTCTTGCAATCTCTAGGCCACCAGTTGACAATTTTCTTACACCATCTTCCATCCTCTCTCCTAGCCAAGTGTCCCGCCCATCTCCACTTCAATTTGCAAATACGCTTACCAACATCAGCAACTTTAGTTCGACGGCGGATTTCCAAGTTTGGGATCTTATCAATTAATCTGATGCCTAACATGGAGCGTTCCATGGCTCTTTGCGCTACAAAAAGAATTTTGAAAATCTGACCATATTTGGCGGAGATATCGTATCGTAACATAGATAAAGAAATCCAGACGAATTGAGGACTTTCTCCTTTTTGGAAGTTGGAGGTCTTCAATTCGTCTGTACTTTTTTTATGCCACGCGATATCTCCGTCAAATGTAGACCGATTTTTAAGGTTCTTTTTGTGTTCGATAGAGCTTATTCCAAAGGTAGTCCCATATTGGTCCCAAATTTGGTCACGAACAGATAACTTTTAAAGCCGGTCAAGTTTTTAAACTCCTGATTATTGGAATCCATTTCTCCTCATCGCAGTCATCATATTATCCAGAGTTTCTCCAATATTCAAAGGCATACACGAAAAACTATTTTAATTAACACAAATGGGTAGTGAATTTAATGTCTATATCGTGATAAGCATAGTTCGTAAGGTTAGGTTAGGTCGGGTGGGTTTGTAAGGTCAAATTGAATTGGGTTATACGAATTCGCTTCGTTGGTTGACCTGAATTTTACTGCGATAATTAAATTAAACGTAGGGGGAAAGTTATGGTTGTTGATTATGGATAATGACTTTTTATTTCGCTTATTACCACGGTTTCTATATTAGACATTAGTGTGTGCAGTTTGAAAGTTGACCTTCAGGGGACATTTCGTACATTGATTGTCACCAGAATTATGGTGCTAGTTTAATTTACTCCTTTATTGAATGCCTTTACTATAGGTGCCTACGGCTCACTCTTTCAACCCTCTCATACGCAGACGAAGTTGCGCGGGTCAGCTAGTTATATTATATTTATAGTTTTCGAATAATGGAAATTTGAATTTGTGACGAAACATTTTTTTCTGGCTCATTGGGTCACCTGCATTACATTTGCAAATCACATAAGAGGTAACATAACATAATATAAGCTCACGCCTGTATCCCCGAAGGGGTAGGCAGAGGCGCACTAGCGAACTAGAACACATTTCGCCGAGCTTAGTTGGGTCCCAGATGTGATAGGGGGCGAGCCTATCGTCATATCGGGCACAAATTCCAGACTCCGGGCTGATATGGAAAAATCCAATATCACTTTGCCCGACCCGGGATCGAACCCGAGACCTCAGGACGTTAGTAATACCGAAATACAACCACGCCACCGAGGTAGTCGAGCAGACATTTTAGCATTATTGACATAATCATTTATAGTATCGCAACAGTAACGCAGTGTATAAATTCTCAATTCATAACAATTCCATACCTCCAACACATCCTTTCTCTAAACCCTTCCTCCAAAGAGATATACTAGGATATTTATATTACGCGCCTCTTTTCTGGAGGCCCCGTTCAATGGAACACTCATAAACATTGTCCAAAAGGTAACGTTATTTGAGTTTAAAGGGTCCTCTGGATCTACAAATAAACGTGGCCTTACCATAGTAACTTGGACGTATACAGTATGAAAATCATTTAATTAAATTTGACTGCATCGGTGGCGTGGTTGTATTTCGCTGCGATTACCTTCCTGAGGTCTCGGGCTCGATCCCCGGGTCGGGTAAAGTGATATTGAATTTTTCCATATCAGCCCGGAGTCTGGAATTTGTGCCCTATTTGGCGATAGGTTGGCCCCCTATCACATTTGGGACGGAACTAAGCTCGGCGAAATGTGGATGTTCTAGATCGCGCTTGTGCCTACCTCTTCGGGGATACAGGTGTGAGCTTATGTTATGTTAAATTTGACCAACTTCCGCTGTCTCGATTTTTTTCTTCCGATACAATGAAATGATCCTGACATGAAACTGAGTTTATCAGGACAATGTTATTTTTTGGAAATCATAATTGTTTATGACTTACCTTTGTCTAAAAAATGAGTATGTAATAATCACAAGTTTAAAAAATTAACTGACCGACTTCCAATTTACCGATCGTGACCAAATTTATATGGGACCACCCTTGAAATAAGCTCTATCGAATTCAAAAAGTATTCTGAAAATCAATCCACATTTGGCGGAGATATCGCGTAACATACATGAAAAAATACAGACCAATTGAGGACCTCCTCCTTTTTGGAAGTCGGTCGAAAACATATGTAGTTCCTAAGACGGTTTATCTTCCTCTATATCTCATATAGTTTCCGATTTCCCCATACTGTAGAGACGAACTACAGAACACCAGCTCACCGAGCTCATTTCCGTCCCAGATTCCTACCTATTCTGCTATAAAAACTTGTCTGGACAATTCGAATTACGTTCGAGAACTTCTATTAGAAGACTAGAGATGACCCAACCCTTTGCAAGGACATGTGAATGAATAAATAAGCATTGTCAATCAAGCGGGCCCTTCGCCCTTGTTCCCGAAGCAATAACCTTCACGTGTCCCTCGCATCTGATAAATTGAGATAAGTTCAGCGTTTGGGGCTGAAGTGTGTTTGTAATTTGATAAGCCAATGATCGTGGGGTGATTGTTTTTAGAACGGTGTGAAAATGAACCTTGTTTCGTGGGGGTAAGATATGTTTTCATGTTGACTAATTGTGGATAAGGTTGCCTTATTGGTCTCGGGGTCAGTGTTGATATTTAGATATAGAAATCCGGGAGGTCATGCATTCGAATCCCAGATTGAGCAATCGCAATATATGCAACCTCCATCTTCCAAACAACAGAGGTGCGAACAGAAATAATCATCTTTATCGAATTAGAATCGAGCTCGATGGACGCTCACAACTTTTTTCACCTACTCTTATCCCACTATAATACGGGGTCGGCGTAACATGCTTGCATAAAGCATGTTGCAGAAAAGATTTAGCTTAGTTTATATGAGGAGCTGCCATCAACATTAACCCCACCGGAGAATCCAGTCTCGGTTACATTGTTTTAGATAAACGGTTTTACCTTGCCTAGGATTCGAATCCAGGACATTCCAAGACTAGACAAGACAGTTCTGCTAAGATCATTGAGGCGACTATTATGATATTAGTGTTAATCAAATGTCATCGTGTCTGCATCGGTAGCGTAGTAGTCCTGAGGTCTCGGGTTTGATCCCCCGGTTGGGCAAAATTATATTGGATTGTTCAGTATCAGCTCGGAGACGGGAATTTGTGCCCGATATGGCGATAGGGTTGCCCCCTATAACATCTGAGACGGAACTAAGCTCGGCGAAATGTGGGTGTTCTAGTTTGCTAGTCCACCTCTGCCTACCCATTCGGGGATACAGGCGTGAGCTTATGTTATGTTATGCTAAAATGTAGAATAATTATGTTTTATTGATTTCAGTTTCGTTTTATATGATACTTTAAACTCGACCTATGAAACTAATAAAGTTACATATGATAATGAATCGAAATTGCTTTTTTATTTTTCTAAGCGTAAATTGACCTATGTATTTAACTAGTAAAATATTTTTTAAAGTTATGGCATAAAAGTTAAGTAATATTTACATAACTTATAAGTTAAGTAAGTTAAGTAATATTGACATAACTTAAAGAAATACTAGTTAATATAGATATAGGTCAATTTAAGCTCAGAAAAATTAAAGTAATTTCGATTCATTATCATAATATATAACTATTCTTTTCATAGGTCGAACTATTGTATGCCAATTATGGTGGGTCATAGCTGTACATCATAAAACTTTAACACCTTCATGTTAAAATAAAACTATTTTTACGAATTCTATCACGATTAGGTTTTGAGCTTATGTTATATCAAATGTCATCAGTGTAAAATCAAGTTCAAACGACTGTCAAAATGTTCGCGGCTCCGAAATCCAAAAAACAATACAGCATCAACCAAGGAACACAAAAACACTCCCAGTTGACAAACATCCCCAACATTCATTGCGTATTAAACGGTGACATAAACCCGAAGTAATCGACCTATAAAACGGCAGAGCGTCACTAAAACTCTTAACCGACGAAAGAACTGTAGTATTTGTGTTTAATTAAAAATCGTTTTGGAGCGGTAACGCGTCGCTCGCTTGATTAACTCGGTTCGGGCTTGGCTCGTAAAAAAACGCCAATGAAATGACGTACGCATCGCGGGGCGGCGAAGGGTGGGTGTGCATTGTGTTTCGGAGCCGAATTTTCGGTGTCGAATGCCTTAATGAAAGTGGTGTATGTAAAATGAAACGGAACATTCCGTTGGTAAAATAGTTCAGGGTAGGTATAGAGTGATTTAGTGATGAAAAAGACTCGCAAGTAAACTGATGGCACCAAAAATGATTTATTTTCTAAATGTGAAGGTAATAGAAGAGTCGGTAATTCTGCCAGACGTTTAATCGCCAACAATGCTAAACTTTCTGAAGGCTATCTGTCTGCATTTATTAAAATCATTGATCAATGGTGACCATAATTACATATATTGGTCACTAAAAATAATACCATATAACAATAAAATTAGCGCTTTAAAAGAAGAAGATGTGACTCTAGCTAAGTTGGTGTCCTAAAATTTTTATTTTATACATATTTCTGTTATAAACTTACATATATAAACTCTCAGATGTATCCCAGAATGTGAAGGCAGAGAAGAAATAGAAACTAAAACGCAATTCTAAACAGTCTCAATTACCCTACCACGTCGTTTGTTATTCGCTCTCCTTCCTTAGTGTACACGCAGCCGAAAGCAATATTAGACGCAGTGTCAAAACAATTTTCTGTCGTCTTTTTACGACCATTTTAAATGAGGAGCGCGCTCTACTCCAGCGCTTTACCTATATATACGTTTTGATTTTTTTGCCAAAAACGTATAAAACTTGTTCAGATATTGAGTGAGCTTCGCGTTTTATGGCTAGAGTTTAGAGCATTGCCTTTTTGAGATCGATTATATGATTTGTGCGTTTATTTAAAGTGGGACTCGGTGGTGTAGTTGTATTACGATACGACTACTGTCTTGAGGTTCGATGTCGGGGTCAGGCAAAGTGATATTGCGTTTTTCAGTATCAGCCCGGAGTCTGGAATATGTGCCGGGAATGGCGATAGGCCTGCCCCGTATTACATCTGGGACGTAAATAAGCGCGGCGAAATTTAGGTGTTCTAATCCGCCAGTTCGGCTTTGCCTACCTCTTCGGGGATATAGGCGACAACTGTAGCTTAATCATGAGTTTTCTAATCTCAGATTTATCGTCATCATCAGCCACAGGTCGTCCCCTGGACATAGGTCTCCCCCTCAAATTTCCAGATCAACCTGTTGGAAGCAGCCTGCATCCAGCGACTTCCTGGCTCTTGTGACCTTTATCAGGTCGCCAATCCTCATGTCATGTCCGTCAGATTTTTCAGTTATCATTTAAATTGCAGCACTATCCTAACTCCCTTATTCAACCTTAAGAATATTCCTCCTATTTGGTTATTCGGAAATTGTATCACAACAAAATATATTGACTTTGGCACGTTCGCTCTAGTATAAGTTGGCATCAGGTCAAATTATACACGTGGCTATTACTTTGTCGATTAAATAATAATCTATACCAATAGTATAAATGCTAATAGTATAAATTCAAAAGTTTGGTTGGATGTTTGTTACTCAATCACGCCAGAATAGCTGAACGGATCTGGATTTAGCACTGAGATAGATTAAAGTCCAGACTTTTTCGAAGATAAAAAGCATTCCAGAATCCAGATTCTAGAATGCTTTTTATCTTCGAAAAATTTATAATTAAAGTTCTACGTGAACAAATTCGCGTCCAACTAGTAGGTAAATAAATATCAGTCAGACACAATTCTGACCCTACAATACGTAAGATTCGAAACTTGTATCTAGGAACTACCAAACTTTCCTCCTCGAGCCAGAATTGAACCTGATCAATTATCTGTTTTGAACCCCAAACTTGATTAACGATTTTGTCTCATCATTATCCATAGCCTTTTTTTATCCTACTGCTGGGTATGGGACTTTCATGTCTGTTGCCAATCACTTCAGTTCTATGCAGAGGAAACCAAAATTGATCCGCGATATTGACAATATTGTCCAATCATCTTGCGATTGGAGCACCTACAGTGTCTTTGCTTCGGCCACCATTCTGTAATCATCATACACTTACCGTCACTTCGTCTAACCTGAATGTGTACTGCCTGATCCTAACCAATTCCATTACACTGCTTGTCAATCGGAAAAGAAGTTAATGGAAACATTAGAATAGCTTGCTAGAATTATGGACCAAATTTTTTTTCAAATTAAGGGAGTTCTTTCCTCGACATTGGGAAAGCTTTTGAAAATCCCAAAATAAATTGCTCAGTTGGTTTCACTTAAGCTTTAGTCTTCACAGTACCTTAACGCCTGAACATCAGTAATTCAAACCCATAAACCACCATAGCAAACAATTAAAGCCGAAGCAATAAAACGGAAAACCAATAGAAATTTCAAATACATAGTTGCATACAAATGTTTAAGTTTATGCCCGATCCTGTTCCGCGGGTTCACGAGCACACCGAAGCTAGTTAGATATAAATTGTTGAGAGCCGAAATCTATTATTATGTAAAAGAGGCAACCGGGGACGATGCACTTTTTGTACTTTTCCCCTGCATATAAACATGCCGGGTGTCGCTTTTGCATCGTCCTACAGAACGTCCGTAGCTTGGGAAAATTCGGTGTTTAATTTAAAGGAGTAATTTCTGTTTCAGTTCGCATTTACTTTTTGCGTTAAAGCTATAAGACTACAATAAACTTCTATTTTAATGCGTAAGTAACTATGAATTTTATCGTCAAAAAATGATTTGATATTTAATTTAGATTTTAAGTCTTAGTCGACAAGCCAATACAATTGACAAATCTTCTTGTTATTTTGAAAGGTTGCCGTTGCCCGTTGCACGTTGCCTTTTATAGATGCCGAAGGACTAAAGGCCACTTGCAGCTCCGGGATAAATCTCTATTTATCCCAAATCTTGATTTAAAGATATGAGTGAGCTGTGGGATATATGTATGAAGTTTAGGTTTAACAGTAAGTTAGTAATAGCGCTGCAAGCTGCCTTAAACAAACTTTACTAAAAATTAACTAAAATTAATAATGATGTGCAAAAATCATAGCAAGCCCGCGATACACTTTTTCAAGCAAAATTCATCAAAGATCACCGGTTAAAAAGTTTCCACATTATACTGTCCATCTTCACTGTAATTTGATGCCATACAGTTTAAATATATACACATGATAAAAAATATTCAAATAAGTTGGGATACTGCTATCTTACCATTTTATTAAGCTGTGCGAGCACAGAGGAATTCTCGTTACGGAATCCGAGATAAAGTTAAAATATTATCGTGTAGGATCGAAGCGGACGCGTCTAGCCCCGGCACGAATAAAATGCACTAATACATTTCGAAAACAACACTTCAATTCACATCCTTCCTTCTTCCTGCGCTTAGGGTTGCAGATCTTCATCTTTGCATAGCTATTTTCGGTAGATGTCTTATTAAAACAAGTATACAGCGTTCCTTACCTGTGGGGATGTAACAGATAAATACGGGATTCATCGAAATATACAAATGCAAAAATGTTGTATTAATAATAACTAATTTGGCTGGGACTGGATCCTTCATAGGGGGTTGACATCAGGCAGGCGGCCGGTCGTAAAAACTAAGCCAAATCCTATCTGCAACATTCTTGAAAAAGTGAATTGTGTTACGCCGACCCCACATTAAGATGGGATAAGGGCAGGTAGAAGAAGAATAATAACTACACTTAGAGGCAGGCTAGCTAGCAATTTCGTGAAGCTCATAGTTTTCAAATACTGGAGACAAATGTCATCAGTGCGGAGCGAGTTGAGTGGTAGAGCCACGCTGTAGACAGTTACATCTACATCACGAATGGACCGTCTCGACCGGTTTGATACCACTGTCTCACAGAAAACCGACGTAAAGTGGCAGCTCGTTGTGAATGAGTGAGATGTAGATGAGTGAGATTTCCGGTGACACAATTCCCCCCCCTGTCTTTCATGCTGGCATAATGCGGGTTGGTAGACTTCACATAACTTCAAAATTCCTGTGAAGAAATTCTCGGGTATGGGTATAGGTTCCCTCACGATGTTTTCCTGCACTGTTATAGCAAGCGATATTTCACAATGAATTATTTAGATAAAATTTATTTTACTCTGCAGACTCCAAAAACAACATAACATAACATAAACTCACGCCTGTATTTCCGAAGGGGTAGACAGAGTCGCACTAGCGAACTAGAACACAAACATCCGCTATTAAATAGATCTGCAAAGACATTTTCTTTAACTAGGATGCTATTCAACCGCTGCAGCCCTACAGTCTGGGTATTTAACCGGGTATACCCGGCTATCCAGCCGTCTAGTGGCCAATATTAGAATGTCCGGTTAAAAATCAACCTTCCTTTTTCGCGTTTTTCTCCTCTTGCGATGGAATTTAAGGAAATCGTATTCAATTGTGTCCGCTTTGGAGACGTAAAGGTTCAGTGGTTTCTAAGTGATTTGATGCTAGAATATGTGCTTTATGTACTGTGGTTCAACTAGATTTTCCACGTTTCTCGCTACGAGTCTGTCCCGCCCACACACCCGCCACTGTAACTTCTGTAAGCCAGGATCAACAGTGGCACGCATTTTACAACACCGAGCAATGAAGCTTGGTGCGTCTCAGAGAATGCAAAATTGTCTTCATCCCGCAACAAAATTAATCAAACAGAAATATAGGGAGTTGGAATTGGAATGTTTCTCGCTAGCGACCACTTAAAATATTTGTTTGACAAACACCCCAGCGCCTCTAGTGGGGGGAATTGATATTTCTTTCTTTCTTTCTACCTGCTTTATCCCACCTTAATGTGGGGTCGGCGCAACACACTTTTTCAAGCATGTTGCAGAATAGATTTGGCTTAGTTTTTGCGACCGGCTGCCTGCCTGACGTTAACCCCGGAGAATTGATATTTGTCATATAAATATTTTACGTCATTGTATGCCGTGCCCGATACAACTACCGTCCTGAGGTCTAGGGTTCGATCCCCCAATCGGGGAAGATATTACGTTTTGGGAGATTAGTTGGGAATGGTACGGACTGCCAAGACGAGTGTCAGAGGTTTAAGACCAAAAAACATACACCTCTTACTTTTCTATGTTAAGTGTATTTTCATTGTGAATTATCGCTTGGTATATAACGGTGAAGGAAAACATCGTGAGGAGAATTTCTTCGCAAGAAATTCGGAGGTATGAGAAGTCTACCAACCCGCATTAGGCCAGGGTGGGTGACTAAGGCCTAACTCCTCTCATTGGTAGAGGAGGCCCGTTCCCAGCAGTGGAACAGTAATATTACAGGGCTAATATTATACTAAACCTCCAATTTGTGTCCGATACGGGACGGTAACGAACTCGGCGAAATGTAGGTGTTCTGGTTTACTAGTTCGCTTCTGCCTACCCCTTTGAGCAGTGACGTGCATAGGTATTAGGATCAGGGTAGCCAAAAACTGTCATGATATATTTCTTCAACTCGTTCAGTACCATCACTATCATCATCCTCTCGTGACGATTAAAATATAAACCAAGCGATGCTATTTTGAGAATAACTTTTTTAACAAGATTTTTATTATTTTCTTTCTTTAAAAGATGGATTTATGTTATTTGGGTAAATAGCAGATTGTTATGGTAGACAATGTCTCTTTGTCTATATGAACTGCACGCCACTGCCTTTGAGGATAAAGACGTGGGACTATGATAAGTCATAAGATTCAAACGTTTAATTGGTCTTACTTTGTTACTCAGAACATAACCCTCCTTCGAGGCGGTCGAGTAAAAAATGCAAAGCAAGCTGTGCCAAATAATGTTACGTAACTTTCTCTCAAGCCATGAAAACTTTATGAGGTGGGTACTTACTTGCACATAAAATTGAGGTTTTAATACTTCGGCTGAGCAATTACTGCGTGTATCAGGATCTTACCTGGAAAAGCACAAGGCCTATAATTTTCAAGCCATTTTAATTTTCGGCAGTACTTTATCTACATAATACTAAAGTTTAACTTTAGGTATTAGAAACACATAATACATACATAAGTTCACGCCTGTATCTCCAAAGGGGTAGGGAGAACTAGATCACCAACATTTCGCCGAGCTTATTTCCGTCCCAGATGTTTAAGGGCCTATCGCTATATCTTCTCCAACGGAACTCATCACTGTTAATATAATACTAGCCCTGTAATATTAATGTCCCACTGCTGGGCACGGGCCTCCTCTACTAAAGAGAGGGGCTAGGCTTTAGTCTACCACGCTGGCCTAATGCGAGTTCGTGCTTCACATACCTTCGAAATTCTTGTGGAGAAATTCTCGGGATGCAGATTTCCTCAGGATTCCTCAGGTTTTCCTGTATTATGTTGATGTTGTGGTCAGCCATACGCTCGGATATTTTTTTTATTTACAGATGAACAGACGGCCCTCCTAATAACACCAGTGATGCCAAAATAAAAGCCAGAGGCATATGGCCTTACCCATAATAACAGTTTAGCTGAGCAAATGGCTAAGAATAATCTGTCACTTTTTTCCTTGTGTCACATCGTTTGAAAATAAAAGGGATAGACTATTCTTTACCATTTGCTCAGTTAAAATGTTTTTTAAGGCAAGGCCCGTAGAGAAGCCTACAATAAAATATTTTTGATTCAGGCAAATATAAAAATATAAATAAATAAATACACCCAAGAGTCACACACCTAGTCCTGACCCCATACTAGGTATAACCTGTATCGTGGGTATCAGAAACTATGAGAGACTTTTCGGTCTCACAACACCCAGACTTGAAACAAATATCTGTGGGCCACACAAACATTTGTCTCAATGCGGGAATCGAACCCGCGGCCTCTCGCTTCACAACCGGCTACTCGCCCACTGCGCCACGGAGGCTGAATATCTACGGGTACAAGAATCAAACCGCCTAGAATCTACTTCTAAATTCAAAACCGATTACCGCATACACCACTGAGATTGCAAAACATTTTATGTAATCTCATTTCAATCTAGAAAATAATTTATACAGGCTAAAAGTCTAGCGAGCACTTTTTCAGTTAACAACTTCGACAGTAAGAAATTTCAAGGAGAACGCGAGACTGGCGCGAGGCTAAGGCGGGCTTAAGACACCGATGACTGGGCTCAAGAGGCTTAAGTCCCGGCGCACGGCCTCCTAACATGTGTACACACGGATGGCGCTCGGCTTAATGCTTTAATGCACACATTTTATCTAGATTTTCGAGTTTTAGTTGGTAGTATTTAAAACTTGATTAATGAAAGGGCAAAGAATCAAAAATTAACAACAAAATGATTATAGGGTATATAAGCTAAGAAACTTTATAAGCTTAGAAATTGACTGCCTCGGTGGCGTGGTGGTATTTTGGTATGACTACGGTTCTGAGGTCTCGGGTTCGATCCCCGGGTCGGGCAAAGTGATATTGAATTTTTCTATATCAGCCCGGAGTCTGGAATTTGTGCCCGATATGGCGATAGGCTCGCCCCTACATCTGGGACGGAACTAAGCTCGGCGATATGTGGGTGTTCTAGTTCGCTAGGGCGCCTCTGCCGACTCCTTCGGGGATACAGGCGTGAGCTTATGTATGTATGTAAAAATTCTTAAATTCCCACAAAAGTTCCCACACACCATACTCTATTAGACAAATACATCAAATTTTGCGAGAGTTCATTGCAACAATCCACAGAACAACCATAAAGCACTTCGCGGCGAAGTATTCAGTAATTTCCCTCTGTTGTATTTCCAAAGCGGATTGTTGACACAAGAACCGAACCCACTTTAGACGATTGGAAAGCTGTCACTCGCCACGCATGCGGGAACGCGCGGCGCCAATTGTTGGCCTTTCAGACTATGTTTAGTATGTTGAAAGGAAAATTTTCCATTTTCTCATGTAAAACAAAATTTTCTCGCATTTTCGTTTGGATTCGCAGCGAGACGATGGCGTTGACGGGATTTCGCCAGGGTGACAATGATTTTGTGATATCTGTTCTTTTTCTTTCTTGCTTTGCCTCGGTGGCTTGGTTGTATTTCGGTACGACTACCATCCTGAGGTCTCGGGTTCGATCAACGGGTCGGGCAAAGTGATATTGGATTTTTCCATATCAGCCCGGAGTCTGGAATTTGTGCCCGATATGGCGATAGGCTCGCCCCCTATCACATCTGGGACGGAACTACGCTCGGCGAAATGTGGGTGTAGTAGTTCGCTAGTGCGCCTCTGCTTACTCCTTCGGGGATACAGGCGTGAGCTTATGTAATGTATGTTATATTCTTTCTTGCTACCTGGCCTTACCCTACCCCAATGTAAGGTTAGCGCAACATATGTTTTCCAGCATGTTGCAGAACGGATTCGTCGTAGTTTTTAACAAACGACTGCCTGCAAAATTCAATTCTCTCTGGAGAAGGCTTTTGCTAGACTGACGTCCTGTGGCTGATGATGAACATCACGAAACTTCCTTGTCACGCCTCCTTGATTTAATGGCAGCATTATGGGCTGAGGACCGGGAGGTATAGTGTTCGATTCCCAGGCTAGGCAAAGAAAATTTCTTATTTAATTTTCCGGGACTGGATCTCCCAGAGGGGGTTGACGTCAAGCAGGCAGCCAGTCGTAAACGTTAAGTCAAATATTTTCTGCAAAATACTTGAAAAAGTGTTTTACGCCGATCCCACATTAAGATGGGATAAGGGCAGGTAGAAAGAAAGAAAAGTAGATAACCAAACATTTCTGTACGAATACAATTCACCGAAGAATATCTCCGAAAATATCCTCCATTTCCCCCAAACATGGCCACCCACTAGTCACCAGCAAATAGTTTCGCGCCTGTCAGCCGGTTTTGAGGGGGATTTATTATTTCCGTTATTGTTTCTCGCGCACTACCGGCGGACTTATTTCACAGCTTAAGTTACAGGCCTTTCTTGGCCTTTTCACAAACATTATTAAAAACTGCGTTTTAGCGACTCAAAAGAGATTCTCTTAATTCGTCTGTGTATACATGTTGATATATTGATATTTACCACTCAGATTAAATGAATGATTTGATCGCCCTTTTGAGAATCGGAGGCTAATATTGTATATGTAAATCACATGATTGTCGAAAATTAAAAGTCTCGCGTAGTGTCTCAAACGACGCAAGACACTAATCTTACTATAGGGCCAAGATTATTTCTATTTATTGAAGTGATAACTTCTTTAGCCGCGTTGAGCACTTTTTGGTTGGGGAAAATCTTGTGAGTTCGCGTCACCGACATACGTAATAGCAGTAGATCTGTAGCTATACGAATTTTTATTTGGTTATGATCTTGTATAGCCCGTAATCGTCATCATCATCAGCCATAGGACGTCCACTGCTGAACATAGGCCTCCCGTAAAGATTTCCAGATCGACCTGTTGGAAGCGGTCTGCAAAAGTTGTCAAAACGAAAGTCACCGATATGGCCCATAGGATTGACAAGTTGAAATGGCAGTGGGCAAGGTACATAGCTCATAGAACTGATAGCCGATGGGGCAGAAAAGTTCTCGAGTGGAGATCACGTACCGGCAAGCACAGCGTAGGACGTCCACCTACAAGGTGGACCGACAACCTGATAAAGGTCGCAGGAAGTCGCTGGAGGCAGGACGTGATATAATAATAATAATAATAAATATACCGAACAGTCACACACCTAGTCCTGACCCCACACTAGGTATAACCTGTATCGTGGGTGTCAGAAACTATGAGAGACTTTCGGTCTCACAACACCCAGACTTGAAACAAATATCTGTGGGCCACACAAACATTTGATATATTTTTATAATAAATAAACCATAGAAACATGTATATAATTGTTGCTCGGAGTGACAATAGATGTGAAAACTAGATTAATGTTGATAATTTTAATTTAAACTTTAAGAAATCTGGAAATCTTTGAGTGAGGCATGTTCAACAGTGGATGTCCTACGGCTGATGATGATGATGATTAAGAAATTTTAAATTTTAATACTAAAATTGTAAGTTATGAGGTTTCACTTCTATCCGCAGTACCTATGACTGCAATTTTTTTCATTATTTATTTATTTAACTTATCATAGTTTAAACTCGGTTTTATCTTGACCCACAAATATTCCTTGCGGCAGAAGCGTTGCTTATTTTGAAGGAAACTGTACTCACGTCCGCTGAGGAAATTGTGAATTTTCCAGGGGCGGAGCACGCTTGGTGCATAATATATTTTTAAATTTGGACCTTGATGAACGCCGAGATGAGCAGTTTGAGACACTATAGCTTGGGTACGGTGGGGATAATATTAAATCGTTTTCTTTCTTAAATATTGCTTTAAAATATTTTTGTTTGGAACTATTATTTATCCCGGTAAATTTAATTTTAAAAAATAGTGAAAGTAACGAATATTCCCAGTTTCTAACAGATATGGTGGTAAGAAAATTCGATAACTTTATTTAGAACCTTTTATTCTTATAAATATCCCAAATTTAATTAAGGTTAATTAAAATTAGGCTGAAAAAGGCCTTGGTTTACAAACAATACGTTATCCATAAGTGCAAGTCCACTACACTACTAGGATAAAATCATTTCTACTGTGTACACTCCGCTTAAAGTCTTAAATCATTATACCTTATCCCACCTTAATGTGGGATCGGCGCAACACACTTTTTCAAGCATATTGCAGAAAGGATTTGGCTTAGTTTTACGACCGGCCACCTACTTAACGTCAACTCGCTGTGAGGGATCTAGCCCTGGGCAAATTAAATTAGATTATTTGATTTGCCTGACCTGGGAATCGAACCCAGTACCTGCCACTCCACAGCTCATATAATATGCTGCCACTAGACTAAGGAGCCGACTTAAATCGTTACTCATATTAAGTACATTAGTCTTTTTAGTATCTAGCACAGAAAAATCAAAAATGCAAGAAACGATGCGACGCGACGTCAAGAGCAAAAGTCTTTCAAATATTATTTCTGTAAAGTATTTACCGATACAAAATGAACGAATAAATTCTTCATACTTTTAAAAATGCAGCGATGACAATATCTTTCTGTGTACAACGCAAAAATTGTTGTTGAATTTTTTTAGCTGAAGCTCGTCGGTCGCAGGATTAGAGTAACATCAGCGATAGTTCATATTCCAATACGATACGATATTTTTAATATAGTTGATTATATAATGTAATTGTAAAGTCCAAATATTATTTAAATGATACATTACAGATGTGTTAGATGCAATCAGAATTTATGTTACTACATATTTTAAGTTACGGTAACTTTGTCGTGTTAGAGGAAAATGTGAATGTGAAAGATAGCATATAGGCCTTGCGAAGTGAAAAAGAGTCATCTTTTCTTTAACTCAAACTTATTAAAAAGTGGACTGTAACTTAGGCCGGGATAATATTGCCGGCCAAGCAGAAAATTTTTTTTTTAGCAGAGACTGGCAAACGAGCAAGTGGGTCACCTGATGGTAAGTGATTTCCACAGCCAAGATACTAAAAGAATCATTTGCGTTGCCAACCTAAAAGTAGAGAAATAGTGCTTGGGAAAAGGAGGGGGGAATTGGGCCACCGGAAATCTTACTCACCGAACGAAACGCGACAGGGTGCTGCCACTTTGCGTCGGTTCGAGCCGGCCCATTCGTGCTGTAGACGTAACAGTCTACAGCGTGGCTCTACCGCTCAAATTAGTTTTATAAATTACTTTTCGGTTCATTCACATTAATATATTCAATCAATAAAAAAATACGACACAATAAGACCCGACACGACAAATCGTGGCACATCCTCAGCGTAGCATCTCGCCCGGTCGGTGCGTTATTTAAGGCATTTTCAATTATGCCCGCGTTTTTTCTACTCGTCTATTTCGCCGTGGACAAGTATGCAACGTTTCAGCGGGCAGTTTTTACAGCGCGTCCGCCATTTCAGTTTCAGGAATTAAATACTTTGTAATTCCTTTGAGTCGGGCATTAAGTTTTATGCTTTAGTAGGATCGTTAATTGATCTTTCCACGCTCAGTAGTAGTTTGCTTGGAATTGCCGATGTCTCTGGGCGACCGTAAACACCTATCATAACAAAAATACATTATTTTCCTTTTAATGCAACATCACACCCATAATTTTACTAGTATTCACAGGACTGCCTCGGTGGCGTGGTTGTATTTCAGTACGACTACCGTCCTGAGGTCTCGGGTTTGATCCCCGGGTCGGGCAAAGTGATATTGGATTTTTCCATATCAGCCCGGAGTTTGGAATTTGTGTCCAATATGACGATAGGCTCGCGCTCGTGATAGGGGATCACGGGGATGGAATTAAGCTCGACGAAATGTGGGTGATCTAGTTCGCTGGTGCACCTACTTAGTGCCTACCCCTTCGGGAATACAGGCTTGAGCTTATGTTGGCGAAAAATGTTGCAAGCAGAAGCATTGTATTAAGTTACTGTAGACTTTTTAATGAAAATTGATTTGGGGTCTTGTCTCGTTAATCTATTTAAAAATGTCATGGTTTGTGAAAAGTTTCGATTTTTTTGCCTCAAAAATGTGATAAGGGATTACGACGACTTCACTTTACTTTTATACAAATGGATAATTTTTTATTTAATTACGTGTATATCATTGCACCATTTACCCCAGAAATCAATCCCCCAGAAGGGGTTTACGTTAGGCAGGCAACTGCTCGTAATGTCTAAAAGCTAAAGTTTTTCTGGAACAAGCTTAAAAAAGTTTGTTGCACCTATCATGGAGTAGGATAAGAGCAGTTGGAAGAGAAGAGTGTTTTTTCTGTGGGACATAGACGACGAGTCGACCCAACCGTACTGTAGGCATAATTGTCTACAGCGTGGCTCTGTAACTTAAATTTTTGCATTGCTCGTTACAGCAGTAAAAAAACGAGAAACCTCAATCCATCAGCCAGACAAAATTGCACGAACGACTCCGCGAAATTTCAAAAATAAAAACACTCCGTGGAGAAATATGCAAAATCCGCAAACCCCGCAATCTGTCCGTGAAGAAATTGACGGAGAAATCCATAAAAAAATCGCGGAGTAAAACGGTGGACTTTTAAAATTACAAAGGCGCCACTCCAGTAACAAGTTTCAGTTAGTTTGAATTTTAATAAAGCCGTTTTCGAGTCGCCGATCGGAACTTCGCCGTAGTTCGACAGAGTTACGTCGAATTCTGGGATATTTTCTAATGGATTTTGTTGGGGACTATATACATAGGCTCATACCGAACATATGCGAATGTTCGTGTTGCGAACCTAGAAGAATGTGATGAAGTCGCCCCCTATTAAAAGCCTCCGTGGCGCAGAGGCGAGTAGCCGGCTGTGAAGCGCGAGGCTGCAGGTTCGAATTCCTCACCAAGACAAATTTCGTTTAAATTTTTAATATTATGTTAAATTATTTTCTATACATATTTGCGCCACCTCTGCTAACTTAGGTTTACTGCAATCATTTACGTCAATGTACTCAGAAATGGTGTTGAGCAGTAGTATTGCCCGTAATAAAGGAGTACATTTTAAAATGTTTGTTCTCATCGAGGGGACGTTAAATAACCGCGGACGGCGACGTGCACCGAGGTGCGCGTTCGGCACGCTCAATTGCAAGGCGGACAGCACCTCCGGATGGTGTGTCCACCCGCGCCATACACCCCACACATATTTCACGAGCGCGATATCTCTGCTCACCACCAGTCTACAGTATCCTACCATCACATTATATCGGTCAACCTCCTGTCTTGTCGCAAGCCCTTCGATTTGCTTCTTCCCACTTCGGATTCGGAATGTGAAGAAGCATAAAAATGCCGGCATGATTCTGGCGACAACTGATAAACTTATTGTTTGTCAGTGGTCCCTAGTTTTTCGGACTGCACTATGCTTACGATCAGATGCAGTGTAGTCACTTTGCAGTGCCCGGATAAACAAAACAAAAAAAAGCACGCTCATCGAGCTCGATACGATGATCGTCAAAAATAATCCTGCTCGGGCAAATGTTTATGATTCGACGAAAAATTGTACTGCCTTATCTGGCGTTACCATGTTGAAATGTCTCGCCATTATCGGTCATGTTATGACGCGTTGTTTTACTGATGTTTACTGTTGTTCTGACACAACGGCGGTTTTGAAGGACTTGCATATCTCTATGGTACAGATTAGGATAAATAAAGTTTATGTTTTTCCAGAAAACAGAGAAAATTGTGTGGGAAAATCAGACTTTGGGAAAATGGATATATTTGCAAGAAATAATTGCAAATGTAAAGATTAATCTCAAAGATTTTATCGACCGACTTCCAAAAAGACGAAGGTACTCAATTCGTCCATATTTTTCGACCGACTGCCAAAAAGGAGGAGGTCCTCAACTCGTCTGTATTTTTTTATGTATGTTACTTGATATCTCCGCCAAATGTGGAACGATTTTTCAAATTATTCTAGTGTCCGATAGAGATTTTTAAGGGTGGTCCCATATAAATTTGGTCACGATCGGATCTAAAGTCAGTCCGTTAAATTTTTAAACTTGTGATTATTTTAGCATGAAAATGCACAAGTATACGAAATGTAAGTCATGTAAGTATATAATAGATACTATTTTATCATGACCCAATTTCATTCAAATGGGTTCAGTTGTTTTTGCGTTCAAATATTCGTTGATTGCATATGAAAAAAAAAAAAGATTTAACATGCAACTTCCTGATGATTACAATTTTGAAATTTGTATTATTTTAGGTCTGCAGTTTACTGTTTCTTCCAAGATTGGCCTGATGCTGAATCCTCCGGGTTAACGACAGATAACGGTCGAGAAAATCGGATATACACTGACTGATCCTGGAACGCGAACCATATAAGAATTATGGGTCACTAGTGCAGGTTGTAACACCATGCGTACGGTGGTTTGCCATCCGTCGGATACGAATATCCTAACCTTTAATATTACCTACTGTCCCACTGCTGGGCACGGGCCTCCTCTACTAATGAGAGGGGTTACGCCTTAGTCTACCACGCAGGCCTAATGCGGGTTGGTAGACTTCACATACCTTCGAAATTCTTGTGAAGAATCTCAGGTATGCAGGTTTCCTCATAATATTTTCCTTCACCGTTAAATCAAGCGATAATTCACAATGAAAATACACTTAATAGAAAATGACAGAGGTGTATGCTCTTTTTGGGGTTGTTCTCGAATCTCCGACACTCGTCTCGGCAGTTCGTACCATTCCCAACTGAGCTATCGCTGCTTATTAAATGGTCATAAATCTACATGAATGCTGGATATCAACCCATGTATTAGATGATAAGAGAACAGTGTTGCAAGCTGCATCACTGTCTGTAACTATATGAAATAACATAATGTTGGTGCTTGGTGTATAAAAACAGTGAACGTTGTCCTTGGCGGAGTTCGTTGTACGATACTGCGAGAGTGCTACCGCGTTGGTGTGCGCCACGAGCGGCAGCGGGTCACGTTAATAATGTAACATAAGCTCACGCCTACTCCGAAGAGGTAGGCAGTGTCGCACTAGTAAACTAGAACACCATTTCGCCGAGCTTGGTGCCGTCCTAGATGTAATAGGCGGGCTTTGGCCATATAGGGCATAAATTCCAGATTCCTTGGAAAAGTCGTACCGAAATTAAACTAGGCCACCGAGGCAGAATGTCTATTATGCAAAGTAGCAGGGGGAGGTGAAAATAGTGCACACACTTTAGGCCAATTTTATTTCCTTAGTAAAAGGCGAGCCTATCGAGCACAAATCCCAGACTTCGGGCTGATCAATCTCAGCCTAAATTAATTTCGAATTATATCCTGAGGAATGCCAAGTATTGCTCGCTCCATAGCACGCTGAACGACATTTAATTTTCGGACCAGCGGTAACACTTTACCCGGCTCGGGATCGCATCTAAGATCTCAGAACATCGATATATTAATTACCTAGATGCACAGTTGACGCTCGGAAAATGGGACAGCAAAGGAGTGCACTCTCTGAGTTAAGCACTCGTTTTGCATACAGTCCGACGCCGATGGAATTCTAAATTTCAAAATTCAAATTTAAGAATGCTTGCTCATTTCGTTTAAAAAGCTACTTTATTACACGTGCATAGGGTTATATTTGTGTTGATTTAATTAGAACTTGTGATCTTTTTCTTTGTTTTATTCCTGAGACCACTTTTTAGGAGGATATTTGCAAAGAACTGTGCCACCGACGCAGTCTAATAATGTACTCCAAAGTTATAACTTACCATCAGCTGACCCATCTGCTCGTTCGCCAATCTTTAGCATAAATAAAATTGAGTGCGAAGGAGACAATACTAAGGTAAGCACCGCTTAAAATATTATAAAGTAAGTAAGCGATATTTTTATCTATCGCTTCTAACTTGGACGTTTCGAACAGATAACACTGATATGCGATATCATTACCAGTTGTCAAGGTGTGAACTCGCAGACTCGGCGACGACGAACGCACGATAACAATGTTTGTTTTTTTATACTGTTATCATGATAACACGCTGAAGGGCATCGTAACGTGAGAGTTTTTGCGCAGGACGCGACGGATATTATAATTAGTTTAATTCGCCTCATTACAACTCGTCGTAAAAACTAAGTCAAATCCTTTCTGCAACATGCTTGAAAAAGTGTGTTGCGCCGACCCCACATTAAGATGGAATAAGGGCAGGTAGGAAGAAAGAAAGACTGCGCTTAACATATTGATGTAGTCAGTTTACCGTAGCATTTGACCGTATCCAACATAGAGCGGTTCGGATTGTCGATAGTCAAACGCAATCGATTCGACTCGATCCTCTTGCATTGCGAAGAGATGTTGCATCTCTTTGCGGTCTTTACCGCTTGTACCACGGGGAATGTTCCGAGGAATTGTTTGGCCTAATACCAGCCGCCGAATTCCATTATCGTACCACACGCTACAAGCTGAAGTTTCATCCTTACCACGTGGATGAATGGCGTTCCTCAACAGTGCGTTTTACAAAGAACTTTCTTCCGCGTGGAACGTGCTTGTGGAACCAGCTTTCGGCGGCTGTGTTTCCTGACCGTTACGAGTTAGGGACCTTCAAGAAAAGAGCCTATATCTACCTCAAAGGCCGGCAACGCATCCATGATTCCCCTGGTATTGTGGATGTTTATGGGCGGCGGTGATCACTTAACATCAGGTGATCTACTTGCTCGTTTGCCCCCTCTTCTATAAAAAAAAAGCAGTAAAAACACTTTTATACTGTATCCAAGTACTATGAAAATAATGTAATCAAACTCAAACCGCCCAACAAGAACCAATTTGAAGTACATGATAAATAATGATAAACAACTTCCACACTAAATTCAGTACAAATCTATTGGGCAAAGCGTTTGTTCTCAAAGTGACCGCAGTGGCAGAGCTCTGTCCCAAAACAATATTTGTAGAGCCTCATCTTAATCCTCTGTCTGACGGGCCAATAAATATTTATTGCCTTCTAAACGTGTTGGGTTGGGGGATAGGAGGTGAGCGAGTATCATGAGCGGTAGCGGTGAGCGGAAAATATTTTCACACACAAATTTTCTTATGTTCGGGAAGTGGTAGTGAGATGGAACTATGAGACTATCTCCCTCATACACCCTTCACTGCAACTCTTGTAATTCAGGATCAACAATGGCATGCAATGCGATATAGCTTTGTCAAACAATCTTTAACTTTGTCGAATAGTCTTTAATATTGGAAATAGAAATATAAAGAAGTTTATTTTGTTCTATAATGTGGTAGAGGCTAGAACATCGCTACTTAAGGAACAAAACCCAATCTTTAGCTTCTTTTGTGATTCGTTCAATTAAATAATCACAAGTTTATCGACTGGCGTGGCGTGGCGTGGTAGTATTTTGGTACGACTACGGTTCTGAGGTCTCGGGTTCGATCCCCGGGTCGGGCAAAGTGATATTGGATTTTTCCATATCAGCCCGGAGTCTGGAATTTGTGCCCGATATGGCGATAGGCTCGCCCCCTATCACCTCTGGGACGGAACTAAGCTCGGCGAAATGTGGGTGTTCTAGTTCGCTAGTGCGCCTCTCCCTACCCTTTCGGGGATACAGGCGTGAGCTTATGTATGTATGTATGTAAGTTTAAAAACTTAACTGACCGACTTCCAATTTACCGATCGTGACCAAATTTATATGGGACCTCCCTTGAAATAAGCTCTATCGAACACAAAAAGAATTCACAAAAGAAATTCGGTCCACATTTGGTGGAGATATCAAGTAACATACATTAAAAAAAATACAGACGAATTCATGACCTCCTGCTTTTGTGAAAGTCGGTCGAAAACTAAAGCACAAGTTATGATTGACTGATTGGTTTTAAATACCACGACCTCACAGTTCTCAGCCTAAGTAGGTAGGGCACTAGACTATCTGAGTGGTGAAAAATCAGTCTCAATTTCAGACCAGTCGGTCTTTTATGTCTCGCGCCAACTACCACAGATATAAAATCTATTTCAACGCAACGCTGTTGATTTGTCAGTAGATTGCGTTGTAATTGTACGGCGGCCCTTCCATGCACAGCTCAATAAACGTAAAGACGCCACACACCCAACTACTTGGTTTCTGGGCGCCAAATCCAATGTCAAAATGACTAGAAACGTAGTAAAAGATTATACGCACACTTGGGATATTATCAGAAGATTTAAGTGAAATGAGTCGTACATAAATGAGCAAGCTTTTCATATATTCAAGAGATTTTTAATAACGTTGTAGCACATATCTATACAAAATAACATCATAGTAACGTCAAGCTGTATTTAAAATACAATTAAATATTTGAGTTTCGCTAAATCATTTTTTAATAATCAACCTAAAAACATAATAGAAAACGGTCTTAAATGGATTGTATATAACCAGGGCAAGTGATAATAATATTATCCCTGTAATATTACTGTCCCACTGCTGGTCACGGGCCTCCTCTACTAGTGAGAGGGGTTAGGACTTAGCCTACCACGCTGCCCTAATGCGGGTTGGTAGACTTCATATACTTTCGAAATTCCTGTGAAGAAATTCTCGGGTATGCAGGTTTATTTCACAATGAAAATACACTTAACATAGAAAAGTCAGAGGTGTATGTCCCATTTTTCTCAAACCAGGGCAAATGATAGTACTATGTACTGTGGCGTATGTAGATTAATTGGTCTATACATGGATCGTATCTACGTAAGTATATTTCTCAACTTACTACACATTTGTGATTGACTTGTTTTTATTAATTGCCACCCCTTGGTTTCCTGATGTGGGCCGGATTAAGGACTCCAGATAGGGGTAATATCTCTTGTAAGTCGTATAAAGAGCCTTTGCTCTGTTCTAAATATTTCTTTCAACCCATGCTAATTTGGTTTTATTAAATGTTTCTAAGTATAGGTGTTATATCTCTCATAAAACCTTTGCTCTACACTCAATATTAAATTAATAATTATTATCGAGACATAAAAATAAGTTTTCTTTTAAGGATAAAATCTTGCATCAATTTACACTAATTAACTTGTTTTATAAAATTTATAAGAGACATTAAGCTGTAAGTGGTAAGTCTCGTAAAATATAGTATATATATTAATTTTTAAACATTTATATTTTACCAAAATGAATCAATAAATAAACTTGAAAAAAAAGGCTTTCGCGAAAAATAATTTAAAAGACCAAATTAACATAAGGCAAAGCTTTTTTTTAACTAAAGATCCCCAAAATCTTTTCTAAATTAGCCTCTGTTCTTAGACAATTATTACCGTAATTTGCTATAGTTATTCAACCGTGATTTATAAATTAATAAAGAGTTAAGATTGCATGATTAGATCAATATCGTTTTCTTTAGTTTGGGTAATGGTTAAGGAAAATTGGCTAATCAGAGTTTGTTCTTATTATGTAGTATCCACGGTAAGCAATATTTTGAGTTATTGAATTGCTTAGTTGTGTGGGTTGATTGTGATTAAGGCTCAGGACATTATATTTTTCTTATTTTGATTCGTACTTATTTATCCGGAGATATCGTGTAACATACCGATATCTCAAGTTTACGCGAATGTTATAAATTGAAATAAAACTATTTTACGGATTCTATCACGATTTGTTTTAATTTTTATGCCCGACGTTTCGACTTTGCAGTCTTCGTGGTCACGGGCCGCTGATAGAATCCGTAAAAATAGTTTTATTTCAATCGCGTAACATACTTAAAAATCATAGATGAATCGATTATCTCCTCTCTTGTCTGTCGAAAAGAGGATATAGGAACCCCCGTTTTCCAAAGTTGGTTAAAAACTTTCCGTAAAGCCATCAAGGGATATCAAATCGATTTTATACCACGTAACTATATACAGGGTGTTTATAAAAGTTAGTATCACTAATAAATACACTTAAAGAGAGGATGGGTAGCAATCTAGCAGCAAAATTTAAAATTCGCAAGGTTCATAGTTTTTGAAAAAAGAAACTGGAATTTGTTACGAAAATATATTTCTGCTCCATTGGGTCAGCTGCAGTGCACTTGCAGACGAGCAGTCGGCCCACCTGATGGTAAGTGGTTACCACCGCCCATGGACATCGGCAATGCCAGGGACAAAGCCAAGCCTCTGTCTACCGTGATTAATTCTTTTTAGCATACAGCAAGACGTTTCTATGCCTTTTGGGCCGATTTATATGGTCGCATTGCGATTTTAAAATCTCCATATATAATTATTATTTTTGACCGACTTCCAAAAAGGAGGAGGTCCTCAATTCGTCTGTATTTTTTATGTATGTTACGCGATATCTCCACCGAATGTGGACCGATCTTCAAAATTATTTTTGTGTTCGATAGAGATTATTTCAAGGGTGGTCCCATATGAATTTGGTTACGATCGGATTTGAAGCCAGTCCGTCAAGTTTTTACCTTTCTGCCTGGTGTAATCTCGACCTTATGCCAGACTCCATGCTTTCACTTCGCTCGATCTTGAGCATCCTCTACTTTTTTTTTCACAGCTGGCAGCCCGACCGAGTCGGCTTACTCAGCTACACCGGTCTGATGGGTGAACGCAGGTGCGTTGCGAACCCATAAAGTTAGTTATTCAGTTACGTGACCATGCTGAGGGCAACCCACTAACGGGTTACGAACCTCGACTCAGGACGGTCACTGAGAGGGAGATGTTGAAGACATCATCGATTAGGAGGAGTTTGGACGGCATCCTCCACAGAGAAACCCACGCATAAATGATAAAAAAAAAACGTTCACCTTTTTTTTAACTTTACCGTTAAGTACGTTTTAAATCGTTTTCCCTGTGGTATTGTTATTGGTACCAACTTTATGAAACACCCGGTATATATACTATATGATCCAAAGATATCTAGTGATAATATCTTCATTAATGTCATTAATCATCCTTGTAGATAACTTTATAATGACGCGACGTCATGTTTTGATGTGTTTGTTAAGGGTGAATATTATGTAGGATATCAACCCCGTTTTTGAAGGGTAGGTAGGGGTGAAAGTAGTTAAAGTATCTTTTGGTGACTTTATTTATTGCGATTAAAAGAGAAATTTACGTGGAAAAAATAGAGACTTCGCCGGTGGCGTAGTGCGTGCGCGGTACGGCTATCGTCCTGAGATCTAGGTTTTGATCGGGACGAGCAGTGATATTGCATTTTTCTCAGTATCAGCCTAGGGTCCGGAATTTGGATCAGAATATATATCATATATATTGAGTTGTATATATATTAATTTGGTAGTATTTTTATTGACATAAATAAATGATTTTCTTGTCTTCTGAAAAAATACTTTTTTGATCTAGGTGTGCGATATATGAATTGGTTCATAAAGTGAAACATTTCAAAATGTATTACATGCTAGCACAGTTATTATTTATCTATTCGAGCGGCGTACATGAATATTCAACGTTCTGAAGTTTTAACCACAGTTTACTGTTGTGAATTTAACAACCAATTAACATAAATTAATATTTCATTAATCACTATAAAATATTCATCTCTTAGTTATTAGTTAAAAGTTAAATTTGTTTTTATTATTTAAAAGTAGTGTTTTTAATTTATTGTATATCTCACAGAAAAGAGGCGTAAAGTGGCAGCTCCGAAAATCTCACTCACCGAACGATACGCGACAACAAGCTGCCACTTTACATCGGTTTTCTGTGAGACAGTGGTATCAAACCGGTCGAGCCGGCCCTTTCGCGCTATAGACTTAACTGTCCACAGCGTGGCTCTACCACTCGTAAAGTTTGGTTTACTTAAAACATGATGCCAAATTAATGTAACAAAATTAGGCGTTGTGTAATCCAAATTTTAAGAATATTCTTAAGACGAGAAATAAAATGACAACTTTTTCGTCAACTCCCGAGGTGTGTCGGTGACTTTTTAAGACCCCGTTTCTGAGGTCCTTAGGGGCCAATATGGGATAACATTATATGAAGATTAACTTTGTTATTTTTTTAATTCATCATTTGGGTACAGTTATCGTTTTTATTACTTTTTGTATGTTGAAAGTATATTTTTATGTTTTTCGGTGCGATTTTTGACAGCCACGTTTGAAATAAAGGAAATTGCGATGTTGGATGATGGGTTCAATTCTTGTACTGAGACAAATGTATATTCTATTTTTTTGGTTCATATGGGACTGAAAACACATAAGCTCACGCCTGTATCCCCAAAGGGGTAGGCAGAGGCGCACTAGCGAACTAGAACACCCACATTTCGCCGAGCTTAGTTCCGTCCCAGATGTGATAGAGGGCGAGCCTATCGCCATATTGGGCACAAATTCCAGACTCCGGGCTGATAAATCACTCATAAATCGAATTATTTTGGCCCAATAGAAGTTAATACAAAGACAATAATAAAAGTGAATATTTAAACTCTATGGTCTGTGTGTGATATATGACTGCCTCCTGTCCTGACGTCTCGGGTTCGATCCGCGGGTCGTGCAAAGTGATATTAGATTTTTCCATATCAGCCCGGAGTCTGGAATTTGTACCCGATATGACGATAGGCTCGCCCCCTATCACATCTGGGACAGAACTAAGCTTGGCGAAATGTGGGTGTTCTAGTTAACTAGAGCGCCTCTGCCTACCCCTACGAGGATACTGGCTCGAGCTTAAGTTATGTGTTATGTACGTCTATGTGTACAAAAAACAAATAAAATTATTTTTCGTAAACCATTACTTTGGCTTTATGGTTACAATAACCGACAGTTGAAACAACCGACCGTAAGTCACCGATGGTAAACTTTACCGTGCTCACTTAAGCACCTTAAAACTTTGATTCAATAGAACTTTTCAATCAAATTTCCAGTATAAGCTAATTGAACTTTGGGCAAGTGAAAAAGCTCTGAACACTAAGCTCGGTTACTTTGTAAGTTTTAAATATATGCTCTTTTAAATTGCGTTTTCCTTGTATTAGTATGTGAAGATTTTTTGGATTTATCAAGTATTTTAACGCTTCATTACTTAAGTGGGTAGACAGAGCCAAAATTTGGTTTCACTCAAATATTTTCCGTCTCTTTTTGTGCTGTTCGTGTGCCAAAAGCTGACGACAATGTTATTATATTTCCGCCAAATATTTCCATCCGACTGATTGAAGTGTTTCCTCAACCAACTTAAAAAAAGGTGGTTCTCAATTTGTTTGTATTTTTAACCGATTTCTAACGGAAAAGGACCTCAATTAGTGTATATTTATATGTCATTTGATATCACCGCAAATGTAAATCGATTTTTAAGCGACTTCAAAAAATAGGATGAGGTTAACATTTCGTCAGAATCTTTTTTTTATGTATGTTCCCCGATTACTCGAAGACGCCTGGGCCGATTCGAGAAATATTTTTTTTTGTTTAAAAGGGTATACTTCAAAGGTGGTCCCATTGGTACCAAGTCAGGATCTGATGATGGCATCCCAGAAAAATTGAGGGCAACCCTCGAATTTTATAAGCACCCATAGTATGTTTTATATATTTTCTAAAACTATTTTCGTTTTCTCCGTACATTAACTTTACTTAAATCTATCGAGGTGCAAAAAAAGAGTTAAAAAAAAGTTGACAGCAAAAAGTTAGAGCGTCCTTTACGCAATAAAAACCTGTAACCGCATTTTTATTTCACCATCACTTACTATAACGGTGAAGGAAAACATCGTGAGGAAACCTATATACCCGAGAATTTCTCCACCAGTGTTTCGAAGGTATGTGAAGTCTACCAACCCGCATTATTCCAACGTGGTAGACTAAGGCATAAACCCTCTCATTAGTAGAACAGGCCCAGCAGTGGGACAGTAATATTACAGAGCTAATATTATTATTATTTATTATCCACTATCTATCGATAATCCGACTGTCTCGGTGGCGTGGTTGTATTTCGGTACCACTGCTGTCCTGAGGTCTCGGGTTTGATCCCCGGGTCGGGCAAAGTGATATTGGATTTTTCCATATCACCCCAGAGTCTGGAATTTGTACCCGATATGGCGGTAGGCTCGCCCCTATCACATCTGGACAGAACTAAGCTCGGCGAAATGTGGGTGTACTAGTTGACTAGTGCGCCTCTGCCTACCCCTTCGAGGATTCAGGCGTGAGCTTATGTTATGTTATTGATAATCCAACGCCATTCTTATCGCAAACTTATTTATAGTGAAAATCACGTGGTATGTTTTTTCAAGCTATAATGCGATTTCAGTGTACTATCTAATTGCACAGTTGTGCTGATATCGATATTTTCGTCCAATACCGTTATACAGGGTGTTATATCAACCCTGGACAAATAGGCTCTATCGGTTTAGAATTGGCAATTTTTGCATCGCTAACGAGGTTTACCGACAGTGATTAATTGGCAAGGACGATTTATTAATTGGGTATTGTGTTTTGAATTTTTATTTGCAACAAAACATTTTTTTATTATAGGTTTGATGGAAAGCTTAATGTTGCGAAAACTAATCGCGAATCAATCTCATTGGGATTTTTCGACCCACTTCCACAAAAAGAGGAGGTCCTCAATTTAAGTGTGTTACTCGATATCTCCGCCAAATGTGGACCGATCTTCAAATTTATTTTTGTATTCGATTGAGCTTATTTCAAGGGTGGTCCCGTATAAATTTGGTTACGATCGATAAATTTGAAGTCGGTCAGTTAAGTTTTTAAACTTGTGATTATTTAACAGCAGAGATTGGCACACGAGCCGAGACTTTGCCCGGTACTGGATCCCTCAAAGGGGGTTGAACTCAGGCAGGCGGCCGCTCGTAAAAACTAAGCCAGATACTATACAACATGCTTGAAAAAGTATGTTGCGCCGATCCCACATTAAGGTGGGATAAGGACAGGTAGAAAAAAACAGACTGGCTCACGAGCAGACGGGTCACCTGATGGTAAGTGGTCTCCACCGCTAATAGACACCTAAGACACAAAAGTCATGGGTACGTTGGTAACCTATAAAAAGGGAAATGGGGACTGGGAAAAGAAGGGGAGAATTGGACCACCGGAAATCTAACTCACCGAACGAAATGCGACAGCTAGTTGCCACTTTACGTCGGTTTTCTGTGAGACAGTGGTATCAAATTGATCGAGCCGGCCTATTCGAGCTGTAGACGTAACTGTCTACTACTCAAATAGGCCTAAATTGTGCTGCTGATAATGCTACAGCATGAATGTGGAGGGTCGACCGATCTGATACCCCCGTTTCAAAGAAAACCGACGTAAAGTTGCAGTTCGCTGTCGCATTTCGTTCGATGAGTGAGATTTTCGGTGATCTGACCCATTTCCGCCCCCCCCCCCTCCCTTTCCATTCCCTCCTTTTAGGTTGGCAATGCACCCATGATTATTTTTGTATCTTAGGTAAACACCTAAGATGATCACCACCGTCCATAGACATGGACGGTGGTGATCACTTACCATCAGGTAACCTATCTGCTCGATGGCCAGTCTCTACTAAAAAAAAGAAACAGGAGACTGGAGGAAAAAAACTGGAGATATTGCGTCACACACCAATAAACATACCAACGAATGGAGGATCTCTTCTTTTTGAAATCGGTTAAAATTTAATCCAGATTTCATATTCTGACAGCGATTTTAAAATATCGAATTTTAATTTCAGTTTATTAAGCAATCATGTAAACGTGTTAAAACATCACTATGATTTAAAATTGAGATATAATTATTCATAAATAAATTCATCTTGAAACCGATTTACGTTTACATTGCATTGGTAATTAAAGGGCAGAGACGGCATAATTGTTGACCTTACTTATTAATGTATAATTTGAATATTGCTTAACGATTTGTAAATATTATTATCTATGAATAAATAACTGCCTCGGTGGCGTGGTGGTATTTCGGTACGACTACGGTTCTGAGGTCTCGGGTTCGATCCCCGGGTCGGGCAAAATGATATTGGATTTTTCCATATCAGCCCGGAGTCTGGAATTTGTGCCCGATATGGCGATAGGCTCGCCCCCTATCACATCTGGGACGGAACTAAGCTCGGCGAAATGTGGGTGTTCTAGTTCGCTAGTGCGCCTCTGTCTACCCCTTCGGGGACACAGGCGTAAGCTTATGTTATGTTATGTTATGTTATGAATAAATAAACACAACACCTTTACTTTGAATAGACTCTAAACTCCTTATTATAAAATTTATTTTCATCATCATCATCAGCCATAGGACGTCCACTGCTGAACATAGGCCTCCCCCAAAGATTAAATTAGATTAGATTTAGATTTATTTTACTTTGACATAATTAAGAATATTTCAAACTTAATTAGATCTATTGAAATAAAACTGTTTTATATGGATTCTATCGCGCTTTATTTTTGTTATTTTTTGGGCACGCCTTTTCCATGGAAAATAAAAAAAAAACGCTAAAAAAAATATTTCGATGTATTACATTCGCATAAACCTAAATCACTAATTAAATTTATTTTAATGTGTCAAATTCAAATTATTTGTATATTATTTTGTAAATAGGTTATTTTGTGTCAGTTTTTTGTGGACGAGGCAAAAGAGGTGTGTCAGGATCGTGGCTTGTGGCGCTCAATTGTCTCTGCCTACCCTCATGGGATGCAGGCGTGAGTGTGTATGTCATGTATGTATGTATTTTACACGTCACTGCTTTAAAATAATGGTATCAGCATTTCGTGTCTATCCATAGGAACATAAACATAACATAAGCTCACACCTGTATCCCCAAAGAGGCACAGAGGCGCACTAGCCAACTAGTACACCCACATTTCGCCAAGCTTAGTTCCGTCCCAGATGTGATAGGGGGCGAGCCTACCGCCATATCGGGCACAAATTCCAGACTCCAGGCTGATATGGAAAAATCCTATATCACTTTTCCCGACCCGGGGATCGAACCCGAGACCTCAGGGCAGTCATGCCGAAATACAACCACGCCACCGAGGCATTCTATCCATAAGAAGAAATAAAATTCTGAAACAAACTCAAGGATTATTGCCTCGTATCGTGTGTGAGAGAGTATTGTGATATTATAATAGAAACACCGTTAAAAACGCAATTTTAATATTATAGTGTTATGAAATTATTTTTCTTTCTTTCTTCTAAGACCAAAAAACTAGCGACTACCAACAAATAATTTGATTTTCGGTGATCACCATCATGGCTTGCATAGGTGCTTCTTCACATTCCAAAGAGGAAAACCTTTGGCTGTTAGGCATCAAAAAATTACGTAGATCAATAATCCCGTCCCCAGAAACATCCAACATATAGTGTCAAAGTCCAGATTATTTGACAAACCAAATACGAATTCTGGATCATCCTGTGTACAGAACGGTCCGCCCGCAATGCACTAAGTAGCAAAACAAACAAAAATCACGGACCTGAACTACCGAGCTCTGCAGAATGCACTAATGTCGCATCTATACGATTTTAGTTTATTTTTGAATTGAGATGAGGTTACAAGTTTAAGAAAAACTTAAAAATTTACTTCGAAAATGGCGACTGATTAAGAAATAAATAAATATCACCCAACAGTCACACACATAAGTCTGACCCCGCAATAAGATAGTATTGTGTCGTAGATATCAGAAATTACGAGACTCGATCAGAACTCAGACACGAAACAAATATGGCCACACAAATATTTGTCTTGGTGCGGAATCGAATCCGCTTCCTCTCACTTTACAATCGCTTTAAAGTTTAACAAAAACATAAAAATTGACGTTAGATTGTCAATAATAACAATAATTTCTGACCCCTTTAGAGTCGGTGCATTTTCGATTTTATCTGCATTGGCACAGAAATGGGATCCAAATAAAGTAAGACATTACAGGATATCGCGTAGCATGAATATAACAAAACAGTCAAATGCGGTCCTGACGCACTCACAGCAATGACTAGAGACACGAGACTAACAAAAAATAGCAATTTAGTGCTTAATATTTTAAATAATAATTGATCAATTCCAAACGAAATAACGGCTAGTTTTTGTCATTAGATAATGTTGCTTAGGCTTTTTTACATAGCTATTATTTTATGTCGTTATTTAAAGCTCCTAGCTATTTTTCTCCCCGTCGTTTTAGTAACATATAGGTTGATTTTAACATACCGATTTCTTGAATTGCCGCAGTTATCTTGAACCGCCGCGCCGCGCCGGCCGCAGCTATGTAAATCGCGGTCGTTTTGTCGATGTAGTTGTCTTACCGTATTAAGTTGTATTTATTTATTATTTTGAATTGGGTATATATTTTTAATTTTGTCGATTAAATAACACAATAATATTGTAAAGTAATAATTATTTTGTGAGATCTTGTTGGTTATTCATTTAAAAAAAAAAGCTCTGAACAATACGTCAGTAGCTATTTCAAAATCGCCACTAATGAGGCTTTATAAAAATAATGTTATTATTTAAACCACTTTCGTTGTAACACCGATAACTATTAAGAATAAAATAACTTTTCTATTCAAGTAATATTCCCATTAATAATTCCCTACAACATCCCACACAAAACAAGCATTAAAATTCACAAATGCATCTAAAAATAATGCGCACGAATTTTTAAACGGAGCCAATTTATTTTTCCCTCAGCCGAGTTTGTTATTGCAAAATTTTCAATACATCACAGGCTGCGGTGCACTCGGCATAATGTTATTCACTCGAGCATCGAACCCGCGGTGTCCTTGGCCCCAGGTCTTTGCCATCGGACCTACGTGGCCGGCCCGACCGTGGGTTAGTATACCTAGATGTGTCAGGTAGTTTTGTCTCGCTCTACAGTACAGAAAAAGTGAAATCGCATTATATTTATGAACATGTTGACAAATATGATTTTTATTATTTTGTGTAGTATTTATGAAAATGCTTGCATTTTGATGAAAGTTTACATTGCTTGCGCGTTGTCTTTAATGATTAAGTTTAAAAGTATTTTTTAGGTTAATGATCACATTGAATTATTTTATGACAGCCTCTGTGGCGCAGCGGGAGAGTAGCCGGCTGTGAAACGTGAGGTCGTGGGTTCGATTCCCGCACCGAGACAAATGTCTGTGTGGCCCACAGATATTTGTTTCGGGTCTGGGTGTTGTGAGACCGTGCGTCTCTCGTAGTTCGTGATACCCACGACATAAGACTCGATCTCAGTGTGGGGTCAGGACTATGTGTGTGACTGTTGGGTGTATTTAATTTTTTTATTTTATTGTGATTTCACCCCCCTATCACATCTGGGACTGAACTAACCTCGGCGAAATGTGGGTGTTCTAGTTCGCTAGTGCGCCTTTGCCCGTCGGGGATACAGGCGTGAGCTTATGTTATGTTTAATACATGATTATATCCCTCATACAGTTATCAAAAACATATATAAATCATAGGTCAAACCGCATGAACTACCTGCAATTATTTGTATTAAAATTAAATATTACTTTAACTATAGAGGTATAGGTTACAATGTTATTTTTTTGTACCGTTATATCCTC
This sequence comes from Clanis bilineata, assembly GCA_036417725.1. Taxonomy (NCBI): domain Eukaryota; kingdom Metazoa; phylum Arthropoda; class Insecta; order Lepidoptera; family Sphingidae; genus Clanis; species Clanis bilineata. The sequence continues at coordinate 14,453,457 of CM071155.1, read as the reverse complement.
AACAAGCATGTCAATTTGTTTACATTGTAAGCGGTACATTAAATAACATTTTCCTTGTATTATTGTTGCATTTTCACCTTTTAGCTCCTTGTTTTTTTCCGCTTGACGTTATAAGTGCATTTCGTTTAATTTGCCAATTGTTTGAGATTTCTAGAATCTTCGCTTACATTATACTAAATGCAACAGCAAGCGTGCTGATCATAGTTGGAAATCCTTCGTGACGTTGTAGGCAAGTTGTTAAGCGAATGGTCGCGAGTTCGATGCTCGTCTCAAAAATGTAGACTACAAATATTTGTTTCGAGTGTGGTTGTTGTGAGAACGAAAGTCTCTCGCAATTCATGTTCGCCCGTGGTGCTAAACAAGCCTGTTAAAGTCTGATCTCGCATTTTTTTATTTCTGCTATCATCCCAGTTTAGGGTCAAGATTCACTTTCAGTCTATAAACGCTTCCTCTTAACTACAGGCCCCATCTAAAGGTCATCTCTCATATTTCTGGGCGCTTCAATATTAAGCCAATTTTGCTAATCCAAAATTAATATAGCCACATCCAGTATCTTTAAATCGCAGGCCCAGCAAAAGGGCAGCCCTGACCGGCTCGCCGCCGAACCTTGTTTACGCTGCTTGATTTTATTTATTGGAAAAAACTAAAGTTTGCCGGCCGGCCGCAGCCCAGTCCACTCTGCACGGATTTGTGCACGCTCCCACTCGATTCGAGGGCACGGTCTCGACAATTTTACTGGTTTAAGAGCTCAGGATTTATTCTGTGCTCCTATAGTATATAGAAATATTTTAGCCCGGTATTTTAATGGCATATAAAAACAAAAGTCTCACCGAAAGATTTCCAGATCGAACTACAAGCAGCTGTTTGGAAGCGGCCTGCATCCAGCGACTTCCTGCGATATGTCCAGCAGTGGACGTCCTGTGGCTGATGATGATGATGAAAGTCATAAACGGACTGCCAACATTATAATCAATGGTTACTGTAGACCATGAATATTGGCAATATCAGGGACACAGCCAAGCTGCTGCCTTAAAAATGCTTTGAAATAAAACTATTTTTACGGATTCTATCACGACTGACTCTGACTGAGTCCCACCCGTGACCACAAAGACTGCAAAGCCTTCCATACGTCGGGCATAAAGATTAAAACAAATCGTGATAGAATCCATAAAAATAGTTTTATTTCAATGTATAACATTCGCGTAAACTTAAGAAATCACGACGAAAATGCTTTTTAAACCCCATTTGAAAAGGTCATAGCAGAACACTAGAGGGAACCTCATAACAAAATTTCCAGGAATGTAAAATATGGCGCCATAATATGTTGCCAATAATACGAAACTGTATTTATTCTATACTAACCACAGATAAGGTATACTCATGCAACTCATACTATACCACAGCGTTGTGGTCGTTTTTTCGTACCTTCGACATAAAACTGCCTCGGTGGCGTAGTTATATTTCGTTACGACTACCGTACTGAGGTCTGGGGTTCGATCCTCAGGTCGGACAAAGTGATATTGAATTTACGACCGACTTCCAAAAAGGAGAAGGTCTTCAATTCGTCTGTTTTTTTATGTAACGCGATATCTCCGCCAATGTGGACCATTTCCAAAATTATTTTTGTGTTCGATAGAGCATATTTCAAGGATGGTCCCATATAAATTTGGTCACGATCGGATGAGTTTTGAAGTCGGTCAGTTAAGTTTTTAAATAGTCACGGGCGGCTCGGCCTCCGGTGGCCCATACGCTTATGTAACATATATATGTGCCGCCTCCGATGGGAACTTGTGATTATTATTTGTAAACACTAAAAAATATCCTAAAACGCCCCGTTCAAGGAAGGATCGTTTTGCATCAACGTTCAATGATTCATAAATCAGCACTTTAAAAGGTACAAACACGATTATAATTGGTTAGTTTATGCATACAGGTTCACATTATGTAGGTACCTAAAGGCAAGGGTCAACGACGCCGAGCCGCGCCTCGCCGATCTTTCTGTCTGCACTCTGCCTATACAATTCTGGAAATTGAGCGTCTCGATGACCGACGAAAAAAGAAAGAGGAGTCTACTAAATTCAACACGATTTTTTGAAAAGGAGGTTATCTATTCTTTTGACAGCCTCTGTGGCGCAGCGAGCGATTAGCCGGCTGTGAAGCGAGAGGCCGCGGATTCGATTCCCGCATTGAGACAAAATAAATGTTTGTGTGGCCCACAGATATTTGTTTCAAGTCTAGTTGTTGTGAGACCGAAAGTCTCTCATAGTCTCTGATACCCACGATACAGGTTATACCTAGTGTGGGGTCAGGACTAGGTGTGTAACTGTATGTGAACTGTGTGTAACTGTGAACTAGGTGTATTAAATGTTATGTGATATATCCAGGAAAGGCCCAAGTTCCAAGATTATATTTGTGTTTGATTATTTACGTTATTGGTTATCGCATATTTTGGCCCTGTATTTTTATTTGGGAATAGGTCCACCGCCTTTCAGAACGCAGGACAGAAATAAACATCACTACCCATAATTACGTGCTATATTTTTTATTCTAAGCCCAGACATAATCTCACCTGATGGTTAGTAATTACCATAATAAAAACAATATGTTAGGTAAACACGACAATAATTAAGTCATCGCTTCTCGCACGATTCTGGGAAAAACCAGTACCTAAACTAATGCACCGTTATTGGGAACTATATCTCATTTTTAGGAATATTCTCATTATATCTTATACATAGAAATAAAAGTGAATTTGTAAATGAAGTAATAACATTTTCCTTATAATATCATTTTGAATCATTAGGTCATGCTCGGGGTTTCACACGATATAAATTGTATAGGAATAATTAAACATGCAATTTAAGGATAGCTAGCTAGCTAGCAGCGATAGCTCAGTTGGGAATGGTACGGACTGCCGAGACAAGTGTCGGAGGTTCAAAACCAAAATGGAGCATATACACCTCTGACTTTTCTATGTTAAGTGTATTTTCATTGTGAAATATCGCTTGCTATAACGGTGAAGGAAAACATCGTGAGGAAACCTGCATACCTGACAATTTCTTCACAGGAATTTCGAAGGTATGTGAAGTCTACCAACCCGCATTAGGCCAGCGTGGTAGACTAAGGCCTAACCCCTCTCATTAGTAGAGGAGGCCCGTGCCCAGCAGTGGGACAGTAATATTACAGGGCTGATATTATTATATTATTATAATTGAAGGATAATAATTAAAGAGGAAGTGCGAAGTACAGCTACGCTGTAGACAACATTTGTCTAGATAAACATAACATAAGCTCACGCCTGTATCCCCGAAGGGGTAGGCAGAGGTGCATTAGCGAACAAGAACACCCACATTTTTCAGCTTAGTTTCATCCCAGATGTGGTAGGGGTAGGGGTAGGGGAGCCTGTGGTAGGGGAGCCTATCGCCGTATCGGGCACAAATTCCAGACTCCGGGTAGTATGGAAAAATCCAATATCACTTTGCCCGACCCAGGGATCGAACCCAAGACCTCGGGACGGTAGGCGTACCGAAATACAACCACGCCACCGAGGCTTTGGTCTACACAAAAGTATTTTATTCCCGTGACTTTCTCAGACGTAATGCTATTGCGTTTCGATAAGCGAGTGAGATTTTCGTAAGTCCAAATCCCCTTTCCTATTCATATTCCTATAAGGTGGCTATAATTGGTTGTGATTCATCATCATCAGCCACAGGACGTCCACTGCTGGACGTAGGCCTCCCCCAAATTTCCTGACCGACCTGTTGGAAGCGGCCTGCATCCAGCTACTTCCTGCGACCTTTATCAGGTCGTTTGTCCACATTGTAGATGGATGTCCAACGCTGCGCTTGCCGGTACGTGGTCTCCACTCGAGAACTTTTGTGCTCCATCGGCTATCAGTTCTACGAGTTATGTGCCCATAGCCACTTTAGTTTGCTGATCCCCTAGGCTATATCAGTGACTTTTGTTCTTCTACGGATCTCCTCATTTCTGATTGGTGGCGATTGCTTGCTATAAATTAATCGTCACCAACTACTTATTTGCCGGCCTCTGCTATAATGAAAAACATATGCACCTTCACAAAATGATCTTATACGATTTCATTTGACACGCGGCGAAACGAGTAGTCGCCTGTGAAATCAGAGGCAGCGTGTTCGATTCTCTAAACAAAACAAATGTTTGTGTGAACCATAGATACGTTTGGGTCTGGGTGGATATCGAAAGTCTCTTATGATACCTACTACAGATTAAATCTAGTGTGGGGTCAGGGCTATGTGTGTGACTAGGTTTAACAACAAATATAAATTTCGGTCAATTTTCAATAGCCAAATCATTTACTAGGCAATAATTATGTTATTTTACAGCTATTTTATATATATAAACTGGCAAAATGTTAAAATTGTTCTCCAAATAAAATTGATTGGCTATTAAAAAAACGGCACAAAATAGACCGAATAAAACATAAAAATACAAACGGGTAATGTATCAACTATCTAGGAAATACAGAAAGGAATCACTGCCAAATATTTCCTGTAATATAAACCCAGACATAGTTTAAGTTCAAGCAAGTACCTAAAACGGAGGTCATCGACGCGCTCCCCATGCCGTCTGTCACCCACCTTCTGCGTAAATTACTCATCAAGAAGGAAAACTTTGAATTAAATGTTATACGATCGTACGATGATGTTTTTTTGTACACGCGTGATGTTTATCCGCCGTTTTTCCCGGATAAATGTAAATTAAATGTGCAACAGTAATTTGTTCAAACGGTTTGTGGTTTGTTTATAAACAACGTTTAGTTAACTGTTTCAGGACGACTTGCAGCGCTATTACTAATCTAGAGTTAGTCCTAAATTCGATTTAACCTACAGCTTCATATATTTAAACAATGATTAAGAACCAATAGAGATGCATCGAATTGGGACAAGTCGCCCTAAAGCGATTTTTCTAATTTGATTTGGGACTGGATCCCTCAAAGGGGGGTTGACGTTAGACTAAGCCAAAACCTTTCTGCAACATGCTTGAAAAAGTGGGGTCGCCGACCCCATATTAAGGTGGGATAAGGGCAGGTAGAAAGAAGTTTAGTTAGGTATCTGGATAGACAGCCTCCGTAAAATTCATATTTTAATTCCTGGAGTGGGGGCATATTGGAGATATCTTGCTATCCCTATCCAACGCACGTACCGTTATGGCGTGACGTGATTATACTGATACTTCTCTTTACCGCAGTTTGAAGGTTACACCAAACTTCAAAGGCTTATAACTTTTTAATTTTTGAGAATATTTCCATATTTCTTTATGTTCTATATTTTAGACGACGTAAATTTCACATACAATTAAATAAATAAAAAATAGTCAAGTACCTAATTACAGTATAAACTGAGGATTCAATATTCAAATGAAACATCCCAATAATGCAACCACATCCTTCACAAACCTGATAATTTTATATGAGTAATACTGAAAATATTTTATGTGGGCATTTCCGTTTGGTTATTTATTAATTTATTTTGCATATACCCTTTCTCTTTCTACCTGCCCTTATCATACCTTAATATGGGGTCAGCGCAACTTACTTTTTCAAGCGTGTTGCAGAAAGGATTTGGCTAAGTTTTTACGACCGGCTGCTTAGCTGACGTCAACCCCCTCAATCAAGTCAAGGGAGGGGAACCGATTTTTATCACGGATAGAAATCGCCGTCATAATATAGTTTATTTTTCGTATATATTCCATTAGAGCTCCCTTTGTGAACACGGAACTCTAAAATACATTTAACAAGTCGTAAAAAGACAAGGAAATCTGTTTTTTTTTTTTGTTGATTAACCAGGTGATTCATCTTTTCTTGACATTTTGTGTTTTTGCTCCTTTTAAGGTGAACTTAAGGTCACTGATAAGAAATCAAATATATTTCTGCCACTTTTTGCTAAAGTTTTTGCAACTTCCTTCATCGATCGTTATATTTTTGAAGGTCAATACCTAAATTTAACTGCGAATTATATTAACAATACAATATTTTTTGCGTATTCCAATAATGTATCAATAAAAACAATGCCCTTATTTCACCCTTGTCTAGAGTTTTTATAGCTTCAACTAAATGCTTCTGCTAAATGGCCATTTTTTTACTTGGCTATTGATACCCATAATTTGATCTAACTGGATTAATAACTGTAATTTTGATTATGAAACAGAGCACTACTATTTTAGAAATTTTAAGCTAAACACTGAAACAAGTGACTTAGCAAGCCTGCTGTAGAACCTTCTCAATATCACCACATTGCGATTGTGTTGGAGTGGATTCTCAATGTTAATCAATCTCAATTAGATATGAACCATTTTTGGAGAGAAGAGTCGGTGAACGAAATCGGTACAGCACCGACTCCAAAACTACCTTTCTACATTATCATCAGCCACAGGACGTTCACTGCTGAACATAGCTCTTCCGAGGATTCCCAGACCGCCCTGTTGGAAGCGGTCTGCATTCAGCAACTTCCAGTCAGTGAGCATTATCAGGTCTTCTGTACATCTTAATCGTCAAAATATGTTCTTTAAGAAATTACTGTTATTAAACATAGAACATACAATAACATACATAAGCTTCCCCTGTATCTCCAAAGGGGTAGATGAACTTAGTTCCATCCCGGATGTGATTGGGGGCGAACCTATTTCCATATCGGGCACAAATTCGAATTAAATTCATTATTGTTTTAATTAACTTTCAATGGCCCTTATTGTAGTCGGTTTTGATTTTGTCTTTAAAGAAACCTGTGTCATAACATCCCATTTTTTTAATTTTTTTTATAGCAGAGACTGGCAAATGAGCAAATGGGTCACCTGATGTTAAGTGATCTTCACCGCCCATAGATACCCAAGACACAAAAAGAATCATGGGTGCGTTGCCAACCCAGAATGAGGGAATGGAAGGGGAGTGAAAAGGGATTGGGAAAGGGAGGAGGGAAATGAGCCACCGGAAATCTCACCGGAAACGCGACAGCAAGCTGCTTTACGTCGGTTTTCTGTAAGACAGTGGTATTTAACCTATGCTGTAGACGTTACTATCTACAGCGTGGCTCTACCACTCAATATCAGATTAGTGCAACTAAATCAACCAACTGAACATTATGAGAGTGGCCAGAAGTCTGAAATCCCATCCAATCCACATTGAGCCAATAACGGGCGGTAATAACGCGAGGGGTCTGACCCGAGCAGGACGACACGCATGTCGATTAGGTCAAATCAAAATTAATATGCAATAATTTATATCCATTAGATGTAATGGCAAGAGATAAGGGTCTGCTGATGGCATCGTTTCAGGATCGACAGACATTAGACTCATTTCCTTGGATACTTCCGGGCCAGGCATGTAGCTGGCAAACGAGCAAGTGGGTCGCCTGATGGTAAGTGATCTCCACCGCGCATAAACACCCAAGACTCTAAAATCATGGGTGTGTTACCAACTTTGATGGTGGGGAATGGGGATTGGGAAAGGGAGGGCGGTTATTGCGCCAAGTAAAATCTAATTCATCGAACGAAACGCAACAGTGAGTTTTTTTGCTGGGTTCGATTCCCAGGTCAGACAAAGCGGATTTTCTAATTTAATTTGCTTGGGACTGGATTCCTAAGAGGGGGTTGATGTGCGGCCGGTCGTAAAAACGGAACCAAATCCTTTCTACAAAAAGTGTGTTGCACCGACCCCATATTAAGGTGGGATAAGGGCAGGTTGTTTTTTTAATAGTACAGACCGGCAAACGAGCAGGTTGGTCACCTGATGGTAAGTGATCTCCACCGCCCATAAACACCCAAGACTCTAAAATCATGGGTGTGTTGCCAACCTAAAAGATGGGGATGGAAGAGAAGGGACAAGGGATTGAGAAAGGGAGGGGGGGAATTGGGCCACCGGAAATCCCACTCACCGAACGAAACGCCACAGCAACCTTTACGTCGGTTTTCTTTGAGACGACAGTGGCATCAAACCGGTCGAGTCGGCCCATTCGGTAGACTAACGTCTACAGCGTGGCTCTACCACTCAAGAAAGAAAGATAGGATAAAACTCGCCTCTCTAGATGATGTAACAGTGATCAGATAATTTATTATAACAAATAGAGCATGAAGTCAAGTAAGTAATGATTTATACTTGCGTAATGATTATAATTGATGCATACGTCATTTAATGATGACGCCATATTAGTTGTATATCACCACTTGGATGATTTGTAGTAGTGTAACTAATTGGTTTCAACATCCGGTATTGTGATTTCATTATTTGTACGGAATTGACCTATGTCATTCAGTGGCGTGCAGTACATATAGATACATATAAACAATGTCAACCATGACATTTTGCTATTTATACGAATAAATAATAAAAACATAGATAAAAAATAAATTTTCAAATTAGCAACACCAAGCTTATATTTTAAATCGACACGGGGATGCTAATAATGATGGTGTTGTAAAAGTTGAAGAAAATAATTTTGCTAGTTTTTTGTCTACCAGGGTTACCACGACCTCTTATAGCAGTATTATTATAATCGTTCTTCGTTTGTTTTGTATGGGAATAATGACAAGTAAAATTATAATAATACTGCTATAAGAGGTGATAGTAACCCCCCTGGTGGGAGTGTCTGTGCACGTAACTGATGTCATTATAGTATGAATAAATGAATACATTTTCTTATCGACCGACTTAAAAAAGGAGGTACGCAATTCGTCTGTATGTTATGAAAATCGAATTCGTATCGAGCTTGCTGCGCACTGATGACATTTGGTTATTATTTCATACAAATATCATGCAATGAATTATGCATGTTATGTTATGTGTGAATTCCAGTTTTGGAGGAGTAGAGCCACGCTGTAGACAATAACGTCTACAGCACGAATGGGCCGGCTCGACCGGTTTGATACCACTGTCTAACAGAAAGCCGACGTAAAGTGGCTTCCTCTGGCGTTTCGTTCGGTGAGTGAGATTTCCGGTGGCCCATTTCCCCCTGTTCCTTTCCCAATCCCTTATTCCCTCCCCTTACATTTCGTCATTTTAGGTTGGCAACGCACCCATAATTCTTTTTGTTTCTTGAGTGTCTATGGGTGGTGGAGATCACTTACCATCAGATGACCCATTTGCTTGTTTGCCAGTCCCTACTAAAAAAAATATTTGATTTTCAAGAATATTCCTGCTTGCGCCTCTGATGGTGTATTTTCCAGTCTCTACTGTCTGTAGACACACACAATACCAAAAAAAATCATGCAGTATCAACTTCCTCGCGCAAAATGCAACTACGCCTTTCTTTGACAGCCTCCGTGGCGCAGCGGGCGAGTAGCCGACGAAACGTGAGGTCGCGGGTTCGATCCCCGCACCGAGACAAATGTCTGTGTGGCCCACAGATTTTTGTTTCGGGCCTGGGTGTTGTGAGACCGAAAGTCTCTCGTAGTTTCTGATACCCACGACAAGACTCGATCTTAGTGTGGGGTCAGGACTGTGTGTGTGACTGTTGGCTGTATTTAGTTATATTTATCTTTTGCCTCTCATTTGTATATGATACTTATACCGCCGAATGTTCATACATTTAAGGTCGCCTTATGTCGTTTAAGGCCGCCTTATCTGTCAAAATTGTATGGCGAAAATCAATTTAAGAAGCTGTTAAAGTTGAGCAGCGATTGACCATTCGGGCGATAGACACGTAATATGGATTTTTGACAGTAGGTTATTCGGTTTTGCGGTTATAATAATATTCTAAGTTTTCCAATGTAGATGTGATGACTAATGATGACACTTAAAGAAATCTGGTATTTCCTATAAATCGTAATATTATGAAATTGTTGCAATTTTTTTTTTATTAAATACTTAAACTACCTGACTGCCTCGGTGGCGTGGTTGTATTTCGGTACGACTACCGTCTTGAGCTCTCGGGTTAGATCCCCGGATCGGGCAAAGTGATATTGGATTTTTCCATATCAGCCCGGAGTCTGGAATTTGTGCCCGATATGACGATAGGCTCGCCCCCTACCACATCTGGGATGGAACTAAGCTCGGCGAAATGTGGGTGTTCTAGTTCGCTAGTGCACCTCTACCTACCCCTTCGGGGATACAGGCGTAAGCTTATGTTATGTTATGTTATGCTATAAATACTAATTGATTTATTTTTTATTAAATTACAAGAGATCCCTCTGAAACGTCAGAGGACCTTATTATGAAAGCATTTTAATTATAATAATATGTATATTTCCAATTAATCATAACATAACGTAATATAACATAATAACATAACATGACATGACAACATAACATTGATTAACATAACAATACATAATAACATGACATAAGTACATTCTGATTTCTTAAGTTTACGCGAATGTTATACATTGAAATAAAACTATTTTATAAATTATAAAAATAAAAATTAAAAATTAAAAACCGAATCGTGATAGAATCCGTAAAAATAGTTTTATTTTAATGACATAAGTACGTGAAATAATTCATAGCAGCAGCACACACAACGAATCATTTGTAAATACGGTGTTTTATTTACAATAATACTTATTTCGGAATGTGAAGAAGATGCCTAACAGCTATATTAATGGGATCTTTCTTAAGCAAAGTCGCCATTTTGGTTTCTCTCCATAGGTTAGGCAAGCTTAATTTTTTTCGTAAATATGCCTCGCCCTCTTAAATACATCATGAAAATTGGCCGCCTCCGTGGCGGACCGGGCAAGTAGCCGGCTGTGCACCGAGAGGCCGCGGGTTCGATTCCCACAATGAGACAAATGTTTGTGTGGCCCACAGATATTTGTTTAAAGTCTGGGTGTTGTGAGATCGAAAGTTTCTCATAGTTTCTGATACCCATGATACAGGTTATACTTAGTGTGGGGCCAGGACGAGGTGTGTGACTGTTGAGTGTAAAAAAAAATACTATAAAACATATCAACAAACATACACACAAGCCTACATATATGTACGTATGGAATCCTGGCATCGTCATGATTTACCGTACCAATATCCCGCGGTGTTCCCGTGGGGTGTTAGTTTAAAAATGTATTAGAAAACTTGCGAGATTTATTAGGACCGGCTGGTTTCTGTCTGTTTGTCCCTGTATTAATATAATGGAGTGTTCATTGAAAGGATACGGAATTTTATGAATGTCCTTTAATCAGTGTATAAAACCAGATAAACGTTTGTCACATTATTAAGGGTTAAGGGCAGGTAGAAATAAAAAAAGGATAGTTTTATTTTGGTTAGGCCTTTTTTATTTAAAAAGAAACCGTTTTTTAATTTAAAAAGAAGAAAGCTTTTTAACTATATCTATACAGTATTAATAAGTGATATTAAACATAATAAATATTATCATATTAATTCTAAATCATGTATTTGTAACATTCAGTCTGTGAACCAAATAAAAAATATAGTTCTGATCATTCGGGACTTCCACTCGGCTGAAGCACGTGAAAAATAAAACGTTCACAATATCAAAATCAAAATATTTATTGAATCCATCAAATGTTCAAACATCATTTATATTCCGACAAATTTTAACTCTACCGCCTGTCCGGAAGGCTGTTTCGCCAGAGAAGAACGGGCAAGAAACTCTGACGTTGCTCTTTTTAACACCAATTTAAAAGATTAATTATTATTAAGAATAATTATTATTATTGTACTCATACAGTACAGCACCAGATACAGAAATACTTTAAATTAGAGCAGCTAAACCATGATAACAATATGATATTAAAATGATATTATTGGATATATGACAAAGTAACATACAAGATACACTGAGTGACCCCCATAGCCACGGCAACTTGGGCTGGAACAAAAAAGCAAAGCAGTCCAGGCAGACCAGTCCCCACAAGCAGCACCCGTTCACGAGTATGACGCATGTGCCAGCCATCGACCTCCTCAACCATGTTGCAGGAAAGTGATCGACCCGGCACATGACGCCGCCACAAGCATAGCCCTTAAGTGAGCATGACTACCTAGACCGATGGTAATTGGCAAATATCCGTCGCATTTCGGATCACCGCGGATGTCCTACAAACCATCAATCCGACAAAGCTATTGAATGATCAAGTTCAAACACGAAACAATAGGTTCATTACTGTATTATTTTTTTCTATTATGTGTAAGTTCAACGACCGGGTCGTCGGCCAGCTGTTTATTGCAACCGTGGTATAAAAAAACTACGAGTGGAAGTGTCATGGGTGCGCTTGATAGAAATAGGTTTTCTAAGGTCAGTTTCGGAACTTATAATGTGATTTAAGGATATTGTTAAGTAAATTAGGACCTAGTTTCTGTTTTTTTAAGCAAACAATCAAATGGGTCATCTGTTTAAAAGCAATCTTCTCTGCCCTCTATCACATCTGGGATGGAAATGAGCTCGGTGAAATGTAGGTATTGTAGTTCTTTAGCGTGCCTCTGCCTTACTCCATCGGGAATACAGGCGTGAGTCATCTGCTCGTAAGCAGGGTATCAGAATGAGAAAGAAAAGAAAAGAAGAAGAAGAGATTTGGAATGGAAGTAAATAAACAGAATGTAAACGATGTATAAACATTTTATGGATTAAACAAGTGATTTCGATTGATTTAATTAGTGACGTTTCCATATTTTTTTAATTCCGTGATTGCTATGATCACCCATGGTTATATGTTGACAATAACAAAATCCACACGCGAGGCCTATGGATTTTATAGCGGTCATAAAAATGTATGATGAATTAATTTTATTTATTGTACAGCTTGTAACTCGATTAACATACAGGCTTATAGCTGAGGTAATGTACGAGGTATGAGATCAATTTATTTGATTCCCGTGGGGGAATACCAATTGTGTTGTACTAGCTTTTTTATGCGGTTTCCCTGCTATGAAACTGTTTCTACACACTTTTGATTTTGTGCTTGATCTGGAGGCCGTAAATTCTGTGAATTATATTGATCTTTTTTATAAGAGCTTTCTAATTCTTTCTCTTTTAGCCATGGTATCATATAAAAAATCATCCCAGATCTGACCAAGGTGTGGGTGATGAACGTTACCAAAATTACATTTCCTCAAAAACTGTCCAACGCATCTCATTCTGTTTTTCTTTTAAATTTAAAAGTACTTCACGTTACCATTGAAAATCTTATCAAAAAGAAAAAGTGATGCGAGCAATAAATATCGATATAACCAGAAAGCATCGACAGTCGATGGTACAAACATGAATACAATTTGTAAGATAAAATAATGATTAATGTTGCGAAACGTTGTGTCACGAGCGGCCCGCGAAGCATGATTAAACTTGCAAAAGCAAAGTACAGTCGAGTAAAGGTTAGTCGTTGGGTAGTGATGTGATTGAATCGAGCGTGTATCGATAGATTAGTGATTCTGCGGTGGTAGAGACGATGCATTGTTGCCTTGCTCGACGGTGAATACACAACTGCATACTAATGAGAACAAAATAAATACAGATCACTAGATGGCATTTGACTAGACTGGGGTGGTGCTATATAGCAATTTATAGTAGCTTCCTAAAATGCCCTGCTTCAGACATAATTGCAACCATGGCCATTTATTCTATTAAAACTTCTTAACTTCATCTATTTATAATAAAACATCCTTAAATACATGAGCATGTTTATTGTATGAAGCTTAAATAAATAATAAAAAATACCAAAACTAAACTTGACAGCCTCCGTGGCGCGGCGGACGAGTAACCGGCTGTGAAACGTGAGGTCGCGGGTTCAATTCCTGCACCGAGACAATTATCTGTGTGGCACACAGATATCTGTTACGGGTCTGGGTGTTGTGAGACCGAAAATGTCTCGTAGTTCCTGATATCCACCACACAAGACATCTTAGTGTGGGGTCAGGACTATGTGTGATAATCCTAGATAAATTCATAATTATATGTCGTATTTAAAATGTTCCTTTAATAAAAACTTCTCCGCATTTCAAGTTAATAAGAATTGTCATGTGTGAAGATGCCACTTCAACGTAGCGTCTTTATATTACAAACAGTTACACCGCATTAGTCGATAATTTATTTATTTAAACTATCGATACTTAACAAATTTTTTTATACACATCACTAATATCTCGCCGTACCGATCATTGTCAATTGCTTCGTGACCAAAATATACGTATCCGCTTATTATCTTAATAATTTCGTATAGCCGACTTAGCTTGGCTCATTTTTAGCACATCCAAGGTTTTCTACCTAGATCTTTTAAACTGGACCCAAATTATCTGATAAACTATGCCTTTTTTGGCTTTTCACGTTAACTAGCATTTTAGTCACTCAGCGGGTCAGATTTTGCGTAATATTTCATAATTCCGAGCTTCTTTATAATCATTGGATTCAGTACATCTGAGTCCACGGCAATATCTTATACCTACATCTATAATATCTATCTATCTTATTTTATTTTTTATCTTCTCCCTTCCACCTATATCCGTATTCTAGTCTAACACGTGGTCTACGTAAATAACTCGAAATACAATTGCGGTTACAGAAAAGTAGTTATAATATAATTATAATATAATTAGCCGACTTCAAAAATAAGGGATTCTCAATTGGTCAGTATTTTTTATGTACCTTAAAAAATCTGTGGCCCAAACAGCACTGGCTTAACAACCTTGTGGTGGTGGTTGCTTCGGCCTCTGCTGCTCCTGCATTACTTTTACACTTGCTGTACCAAGATTTGCTAGTCAGTGGTGGATGCCGGTGCTCGCCAGTCCCTGCGGCGAACCATGGCGTTGCGGCGGAGTAGTCGAGCGCATCGGCTTATAGATTCCATGTTTGTTCAGTACAATAGTTCTGTCATGTGCAAATAAACCTATTTTTCGTACAAATGTCATAGATGCGCATCGTGCTCATTACGAATTCGAATGTCGAAGATATTCCTGCTCGGGTCGCTGATGAAGGACGAAATAAACTCCTCAACCAACAACATCGTTTGGGATTTTTCTGAATATCAAAACTTGAACATAGCTACGATTCTAAACCCATAATATCAATTAAAATAAATATAATAAAATTAAGCTCAGATTATTTGCAAACTGGACACGTAATCGATAACATTCGAGACCTGTCCCGACATGTTACTGTGCGACGCAGCTCACGCATGTAAATATAGATTCAATATGAGGTGTGACTGAATTAGTCATCAGACAGTATACACTGGTGATGCCCAAAGTGGTCTATACCGACCCCTAGGGATCAATGACGATCAACAAGTGGTCTATCTGGGCGCCAAAAAGAATTGGGAAGTCTGTAAATGTAAACGTGAGTCCACGATGGAACCTATAGAATTTAATTTTGAGTCTAATATGGGTAGGAGATGTACCTAAAACCGAAAAACATAACAAGTGGTCTATGAGATCAAAATGTTTGGAGACCTCTGATATAAACCATGAAGGATTCTCGTTTCTAGGTGAAGAAGAAGCGTTTAAATACTAAGCCGGACCTGCGTCAGGCTGGGATGATATTAGGAAGAAAGAATTTCTACAAGATAATTACAGACGAATTGAAATCGTTTGAGTAGCAAGGCGGACCGATATTAGGCCGGGGTAATGCCAGGTCCTCAACGAGTTCGTTTCTTTGACTTATACTTGTCGAGGTTCGCTTTATAAATCTCAGCCTAAGACCTAACACCTCTCATTAGTACTACAGTAATATTACAGGGCTTATATTATATTATAGAAAGAAAGACTGTTTAGTACAAGAGTAGACAAGACCACGACCAAGACCACGATGTGTAAGCGTTAAAGTAGAAAGGCGGACCTAGTATTACGCAGAAATAACATCAGGAAATTAGAAGACTGTGAAGATGGTAGAAGACGACTTTTTATTTATCACAACTTCCAAATTAAACTAACATTTTAATTTGGATACATTAATTAGTGGAGATGTTCAGCCAAAGAATTTAAACGTGTTCAGCATTCCGTCTTACTGACTCGTCTTTCTTACTTCTTTTGACCACGCCAAAAATCTTTAAGTATAATTTTGATATAATCGATGATAATTTAGTAATCTCTTATAAAATGTACATCGGATCTCATGTCAACGATCGGAACTGACTCATCAATGCCTGTTACCGGTGACTAAGAATTAATTAAATCCACGCCGATTATAATGATGTGCGCAACATGTTGAAAAGAACTTTATCGAGTTAGGAATAAAGACGAAAGTTG
Organism: Clanis bilineata; assembly: GCA_036417725.1. Lineage (NCBI taxonomy): Eukaryota > Metazoa > Arthropoda > Insecta > Lepidoptera > Sphingidae > Clanis > Clanis bilineata. Next base: position 14,437,304 of record CM071155.1, on the reverse strand, counting down.
ATGTACAATGTTAGACGCTTACCGTTAGGATCTCGCCAGGGATTCGCCGAAAATCGTGCCAATTTAGGTTTCAGTTTTAGTTTTCGCTTAGTTTTGAATTTGGATTCGTTCGATTTATTTTTTAATTAATTAATTGAATATTTTGTGACAAAAAATTTGAATAGATAGGTCTCAATATTCTAATTTGTTACAGCTACGTTAGCTACGTATTAAGTTTTGGATGTCAGAAAAATTAGAAGTATAAGAATTTTGAAAAAAGGATTGTTTTAAATGCTCTCCGCCGTATGCAAAACATCTTGATTTCTTTCTAATTTATATAAGTTATGTATGGTAATATTTAAGAACGTGCTTTTGGATGATCAAAAATGGATGAATTAGAAACATCTATGGAGAAAGACGAACCCTGGTACTAAGCCAAGATAATGTCGGAAAAAAAAAGAATACATAATGTAGGAATAACGATAAGAGTTCTTTTAAAACTCTTTCAAGATACCTCACAATTCTAGCAAAACAATTCCAGACAAGTTAATCAGACAGACAGACGTATAACTCACTGCATTAGTTGAATCGTTTTTTTTCGATGTTTTGATTCGAACCGGTGACCCTCGGGTCCGTATTTTATTAAGTCGATCTCGTGGGCAAAAGTAATAAATACTTATTATCTTAAGTGGCTTTTTACACCCACGTAAGTTAGTGATGTTGCATCGTGCATCTTCACGACTTGGTATAAAAAGTTAGCAGAAGTTATCTTTAGTGTGACTTACTTTGGAGCAGTGGCGAAGAGTGTCAATTTTCAAAAGGGAAGCCAATGTTACTTAATACCTCGAAAATATTTATTAGGCTACAATATGCCAAAGGGAAGCCGGCAGGTATAGAGTTGTATGGGCTGTTCGCCACTGCTTCGGACTATCATCATCATCATCATCATCATCATCATCAGCCATAGGACGTCCACTGCTAAACATAGGCCTCCCCCAAAAATTTCCAGATCGACCTGTTGGAAGCGGCCTGCATCCAGCGACTTCCTGCTACCTTTATCAGTTCGTCGGACTATAGAATTTGGGAATTTCTCCTTATGGGACTTACCCACCTGAGTGGTAGTGGAAGTCGCCTCCTTGGTCTAATGGTAACATATATGGGCTGTGGACTGGAGGTCCTGGGTTCGATTCTCATGTCGCGCAAAGCGATTTTGCTAATATATTTCGTCTGGGACTGGATCCCTAGAGGGGGGTTCACGACAGACAGGCAACTGGTATTAAAAATTAAGCCAAATCCTTTCAGCAACATGTCTGAAAAGTGTGTTGCGCCGACCCCACATTAAGGTGGCATAGGGGCAGGAAGAAAGAATGGGGTTCTCAATTCGTATAGCCCATCTCAGGGCTTGACGTCAGACAGAAAACCGTCTCAGGTCAGCCGCCTCTGAAGAATCCTGGATTTCAAACTTTGGACCTTCCGATCGACAATCCATATATGCGACTATAAAAGACGACTGATGTTAAAATATAATTTATTATAATTCTTAAATTAGCAGTATATTAAACGTAGTATTATAAATTGAGTCGGTAAATAGGTGATGCCGTTTGATGTGCGAAGATTAATGTGCACCTCGATGCTCCTGTTATTATGCCCCTATGCAATTATCTTGCAGAAAAATGTTACTAAAATGATATCATCATTACTAACCTTTATTGCACGCTCTACTTTAGAATAAATTATTACAAGATATATGTACTTGCTTTTAAATAACATAACATATGCTCACGCCTGTATCCCCGAAGGAGTAAGCAGAGGCGCACTAGCGAACTAGAACACCCACATTTCGCCGAGCTTACTTCCGTCCCAGATGTGATAGGGGGCGAGCCTATCGCCATATCGGGCTCAAATTCCAGACTCCGGGCTGATACGAAAGAATCCAATATCACTTTGCCCGACCCGGGGATCGAACCCGAGACCTCAGAACCATAGTCGTACCGAAATACCACCACGCCACCGAGGCAGTCAAAGTTAAAGTCAGAGGTTGCTTTTAAAAACATACTTTATACTCCTATTTCTATGAGTTACTTTGAGACATTTTTTTTTTTTACTACACTGCACTTGGTAAGCGTAGTACAGTCCAAAAAAGACTAGCGACCACTGACAAACAATTATTATCAGTGGCCAGAATCATGCCAGCCTATTTATGCTTCTTCACGTTCCGAATCCGAAGAGGGAAGAAGCAAAGTGAGGAAAGCAAAGCTGTCTTGTAGCAAAGCTTGCGATAAGACATCCGGATGACCGATGCAGACACTGGGATACCCCCATACCCGTCCCAACCAACCAACAAGTCATGCCGCAAGGCCCCCGAGAGAACCGGAAGAACACTGGCTGATCCTGGAACGCGAACCACACACGGAGTGTGGGTTACTATGGCAGGATTTAGCACTATATGTACGGTGGTCGCCATCTAGTGGGATACGAATATCCTACCACCAGAGGTCTGATTCAATGGATCTTTATATATATAGACGATTAATAATAATAAATACATACACCTAGTCCTGACCTCACACTAGGTATAACCTATATCGTGGGTGTCAGAGACTATGAGAGACTTTCGGTTTCACAACACCCAGACCCGACAAACACCCAGACAAATATCTATGGGCCACACAAACACTTGTCTCAATGCGGGAATCGAACCCGCGGCCTCACGCTTTACAGCCGGCTACTCGCCCACTGCGCCACGGAGACTGTCAAATGAAAATGATAAATGTCGTGTATATTAAACGTACGTATCTAATATACACACACAATATTTTTGTAACGAGGCAGTTGGTTACAAACGGAGATGGTTGCAGATACAACAGGATTTCTAGAAAGAAAGAAATATTTTGGATTAAAAAAACAGTCGTTTCTTGATTCAATATGACTCTTTACTATGTTACGGGTATAAAAGAGGAGGACCAAGAAGCAAAACTGTAATCAGCACTAGATTCAAAGGGTACTTATAGTTTTGGCCAAGCTAATTTCCATCCCCTGATGTGATAGAGGGCAAGCCTATCGCCATAACGGGCACAAGTTACTGTTCCTAATAACAAACATATAAAAAGAAATACACACTTAAATCTCGACATCCGTTTAAGATTTTCTTTTTTAATTTTCGATGTTTCCGTTTTATTTTATCACAAAATAACTCAATGCCCCTATGTCATTATGCAGCAAATGTCACAGAAACATGGTCATACGGTCAAGGATTTAGTTTTATATCACTATTATATTGATGACTCAGGTATACGTTATCAGATCTAGTTCGACAGCATTGCTGAACAATTACTCAACGCGCATTTCTTTAGGATGACGTGTGATTACGATCTCGCTTTTAATTTGGCATTATTCAGTGATGAAATTGAATTTATTCTGTCCATATACCACTATGCTCGGCGCACATTTTTTAAGCAAATTCATCATTATCATCATCAGCTTACACTAGTCCACTGCTGGACATAGGCCTCTGTCAATGCACACCACAGAGAGAGAGATAGAGAGTATATATTTATATAGCAGAGATTAGCATACGACTACGTGGGTCACCTGATGGTAAGTGAGCTCCCACAGACACCCATGATACCATAAGAATCATGCGCTATTCTTACTGGAGGGGAATAGGGGTTAGGAATGGGATCGGGGAATTAGGCCACAGGAAATCTCACTCACCGAACGAAATGCCGCAATAAGCTGCCTCTTTCCGTCGGTTTTCTGTGAGACAGTGGTATCAAACCGGTCGTGCCGTCCATTCGTGCTGTAGACGTTACTATCTACAGCGCAGCTCTACCACGCAGATTTGGCTGAGTTTTTACGATCAACCTGAAATCAGTGCCTACTGGTTACAGTCCTTAAAAACCCTTACCTGAGATTCGAACCCAGGATCTCTGTATAATATATATCTCCAGCAGGCGACAACTATAGACAAGTAGGCGCGTTTTAAAAACTAAATAAAACTCTTATTCTAATTTGGATTCTCAAACGTCCATTAGAATAACAAAATCATTTTTAATGCTCCAAGATTTATTTCCTAAAAGCTTTAAATGCCAACAGTGCAATGTTACAGTAAACTTTAAAATGATTATGATATAATATAAATGCGAAGTTTATGCAAACAATTACATTCATTTCCATAGATTGTACTTTGCGTTTACGTGTCAAGGGCGGTGCAGATGCGATCTTAGTCGGGTTGCCAGCTTTAAATAAATAATTTACAAAATATATTTATTTTATTTATTGCACTCCACATTGACAATTAGGTTTTTACATAGATTATGGTAAGTACATAATCGTGGACCTCGTCGGCCACGGCTACATAGAAGAGAGGGAGAATCCTTTACTTTTGAGAAAATATCACTACACTAAATTAGTCAGCTTAAAAATAATTATACGGAGATGGATGGCAATGGTCTCGGCAAAATGTTGGTGTTTAAGTTTGCTCTTTGCCTACCCCTTCGAGGCTACAGGCATGAGTCTATGTATTTATTTATACGTATATATGTATGTAAATAGAGATATATACCACGCCTGACGCAATAATAGACCTATATTTTTGTATTGAATTCGTTTTTTAATTTGTGTAAGTCAATCAATATTGACTTTACACAAGTAATCTGTTAGAACATTAAATAATGCACTAAATAAGTGTTCAAAGCCAAACAAATAATTCTTAACCAACATTAATTATCAATCGAAAACAAGATTAAAATTCAAGCTAAAAGTTAGTGTTCCAAAACGACTTTCAACATAAATAGATATTCTTGAAACATGAGTTCACTTTAAAATTCTCGGAAATTTGTTATAAACTCGTCAGTTTTTCTTTGTATTCACGTTTGTGTCTCCGAAGGGGTTGACAAAAGAGCAACTATTTCCACAATTTTATGCCAAAAATATTACGACGCCGACCAAATGCAAGAGGTAATCAACCTTCCTAAGATATTTGCGAAATTGGAAATACATAAATCATAACCATACTAGTTTCACAACTAATGTACGAACATGTCATTTAAAGAGAATAAATTTCCGAGAATTTCCCGGAATCTGTCAGTGTTGCCAACACACAAACCATATCCAGTGCGCCGTAGTTAGCTGGTGCTAATAACATGATTATAGGTGCATTAGGTCTCTGGCATTAGCCGCACCTATTATCCACCAGTGAATGGGTCTGCAGTCATCAATTTCATGCCATCGTTGTCCTTTATTCCAGGTATGAGCTTCTGCAACTTATAATGATGGAAAAAGGAGCGGGTAAAAGGTAAGTCAGTCCTAGGAAGAAATCATGGCTGCGGAATATCCGAGAGTGGTCAGGGATTGCAAGCGTTTCTGAACTATTTCGCCTCACAAAGGATAAGGATAAATATGCTTAGCTGACGACCAAACTTCCCTAGTTGGAGAGGTAAGAAGATTGTCCTTTATATTTTGAGGGAACCACAGAAGTACGTCACGTTTTATCTAACTATCTACAGCACGAATGGGCCGGCTCGACCAGTTTGATACCCCTGTCTCACATAAATCAACGTAAAGTGGCAGCTCGCTGTCGCGTTTCGATCGGTGAATGAGATTTCCGATGGCCCATTACCCCTCTTTCTTTTCCCAATCCCTATGTCCGCCTCCTCTTAGGGTGACAACGCACCCATGATTTTATAATAGTAGAGACTGGCAAACGAGCAGATGGATCGCCTGATAGTAAGTGATCACCACCGCCCATAGACACCCAAGACACAAAAATAATCATGGGTGCGTTGCCAACCTAAAAGGAGAGAATGGAAGGCGAGGGGAAAGGGATTGGGAAAGGAAGGGGGAAAATGGGCCACCGGAAATCTCACTCACCGAACGAAACGCGACAGCAAGCTGCCACTTTACGTCGGTTTTCTGTGAGACAGTGGTATCAAACCGCTCGAGCCTGCCCATTCGTGCTGTAGACATTAATGTCTACAGCGTGGCTCTACCATTCACAAAATATTTTTTTTTGTGCTGCGCTTATCATCAGCTATAGTGTAGTCACTCCCGTGCTTGTTCAAGTTTCATTATTACATTTGATATACTCCATACGTCCTTTTCAAACAATTCTTGAAGTTGTTTGTGTTTTTTATTGATACATCTGCTTTAATCACAATCGTATTGTTTACTATAGCAATTGTTTTACTATAAAACTGCGGAAGTCTATGTTTGATTTAATAATGCTTTGCTAAACATCCATTTCTTGTGTTTACTCTATTACTGGTGTGTAAAGAAACAATATAATAAATTGCAATAAAAAACACATATTGTACTCGCGTATTTATTTGTTTTATCATAATGTTGGAATACGCTTGGTATTGTGTCCTTATGTACCTAGGTCTTTATACATATGTCCTTCATTCGAATTACGGGTGAAGCAACGCGGTTTTCCTAACATAATATGCTTGTGACTCGATTTCTTAGAAAAGCAATTTGATGATAGGAGGCCGTAAAAAGTAATCCAAATCCTTTCTGCATTCAGCCCATTCGTGTTGTAGATACAACTGTTCCAAACTTACCAAAGTATTACCAATTAGAATCTATTTTCACCCTCAAAGTCAAAGTTTTCTTTGGTAATAATTACTACCAGAACGTTGATAATATTCAAACATCGATATATTATTTACCTAGATGCACAGTTGACGCTCGGAAAATGGGACAGCTAAGAAGTGCTTAAGCACTCGTTTTCCCTACAGTTGGACGCCGATAGAATTCTAAATTTGAAAATTTAAATTTAAGAATTTATGATCATTTCGTTTAAAAAGCTACTTTATAACACGTGCCTAGGGTTATATTTGTGTTTGATTTCATTAGAACTTGTGATATTTTTCTTTGTTTTATTACTGAGACCACTTTTTAGGACGATATTTGCAAAGAACTGTGCATCTAGGGTATAATATATTGATGTATCCAAATAATATTCAATGATTACTTTACATTCTTTTTACCCACCCTTATCCCACCTAATGAGCGGTCGGCACTACAATTCTTGGAAGCTTGTTTTAGAAAGAGTTTGGCAAAATTTTGGCTACCATCTCCTCTGGCTGAGCCCATTTTATAGATCTAGTTCTAGCCAAACTGTATCAAAAAAACCGCTTAAGCCGACCTGAGATTCGAACCTAGGAATTCCCAGTTACAGCACATATACTAGGCCAAGGAGTCGACAAATTATTATATTATACATCACAGTATTTATTAATCATCATTAAGTTAGATCAAGACTGAGGTTTATTACAAAAGCCGTTTGACCTTCGGATCATCGAGCCTTTCACAGCTCCGTCGCAGAAACTTCTGAAATAGGTCTTAATGAAAAATATCTGGGACATAATAGCTATAACATAAAATACTGACAAAATAAGCTCAGATTCAGAAGAGCCCGGAATTACTATTATAGGATTCCTCCTTTTTTCGAGGATAATTTAATTATTTAAACAAATAGTGACTAATATTACGGAAGTTTTTATTTATAATTTGTTCTCAGAGGTACTTACATCTTACAAATAAATATACCAGACAGTGATGTAAAATATTCTTATAATGATTTTGTTAAATTAAATGTTAAAATTTGAATGTTTTTCATGTCTTAGAAAACAGGAAAAGATGCTTAACATAAGGCCCAAATCTAATATTATTCCTAGTTATTCACGGCCGAATTATTAATTTCAGACGAAAGAAACTACTGGACCATAATATGAAAATATTTTGCTAATGCACTTTACATACCTAACAATTTATATCTCAAAATATAAGGAACCGATTGTAAGGACACACACCTACAAGGTGGACCGACGACCTGATAAAGTTCGCAGGAAGTCGCTGGATGCAGGCCGCTTCCAACAGGTCGATCTGGAAATCTTTGGGGGAGGCCTATGTTCAGCAGTGGACGTCCTATGGCTAATGATGATGATGATGGTGATTGTAAGGAAACTTACACAGCTTATAAAACATGACAATTTTAATCAATAAAATAACAGTATACCTACTAAGATACTTCGTTGTCATGTGGCAACAGAATTTTGCGTGGGTGTTCAAACTGATAACGAACTCTGTGAGTTATTGTTTATTTAAATTTTATTGTATTAGATTATTTTTATGCTATTTTCTATATACTGATTTCTTAAGTTTACGCGAATATTATACATTGAAATAAAACTATTTTTACGGATTTTATCACGATTAGGTTTTAATTTTTTATTCCCGACGTTTCGAAGGCTTTGCAACGTTGCTTTGAGTCTGACCCGTGACAACGAAGACTGAAAAGCCTTCGAAACGTCGGGAATAAAATTAAAACCTAATCGTGATAGAATCCGTAAAAACAGTTTTATTTCAATATATTTTCTATACTTGTAATTGGATGTTTAGAAGTTATAATTTTTGATTGTCTAAATAATTATGTATGATTACTAATATTTTGATAAATTAATGACCCAAATCAAGTTCAAAAACATTCGATTCTCGCAACCCTAAACTACTACGAAAACATCATTTAAAGTAATTATTAAGTAAATAAACAGGAAAACTTATACAATTATTCTTAACACTAAACTGCGAGATAAAAGTCACGTATGCAATGATTCATCAATATTGTCTCGATAAAAATAATGGACTTTATCAATATTATGAATTTTAATAAAGTTTATATAGAGAATATTATTTGTAAAATTCACGTAGTAGATGATTAGAGTGGATAATGATACCTGGAGATTTGAAAAAGTCGCCTTGTAGTCCTTGGATCCTTTAACAGATGGTACCCCAGATTAGGTTGACTCCAGACAGGCATCTGGGAAAAACAATTTCGATGCTGAAGCCGATAGAAGTATCTGACAGATAGATCCGGAACAAGAAAATACGTCGAAGAACTAAAGTGACCGACATAGCTCGCCGTATTAGCAAGTTGAAGTGGCAGTGGGCTAGTCACATATGCCGTCGCAACGACGGTCGCTGGGGCCGAAAGGTTTTGGAGTGGAGACCACGTATATCCAAGCGCAGCATAGGCCGACCTCATGCTCGCTGGATCGATGACCTGCGGGACGTAGCAGGAAGCGGCTGGATAAGGAAGGCGGAAGACCGCCAAGGCTGGCGCAATCTGGGAAAGGCCTATATTCAGCAGTAGACGGATACAGGCTGATGATGGGACAGGCAGCCGTACAAAATTAATTCTATAATATCTTCATAAGAATTTCGAAGGCATGTATTGTGATGTCTACAAAACCCGCACTAAGCCAACATAGAGGACTAAGAACTTATCGCTCTCATTCTCCTTTTCTTTTTCTTATTAGTAAAGAGGCCAGAACCTAATATTACTGATATTGTTAATATTATCCCACTTTTATATATTGTGTAGAATTATTTATTTCTCTATTCGCTCAAATACGCTTTCGTTTCGTCTATTTGACGGGCATTAATGATGGTAGTATAGTTTATCACAGAGTTTAGTAAAACCTCAAAGCCATGTAGTGCGTCAATGTAATTGCATCAGTAACATTACGACATCAATAATTGTAAATCCCACTCGATGCTGTCGTTAATTGACTGACTTAACCGCTCGAGTGCGTGGCACTTCGCTCGCATCATAAGTTACATTAGATTATTATTTACTGACTTTTTAAGCTTGGTCGCAGGTGTCTGAACCAGATCGTACCAGGGGTCCGCCCCCACGGACGACCCAAAAAGCGCTGGCTGGACGTTTTCGAGGATGACATGAGAGTCAATGGTCTCACTGTGGAGGATGCTCAAGACCGGGCGAAGTGGAAGCGTTTAAGAAGGAAGGCGGACCCTGGCACTTGGCCGGGATAACGCCAGGCAGAAGCAAAGATAAGCTTTAAAATATTTTTTGTGAAGAAAATTAGTTTTATAACCTACTAGATTTTGATAGATTGTTGCCACTCGCGTGATAGCTTTTTCTGGAATTCCCTTTATATCTGCAAAAGCTGCTTTTAACCAAAAAAGTTTATGCTCTTAATAGAATAGCTCTTCATCATAAAATCCCATATTTTAGTAGTATCAAGGTGATTAAATTGTTGATAGCGTTTTTACGTTGTTTTAAAATTATTAAAATTATGACTATAATGAAAAAATCAGTCTAGAAATTTTATTGCGTAAAGGAGACGACGATATCATATTATTCTTAATGTAACCTCTAAACTGTACCCAACTCAACATACGTTTACAGACCTATGTAACTCATTAAATTTTATTGCATTGATGGCTTTATAACTGAAAGAGTTTATTGTGTGTCTTCAATATATTACGGATCATCGCGCTTCGCATTTATATGGGCCAATAGAAACCTTGCACTCAAATCCATTGCGTGTGTGTCTTTTAAAATGATTTAATTTTCATATTACTTTGCCTTAATTAAACTGATAAATACGGTGCCGAAGCAATTCGGAACTTGAATAAATATTTAGATGATCTTGTGATAGATGACGACATATTAGTAAACGATGTTGTTACGAATTTATTTTTTGATAACTTAATAAGTAACTGAAACAATAAAAATACATGAACCAAATAATATATCAAACTTGAAACCAGTTAAAATCCTAGAAGACAAGTCAAATTCAAACATCAGTAATCTAAAAAAGTTAACCCTCGAGATGTAGATAATTGGTTGCTTCTAGGTATTGCTTCTTCTAGGTCTATCTTCTTAACAGAAATTGTCTATGTACCAATCCAGGTTATGGTCAGATGAAACGTATTTTATTACCAAATATCTGAATTTATGAAGTATCCAACATTCAAATTTCATATTGAAAATATTAGGATTAATGATAGTCTCTAATCGTGACGTCACATTACTTAGAAATCCATTGCAGTTGCACAACTCGTTATATTAACTATAACATACAGTTTCTAAGTCTACGTCATAGACATTTCCGGAGTGATGACATGCTACTGTTTTGATACGTCATTTTTGAGGAAAACTATAGTTGCTAACAGTACACGCCAACTGTACTTTGACTCATACAACAGTCTACCAACATAACATCAGGAAACAGGAAATAATATTATTATAATGACGAGTGAAAATCCAAAATATCGTGGCGAATGTCGTGAAGACTTGCAATTTTCGTAAAAAAATATCTTTAAAGCTAGATTCCATTAAAATCCGTGATTTATACTAAAAATATTCAGATATGATTGACAAGTACACTTCTCGTTACTCCTTTTAAACAGAAGAATTTGAAATGTTAATATAACAATTAGCTTGACTTTTGAAAATACTACACCTGTTAATGATAAAGTGAACTTCCAATTGATGGAGGTTTTTTTGTCAGGCATGAATATTCACAATAATGTAAGAGTAACGATTTTTTGATTTATGATAAGATTTTTTAAATGTGTTGCTTAGCCGGCATAAAGCAGCGATAGGTCAGTTGGGAACGGAACGGACTGCCGAGACGAGTGTCGGAGGTTCGAGACCAACCCCAAAATGGAGCATACACCTCTGACTTTTCTATGTTAAGTGTGTTTTCATTGTGAATTATCACTTGTTATAACGGTGAAGAAAAACCTCATGAGGAAAACTGCATACCCAAGAACATTTCTCCACAAAAAAAAAAATCGAAGCTATGTGATGTCTCCCAACGCGCATTAGGCCAGCGTGGAAGACTAAGGCCTAACCCCTCTCATTAGTAGAGGAGGCCCGTGCCCAGCAGTGGGATAGTAATATTGCAGGGCTAATATTATATTATTATTAGCCTGCAATGTTATATACATTGCAAGTGGGAAAAGGGTGGAGTATGATTGCAGAGGAATAAGAATGATACATTAACGCACGAATGGTCAAACGCTGCTCAACTTTAACGGCTTCTTATATTGATTTTCGCAATACAATTTTGGCAGATAAGGCGGCCTTAAACGACATAAGGCGACCTTAAGTGTATGACCATTCGGCGGTGAATTACTTGCTCTACTTTTGTAAAACTGCGTGTTACCCTCTATTGTCGAATGCATTACACATCATTTCGAGTAATCATCACGTATGCTCGCGTGCGTGGATTTATCTTCTGAGAAAAGTTCATTAATCTAGATACATCACCGCTGTATTTCCCCGTTTTTAGGATTTACCTCAAACTTTTGATCATTAATCATAATTGATGTTACGAAATGTTGTACTTCTCGTCCCTTTGTGTAGGTAACTGGTAATTAAGGGACCGAAGTGGAGAACTCAATAGCGAGACAAATTAATCAATGAATAACATTTTGCGTCTTTTCCTAAAGTTATATTATTTTGTAAGCTTTGGTTACTTACAAAATTGTATTTGATAAGGTTATAATCAAACCCCACCATTGATTTCAAAACGTTAATTTCTTCTTATCCTCTTATATCATTTAAATTTTATCTTTTAACTAGTTCTGATCTGACCTCACCTGATTCAAACCTACACTCAAAATGTTTTAAATTCACACAAATATATCTAGTATCTATGTACATAAGTCCTCTTCGTTTACAGTTAGACTAGACCGAGAAGAATTCACTAAGTACGTAAAAGGTGCAAGAATCGTAGCTTATGTTAATCATTTGATTGCAATAATAAAACTGCGAACAGTTGCTGCCAGTTCCTTTGTGACTAAACAGGGGTTGTGGGGCGTCCTTTTATAAACCATTAATGCCGTGGAAAAGCGTTAAATACGTACTAAAATTAATCGTCAGTAATAAAACGGTGTTATTTTAATTTTATCGTGCAATTTGAAGCTGCACTCGATCGGCTGTGCGCAGTCTTACCTTCAAACATTTAGTCATCAACATTCTATTTATTGGCGGAATAAATAACAGTGAATCTAAATTGTTTGTTGGTTTTTCGTCCCTTATAACAATTTTGATTTCTATCTTTATGATATTAAGCATTCGATGTCTATGGCCAATATCAAATTACTTTCAAGTGGTCCATTCACTCCTGTGTCTTCGTATCAGGCTTCAAATCAGCAAAAAATAGCAAGATTTAGGTAAATGGCTCGTTAGGTAAAATCATTTTGATAAGTAAATAATTTTTCCTTTCCTTTATCGTCTTCCATCAATCCAGTGCACACAAGGTCTCTCCCGTCTCCTTTCATTTCTGACGATCCAATTCAGCTACAAGCCATAGTGGCTCAAATGCGTCCAATATATTTTATTCGCATAAAATTACAAGTGAAATAAAACTGTTTTTACGGATTCTATCACGATTTGTTTTAATTTTCCAAAGGTCGGGCAAAAAAAAAATTAAAACAAATCGTGATAGAATCCGTAAAAATAGTTTTATTTCAATGTATAACATTCGCGTAAACTTAAGAAATCAAAATTACAATTTAAAAAAAAATGGTTTACGAATCCGCATCCGAACTAGCTTTTGTTGTAATTTTCTATTATTATCATAGAAGACTAAAATTCAATCCTAAAAGATTCAGTTGCCTGACGTCACGTAACATAAACCATGAGGCACATTAGTCCACTGAAGACCTTTCCAAAAAGGCATTGACCGATCATTGACTCGACTCAACAAGTACTGCAAGCCCTTCCAAGTCGTCAAACTGTCTCGCCGGGGAGATGTAACTTTATATGCAGACGAGTAATATAAGAAGTTTAATTTGGGCCAAAAATCCTGGATACCCAATCACATTGGCCAGTTTCATTCGAGATCGGTGATATATTTGAGACTGGCAAAGTAGATGGGTCACTTGTAGGGGCGACGGGTGAAAATTTCTAAAAGGGAAGCTGAAGCCAGTTGCTCTTTGAACTGATGCTTGCTTCATAAACATCATCAACCATAGGACGTCCACTGCTGAACATAGGCCTCCCCCAAAGATTTCCAGATCGACCTGTTGGAAGCGGCCTGCATCTAGCGACTTGCTGTGACCTTCATGCTAGCTTAACTATTATTAATAGACGATCAGGCAAAAGTAAGCCGGAAGAAATCGTGTTGTGTAGAACCTTCGCCACTGGTCTGCGTTGATTACATTTTGTCTACAACGCCAATGAATAATTATAATTCAAACTCCTGAATTCCAGTTTGGGTAGGCAGAGGAAAATTAGAGAACTAAAACACCCACATCTCCGCGTGATTATTTCCATCCCAGACCACAGACTATCGCCATATCAGGCACAAATTCCGGATCCAATGTAGGTGATATACCTGACCGGGTAATTGAAGCCGGGACCCGACACTGCAGCAATACAACTGCAACACCGAGGTCGTACCTTGAACAATCAATTGCTAAACTAATCAAAATATGCCCAAACTCATAAAATAACCCAGACCAATAATATTCATGCTAATAGACTATTTACTTAACTCATTGAATTATCCAAATGTTCTACAGATCAACAGAAACGATCACGAACAAGAAAAATTGGCAACACACTCGGTGCACATGCTCCTGCGTCATAAATAAATAGGTGTTAACTGTGAATAAAGCATTACAAAAAAGGCACTGAATTTTAAATTCGGTTAAATTTCTAAAATTCATTTAATTACTATCTCTTATTATTAATCAGTTCAATGAGACTGTTCAAAGTCATACCTTCAAAGTTATGTCACTATAATGGCTGAATCGAATCTCTCAGGTATAACAGTATTACCGCAATAAAGTATGTTTTCAAATATCTATTTGGGCTGTACAGCCAAGCTAAAGACAGATATGTCGACAGCAAAAATTACCCGGCTCGACTGATTTGATACTATTGTCTCACAAGAAACCAATGTCACATGACAGTTCATTTCCGGTAGCCAAATCGTCTCTACACTCCTAACCCCTATTCTCTTACTTTAATGTTGGCAATGGTCCATTACACTATTGGTGTCATCGGTGTCTATGGATGGTTGAGATCATTTATCATCAGGTCACCCGTCTGCTCATTTGACAGTCGCTGCCATAAAAAAATCTATTCGGTGCGACCAATCGCTAGTCGCAAGCAGAATGCACGGCGTCGCAAGTCGCACGGTGCACGCTGTGCCGGCGCATCGTCATAATTAGATCGTAAGCGGTGCGCGAGAGACGCCATTTTGTGCCCCCGCCGAGATAGGAAAGGTGGATGTGGCTTTTTTCTAGAAGAAAATATTATTTTTAACTGCAGAAAAATCATTCAAATTTTTTTTAAACAAGTATGTGTTCCTGCAAGGATCATAGGTTCTGCAATCTTTTCTTAATGTTGAGTTATCTAATTTATATGGCAAGATTATATAAATATCATCTCCAACTATACAACTCCATTAAAAAACAGCAACAAAACGTCAGATTTTACGCAAGGCTCTTTTTAGTAGAACAGCACCCCAGAATACACAAATCAAATTACAATCAGTCTACCTGAAATCCAGACAGTTGTCATTTATACGACGAGGGGTCTTGTCAAGTAAATTTAGTCAGGTATTTTATTTAAAGCCTGACCTTTTGAAGCCTTTGGGATTAGCTATCTAGAGCCAGACAGTCGCAACAGTAAATATGTATGTTTGTAAATCTAATATGGTAAACCAAAGTAAACTCGATATACGGCTGTCTAGTGAAGGTAGATTTAAACTAAACGACGAAAAAACTAGAACAAAACATTAATTTTCAATTAGTGTAAACGATAGATCATTTTAGAGTAAAATGTGGATACCAACACTGAAAGAAAGCCCTATCTCTGTTTCATTATCATCATCGTATTTATACAGGAAATTTTCAGACCGACATGGTGGAAGTGGCCTGCAAGGTGGTAGACGTCCAACTCTCTCATTATTAACGTAAATAAATTATTTTGAACAAGCTCATGCGCATCTGGAAAATTATCTTTATAGGTAGAGTTTAAATGAGGGAACGCAAGTTTTGCCGCGTTTAGTCTAAACCCACCTAGAAGTCGCGTTCGCAAAATGTCCAAGTATATTAATTTGACAGTTTTGGAGAAGATGTTCAGTAGTAGCCAATGTACCTCTATATACAGTAATTACTTTTCTAGGTATAACAAAGTCAATAAATGTCAGACATTCTTAGAATCTTCATCCCATTTATATTTTATTAAACCATCATTAACATGACTTAATTAAAGAAAACAGCTATAAAAATATTATCAACAGACAAGTGAGCCTTCCAGCAAAATCTTTCTCTCTGTTTGATTTTATATTTAAGGCCCGTCTTTTCTAGTTAGAGCTTCCACTTCGTCCGGTTTTGAGTATCCTTTTTAATCGTGCTCGTCATTTGATCTACATTGGCCTTGGCACTAACTTCAAATACAGTGTAGCAGCACAGTGCATCCTTGAACAATGACGCATATCAAAAATATGTGTGAACCAAACTTGGATTTGTTTTTACCCGTGTGAACCCATGTCAATTACACCTATTTCACCTACTTGGGCACGGTACTTAATATGATTTGTTAATTGTTTAGTTTCGTATTTTCAACGTATTCTTTATTCCCTATGCATTCCTTTGTATTTTATTTGTTATTTTAATAAATATTTGGTGAGAGTGAGAGGCACAGCGATCCCTTACGGGATAGAGCAGTAAAGCGATCTCAGACTAGTTACCTTAAATACAGTGTTAGAAAATTCAGTCAACAGTATTCCATTTGCATTGATCGCGCACGCATAGTTTGCCTCTCTGAATCGCTCACACTTTACTGGCACACAAGTCTTTTATTAACCATCAATATTACACGGTACAAGACAACTGCCATAACAGTAAAACTTATTTTTGAATTTTTGCAGTCGGATTCAATTTTTAATAAACTATATTTTCGACCAACTTCCCAAAAAGGAGAAGGTCCTTAATTCGTCTGTATTTTTTTTATGTATGTTACGCGATATCTTCGCCAATGTGGACTGATTTTCAAATTTCAAGGGTGGTCCCATATAAATTTGGTTACGATCGGATTTGAAGTAGGTCCGTCGTCGTCGTCGTCCGTCGAAGTTCTCTCTTACCCTAATTACAAACTTATATCTATCCTACTCTTTTATCCGTCATCTGTCATTCTCACTTGCTTACTCGCTCTTACATACATTAACATTATATTTCCGTTGCATTCACTCGTCTTGCGTTCTAATACCTTACATGCCCTTTGAAATTTCTAAAATTTTATTTACAATTTTAAAATTTCACACTACTCATACACACCTTACAATATTATACGGTCTGGTATTCTAACGCACCTACATATTCAGTAGTTTCCTCACACTACGACCAAGCCTCCATCAACATTTTTAAACATTTCCTCTGCTTTTTCCACATCCAGTTGTATTCGAACATCCTCCTCATCTGTATATATTTATTTAGGAGCGGTTCGTCGGCCGGCCGACGCACCGCGGTAACCTTCACCCGCTCGGCACAAGGTCTTGAGCGCTGGCCAGGGCTCGCCTTCCTGGAAAACCGTCCCGCAACTGATTAATGGCATAATGTACTCATTTACGTCATTATATCGTTTTAAAAAACGTTTTCATGCGTCCAGACAACTGTCAGCCTTAGTTGTCTTCCTTGTTGATTCATTTGTTAAAAAGACTCTGGTATTAGTACTCAAGATTCTGATGGTAGTAAAGTAATGAATAACAGCGAGCATGCATATTATAGTAAGTACTCTCATCATCATCAACATTAGCTCAGGACGTCCACTGCTGGACACAGTAAGTACTCTAGTCAATGTAAAATCCATAGTGGCACATTCACGCAAGTCACCTAACCCACCTCGAAAACCCAGTCAGTGTACATCCGATAAATTCAGGTTCATTATCATCATCATCAGCTTGTATCCATCCACTGCTAAATTGAGGTTAGCCTAGGATTATTCACATTATATCCTGAAATCTATAACCCATTTATCATTTATTTTTACAGTTGGCCGTAAGAATGATTTAATATTTGTAGCAATATTGATTGCAGATCTGGAGCCGAAAAATATCCTAGCGGATTCTGTAGCCCGAGCACGAAAAACTAATGTAAATGTAAATGTATTCGAGTTCTCTGCGCACTGATGACGTTTGGTTAATATTTCATACAAATTTCATAGACGCGCATCGAGTTCGAATACATTTACGGTTGTCAGAATTTTTCCTGCTCAGGACGCAGATATCCATCTCAATTAAACTGTAACAAAGACTGCAGATGTAAACAACTCAATTACTCGCACAAATTCATCGGTAATTTTGTTTAAACTATTTCAGTTTTAACGCGCAGTTAAAGCTCAAACAGCAATTACAATTGGCACAACACGCACGCATAAATTTTCACACACAAACAGCGTACGCATGTCATCACTAAATGTCAAGAATGTGTGCTTGGCACTCGACTTTTCACGTATTCACTAGTTTAAAAACCCTGACCTCCCCAATAATGCTACACCCACACATTAGTCAATAATCAAATTGACAACGCGACAATGAGTCAACTACGGGCTACAGGCAACTGTATACATGACTAAAAAAATACGGACTTTGCATAATTGCTGGTAGTAGGATATTCGTATCCGACCGGATGGCGACCATCGTACTCATGGTGCTAAAACCTGTCACACCGTGTGTGGTCCGCGTTCCAGGATCAACCAGTGTACTTCCGGTTCTCTCGAGGGGCTTGCCGCATGACTTGATTTGGTGGAGACGGGTATAGGGGTATCCCTGTATCTGCATCGGTCATCCGCCTGTCTTATCGCAAGCCCCTTGATTTGCTTCTTCCCTCTTCGGATTCGGAGTGTGTAGAAGCATAAATAGGCCGACATAATTCTGACGACCACTGATAAACACAGTGTTTGTCAATGGTCGTTAGTTTTCTTGGATTGCACTACGCTTACCATCAGGTGCAGTGTAGTCACTTTGCTGTGCCAGGCTAAAAAAAAATAATATGAAAAATACGTATTTACTTCGAAGCCGGTTCCGCCATTTTAGTTTCGCGATTTATTTACATGTAACTTATCACCGTGTCATAATAATGAAATGACGTATACATTTATTTATTTACAAGAATACTCATTTTGGAATGTAAATAAGATGCCTAAGTACTATATTAATGAGATATTTCTTTGCAAAGTCGCCATTTTGGTTTCATTCCACGCATTAGGCATGCTTCATTTCTTCGTAGTTATGCATCGTCCTCTTATCTTTCTTTAGTCATTGGGTATTATCCATAATATGGCATCGTGCCAACCTTTACAGACATCAATTTGCAAAGTTTTCAATAGGTCTGGCATATCTGTTGCCATTCGCGGCGGTTGGCATCCAGTGGAGTGACCTTCAGGAGACCCTATTACAGACCACCGCGTTGTCACCTTGACCTGAGTGACTGTCCAAGGTCAAACCTGCTAGGATGTGCGGCCTTCGAGCCAGCGGGGCGAACTTCGGAATAATTTTGATTAGTTTTTGAGTTTCCAAACTTATTGTTATTGATATCCTTTGAAAGTAATTTCAATTTGAAAGTGTAATATAACTTGAAATGAAAACTGAGTTTGGTGCCAAATTGTATCTTTGTTAATTGCGTGATCGAGTTACAATTCAATAACAAGTTTGTGTTCTTGTGTTTTTGTTACGTTTTCTGTTAATAAATCAGTAAGAATAGACTATATAATAACAAGTTTAAAACTTAACAGACCGACTTCAAATCCGATCGTGACCAAATGTATATGGGACCACTCTTGAAAGAAGCTCTATCGAACACAAAGAATTTTGAAGATCGGTCCACATTCGGCGGAGATATCGCGTAACATACATAACAAAAATAATAATACAGACGAATTGAGGACCTTCTCCTTTTTGGAAGTCGGTCGAAAAAAATTAATACATTATCTCAATTTACTTGCACGAAGCTGGCCTCTTCTAGTAGCTATACAAACTTAAATATAATTCTCTCAACTAAAACACCAATTTTATTTACCTATGTTACAAAAGGATATTTTTTTATAGCAGAGACTGGCAAACGAGCAGATGGGTCACCTGATGGTAAGTGATCTCAACCGCCCCATAGACACACAAGACACAAAAAGATTCATGGGTGCGTTGCCAACCTAAAAGGATAGAATGGAAGGGGAGGGAAAAGGGATTGAGAAAAAAAGGTAGAATTGGGCCATCGGCATTATTTTAATTAAATATTACATATTGATTTCTTTAGTTTTTTTTTTTACGCGACAACGAAGACTGCAAAGCCTTCGAAACGTCGGGAATAAAAATTAAAAACCAAATCGTGATAAAATCCGTAAAAATAGTTTCATTTCAATTACATATTGCATTGACTAAACTCACATTTAACATAAGACATGTTAAATCATGTTTGTATTAGATGGAATTATGCAGACCATTAAAGCTGGGACATTTGCAAAAAACTTGAATCAAACCCAGATATGAACTCAAATTATAATGCCAGGTAGCGTGGTCTGAACCAATTAAAAAAGGTACGAGCCGAGAAATATTGAAAATGGTGAGGTCATATGGGTTAAAAACCCGGACAGGAAGCAATAGCGATCACGTAAGCAGTAAGCATTAAGCTATTAAAGGTTTATGGTATGACAAAATAGGTATATACAAGCAGAATCAATAAGTTTTCGGGTTCCATAGAAATATACCATTATTTATTTACCTTGGGCATCAAGAATTGCGATCCTATACTCAGAAAATCAAGGCCGAAGTAGATACTTGTGTGTTATCAAAATATTACTAGCTGTTGCCCGTGACATCGTTCGCGTGGAAAATGAATAACAAGAATTTGTTTAGTGAGTGTATGCCGATGAATCATCACATCAGCCCGGTTTTTCGGATTAAAAAAATATTAGTCAAATATAGTCATGAATTTGTAGCTTTCTACTGGTGAAGGAAATTTCAAAATCAGTTAATTATTTCAAGAGATTACTTCCTACAAACAAACTCACAAGGTTACAAACTTTACCTCTTTATAACAATTTACACATATGATGAAAAATTAAAATATATAAAATGATGATGAGAAAGCCACTATCCGCCACTCTACATGTTCATGGCCACACATTTCATATTTATTCTTGGAAAAATTATCACTGCAACTCCAAGCTCTTTTGTAGTACCGCCACCACAACCTGGTGACAAATTAGTCTCGACTAATTTTCTTTGAAATTCGCAGCTTTGATGTACGAATTCAGAATTTTTTACTTCAAAATCAATTATCTAGAGAACGTCTGATAGACGTTCGAAAAACGTCCGGACGTTACAGTTTTTTTCTAACCAAAGTCTGTAATTACTGGCATTTGCATTAAATGTCGCGCAATTGTGGTAATTGTTTTTGAGCGAGAAACGTTTTTAAAGTTAAGTCTGTAATTAAAATTGGTTCTTTATTGAACACCTTTATTCGTCTAACTGTCTAACTGTCAGAAGTCTTTCTTTCTTTCTACCTACCCTTATCCCACCCTAATGTGGAGTCAGCGCAACACACTTTTTCAAACATGTTTCAGAAAGTATTTGGCTTAGTCTTTACGACCGGCTACCTGCCTGACGTCAACCCCCTCTAGGGGATCCAGTCCTGGGTAAATTACCACTAGGTACTAAACCAAGGAGACGAGAAAATTATCATAAGTAAACTCCTAATTTGGTAAAAAACAAACCAAATTTCTGAAATACTTTCACAGATTTATCTTTTAAAATAGTCATCGTTTATTTATCATCATCAAACAATGTAGCATGTGATTTCATAGTTTATATTACGGTACACGCTATATTCAATACGCGGTCACCTTATTCCGTCAAGAGCAAACAAAAAATTCGATTCCCAGCCAGGAACCTACAGATCGTTATTCCTCCGATGTGCGTGTTACCGAAACATAAACCCAACATTAGTATTACCAGTTACTGCATCATCGTCAGAAATAACCATCATACAAAAAGCACCGTGACCGATTCAATCACCAGCTATTGTTTTGGCATTGGTATCTTGTACGTCGATTTTTTTTGCCAGTAAAAAAAGGTAAACGCGTCACGGAAACTAGACTTTGAACTTCTACTGCATTTGATTAACCAATTCTAGAAATTTCTACTGGAGCGATTATAGTGCTGTTTATTTTTTAATGCTTGTTTTTGAGTTACATCTGCATATAATAAAGCCATACTTAATACAGTTGTGATAAACACTGTATCCAGTTGATATCTTTATAAATAAATAATAATAAATACACCCAACAGTCACACACATAGTCCTGACCCCACACTAAGATCGAGTCTTGTGTCGTGGGTATCAGGAACTACGAGAGACTTTCGGTCTCACAACACCCAGACCCGAAACAAATATCTGTGGGCCACACAGACATTTGTCTCGGTACGGGAATCGAACCCGCGACCTCACGTTACACATCCGGCTACTCGTCCGCTGCGCCACGGACGCTGTCTTTGTCTCATTTGATATCAGAAAATCTGTGTAAATTGTTAGATCACTGTTATGTTTTTACGGTGTTTGACATTTAGAGGCTCAAACCTAAAATCCTAATCAATATTACATAGATCAATATTATAATTACGACCTTATTGATATTGTAGATGTTTATGAGCAGTAGGAATATATATATTTTTGAGTGGTAGAGCCACGCTGTAGATAATTACGTCTACAGTACGAATGGGCCGTCTCGACTGGTTTGATACCACTGTGTGAGTGAGATTTCCGGTGGCTCCTTCCCTCCTCCCTTTCCCTTTCCGCTTCCCTTCCATTCCCTCATTTTAGGTTGACAACGCACCTATGATTATTTTATTGTCTTGGGTGTCTATGGGCGGTGGAGATCACTTACCATCAGGTGACCCATCTGTTCGTTTGCCAATCTCTACTATATATATCACAATAATTATTTTAAAATTATCATATGAATACTCCTAGAATATATTATTACGAATCTACTATATTTATCTGCCTCGGTGGCGTGGTTGTATTTCGGTACGACTACTGTCCTGAGGTCTCGGGTTCGATCTCCGGGTCGGACAAAGTGATATTGGATTTTTCCATATCAGCCCGGAGTCTGGAATTTGTGCCCGATATGGCGATAGGCTCGCCCCCTACCACATTTGGGACGGAACTAAGCTCGGCGAAATGTGGGTGTAGTAGTTGGCTAGTGCGCCTCTGCCTACCCCTTCGGGGATACAGGCGTGAGGTTATGTTATGTTATATTTATCTCTCCACCATCCTGGGTTGACTGGCATAGGGAATGCCTTAGGCAGTAAGTCAATCTTTATTACCTTCATGTGTAAAATAGTCAATATATTTTTTAAATAAACAAGCATGACGAGATCATTTATAATATTAATTGTATAAACAAACGTTGTTTTAACTTTAATTGCAGTTTCGGATAATATTTTGTCAGTGACTTTGAAATGCGAAGCCAATTACTGCAGCTGCATGAAATTTTAATATATTATGAAGTATTTACTTCTAAATGCCTCGGTGGCGTGGTGGTATTTCGGTACGACTACGGTTCTGAGGTCTCGGGTTCGATCCCCGGGTCGGGCAAAGTGGTATTGGATTTTCCCATATCAGCCCGGAGTCTGAAATTGGTGCCCGATATGGCGATAGGCTCGCCCCCTATCACATCTGGGACGAAACTAAGCTCGGCGAAATGTGGGTGTTCTAGTTCGCTAGTGCGTCTCTGCCTACCCCTTCGGGGATACAGGCGTGAGCTTATGTTTATGTTATAAAATTAAAAAAATATTAATCATATACCCATATCCTAGTCCCTATTCTTTATACAATATGTTCTTCCAAGTCTGTTAAGCCAATATTACTGATAGATGACATGACATTTTAAACAAACTATTTATCTTTAAAATCATTACGCCCGAATGGTCAAATGCTGCTCAACTTTAAAGGCTTCTTACATTGATTTTCGCCAAACAATTTTGACAGATAAGGCGGCATTAAACGACATAAGGCGACCTTAAATGTGCGAACATTCGGCGGTAAGTCTTTCAAAAGCTTGCAGCCACACTTTATTTAGTTAAAAAAATTACAGCGTGGTCAGTAACCCGCATTTCGCAATGTGGACTGCATCTTCCACTTTCAAAGTGAAGTAGCATCTTTAACGGTTCAAATGAAATACCAAACGGTTGCATTTGCCCGTAAAAGACCACAGACCAACATCACGAACCCATAAAAAGTGTATTAAAGTCTATTGAACTAAATTTGGATCGCTTTAGAAAATGTTGCAACACTAAAAATATAGTCATAAAACTCATGTTAGTTATAAATCTTTGGGACATTTATTCTATCATTCCCGCAGTATATTGGTTTTATAATACAAGTATGGACGTGTATTTATTGATATGCCGGGCATAGGGGATCGGTTCACAATGAAACGGTACGATTCCGTTTATTTTATTGTACTAGCAAAGTAACATAAGCTAACATAAGCTCACGCCTGTATCCCCGAAGGGGTAGGCAGAGGCGCACTAGCGAACTAGAACACCCACATTTCGCCGAGCTTAGTTCCGTCCCAGATGTGATAGAGGGCGAGCCTATCGCCATGTCTGGCACAAATTCCAGACTCCGGGCTGATATGGAGAAATCCAATATCACTTTGCCCGACCCGGGGATCAAACCCAAGACCTCAGAACCGTAGTCGTACCGAAATACCACCACGCCACTGAGGCAGCAAAGGAACTATTTATCTTTATAAGTGCGAATATAGTACGACGATATTTTTCATAGTATAGTATACTGACGCCCGAATGGTCAGACGCTACTCAAATTTAACGGATTCTTACATTTATTGTCACCATAAAATTTTGACAGATAAGTCGGCCTCAAGCGACATAAGGCGTCCTTAAGTGTATGAACATTTGGCGGTATGTCTACTTCCACCTACCTTCCTTCCAGCTACCTTTATCCTACTCCAATATAAAGCAATTATCACATAAAAACTAAAGTTTTAAATCGTTGTCGTCGCCCCATCGGCTACGTGTCGTGGACGTGTGGACCAAGCTTAACAAATCGTAAACCCAGTTACATGGATCTGGTATAGAGTAATCCTATTGGGCGTGAAATGCGTCGGTGTCAGTCATGAGAGATAGCGATAAGCTGAGCGGGCCAGTTGATTAGCTTAGTTTGATCAGCCTGGTTCACAGAAATATATAATAGATAAATACGTTTTGCCTATTTTGAAGCCCAATTTAGACGAAGAGAGTTTATGGCATAACAAATCTTTCCTTTCTGCCTGGCGTTATCCCGGCCTTCTGCCAGGGTCCGTCTTCCTACTTAAACGCTTCCACTGCGCCCGATCTTGAGCATCCTCCATAGTGAGGATCTCTCATATCTTCCTTCGGAACGTCCAACCAGCGCTTTTTGAGCCGTCCTCAGGAACGCACCCGTGGTACGATTTGGGCCAGACACATGCGACCGACGTACTCCTGTGGTTTCCTCAAAACGTGGCTATACCATCTCAAGCGACATTCTTGCAGTTAATCTGCCACGTCACGGACGCCAAGACTATATGGCATAACATATGCGGGAATATATTATAGAACCCTTGTTTTCGTGGTCTTACATTGAAAGAGGCACATTATTACATTATGCAGACTTGTAAATGACTTTTCTTATAAAAAACTAATCCGACATACCTATTATATCACACTTTAATATTCGAAGCGTGTGTACTTTTATTCAAAAGACAGGTAAAAGCCGACGCTACAATCTCTTTACTTAACCAATAGTATCTATTAAAGGTTTTAAGTTTATGACAAGAAAGTTATTCGATATCATTATTTAATTACACGGATATATTCATACTCAGATTTTATTAGATACAGAAAAACTGGTATAAGATATCTATTTCATTTTAATATTATTGCCGTTGATATACGATACTTTTCCCCATAACCCAAACATTCACCTTCACAGAGTCCTGATATCAAACTTTAACGCCTTATAATTTTTCTTTCTACCTGCTTTTATCCCACCTTAATCTGGGGTCGCGCAACACACTTTTTCAAGCATGCTGCAGAAAGGATTCGGCTTCGTTTTTACGATCAGCTGCCTACTTGACATCAAGACAATTCCGTCCTGGGGATCAAGTCTAGGGCAAATCGCTTCGCCCGACCTGGGAATCGAACCCAGGCCCTCTCAATCCACAGCCCATATACGCTGGTTTTACCACTTTATAAAACTTATTTTAAATAATCCTATTAGTATTTTTATAGCAAAATATATTTGTACTTTGTCGCATCCTTGATCTAGTGGCAGCACCTATGGGCTGTGGACTGGGAGGTCGTGGGTTCGATTTCCAGGTAGGGCAAAGCAAATTTTCTCATTTAATTTGCCCGGGACTGGATCCCTCAGAAAGGGTTGACGTCAAGCAGACGGTCGTAAAAAATGAGCCAGATCTATTCTATAACATGCTTGAAAAAGTGGGTTGCGCCGACCCCACATTAAGGTGGGATAAGGGCAGGTAGAAAGAAAGAAAGTATTCTTCTAGTATAATATTTTTCTACTAAGATGGCTTTTGTCCAATTATTATTTATTTTAAACCGCGAAATCTCTTAACTTACACCCTGTAATATACCGTTTATTTACCAAGGATAATTTTATAGTTTCTTTAGAAATAATTACGATAATTTGCAAAACATTTAAGACAAGCGTGACGGATCGTGATGCATAATGACTTACGTTACGGTTGAAACTATATTCGATACACGTTTTTATTTGAAAATAATCTAGTCTCTATGATACGTTTATCATAAAACAGACGATATTTTAGTGTAACGTTTTTGAGTGGTAGAGCCACGCTGTAGACGTTACTGTCGAATGGGCCGGCTCGACCGATTTGATACCACTGTCTCACAGAAAATCGACGTAAATTGGCAGCTTGCTGTCGCGTTTCGTTCGGTGAGTGAGTTTCTGGTGGTCAATTTCCCCCCTCCCTTGCCCAATCCCTTTTCTATCCCCTTAAATTCCCTCCTTTTAAGATGATAACGCACCCATGATTCTTTTTGTGTCTTGAGTGTCTATCGGCGGTGGCGATCACTTACCATCAGGTGACCCACCTGCTCGTTTGCCAATCTATGCTATAAAAAAATACAGACGAATTGAGGACCTCCTCCTTTTTGGAAGTCGAATTATAAGAGGTGAAAAAGATCTTAAAAATGTCAGAACAATATCTCTTTTGAAACAGTTTCAATATTAACACGAAACGTGAACTCGAAAAAGCACTTAAACATGCACAAAGTTATTTACATCCTCATAATGAAAGGTTCTGGTGTTTGCGGAACTCCGAACACGCGTGCTTTATTGTCTCTCAGCGACTCATTTTTCTGTCACATCCATAATATTCAATTTATTTTTGTTCAGACAAACGGAAATTGGTATTTTTTCCACCCCCACGTTGAAACGTTTCAATATTTCGGTAATGTAATGTTATTTATAAGAAATAAACGTGAAGATATGGCTCGCAGTTGCCAATCAAACTCGGATGTGTTTATCGAAGCGTGAGCGAAGTGCCTGTGCCTTTATTGAGGTATTGTATGACTTCAAAGAGCGAATATCGTATTTATTGACATACATTTATGCGAAAGTCCAATTTATTTAGAGAGTACACATTTTACATACGAAAGAAACAAAAATTGGAACATACCATATGCTCACGCCTGTATCCCCCAAGGGGTAGGCAGAGGCGCCCTAGCGAACTAGAACACCCACATTACGCCGAGCTTAGTTCCTTCCTAGATGTTATAGGGGGCGAGCCTATCGCCATTTCGGGTACAAATTTCAGACCCCGGGCTGATGCGGTAAAATCCAATATCACTTTGCCCGACCCGGGGATCATACCCGAGACCTCAGGACGGTAGTCGTACCGAAATACAACTACGCCACCGAGGCATTCTAAAAGAACATTTACAGTTTGTATAGACTTTCTTTCTTTCTACCTACCCTCATTTTTTTCCGCAACACACTTTTTCAAGCACGTTACGGAGAGGATTTGGCTTAGTTTTTACGTCCGACTGCCTGACTGACGTCAACCCCCATCTGGGGGATCCAGTCCTGAGAAAATAGTGTTACAAAAACTCCACGCCCCACCTGGGAATCGACCCCAGGACCTCCCGGTTCACAACGCATATACATTACCACCGGTCCAAGGAAGCGGTACAATTTGTATACATTATTAAAAATCAAGTACTACAGCTATTTCTTATTTGATTATCTTGCGTCGTACTTTATTAGTGATTTAATTATTCAACACACAAGTATTTTACGATCTCATTGATCGACTTGCTAATCTTACTATGTTGAAACATAGTAATGAATGTGCTTTCAGCTTACAATGTTAACATTAACATCCTCGGCCGTTAAACTTGTATAGGGGACTTAGGACACTTAAAATAAACGAATAAACTTGCAGAATGGCAGAAAGATTATCGTCTCATCTTTGTTGAAAAGTCTATTGGTGTGATTGTACGGGCGTGGCTAAGGGGAAGTTTGGGGATTCAACCAAAACAATGCTGAGTTCGATTTACAGGTCGAGTAAAGCGAATTCTCTAATTTAATTTTCTCCCAGAGGGGGTTGACGTCAGGCAGGCAGCCGGTCGTAAGAACTAAGCCAAATCATTTGTGCAACATGCTAAAAAAAAGAACCGACTCCATATTAAGGTGGGATAAGGGCAGGTAGAAAGATAGAGGAACACATTACAATTGTTTTATTTTCTTGAAACACCCCTCGCCCAACCCACCAACCCCCCAAAGCTAAAACCTGGGTTACACCCGTGTATGATTGGCTACTGCCTTGGTGGCGTGGTGATATTGCCTGCACCGGCCTGAGGGCTTAGGTTCGATCCCCGGGTCGGGCAAAGTGATATTGGCTTATTCTGTTTAGTATCTGCCCGGAGTCTGTAATTTGCGCCTGATATGGCGATAGGCTCGCCCGCTAACACATCTGGGGGCCTAGTTTGTAAAACGAAATCCGCAGTTGTAGTGCCAAATAGTGGTTTTGTAGACCTACTAACTACAAAGATTTGCTAATTAAAACAAAGTCCTCACCGCAGGTGGGATTGGCTCTAAATCTTGCTCGAGTCCCGTCCGCTTAGTCGAATTAAAACTTTTTAAAATTCAGAAGTTTCTCTCTTAATCTGTTGCTAGTTCGCACGGTCCGCGTCCTGTATTCACAAATATTTACAGGCATGCCCCAGCTGAGGTCAATTTAATCGCTTTACATGCCAATAATGTCGTATATCCATACTCTATAGCACAACAAAATAGTCCCAACTCTTCAGAAAACAGAACACAAAATACCATGCACGTATCCAGGTCGTAAACTGGTGATTGCATTACTGAGCCAAGTAAAACTGTACCATAATTCCATCGACTAAAGTGGAAACTGCTGTGACAAACTCAAGAAAATCTTCTCGAATCTAAAGTGATTTATGGACATAGTAACATCCAAACCAATTTAGAATTTACACTCTCGGAAATAGAGTTTACATTATCATGTAATTCCGAGATAGTCCAGTGCACTCTGCGTGATGCACCGCAGCACAGACTGATTTATGGTCATAATAAATATATGAGTGTTTAATGTTGAAGATTATCTATAGCGAGCCATAAAAGATTGTCTGTGTGTATATTTCTATGCTAATGTGTTTTTTGCGCGTCAAATTACAATTTAAGTGCGTTAATCGAGTGATTTTGTGCCGATATAATAAAACCCATATATCTCAAAATGACTCTACATCACACTTTATTTAGTTTAAGTACACATCGATTTATCCTTTGGGGGAGGCCTATCTTCAGCAGTGGACGTCCTATGGCTGATGATGATGATGATGATGGACGTAATGAAGCCGAACTCGAATTAACCATAGTTTCTTTTGGATTTTGTCGGGAAGTCTGATAGGGTGGGCGTCGCTTGTTAAATTTTTTTCATATTATTCTCTAGAGGTATGTTTGTTGGTTTTAAGTGATGTGGTTTAATGCATCAAACTTCAGTGAAGATGAACAGTATAAAGTGGAAACTTTTTACCCGGTGATCTGCGATAAGTTTTGCTTGGTGCGTTGGCTGGCTTTGTTCGGTCGATTCGCCGAGTGAAGGTCATCTGAGGGGCACCGCAATTGGAAGGAATTACCGCCATAATCTCAGCAGGGCCTTGAGATCATCCACATCTGAGTCACATGGTCATTGTGAAAAAATAATTAATCTATTTACCTTGGCCAAATCATCGCATATGCGGGGAAGTCATTATTTTTAAAAGAAGATAGTTTCCTTTATAGTTTATAAGTACAGCGTGTTTCATAAAGTTGGTATCAATAATAACTACATTTAAAGAGAGGATGGTTAGCAATCTAGCAGTAAAATTTCGTAAGGCTCATAGTTTTTGAATAATGGGAACTTGAATTTGTGACGAAAAAAGAATTCTGGGTTATTGGATCAGTTGCAGGACACTTTCAAACTATCTATTGGGTAATTAATTTATTTTTAGCATACACAAAGCCATTCCTACGGTAATTGTAACGATTTACAGGTCGCACTCCGATTTTAATATTCCCAAGCTTATATAATTATTAAAAATATTAAGTAATTTTTTTGTTTTTAACTTTACCTTTCTTTTTACCTGCCCTTATACCACCTTAAGTGGAATGAGCGCAACACACTTTTTCAAGCATGTTGCAGAAAGGATTTGGCTAAGTTTTTACGGCCGGCTGCCTGCCTGACGTCAACCCCCTCTGAGTGATCCAGTCCCAGGCAAATTAAATTAGAAAATTCGCTTTGTCCGACCTGGGAATCGAACGGTGTCCTCTTTTGCTATACGTCCGTGCTTAAATGTCAAAACTCATGGTTGAGCTACATGAATATATTTGACAATCGAATTCGGATCGAGCTCGATGCGCGTCTATGAAATTTGTATGAAATCTTTGCCAAATATCATCAGAGCGCAGCGAAATTGATACGAATTTGATTGCCAAAAATATTCCTGCTCGGGACGCAGCACGCATGGTTCTGTTAAGGAAAAAATATAATGATATAAATGAATGCATTTTGTAAAAACTAAGGCTACGGACACGAACTCAGCGGCGGCGGCGGCGGCCCGGGGAGCGGCTCGGCAGCGTACCGCTAGTCCGGTCATATGCCGCTCTGCGCGCCACTGCCTTCGAGGCCAGTTCCATGCATTGAAACATGTCTATGCATTAAAACGCGCCGTTCCCCGTGCCGCCGCCGCCGCCGCTTCAAGCCCGCTGAGTTCGCGTCTGCAGCCTAAGTGCCGTTCGACCTCTATAACAGACAATCGCTATTACAATCGGATTATAGTGATTTGTTGCATTTCCTATTTTGGTGGTGGCTAGCAAAAAATAATAGTTCCAGACAGATATGGTACCGGATGATATTTACCTCTAGATTCTCATTTGTCAATCCAAAATCTGTGACGACAAGGACAACAGTCCATTTTCTGAAATAAATATAAACGTACTATAAATCTTAATATCTAAATTAAAATTCAAATCATTTATTCTGCAAATAGGACATTTTATATAACTTTGACATGTCAATTACGTGTATATATTGAAAAAATAATTATGGCGTCGCCATTTCGTGGCTACCCCTGAGAAGAAATGCGGAAACAAACTTAGGGTTATCGTCTCTTTTAAAGTCCAGACAATACATGATATATAAAATCACAATTTAAAATGTCAACTTATTTCTAAATTCTATAATATATTAATAAGCCAATAGAGCAAAGTCAGAAAAATATATATATATACTCACATAACTTGTTATTTATATCGGTGCTTTATATAAAAGTGTACAATTTTTAATGTAAGTATTAATATATATGACGTTGTGGTACTTAAATAAATAAATAAATAAATAAATAATAATATAATATAATTGTAAAATATAAAACTGTATAGCCTTATAGTGTTAGGAGTGAGCTGCTCAAAACTAAGCATTTTTGTTTAGTAAATAGTCCTTTACATTATAAAAACCTTTTTAGGCAAACTTGCTGTTTAATCATCATCATCATCATCAGCCATAGGACGTCCACTGCTGAACATAGGCCTCCCCCAAAGATTTCCAGATCGACCTGTTGGAAGCGCCCTGCATCCAGCGACTTCCTGCGACCTTTATTAGGTTGTCGGTCCACCTTGCTGTTTAATAAATGATTTAAATTTATTAAGACTTAATTCTTTACATGTTACAAAAAAGCTTTAAAGAAGTAATTTAAAGTTAATAAACTTACTAGATTAGCAATAAAGCAAAGTAAAGAAGCAAATTCGACACCGATCAAAAGATTAGCAAGTTAAAGTGGCAATGAACTCATGTCTTCTGAAGAATCGATAGCTGTTGGGGTAAACGAGTTCTCGAGTGAAGACCGTGCTTAGGCAAATATAGAATACCTTGGCGAGACTGAGCGACGAACTTCGAAAAACATGGTGGACTATGACTTAGTAGCCTGCTTAATGTCATAACATAAGCTCATGCCTGTATCCTTTAATGGGTAAGCCAACTAGTACACCCACATTTCGCCGAACTCAGTTCCGCCCCAGATGTGATAAGGGCGAGCCTATCGCCATATCGAGCACAAATTCCCGACTCCGGGCTAATATGGAAAAATGCAATATCACTTTGCCCGACCCGGCGTTCGAACCCGAAATTTCAAGACGGTAGTCGTACCGAAATACAACCACGCCATTGAGGCAGTCTTGAAGTCAAGAGGCTAAATGGCTTAAATTATCGAAATCGAGTGACGAGATGAGCAGGCAGGCTCTCCTAATGGTTAGCTATACGATTACCCCTGACCAATAGCAGCACCACCCATACTTGAATAGCAAAGCTTTGAGTAGCACTGCACTACATTAGTCACTGTGAGATCTTAGTTTTTTTGCAGTGATTGGGAAATGAGCAGGTGGGTCATCTGATGGAGAGTGATCTCCACCGCCCATAGACACCCAAGACAGTAAATGTATCATGGGTGCGTTGCCAACCGATAGGGAGGAGAATGGGGAGTGGGAAAAGGAGAGGGGAATTGGGCCACCAGAAATCTCACTCACCAAACGAAACGAGCTGCCACTTTACGTCGGTTTTCTGTGAGATAGTGGTATCAAATCTGTCCAGCAGGCCCATTCGTGCTGTAGACATTACTGTTTACAGCGTGGCTCTACATCTCAAGATAGGTTTCATAATGCACTGGGCAATTATACTGACAGTATTCAACGTTTTGAGTTATAAAGGCACGCTATAAATGGTCATGTCTAGAGTAAGGACGGATCGGGTCGACTGATTTTAACAACTACTATTGACAGAAAACCAACTCAAATTGTTAGTGGTGGTGTTCGCTGTTTATATTTTCTACCTGCCCTTATCCCACCTTAAATCAGGTCGGCCCAACACACTTTTTCAAGCATGTTGCAGAGGATTTGGCATAGTTTTTACGACCGGCCGCCTGCCTGACGTCAACCCCCTATGAGGGATCCAATCCCGGGCAAATTAATTTGCTTTGCCTGACCTGGGAACTGAACCCAGGAGCTCCCGGTCCACAGCCCATACATGCTGCCACTACCGCTATACTACTTTTATGAAGACGCTAATTCAATTTGCTTGATCTTGAATTGAGAGCAACGTACTAGGTGAGATTAAAGCATGCACCGTTATGTTTCTCTAACATCTCGATTTTCCGAGACAACAAAATTAAATAATTGACAAGCACACAAATGCCACCATTTAAAATTAAAACTACATCCGAAATCACAACTCCGGAAACATGAATCCTCACAAACTGACCATTTTCTTCGAATGCAACAGCAAGGTGCATCGGTAATAATCGCGGGAGGTTGATCATAAATAAACCGTGTTTATTTTATTAAGATATTGTTTGTTCGGGTGATTTTGTGTTCTCGCGCCGGATCCGGCCGTTGTTTATGTAATAAACACATCTTAAAGCCGGGATGAACGTCTTGTAAAGGCCCGTTTTACCGCAAGTTTGAGGGGACGTTTGAAGTTTCAGATGCTGTGCGGTTGCTGTGGTGGGGTAAAGAAATCTTTAAATGGTTTCGATTTGGTTTTTTATTTATTTTAAAGCATCTTTTAACGTTTTTACTTAACGATTTCGTAGGTTTACGCGATTGTTACACATTGAATCCGTAAAAACTACTGTTTATGTCAACTTACTATATTATTTAGAAAAATTAAATTAGAATTTAAAAATTACGCATTTTTCATCATGTATAGAATAAGTTTACCTATATAACTGTTTAAGAAAGAAAGGCTATGCGTATGATGGTAGAGTCAAATATTGGATAAATAAATACACCCAACAGTCACACACATAGTCCTGACTCCACAGTAAGATCAAGTCTTGTGTCGTGGGTATCAGGACCTACGACAGACTTTCGGTCTCACAACACCCAGACCCGTAACAAATATCTGTGAGCCGTACAAATATTTGTCTCGGTGCGGGGATCGAACCCGCGGCCTCCCGCATCACAGCCTGTTGCTCGTCCGCTACGCCACGGAGGGTGTCATGTCATGTTAAATTTTTTTTTAGGCTGGGTATTCTGAGACCGAAAATCTCTCGCAGTTCCTGAAGCCCACAACGCAATACTCATATTGCTGGCGGAGGATCAAGACAATGTGTGTGATTGTTGTACGATTTTATTTTATGTACCCAGAGGAGGTTGACATCAGGCAGGCAGCCGCTCGTAAAAACTAAGCAACATGCTTGAAAAACGTGTTGCGCCGACCTCACATTAAGGTGCGATAAAGACAGGCAGAAAGAAAGAAGATCGGAGGCGGCACATATATATGTTTTATAAGCGTATGGGCCACCGGAGGCCGAGCCGCCCGTGACTATCTACAAAGATCTTTTAGAAAATTAATTTTCGCTCTCAACATAACAAGAACTTCCAGGCTAAATTCCAGATTACATCACGACCATCAGCATGCTCTATGTTTTGACAAGTGCCCGCCTTTTTATTCCTATTATTTATATTATGCAAGTCCATAATTTATTCTGGCAAGTGAGATACAGGATTTCCTTGTTCAGATGCCAAAGCATTTACGTGATGTGGAGTGTTAACTAAATTGTTTATTTTATTGCTCCGGAGTACTAAAATCTCATGAAAGATTTGCGATATAACAGTATAGAATTGATAGTTTGGTAACTGCAGTGCAGATTTGCCTACGGAATTATTAATGAGATACGTGGTGGAGGCCACACTTATTGGGTAGTAGAGCCACCCTGTAGACAGTAACGTCTACAGCACTATTGGGCTTGATAATACTATCTCACAAGTCACACCAAAACCGACATAAAGTGGCATCCCGCTGCAGCGTTGTGACGTTTCGTTTGATGATTGTAATTCCTGGTGATTCTAAACTATGGATTATGCAGGACTGTCTCGAACGCAAATGTTTGGACCAAATCATATCTACGTTACGTATATACATACGTACGTTGTTGTCGATGGTCCAAACACGTAGTCGTGGAAGCGTTTATAAGAAAGAAAAGAGTATTTACACATATTATAAAGAAGTATTTACATATATTTACACATTTTCATTTCACAAATATTTGTTATGGGTCTGGGTTTTTCTCGAAATTCTCTCGTAGTTCCTGATACCCACGACACAAGATTCGATCGATCTAAGTGTGAGGTCAGGACTATGTGTGTGACTGTTGGGTGTTATTTATTTATTAAATAAAAGTTACTTTCTTATGGTTTTTATTTTCCTCTTTTCTTTTTTTCTTTCTAGGAAGGCAAATCCTATCATGATAAGGCTAAGATTGCACCAAGTAGAAAGGAACAAAGATAGAAAGGCAACCGAAAAATTCAAGTCCATAACATCATTGTCTGTGTATGTAGAATAACCTTTTTGTAACACCACTATATCCAGTAAAGTCTAAATGGAATTCTAGTTTCATAAATCAATTGATGAAGATGTTCCACTGATATAGACTGGAGGTCAGCCCTGGAGTGTGCAGCAAATCATTAAACACACCAACCGATCACCACTTTGCGTCCAATCGGCACCAGATATCGGGCTATAAAGTTATTTTCGATGTTAAACACGGTTTGTTTATTGCGCTAAGGACGGCCAGGTCAAAAACCGAGCGAATTCAATCAGGTACGATCGGGTAATGTATTCTAATATAATGTACCAAAAAGAGCATACACCTCTGACTTTTCTATGATGACTGTGTTTTCATTTACTATAGCTTGCTGTAATGGTGTAGGTAAACAAGGCGAAGAATCCTGAATGTTTTAAGTGGTATCAAAGAAAGGAAAGAAAGAAATAAACTTTATTCAGCCAATGTCTATTATTATTTATTTATTTATTTGGCAACAATAAGTGGGAGAACAAAAAAAAAGACAGAATATGTAGCACTAAGAGGTAACCAACTTGTTAATTATTAATTACGTGGTGAATATTAATAATAAAATAAAATGAGCACACAAAACACCATGAACGTGTTCATATCTTAAACCATCCATGCCCGAGACATCACTAAAAAGGCCACAGGCTCAGTATTCGACGAGTAGAAGTAGGTATCTACCTGACACTGGTATTCTGCCAGGGCCAATATGGGTATGCTGTAGACAGATACGTCTATAGCACGAATAGGCCGGCTTGACCGGTTTGATACCACTGTCTCCTAGAAAACTAATGTAAAGTAGCAGCTTGCTGTCGCGTTTCGTTCAGTGTGTGACATTTCCGGTGGCTTATGTCCCCCTCCCTTTTCTAATTCCTTTTCCCTCACCTTTCATTCCCTCCTATCGGGTTGGCAATGCACCCATTTTTCTTGTGTCGTTGGTGTCTATGGGCAGTGGAGATCACTTGCCATCAGGTGACCCATCTGCTCGTGTGCCAATCTCTGCTATACAAAAAAAAAAAAAAAAAAAACAGTCCTGTATACCTTTCCCCACTAAGAATATCGAAAGTGTGTGAGGACACCTCGGTTTACCAAGCTGGCCTGGTATCGACGATCGTCATCATCATCATCATCAGACATAGGCCTCCTCCAAAGGCGACGAGGACTGTCGTAATATTTAACCAAAAACATATTCGCTCAGTCAAAGTCACGGCCGGTCAAACTGTAACGTAACGTTTTCCTCTACCATATCTAAATTCTGGGAAACACGAAATAAAAAAACCGCACGCTCGTCGCCGGGTGTCAGGAAGTCCGTCATCGGAGAATTCTTTCATTGGTCTCGCGCCAAATTCACGCGCCCAATGCCACTATTTCACAATACTTCACCATTTTGTTAACTGTTTCGTTTATTTACTACAACATTCAGCACTTCTGCTACGTGAAGATAAATATACTTTATTTCTCCCTATCTGCCCTTATCCCACCGTAATGTGGGGTCGGCGCAACACACTTTATCATGCATGTTGTAGAAATATTTAGCAAAGTTTTTACGACGGGCTGTCTGCCTGACGTCAACCCCCTCTGAGGGATCCAGTCCCGGGCAAATTAAATAAGAAAATTCGCTTCGCCCGACCTGGGAATCGAACCCACGACCTCCCGATTCATAGCCCATATACGCTGTCACTGGACTAAAAAGGCGACCGAATAAGAAAATAATTATAATTTATACTAATTAATAATTAAAATAAACATTAGTCGCCTATTTGGTCTAATAATAGCATATACGGGCTGTGGTCTGGGAGGTCCTGGATTCGATTCCCAGATCCGGGGCAAGCTGTAAACTATATTTGCCCGGAACTGGCCTCCCCAGTCAATGAGTTGCTTACCTCTCAGTTCAGTAGCATAGGGACAGGTAGAAGAAGAGAAAGCTAGGCTATCATCCTTTCTACTATTCACTATTTCGGTACGACACTACCGTCCTGAGGTCTCGGGTTCGATCCCCGGATCGGGTAAAGATATTGGATTTTTCCATATTATCAGCCCAGAGTCTGGAATTTGTGCCCGATATGGCGATAGGCTCGCCCCCTACCACATCTGGGACGGAATTAAGCTCGGCGAAATGTGGGTGTTCCAGTTCGCTAGTGCACCTCTGCCTACCCCTTCGGGGATACAGGCGTGAGCTTATGTTATTTTATGCTATAAGACGTGGTGGTAACCCCCCAATTCGACCTGCCTACCCTTGCCTCGATACTGGCGTGATATAAACCACAATAATTACCATCCCCACTACCGACATCTATTATCAGACCACGTAACTACCACGAACCTTGACCGAGTGGCGGGGTCGTCGACCCCACGCGAAATGCCCGCGGCGCGTCTATCACAACTCACACCACAACGTGCGCGTACGCAAACAATCTTTTGCTGTTTGTTATGTGATTCAGTTGAACATTCTGTTTGAAAATGGATTTGTAAACGACATGCATGAATCATTTTTTGATGGTTTATGCTTGAATTATAGATTGACAGATCGGTATGTATTTAAATCAGATAGATAAGTAGCCCGAGCACGAAAAACTAATGTAAATGTAAATGTATTCGAGTTCGCTGCACACTGATGACGTTTGGTTAATATTTCATACAAATTTCATAGACGCGCATCGAGTTCGAATACATTTACGGTTGTCAGAAATTTTCCTGCTCAGGCCGCAGCAGGTCAATTCTCTAAGGTTTCATTTGTGAAAACAACGTTGCGGCATCGTTGCGGCAACGATGTTTTCTTTTTTGTATTCAGCAAGGTACAAAGTCCACGCATTAGCGCTATGCGTGATGACGGCGCTTATGCGAACTAGCTCTCTCGGATTCGTTTGACATAAATGTATGGAAATTGGTATTCTCTAAGACCCAACAACGTTGAACGCTCCGTCGATCTCAACGACGTCCACTGCGGGAGCTCGTCGTTGATGGCAACGTTGTGGCGTTTCTTACGCCCGGTTCCAATAAACAATCTCAGTTCGAATGTGCAGATAGATTACAAAAATTTGCCAATTAAAACATAGTTTGAACATGACATGATGTTGGACTCGAGACTCAAACCTCCGACACTCGTCTCGTCATTTCTTACCACTGCCAACTAAGCTATCAATGCTTAAATATAGGTATAAGGTTAATATCTATTGCTATATAATAGATATGTTGCTAAGTAATCACTAATTAACTTCTAAGTAAGATTAATCTACTCAAATACTCTGCAATAGCCTTGCTCCACTTAGGAAAATGATTAGTATCAAATGGGCTTCACAAGGACACATGGGCACTTAGGATGTAGTTTAAACGTAAGAATATTAAGACCTAGACCGCCTTTTTGTCACTAACAAAATTGATAGTCACTTTAATATTATTATAGTTGCGTTGGTGGCGTAGTTGTATTTCTGTACGACTATCGTCCTGAGATCTAGGGTTCAATGCTCGGGTCGGGCAAAGTGATATTCTTTTTTTTACCTGTCGGAGGCGTCACATAAATATCTAACATAAGCGTATGGGCCACCGAAGGCCGAGCCGCCGGTGACTATTTAAATTCAATATAAGTCTATGGACCGACTGAAATTGCCCTTTATTACACTAGAAATAAATAGGTACCTACCAATTAAATTTTTTTTTTTAGACGAGACTGGTAAACGAGCTGATGGGTCACCTGATGATGTGTAATATACGTGCGTTGCCAACCTAAAAGGAGGGAAATCTCACTCACCGAACTGACAGCAAGCTACCACTTTACTTCGATTTTCTGTGAGACAGTGGTATCAAACCGGTCAGCCCATTCGTGTTATAGACGTAACTGTCTACTGCGTGGCTCTACCACTCAAACTAGTACTTACTGAATTTCCTTTTGCATATCAACATTAATTATTGGTCGATAACTAACTTGAAGTCTGAGATTCGATTCTCGAGACAGATATATCAGGTTTTTTGTCCAACATTGCGATAGGCTCGCCCTTTATCGTATGGGCTTAAAAGCTTATCGAAAAGTGACTTCATTAATTGCATGTTATTATGGGAAAATATAAATTTAGGCCAATTAACAGACCGACTTCAAGACCAAATTTATATGGTACCACCCTTGAAAGAAGCTCTATCGAACACAAAAAGAATTTTGAAAATCGGTCCACATTTGGCGGAGATATCGCGTAACATACACAAAAAAAAACTGACGAATTGAGGACCTCCTCCTTTTTGGAAGTCGGTCTATAAAAATACCATCACATTTTACTCTGATCACTCCGCGGCACAAATTCAAATATTAAAAACGTAATAAAGACAAATAATAATTGAGTTAATAATTCGTATAGGACAGAAGGCCGGTCGTAATTGCACGAAAATTGTTCTTAGGCAATTCTGGTACAGTCGCGTGGAAAACGCTTTCGCATCACCTTTCACTTTTTTGTTTTTTAACATAACATAAGCTCACGCCTGTTCCCCCGAAGGGGGAGGCAGAGGTGAACTACCTAACTAGAACACCCACATTTCGCCGAACCTAGTTCCGTCCTAGATGTGATAGGAGGCGAGCCTATCGCCATATCGGGCACAAATTCCAGACTCCAGGCTGATATGGAAACATCCAATATCACTTTGCCCGACCCGGTGATCGAACCCGAAACCTCGGGACGGTAATCGTACCGAAATACAACTACGCCACCGAGGCAGTCGGCAGCATTACAATTTAATATTTGTACTTTTTATTACTTCGTTTTAAGTTCAAGCATGAGAGTGTATTGTAGATAATAAAATTTATGTTATTTTGGAATAAAATAATCTAAGATTAGTTTTAATATGGTAGGTAGGTAACTGCTAGTTCCTATGCGCCTTACTACCGTTCCATAACAAAACCAAATAAGTACTGAATATAAAATTTTGTGATACTATCAGTATACTCCTGGTCCTTAGTCTAGTGACAACATCTATGGGCTGTAGACTGGGAGGTCCTGGGTTCAATTCCCAGGTCGAGCGAAGTAAATTTTCTAATTTAATATGCCCGGGACTGGATCATAGGGGGGTTGACGTCAGGCAGGCGGTCGGTCGTAAAAACTAAGCAAAATCCTCTTTGCAACATGCTTGAAAAAGTGTGTTGCGCCGACCCCACATTAAAGTGGGATAAGGGCAGGTAGAAAGAAAGACTATCAGTATAGTATACCACTTCGAAATCTAAGTAAATCGCATAACCATTGCAGGACTTTTGATTTTCACAAAATATGTGGAACACTTATTATATATATTTACAAATTTCAAAATATGTGTCATTTCCAAGATTTCAATGTAGGTGTTTTTGAGTTTGAATGATGAGTTGAGAAAATAACTCTAATATTATACGATACTAGTGCCTAGGAACAGTAGCAACACCACTCGTACTTATCGCTCGTCAGCCCTCAGGATCTATCTCAATATTAGATCTGAATGTTTTTACAATTAGAAAGCGTTTTTTGAAAAACGTCCCTTAGGTACTGGGTTTTCGTAACCCATACATAAATACAGAGCAGTCTGGATATAATTATGGTAATTTCGATCGACGACAGCCGTTGACTCTCGACGGGCAGTGTAATTATGCCGGCCTGCTTAATTGCCGCCTCACGCTTCGCTCACAGTACAATATTGTAGATGAATATGTACACCACAGTCTGTACCAGATACTCGTAATTATTCAGAATAATTCGTAACCTATTAAAGGGTATTTAACCTACTTCTTAGCAGTAACTATGACTTAATCGCAAAATTACTTTTGAGTTTAAAAAAAAATATGATAAAACTGGTGCTCTAAACGCTGTAAGAAAAATAATCCTTTAGATATTGTGTCATAGTGATATCATCTTTACATAGTATAAAACAAAGTCGCTTCTTGCTGTCTGTCTGTCCCTATGTCCCTATGTATGCTTAGATCTTTAAAACCACGCAACAAATTTTGATGTGGTTTTTTAATAGATAAAGTGATTCAAGAGGAAGGTTTATATGTATAATACATGCATAAATTCATCCCCTAAAGGGATGTAATGCGGGATGAATGTTTGTCAAGACTCTCACGCGGGCGTAGCCGCGGAAAAAAGCTAGTTTATTATATATAGATTACACTGTCACACTCTGGTATTGTAGAATTTCGAATTAAATGTTATTTTATTTTAATGTTAAGAAATTTGAATGTTAAGATAGACTTAAAAACGATTTCAAAAATGAACACTAATATAATATCAATATTAACAATTTATTGCTGTATTTAGAATTTGTACATTTAGAGGTATAATTGCCCTAAATTAGCTATGCCTATATTTTTTGAGTGGTAGAGCCACGCTGTAGACAATTATGTCTATAGCACGAATGGGCAGGCTCGACCGGTCTGATACCACTGTCTCACAGAAAACCGACGTAAAGTGGCAGCTTGCTGTCGCGTTTCGTTCGGTGAGTGGAATTTCCGGTGGCCCATTTCCCCCTTGCTTTCCCAATCCCTTTTTCCCTCCCCTTCCATTTCCTCCTTTCAGGTTGGCAACGCATCCATGATTATTTTTGTCTTGGGTGTCTATGGGCGGTGGAGATCACTTACCATCAGGTGACACATCTGCTCGTTTGCCAGTCTCTGCTATAAAAAAAAAAAAAATGCCACTGTCTGGTGGATGAAAGCGTTTTATTTAATAAGGGTAGTGCTAAGTACTGGCACACCGTTTAGCACTATTATCATCTATTCAATCATCGTAATAATTTACTGTAGGTCGTTGTGACGAATTTCAAATATCATCATCATCATCAGCCATAGGACGTCCACTGTTGAACATAGGCCTCCCCCAAAGATTTCAAGCGGCCTGCATCCAATATCTATTTGCTCCTTCTCTCTTCGGATTGATAAGAAACATAAATAGGCCGGGACGATTCTGGTGACCACCATTAAACCCATTTACCCGATATCGCCGCCAAATGTTTTTAAATAAAAAAAAGAGTCTGCGCCAAATGTTGAGTGGTAGACAGTTACGTCTACAGCACGATTGGGCCGGCTCGATGGGTTTGATACCACTGTCTCACACAAGACCGACGTGACCAAAATGTGGACCAATTTTCAAGATTCATTTTGTGTTCAATAAAGATTATTCTAAAGATAATTATTCCATATAGTTTTTGTTACGATCGAATACATTTTGAAGTTGGTCCGTGAAGTAATAAACTTTTCGTACTACGAAAAATAAAGTAGTTTTAAGCACTTTTATCGCCGAGTGTAGCAGCAATCGCCCGCTCCCCTGACGAAATATTTAAATTAAGTGTAATGATGGTAATCAGTGCGGCCACATCTCGTTTCTTTCGTTTGTTCACATAGCCTACATAACGAGCTAATACGACAATACCATACTCTACGATAGTCATTAGAGGAATCTATCTTTATGAGGAGAAATAATATGTGTATTGTGTGCCATTACTCATAACGGTAATTTTAAAATTCGTTTGTCTCTTTCTATCTTGAGATATTTTTGATAAAACATTAATTTAAGCAACGCTAAGACCTATCCGGACAGTCAAAAAGACACGAATATTATATTTTATATACTTGTAAACATTTCATAACCTCACGCCCCTATCACCGAAGAGGTACGCAGAGACGAAGTAGAGAACTAGAACACCCACATTTCGTAATACTGTAGTAATGTCTGATTAAAATATTTTCAAGACAGGAGTTTATTTTTTTGCTCACCTTAATATACATAGCATTAGTACAATTTAGCAGGCCTATAGGGTCGCCTCTTTGGTCTAGTGGCAGCATATATGGGCTGTGGAACGGGGGGTTCTGGGTTCAGTTCCCAGGTCCCAATTAAAGTAGAAAATTTACTTTTCCCAGGAGTGGATCTCTCATAGAGGGTTGACGTCAGGCAGGCTGTCGGTCGTAAAAACTAAGCCAAATCCCCTTTGCAACATGCTTGAAAAAGTGTGTTGCG
Source organism: Clanis bilineata (assembly GCA_036417725.1). Classification (NCBI taxonomy): domain Eukaryota; kingdom Metazoa; phylum Arthropoda; class Insecta; order Lepidoptera; family Sphingidae; genus Clanis; species Clanis bilineata. The sequence continues at coordinate 14,393,602 of CM071155.1, read as the reverse complement.
CCGACCCTACATTAAGGTGGGATAAGGGCAGATAAAAATAAAAGTACAATATAGCAGGCATTGTCATCTATAAAAACCGTTTCTTAAAATGTAATGAATGCTCGCCCTTCAGTACTAAGGGATTTTTTACCATAGTACAGCACATCCATCTGCTTCGACTGGACCATACCTAGAACAAAATGGACAGTGTAAATTATCTTTTAAATAAAATATAACGGAATCAATGTACTAGTAACGCCCGAACGGTCAAACGCTACTCAACTTTAGCGGCTTCTTACATTGATTTTCGCCATACAATTTTGGCAGATAAGGCGGCCTTAAACGACATTAGGCGACATTAAACGACTTAAGTGTATGAGTATTCGGCGGTAAGTGACACAAGTTGCTGGTGGTAGGATATCCATAGGGATTACGACCACTGAACGAATACATGTGTCAACCACTCTCATCTATGAAATATTTCAAAACTTAGGTTTTCACTTCCATAAATTAAGCAAATACCATTTTGGTGTGTGACTGCCTCGGTGGCGTGGTGGTATTTCGGTACGACTACGGTTCTGAGGTCTCGGGTTCGATCCCCGGGTCGGGCAAAGTGATATTGGATTTTTCCATATCAGCCCGGAGTCTGGAATTTGTGCCCGATATGAAGATAGGCTCGCCCCCTATCACATCTGTGACGGAACTAAGCTCACCGAAATGTGGGTGTTCTAGTTCGCTAGTGCGCCTCTGCCTACCCCTTCGGGGATACAGGCGTGAGCTTATGTTATGTGTTGGCTATATAAATTATAATTTAATATATATAATAAGTATAAATTTCTTTTCTTTCTTCTTCTTTCTTTCACTTACCATTAGGTCTCGTCACGGATAAGAAACGTCGCAGCGAGACGTGGGCGGGATATTCTGTACAAGTTAAATACATTTTTACGAGTCGGTAAAGCTGATATTAAACGCAGAGCCGTGTGTCGAGCCAGCCCTCCCACAACACGGCGTTCGTACTCCAAACACGTACGCCTTTACGATCATAACGTACATATATTAAAAAACGTTTCGTTAATTCGCCATTTGTATATTGTTTAAAATATGTTAACGACTGCCTCGGTGCCGACGTTGTATTTCGGTACGACTACGGTTCTGAGGTCTCGGGTTTGATCCCCGGGTCGGACAGTGATATTAGATTTTTCCATATCAGCCCGGAGTCTGGAATTTGTGCCCGATATGGCGATAGGCTCGCCTCCTATCACATCTGGGACGGAACCAAGTTCGGCGAAAAGTGGGTGTACTAGTTGGTTAGTGCGCCTCTGCCTACCCCTTCGGGAATACATGCGTGAGCTTATGTATGTACATATGTATGTTAAAATATGTCGCCATATTAATCTATGCCTGGGCTGTGAACCGGGAGTTCCAGCAGTTACCACGACCTCTTATAGCAGTATTATCGTTCTTCGTTTGTTTTGTATGGGAATATTGACCAGTAAAATGATTGTAACACTAACCTTTTTTGGACAAATGACACCTCAGTCTGACCCGTGACAACGAAGACTGCACAGCCTTCGAAACGTCGGGAATAGTAATTAAAACCTAATCGTGATAGAATCCGTAAGAATAGTTTTATATCAAAGTAAAATCTAATAATACTGCTATAAGAGGTGATAGTAACTCCCCTGGGTGATTTTCTAATACAATTTTCGCGGGATCTTCAAGAGAGAGGTTGACGTAAGGTCAAACAGTCAGTCGTCAAAACGAATCTAAATCCTTTCTGCAATCTGCTTAAAAAAATGTGTCGCGCCGATCCCATCGAGGTGGTTTCTATAAAGCAAGAAAATTGATAAAAATAGGCAGAAATTTAATGTTAAAAATATTTTTATGGCAAAAAGATTGATATGCTAACCTCTTCGGGCTTAGCACATACATTTATAATGCTTCAATGTCCAGTCTTAATTCTTCTTAATTATAGAGCCTTCCATACTCTGTTTAAATCTAGATACTTGTCTTCCTTGCATCTATAAGTTTGAAAGTGAAAACAACAAAACATAATCGACCGCCATCCAAAAACGAGGAGGTCCTCAATTCGTCTGTATTTTTTTATGTTACGCGATATCTCCGCCAAATGTGGACCGATTTTCACAATTCTTTTTGTGTTCGACAGAGCTTATTTCAAGGGTGGGCCTATACAAATTTGGTCACGATTGGATTTGAAGTCGGTCTGTTAAGTTTTTAAACTTGTGATTATTTAATACACCAAACAGTTATATTAACACACTCATACTAGGTTTAACGTAAGACGTAAGAATGATCAACTACGAACGCCTTAAGATCCCAAAAAAAAGCAAAAAACAATATAAACTATCTGAACCGAAGACCAGCTAGAATGAATCACTCCAATAAAACACATAGATCAATTCTCATATCACCGGTAAAGCTTTTCAAAATGTCCGCAATCAAGTTTGAACCCCAGCCAATCTGCCGAGGACCGAGCAACCAGCCACCACGTACAGAAGGCGGGGTAAATATTTGCCAAAGAAACAATATTATTTCGGTTCACAACCGGCACGGGCGTTCATGCAATTTGTAGTCGATATCGGTCCGTTTGCCACAGATTAATTATGGTAATTTGTTCAGACTCGACAGTTTATAATTAGTTTTTTCCTAAACTATCTTAAATTAAGGGAGTAGATGTGATTCAGGCGGCGTGTTGCGCGTATTTATTATAGTGTGTTATATTATATCTTGTTATTATACAAGATGTCGTAGTTTAGATCCTAACTCGCCTAGTTAAGTATTAGCCTTCAGTTATCAGTTAGTTATAAGAGACATTCAATACACAATTAATAACGTAGCAATTTTACACAACCATTTTACGAAACTAAATACTCAACAAAGAAGTATGTTCTTCGTACCGAGGCCGACAAAAGAGCAATCAAGTCGTCCAATGTAAAATAATTTCTACCGTCCAAGAACACCAAATACCAGAAGAATATTTGACACGATGCCACCCTTAGAAGAATGGATTTTCTGAAAGGATTGTATAGGCAGAATTATTTTGTAATCGATAATTTAATATTAACAGTTATTTTTTAAAGAGAAACGCCAGCGTTTCTTGCTCATTCTTCTCTGGCTAACCAGCTTTCCGAATTGGCGGTAGAGTAAAATTTGTATTTACGATTAAATGACATGAATTAATAACAGCCACCGGGGTGCACCGGGCGAGTAGCCGGCTGTGACGCGAAAGGCCGCGGGTACGATCCCCCCACCGAGACAATGTTTGTATATCCTACAGATATTTGTTTCGGGTCTGGGTGTTGTGTGACCGAAAGTCTCTCATAGTTCCTGATACCCACGACACAAGACTCGATCTTATTGTGGGGACAGGATTATGTATGTGACTGTTGGGTGTTATTTATTTATTTAAATAAATTACTTAAGGCGAGTTGCAGCGCCATTACTAATCTAGAGTTAAACCTAAACTTAATTTATACTACAGTTCACTCCTCTCTTTAAATAAAGTTTTTTTTTCTGTCTTTATTTTTAAAGGGGTTTTAATCCACAAAGGTAAGGATTTGGGTTAAATAGAGATTTATCGCTTATCTGCAAGAGGCCCTGAATGTCAATTGTTACTTCCAAGGTAGGACCGATTTATCCCCTCTACAGGTATAATCTATGCGAATTTGTCAACCAGTCCGGTCACGTAGGCCCACGGTCCGACCACCGTAAGCTCGCTTGGAGCGGTGAATAAAAACTAAGCTTTGCTTTGAACTTTGAAATTCAAATGTGTAATACGTCTACATGATGCCGATACATTGCTGAGTGCTCGACTAGCTGCTTAATGCAGAACTCGTAAATGCGTGAGTGTGTACGTGTTGTCCAATCCTTGGTTTTGGTATAGATTCAGTTTATGTACGTAGAATCAATTTGCCTCGGTGGCCTTGTATTTCGGTACGACTACCGTCCTGAGGTCTCGGGTTCGATCCCCGGGTCTGGCAAGGTGATATAGGATTTTTCCATATCATGGAGGTTACCACAACCTCCTATAGCAGTATTATTATAATCGTTCTTCGTTTGTTTTGTATGGGAATCGGTACAAGTAAGATTATAATAATGCTGCTATAAGAGGTGATGGTAACCCCCCCATCTGGAATTTGTGCCCGATATAGCGATCGGGTCAGACAAACTGAAATTGGAATTTTCAGTATCAGCCCGGATCATATCTGGGACAGAACAAACTCAGCGAAATGTAGGAGTTCTAGTTCGCTAGTGCGCCTTTGCCTACCCCTTCAGGGATACTAGAGTGAGCTTATATGTTTATGTTTGTGTGTGTGTTTTATATCTGTTTCAAGTAACATTTAAGCAATGATTTATTACGTTGAAATAACATATAGATTCTGGTCATTATTTTGTATTAAAAGTAATTTTAGCTATATAAGCGTACCGCGCAAACAATTTGATTGATTTTGTACACATTTTTATATGTACTAGCAAATAAAACAAAAAAGAAACTCTTCAGTAAAATTTGCATCGAAATTGGTTGAAAAATGTGTCAGTAATTCATATTTTAAATTCTGCAATGAGCAAGAGTGGGGACGTAGTGGGGATATCTTGCTATCCCTTTTTAACGCACGTACCGTAATGGCCCTGACGTGATTTTACTGATACTTCTCTTTTCCGCAGTTTGAAGGTTACACTAAATTTCAATTGCTTATAACTTCTTTATTTTTGAGAATATTTCAATAATTCTTTCAGTACTATATTTTAGATGGCTTACATTTCATATAAGACTAATAAAAAAAAATAGTAAAGTACCCAATTACGCCACCGTGGCAGTCTACATGTCATTTTCGACCGACTTCCAAAAAGGAGGAGGTCCTCAATTCGTTTGTATTTTTTTAATGTATGTTACGCGATATCTCCGCCAAATGTGGACCGATTTTTAAAATTATTTTTGTATTCCATAGAGCTTATTTCAAGGATAGTCCCGTATAAATTTGGTCACGATCGGACTTGAAGTCGGTATGTTAAGTTTTAAGCTTGTGATTATATAGTAACAAACCATTACAATCATTGCTTGATTGTTACATGAAAGAGGGATAAAAAACCACTATGCAATGGTTACAGTAAAGTTAAAACTGCTTCAAATTTAGGTAATTTATGGAAAACTCTTTAGCTCTGTAAAGTCTCAACCGAAAGCTGTAATTACATAATTAGGCATTCAAATTGTGCCACCAATCCAATATTTCAGAACATTAAATCCAGATTTTTAAAAATAAGCAAATATGAACTCATTTAATCCCGTTAAGTCGACAGAAAACTCTCAAAAGTTATATTTAGGTAAATACAAAATATTTCAGAGCAACATGAGAAATTTTAATCTCAATTATGTATTACAATGATATATTTATAAGATGGTCGCGGACGCCCTGGATTTTTTTAGGGTTCCTTAAGACATTGTATTTTTTGTGTTAGAAGATACCAAATAGGGTTTTCAAATCAAAAAATCACACATAAGGTTGGAATTTGGGCCCGGTAAGATTATTAATAAGGCAGCTTCCAACAAGTCGATCTGGAAATCTTTGGGGGAAGCCTATGTCCAGCAGTGGACGTCCTGTGTCTGATAATGATGAAGGAATCACAGTAAAATATGAAAATGAGCTGCAATAATTATCACATTATATCTTGCATCTCTGTGGTCTACTTTTTCTGGTATGAATGGGTATAAATGTGAGTTTTTTTTCACCTGTCTTTATCCCACATAATTTGGAGTCGGTATAACTAACTTTATAAAGTATGTTGTAGAAAGGATTTCGCTTAGTTTTTACGATCTGCGTTAACATCAAATCCCACCTGGGGGTTCTAGACCTGGGAAAATCGTATTAGAGAAACACCCCACCCTACCTGGGAATCGAACTCAGGACGTGCCGTCTCACAGCCCATAAACACTGCCACTAGATCAAGGCGACAACTGTACTGTGTGAACATACGTACGTAAATAGTAAATAACATCTTTTATAACGTAATACGCGTGTAATGTTACAAATTATTTCATGACTCGGGGAAGATTTTCACAAAATTTTCCTTCGTGATGAGTCTACTTGGCTAACTACTGTTTTCCTGTTACACTTACGTTATAAAAAAAACAGTAAATTTTCCTCTCGTGAATTATTAACTGAAAAAATTTAACAGTTTCTTGCAGTTAAGCGAATATGACAAATACATTAATATTTTCCATCGAGATAAAATCAGTAATAATCACAAGTCTAAAAACTTAACCGGCCGACTTCAAAATTTGTCTGATCGTAAGAGCTTATCTTGTTCTATCACAGAACATAAAAATAATCTTAAAAATCGGTCCAGATTTGGTGGAGATATCGCGTAACATACATAAACGCAGACGAATCGAGGACCTTTTCCTTTTTTGTAGTCGGTCTAAAACCTCCAATTTCAATATTAATAACAAAAGACAAATTTAAATTTTGCTATATTTTAATAACGGTTTACTTTATATAACTATCAACTCTGATGGTCCAATAGAAACTGCAAACAAAATAAAACCTCAACATTTTTAACGCGTTGAACTCCGTGTAAATAACGTACGGAACCCGCCAAGTGGCGACGTAAACTCGCTCGTGGCGACTATCATTTTGTTTCTGTTTTCAGTAGTAATGAAAATTTACGAGGCCGCGAGGAAACTTTCGGGAAAAATTCGTTCGAAATACACGCGGGCAATGATTTCCCGGCCGGTGTTGCCAACATCACGACCCTACATGTTATGTTGGTAGTGATTATACTTTTTATTAGCGAGATATATAATTTTGTTTTTAAATAAACGAAATAAATGTCGGCCGATGACAAAATACAGAAAATTGGCAGCGATCGTGTAAATACGTATATCGTTTGTACAAATGTATGTTTGGGAATGTTTCCGAAAGGACTTGTTTGGTACATTTTCCCAATTTTGTGAAAATTTGGGGAGAAATCTAATATCTTTTAATTAGGCCTAGTTTTATTGCCTTAGTTTTGTTGCAGCGATAGCTCAGTTGGGAATGGTACGGACTGCTGAGACAAGTGTCGGAGGTTCAAGACCAACCCCAAAAATGGAGCATACACCTCTGACTTTTCTATGTTAAGTGTATTTTCATTGTGAAATATCGCTTGCTATAACGGTAAAGGAAAACATCGTGAGGAAACCTGCATACCTGAGAATTTCTTCACAGGAATTTCGAAGGTATGTGAAGTCTACCAACCCGCATTAGGCCAGCGTGGTAGACTAAGGCCTAACCTCTCTCATTAGTAGAGGAGGCCCGTGCCCAGCAGTGGGACAGTAATATTACAGGGCTAATATTATTATTTTTATTATTTATTGCCTTACGAAAACAGGAGAGGAGACGCGAGATGGCCTGTTGGATTGGAATGACCATCACCAATAAACATCGGTTTTGAACTTTTGCCAGAGACACAGCCTAAAGGCTGCCTAGACCCTAGATCAATATGTTCATCACGGAGCTTACGAAAAACCTTATTAATGATAATTTACATAGTTAATTAACTAATTCACACTTCAGAAAAGACAGAGGTGCATGCGGTTATCGTTGATTTCGGCTCTGCCATTTCGTGTCAATAAACTGTTCACACCCAAATAAGGCATCCACCCGGGTGACTTATTTCAAGCCCCTCGAATTGTTTCTTCTCTCTTCGTCGGTGGAGAATTATACATAGGCCGACATAATTCTATAGACCGATAAACTCATTGTTTGTAGTCGGTAGTCGCTGTTTTTTTAGCTGTACTGTGCTTACCATCAGTAGCCCGAGCACGAAGAACTAATGTAAATGTATTCGAGTTCGTTGCGCACTGATGACGTTTGGTTAATATTTCATACAAATTTCATAGACGCGCATCGAGTTGGAATACATTTACGGTTGTCAGAAATTTTCCTGCTCAGGCCGCAGGTGTACTTTCCTGTGTTTGGATAAAAAAACATCACTTTTCTCGTGGCCATTATATTTGGGTGCAAATCATTGCCCCGTATTTACCATCAAATAAAGTGATTTCACCGTGCCAGAATAAAAAACCGGCCCAGTGCGAGTCGCACTCGCGCACCGAGGGTTCCGTACAAATCTGTAGGTATATAATGAATTTTGGATTTTTTTCTTTTATCTGTGTTATAAGCCGTAGCTTCGTACCGAATTTCAAGATTCTGAGTTCACGGGAAGTACCTATAGATTTTGATTCCCTTGCGGGTGTCGAAAATTTTCGACATAAACGGCTGTATCTTTTGATTGCGTTGGCTTAGAAGTTTGATTTTTTCACGGCTCCAAGGGACAGTAGACCTGAGTATGTAATATTATTTCAGCTTGATACCTCGACGCGTTCCTGAGAAAAAGGGTATTGACAGACAGACAGACAGACGGACAACAAAATGATCCTATAAAGGTTCCGTTTTTTCTTTTGAGGTACTGAACCCTAAAAACATAAAATATTATTGCCTATAATAAGAATGACCTTATTAAACGGGTCATGTTTATCAATAACGAATGAGATTAACACTGTAATGAAAATGTATTGTTTCATCTTCGTTTTTTAGGTTTCTGTGTCGGTATTATTTCTGAATAAGTTAAGTATGTACGATGACATCGTGTTAAATACTATTTATGTGACGATAGGATTAAATTTAATACCTTTTTATAAACTCCACCTTTTCTGTAATGGTGGGAAATATAAGCAATATTTCAATACAAACGATCGAAAAGAGGGTAAGATCTTGTTTAGATAGATGGTATTGATTGAAAGTGTACAACACTACGAAACATAAAAGTAATAAACATGAAAACAACCCTATCGACTATCGTAAAAACATAATCGATAAATAAAAAAATGACCCCGAAAATTCTTTTTTATTGGTCACTGGATGCAGGCCGCTTCCAACAGGTCGATCTGGAAATCTTTGGGGGAGGTCTATGTTCAGCATTGGACATCCTATAGCTGATGAAGATGATGACCAAAATAAATAAATAAAAGAAAAGCAGCGCGTAGTGGCATTTTTCTATCTCTTTCTCACGCTCTGGGTAATGAGGATTGACAGGCGTGACGTCACGTTAGCAGCTGTGCATCTTTTTCCGTCATTTGACAGTTACCCCTTCCACTATATTTGCAAGTTTTCTAACTTTTTACACATCCATAAAGCTCTTTCATAGATATTAAATAGCTATATTTTTATAGCATATACTGGCAAACGAGCAGATGCGTCACCTGATGGTAAGTGATCTCTACCGCCCATGGACACCCAAGACACAAAAAGAATCATGGCTGGCAACCTAAAGGGAAGGAAATAGGAAATGGGAAAGGGAGGGAGGGAACTGGGTCACCGGAAATAACACTCACCGAACGAAACGCGACGGCAAGCTGCCACTTCAAGTCTGTTTTCTGTGAGACAGTGGTATCAAACTGGTAGAGCCGGCCCATCCATGCTGTAGACATAACTGTCTACAGCGTGGCTTTACCATTTAAGACAGTGTATTCATCAGGTCGACCTGGAAGTGGACGTCCTGTCCTGATGATGATAATATTATTGCATTAAAAAATGACAAACCAAGTCACCATCCGTAATCGAGAAACTGTTACCAATTTAAGAAGGCCATGTTTATTCAGCCCTACTTTAATCTAGATCACTTTTGAGACCTATTTTTGATGATATCAGCCCACCTTTCACCCAAAACACGTGCCCGTTTTGGCATAGTCCAACCTTAATATAGAGACATCTTTCGGCTCAACCTTGAACTACTTTCCATTTGAAACTCGGGCAGCCATGGACCCGTTTATATATAGCGGGAAGACAGATATTGCTAATTAATTATACAGTATGTATATTTGTCACAATCATCTTTCGTTTACTAGTAACATTGAATGCAGTGAGAGGTCTAGGTCTAAACATAAGAAGGTCACGCCTGTATCACCGAAGGGGTAGGCAGAGGTGCACTAGCGTTAATATAGGCTCACGTCTGTATCCTAAAGGTAGGCAGAGGCACACTACCGAACTAGAGCACCCACATTCCGCTGAGCTTAGTTCCGTCCCAGATGTGATGGCTGGGGTGCTCATGTAATAGGTGCGTCTCCTGCACTAAAACATTACACAAAACACGTACGCAAAACATGGTTTCGCTACACATTTTTATATTCCGTCCATTGTTCTATGAGCAGGAGACAGCGAAGCTAATTGTTTTGCGTATGTGTTTTGTGTTTTGTTTCGAGAAAAACAGGTGAAGGAGACGCGGTTTAACAATGGACCATAGAAACACAATTCGGTCCTTGACTAAATGTTTTTTATTAATTTTATATGAAATATACGCCGTCTAAAAAATAGCTCTGAAAGAATTATTTAAATATTCTCAAAAATAAAAAAGTAAGCATTTGAAATTTGGTGTAACCTTCAAACTGCGGAAAAGGGAAGAATTAGTAAAATGGCGTCAGGCCCATAACAGCACGTGCATTAGAAAGGGATAGCAACATATTCCCAGTACGTCCCCACTCTTGTTCATTGCAGAATTTAAAACATGAATTACTGACTCATTTTTCAACAAATTTCGATGCAGATTTTACAGAAGAGTTTCTGTTTTGTTTTATTTGCTAGTACATATAAAAATGTGTACAAAATTAAACATAGTCAAGTACCCAATTTTAGAATTACCATGTTTTGTGTAATGTTTTAGTGCAGGAAAATCATCTTAAGTCATAAAAGTGGTATCACATAAAAATTTAAAAAGGCTTTTATATTTGAAATTTTATACAAGAACTTTAATTCTCTATCCTTATAAGTAATATTCATGCAGACCGCAATATATAAGCATTAAATATATTGCAGAAACTCCCACATATCTCGAGAGTTCACACTAGATTTAAGCCCACCGCACTAACCGCAGCCGCTTCTTAATTCGACCGCACTCGTATATCGCGAACACATGTCATTGCGGCAATGACATTGACATTAGATGGGACGATGTTTCACACATACATGTGGGATTTGTTTTGGCAAAAAATACTTTAATAACTTTTCGTCGTTTATTCTAAAAAAGGTTTTTTCGACCGACTTCCAAAAAGGAGATGGTCCTCAATTCGTCTGTATTTTTTTTATGTGTTACGTGATATCTCCGCCGAATGTGGACCGATCTTCAAAATCCTTTTTGTTTTCGATAGAGCTTCTTTCAAGGGTGATCCCATATAAATTTAAACATGATCGGATTTGAAGTCGGTCCTGTAAGTTTTTAACCTTGTGATTATAGCGCTTACGCTCTCTCGTATATGCCGGGTACATACCAAACGAACGAATAATGAATAATAAAGAATGTTCGCGAAGGGATCGGTTTGGACGCAACACCGAAGCTGAACGAACGAACGAAAGCGTTCTGTCCCGTTCGGTCATGCGCGGGATAACTGTTGTGTGAACGCAACAGCGAAGATTCGCGAATGTTCGAAAATGTTCGATCCCTATCGCCGATGGCCCTTTGCGAACATTCTTTCGCCTTCGTTCGGTTGGTGTATAACCCGCCAATAGTCGTTCGTCATCTGTGACGCCATCTTGCTTTTCTGTCTTTTCATCCTTCTCGCACACATATTGATCTCTCATTTCTTTACTTTCACAACGTTCCATGTATATTGCGTTCCATACCAAATTCCCACATACATAGGCTCACGCTACGCTACGTTACAGGGGTAGCCAGACGATCTGCAGAATTAGAACGACTTTCGCCGAGCTCATTTCCGTTCCAGATGTGATAAGTGTTGAGCATATTATAGCCGTATTCGCCACAAATTACAGACTCCGTGCTGAGTAAAAAAACTCAATATCACTTTACCCGTCCCGGGGATCGAACCCAAAACTTGAAGACGGTAGTTATACCGCACACACAATACAATTCAGTCAATATTTTACCCATGTGCCACACAAACAGCGACGGACCAAAGCGATGGCGTGGCGAGACGTCTGTACGTAATTCACCCAATACTAAAATGAGGAGAAATCCAGGGATATTAGTGGAGACTGACAGGACGGACAGATGGCAACCCTATCATACGTCGAAGCTTGCAGCTGTCATTGGCCGGCGACGTAATATCTGTCAGAGAGGACGTGCATCATTGATAGTAGGCACTGTAGTGGATCAGAACAATTATTGGCAAATGTATTTGCTTTTAGAAACGACTTATAAATGTCAATTTAGATATATAAAAATTGTAAGCCTAATTACAGAGCTCACGTACTAAGATGCCATCTCATAATAACACAGCGACGAACTGAGAATTGTATGAAACGTGAAAATTATACTTATATCGAGGACTACAAATTCCAAATAATCCTTCATTATAGTTTTGCTCCAATGACAACTTGATTGAAATAGATCATCAAGGTTTTAACAGGTCGTTTTCTGGAAATCTTTGTAGGAACTCTATGTTCACTAGGTCGATTCTCTAAGAAACGCCATCGACGCCTCGCTCCCGCAGCGCACATCGTTGAGATCGACGGAGCGTCCAACGTTGTTGGGTCTTAGAGAATACCATTTTCCATACATTTATGTCAAACGCCACGCTCAAGAGAGCTAGTTCGCATAAGCGCCGTCATCAAGCAAAGCGTTTGTGCGTGCGCTTTGTACCTTGCTGAATGCAAAAATGAAAAAATCATTGCTACAAAGACGCCGACGTTGTTTTCACAAATGAATACCTTAGAGAATCGACCTGCTACAGTGGATGTCCTGTGGCTGATGATCATGATGATAAATTGACTTCGTATCTCTATTATATTTATCTGATAGCACTGAAAAACGGCAAAATCGCAATCTCCCATATTTGACATCATCATCTTTCTTATCACCGGCCCGAGAAGGAAAATTTCTGGCAATCGTAAATGTATGGGCCGCTGACTACGCACTGTAAAGGGATCCGATGTAGAATTTTCTTGTGAATTGGACGCTCTACCATTCACATAAAATGTACAAGCATTTCACGTAAACGTGCAACGTACAAATTTGGCCATGCACTATTAAAGTTGGCCTTGGATGTGAAGATAATTTTGGGAGAAAATGTAGAGCAGATTGAACTGTCCTCATATATCGTTTGAAGATATACCGATTGCGTGACTCGGTTGTTTAATATTTAAATTGAAAAGGACAAGTTGTGATACACTGCAATGTAGTGTTGAACGTTAACACATAATAAATGTGCATTTTTTTTATGTTAGAGACCAGCGAACGAGCAGATGGGTCACCTGATGGTAAGTGATCTCCACCGCCCATAGACACTGTTATGTATATATGTAATAACATTGTGGGTAGTTGTAATAAAATCAGTTGTTGTCTGACAGTCGAGACATTTCATTTAAAAACAACATGGTGACAGCGGTGGGATACGAACCCACGCCCTTTCGGACAACAGACACCCAAGACACTAAAAGAATCATGGGTGCGTTGCCAACCTAAAAGACGAAAATGGAAGGGGAGGGAAAAAGGGATGGATAAAGGAGGGAGGAAAATGGGCCACTGGAAATTTCACTCACCGAACGAAACGCGACAGCAAGCTGCCACTTTACGACGGTTTTCTGTGAGACAGTGGGATCAAACCGGTCGAGACGGCCCATTCATGCTGTAAACGTTACAGTCAACAGCGTGGCTTACCACTCAAAAAATGTGCATGATGAATTAACATAACATAACATAAGCTCACGCCTGTATCCCCGAAGGGGTAAGCAGAGGCGCACTAGCGAACTAGAACACCCACATTTTGCCGAGCTTAGTTCCATCCCAGATGTGATCGAGGGCGAGCCTATCGGCATTTTTCTTCGGGCTGATATAGAAAAATCCAATATCACTTTGCCCGACCCGGGGATCGAACCCGAGATCCCAGGACGGTAGTCGTACCGAAATACAACCACGCCACCGAGGCAGTCACAACAATAACAACTACATTAAATAACTCATTTAGACACATTTTAACAATCCCGGGTTGACGTAGTAAATAATTTATCTTACGCCGTCAAAGTAACATTAGCTCTGTAATGATACTGTTCCAATGCTAGGCACGGGCCTCCTCTACTAATGAGAGTGGTTAGGCCTTAGTCTACCACGCTGGCCTAATGTAGGTTGGTATAGACTTCACAAACCTTCGAAATTCTTGTGAGGAAATTCTCGGGTATGCAGGTTTCCTCACGATGTTTTCCTTCACCGTTATAGCAAGCGATAATTTACAAAGAAAATACACTTAACATAGAAAAGTCAGAGGTGTATGTTCCATTTTAGGGTTGGTCTCGAACCTCCGACACTTGTCTCAGCAGTCCGTACCATTCTCAAATGAGCTATCGCTGCTACACCATCAAAAGTAAGGAGTAAATTGCGCAAGGCACAATAGAGTTTATTAGTAAACGCGAGATTACAAACTCTACGTTAAGAGCGACATGCAGCGCTATCACTAATCTAGAGTTAGACAGTACACCTCATCTCGACTTATGCTATCTTTAAATCAAGATTTTGGGATAAATAGAGATTTATCGCGGAGCTGTAAGTCGCCCTTATTCAGTGAGCCGTTACCTAAAATAATAACTAACCTTGTAAAAATATGAAATCGTTATAATACAGTCTTTCTTTCTTCTTTCTGCATGGCGTTATCCCGGCCTTCTGCCAGGGTCCGCCTTCCTACTTAAACGCTTCCACTTCGCCCGGTCTCGAGCATCCTCTATGGTGAGACCATTGGTTCTCATATCTTCCTCCAGAACGTCCAGCCATCGCTTTTTGGGCCGTCCCCGGGAACGCAACCTTGACACGATCTGGGCCAGACACATGCGACCGACGTACTCCTGTAGTTTCCTCAAAAAGCGGCCGTACCATCTCAAGCAACATTCCTGCATTTTATCTGTCACGTCCCGGACGCCACGACTACCGCGGATGTGCACGTTACGTATACGATCTAGTCGTGTAACATTGCACATCCACCGCAGCATCTTCATTTCCGCGACGTGGATTTGCCTAACATGTCGCTTACGGGCAGGCCAAGTCTCACACCCATACAAGAGTACAAGCCGAATGATGGAAATCGTTAAAATACAGTGTCATAGAAAATTATAAGTAGTTATTTCTAATTATATAACAAATGAATGCAATTTACTTCCTCTAATGTAACCGTGTAATAGCAGTAAAATGGAAAAATAGTCGACGTTACATTTCTGTAAGTCCTGCATACGGCTTGCTTGGCATCATTTATTAATCGTCGTGTCTCAATGAGTTACCTGCGGCCTTATTGCAATCACATAGAGTTGAATATCGCATCTCTGCGTCTAATAGCGCCACATTACCATACCTAATAGGGTTGAAGCAAGTGTGCATTTTCCCTACCTTTGCACCGTTTATATGTCTGATAATTGGCGGGAAATTCGATGTGAATTTTTCAGTGAGTCTGGATTTATTACTGTTTTCTGTTGTTGGTTTAGAGTTTGTGGCATTTTGACTAGAAATGAAGATACTTATTTATGTAATAGTAGCTAAACTAGATTTTGAAAAGGTTTTGAATTATTATTTATTTTAATTAATTATTTAATATGGATTCCAAATACTTCATATTTTGAGTGGTAGAGCCGTGCTGTAGACAGTAACGTCTCGAAATGGGCCGGCTTGACCGGTTAGATACCACTGTCTCACAGAAAACTGACGTAAAGTGGCAGCTTACTGTCGCGTTTCATTTGGTAAGTGAGATTTCCGGTGCCCCATGTCCCCTCCTCCCTTTCCCAATCCCTTTTCCCTCCCCTTCCATTCCCTCCTTTTAGCTTAGCAACGCACCCGTGATTCTTTTTGTGTCTTGGGTGTCTATGGGCGGTGAAGATCAATTACCATCAGGTGATCCACCTGCTCGTTTGCCCTCGTTTGCGCCTAATAAATACGAATTTTAAATGTTGACGTATTTATGGAAAATTCTATATTGAAACGCAGTTTTTATTGCTTCTTTCGTCTGCCCTTATCCCACTACAATAATGTCAACAACACACTTTTTCAAGCCTCTTGCAGAAAGCATTCGGCTTCAGTTTTAAAAACTCGATGTCTGACGTCAATCTCTTTGCGGGAGGAAAAATCCCGATTAATTTTCGTTTACTGTTTAGACTAAAAAACGGAAATATGAAACTTTGAGGTAGGATACCGAATTTTTGGGGTGGACCAGGCTCACCTTGGTCAATAGTACAACTACATGCGCTGCAAATTGAATTGTCAAATTGACTAACAATTAATAATAATAAATAAATACACCCAACAGTCAAACACTTAGTCCTGACCCCACACTAGGAATAACCTGTATCGTGGGTGTCAGAGACTTCTGGGCTCACAAAACCCAGACTTGAAACAAATATCTGTGGGTCACACAAACGTTTGTCTCAATGCGGAAATCGAACCCGCGGCCTCTCGCTTAGCACAGCACAGCCGGCTACTCGCCCGCTGCGCCACGTAGCCACATTTTCAACAATGTTTTCAATTTCTTTCATAAATACAGCCATTGTAAGTATCCGTTTGGTGAATATTTAAAAACTACGGTTTACTATAAATGGCTTTTTGATGTGTCTAACGACTTAATTGTGAAATGGGTTGAGTACAAGTTACAAGATTTTAGAGATGGAAATATATTTATCGCAGCAGCGACAGCTCATTTAGAAATTGTACGCACTGCCGAGACGAGCGTCGGAGGTTCGAGCCCAACACCAAAATGGAGCATACACCTCTGACTTTTCTATGTCAACTGTGTTTTCTTTGTGAATTATGGCTTGTTATAACGGTGAAGGAAAACATCGTGAGGAAACCTTAATACCCGAGAACTTCTCCACAATAATTTCGAATGTATGTGAAATCTACCATGTCTAATGGTCGAAATGGTTTCCAAGATTGTATGGAACACATAAAGAATATCGAAAATCTGAGAACCTGCTTCTTTTTTACAGTCAATTACAACTCTGTTTAAGCAGCCAAAGAGATATCTAACCATTTCTCCCAAATGCTCTTTTACCAGTGTAAAAACGTGCCACAGATTTGTAACTTGGATAAACTAAGTATGATTTTTTTAAACGTTGGGCCTAAGAATAAAACTAAATTGCGATAAAATCCGTAAAAACAACTTTTATTTCAATTTGACAGCCTCCGCGGCGCAGCAGGCCTGTAGTCGGCTGTGAAGCGAGAGGCCGCGGGTTCGATCCCCGCACCGAAACAAATGTTTGTGTGGCCCACAGATATTTGTTTCGGGTCTGGGTGTTGTGAGACCGACAGTCTCTCGTAGTTCCTGATTCCCACGACACAAGACTCGATCTTAGTGTGGGGTCAGGACTATGTGTGGCTGTTGGGCATTATTTATTTATTTAATTTAAAACCACGGACGTAAAAAAAAGATGGACAGAGCATTAGGGGCATTGAAAGTGAAGCTGGATTTTCGGCTCATTCGATCTATCGACACGTATTGGCGGTGGTCGGCGACTGATTAAATGGGTCGAAAACTCTGTTTCATTTTAATGTTCTTAGCGCTCCATCCATCTTTTTTTTACGTCCGTGTTTAAAAAGCTCATTTTTCATCACTTAGACCTCACAACTGCACCGTGGGTAATAAGAGACGTTTTACCGCGGCATTAACTTCGCTTATTAATTAATTGAAATACATTGATAAGCTGATTACAGACCCATAACGGTATAACTAAAAGATTATACTCGTCATCAATTAATATAATCAATGGGTAATTACCATAATACTGAGTTGTTGCATTTTTTTTTCAATACACATAATATGTGTATTGAATAGTCACAAGTTTTCTTTTTTCTTTCTTTCTTTTCTTTCTTTCTTTCTTTCAAGTTTAAAAACTTAACGGACCGACTTCAAATCCGATCGTGACCAAATTTATATGGGACCACCCTTGAAATAAGCTCCTTCGAACACAAAAATAATTTTGAAAATCTGTCCACATTTGGCGGAGATATCGCGTAACATACAAAAAAAACCGACGAATTGAGGACCTCCTCTTTCTATGGAAATCGGTCAAAAAAAAATGCAACAACTGAAACAATGAAAAGAGCTAAGTGGACGTAAAATATAGCCCCTTACTTACTAAATATTTAAGCGCTGCTTATCTTTATACCATAGGTTGTCCCTTTCATTTTTAAACAATGTAACTGTAAATGCAAGGAAAAAAGTGACAGGTTATTCTTAACCATTTGTTCAGCTAAAAATGCTGTTTTAAGTAAGGCCCATAATATATTTTAAGTGCACTTAGCTCTTTCCATTGTATGGTGGTATGCTGGGATAGAAGAGACAATGGATCCTTAGGAAAACTTTTGACAGTTTCCAATAACATTCATAGCTTTCGGTCTTCAAAATCTCTTATCACTTTGCTCGACCTGCGGGCTTAGCCAAGTGGCTTATGCGCTTCTCGAATAGAATAAATGTATGGGACTGACACAAGAGTACGCTACGGCGCGGCGTACTCTTGTGTCATTCCCATACATTTATTATTCTATTCAATTAGCGCAAAGTCACTTGTCTAAGCCCGCTGGAGATCGAACCTCAACCACAAGACGGTAGTCGTACCTAAATACAACGCCACCGTAGCAATCAGTAATATGACGCATCCTATAATCCTTTCTTCATTAAAAACAACCAGAAGTAATTGCATCCATTAACTTCTATATAAGGCAGGGATATAATGTAAAATTGACTGCACAAAATGTCGGTCGGCTTACCAGTTTCTCGTATTATAATCGTTTTTTATTCACAATGAGTCAGTTTTATACATAAACATAAGCTCACGCGTGTATCCCCGAAGTGATAGGCAGAGGCGCACTAGCGAACTAGAACACCCACATTTCGCCGATCTTAGCCTTCTTTCCATCCCAGATGTAATAGGGGGCGAGCCTATCGCCACATCGTCATCATCATCATCATCAGCCATAGGACGTCCGCTGCTGAACATAGGCCTCCCCCAAAGATTTCCAGATCGACCTGTTGGAAGCGGCCTGCATCCAGCAACTTCCTGCGACCTATCGCCACATCGGGCACAAATTCCAAACTACGGGATGATACTGAAAAATCCAATATCACTTAGCCCGACCCGGTGATCGAACCCGAGACCTCAGGATGGTAGTCGTATCGCGCAGTTTATAAAGACAAAGACCAAATACCCCAAGGTAATCCTGGTATCACAGTTCACACTTTCTTTTCTTTTCTACCTGCCCTTAACCAACATTTATGACTGGTCGGAGTAACATACTTTACCACCATGATGCAGAAAGGATTCGGCTTGATTTTTACTACCAGCTGTCTGCCTGACCATCATATATCCATCACCCCCATCTAGGGGACCCAATCCCGGGAAATTAGTGTTAGAAAAACACCACACTCGGCCTGGGAATCGAACCCAGAACAGCCGACATATATTACCACTAGACCAAGGAGTCGACATCATAGTTCATACTGTCGTAAACCCGCGGCTCCTGCACTAAAACATTACGCAAAACACCTACACAAAACATGGTATTTGTAAAAATTTTGTCTATGGTCCATTGTTATATGAACAAGAGACAATGAAAAACCTTGTTTTGTGTAGGTGTTACAGTGTTTTGTTTCGAAAAACATGCAGGAGACAGGGCTTTAGATATTCCAGTATTAATTAGCCGCGGCGCGAACCCGGAACCTCGTTTAGGCACGCTGCCAGCGTCACGAGGAACATAGAAATGCTTTCTGTCATACTCGTCCTTATTAACATATGACATGAAGTCTTCCGGATTTTTCCGTAATTGCACGCCCGTCGCCCGCATGTCATTGTGTTTCATGGCCAATGCTAGTCCATAAAAAAGTAATGACTGGTTACTTAGTGTGACTACTATAGGCACTTTAGAGGTACGCTGTAGACAGTTACGTCTACAGCACGAATGGGTCGGCTCGACCAGTAGCCCGAAAAACTAATGTAAATGTAAACTCGCTGCGCACTGATGACATTTGATTAATATTTCATGCAAATTTCATAGACGCGCTCGAGCACGAATACATTTACGGTTGTCAGAAATTTTCCTGCTCGGGCTGCTGATTGATACCGATCATAAGTTTAAAAACTTAACGGATCGTCTTCAAAATTTATCCGACCGTGGCCAATGACTCACAGAAAACTGACTGAGGTGGTAGATTGCTGTCCAATTCGTACACTGAGTGAGATATTCTGATGCAAAAACACGCCTTTTAAATAGTCACGGGCGGCTCGGCCTCCGGTGGCCCATACGCTTATGTAACATATATATGTGCCACCTTGGACGGGTTAAAATCCACCTTTATTTGACTGCCTCGGTGGCGTAGTGGTATTTTGGTACGACTACGGTTCTGAGGTCTCGGGTTCAAAAAGGAGGAGGTCCTCAATTCGTCTGTATATATTTTTTTTATGTATGTTACGCGATATCTCCGCCAAATGTGGACCGATTTTCAAAATTATTTTTGTGTTCGATAGAGCTTTTTTCAAGGGTGGTCCCATATAAATTTGGTCACGATCGGATTTGAAGTCGGTCTGTTAAGTTTTTTAAACTTGTGATTATTATGTTATCAGATCTATTACACTTGTGTCTCATTTCTCCATATGTCAGTTCACCGTTAAACAAAGGGTAATGTTTGTCAATTTAACTAAAGGTTAATTGGATAATTACCGCAGTTGTGAGTTACTTAGCTCGATGCGCAGTTGTTAACTTACTACGCATGCGCGTCAGAAATAGGAACAGTTCAACATTTATTGTCACAGTCATTAAAGATTTCACTGAAGATAATTCTAAAGTTCTCGGCTCAGTTTATAATATTAACATAACATAAGCTCACGCCTGTATCCCTGAAAGGGTAGGCAGAGGCGCACTAGCCAACTAGATGTGGAAAAATCCACTATCACATTGCCCGACCCAGGGATTGAACCCGAGACCTCAGGACGGTTGTTGTACCGACTTACAACAACGCCACTGAGGCAGCACGGCACCGAGTAGCAGTGTAATATTACTCAGACTCGAACCCATGACCTCCTGATCGACAGCCATATGCTGCCACTATACCAAGAAGGCGACCAGAACCATTAGTATTATTATTACCATTACCTCGGTGGCGTGGTGGTATCTCGGTACGACTACGGTTCTGAGGTCTCGGGTTCGATCCCCGGGTCGGGCAAAGTGATATTGGATTTTTCCATATCAGCCCGGAGTCTGGAATTTGTGCCCGATATGGCGATAGGCTCGCCCCCTATCACATCTGGGACGGAACTAAGCTCGGCGAAATGTGGGTGTTCTAGTTCGCTAGTGCGCCTCTGCCTACCCCTTCGGGGATACAGGCGTGAGCTTATGTTATGTTAATGCTTCTCGAAAACTATGATAGTTATCGTTAAATCTCTATACTTTTATTTAGTTCGTTGTAGTTTCCGCAAACGGCGCCACAATTCAAATGTATGGAGTTTTAACAATAACTATCACAGTTTTCGAAAAGCGTTAACTGGTACTAGGGGTGCAGGCGAGTCTATCACACTAATTTAATGCGGGTTGGTGGACTTCCAGTGCCGAAGAGTTCATATAACACGATTCCTTCCCGCTTCATCATCATCATCTTCATCTTATCTTTTCTAAAATGTCTGCTATTAAATAAGTAACATATTCAAAGAGAAACTACCATCGGCTGCCCTCTTAAAAAATGTCGCCACTGTTAAAACATTTTTAGTTCTAAATTCTTGTGGCGAAGTGTGGGCTGTCCTAGGTCCTGAGTTCAATTCCCAGAGAGGGCGAGTGTTTTTCTAACACGAATTGCCCGAGTCTCGGTCTTTTAGAAGGAGGTTGACGTGAGGCAGCCGGTAAAAAACTAAGCCGAATCCTTTCTGCAACATACTTGAAAAACTGTTGTTATTGTCTGTTGTGCCTACCCCACATTCAGGAGGGATAAGGACAGGTGGAAAGAAAAATAATCTCAATAAAAAATCTAGTCTTTTCGCAAAAACCGTAAAGTTATCTTCAAAACTGCAGCATATAGTTGTCGGATTAATGTCATTGTCCGAACACACCGATGCAATGGACGCGACTGACTCATCATATCCAGTATACACAGCGAAACGACAAAATTGCAGGCGCAGTAATCAATGCGCTCAAATGATTGTCTGTGGACAGTGCGTCTCGACTGTCGACTGTCGACTCGGCCAGTGATTGTACGGCGCATCACGCGAGTTATACATGCCAACTCCCTATATAAATAAGTAGTAATAAATAAATACACCCAATAGTCACACACGGGCATTTCCGCGAAAAAAAAGTCATTACCGTCGTAATAGTAAATGAACTGCCTCGGTGGCGTGGTGGTATTTTGGTACGACTACGGTTCTGAGGTCTCGGGTTCGATCCCCGGGTCGGGCAAAGTGATATTGGATTTTTCCATATCAGCCCGGAGTCTGGAATTTGTGCCCGATATGGCGATAGGCTCGCCCCCTATCACATCTGGGACGGAACTAAGCTCGGCGAAATGTGGGTGTTCTAGTTCGCTAGTGCGCCTCTGCATACCCCTTCGGGGATACAGGCGTGAGCTTATGTATGTATGTATGTATGTAGTAAATGAATTGAAATAAAATGAAATTTTATTTGCCAGAATGTGGTTACAATAAAGATGATATATTATAATGAAAACTATTTAGTCTAAGATGAAAACAGAGTCACACAATCTGTCAGTATTGACGAGCAAATATTACATAATTATGTACTATGAGTGCGACCTACGCTCACATAATGGATTTTTTATTTGTTTTGGTGTTACCTATATTTATAAATATTTATTGTAAAATTCAATTAAAAGTCAATGAAAATAAAATAGTTAATATACCAAATTAATCATAATTTTTATAACATCATACAATACAATGTCAATCTTTGTTAATTTTTCTATCATTTAAATAATCATTTACACTATAATATAGCTTATTTAGAAGCACTTGCATTAATTTATTTTTAAATACATTTAATGACTCATATGACCACGGTAATGACAAACCCTTTATAGTATAATAATTGTTATCTATGCATATAACTTCAGACATCACCTGTACTATCCTCTGCATAACCTGGCATGAACGTACAAGACATGCGACACGTAAGAGTATTAATAATCCATGAGAATGATAAAGTATATACCTCTACATATGTAGATAATAATTATTAATTATAATACTATTAAGGGTTTGTCATTACCATTGCCTATACTCAACGACGGTAATGACTTTTTTTCACGGAAATGTCCACACATACATAGTCCTGACCCCACACTAAGATCGAGTCTTGTGTCGTGGGTATCAGGAACTACGAGAAACGCACGGTCTCACAACGCCCAGATCCGAAACAAATATCTGTAGGCCACACAGAGATTTGTCTCGGTGCAGGAATCGAACACGCGACCTCACTTTTCACAGCTGGCTACTCGCCCGCTGCGTCACGAAAGATAATATGAGAGATATCCCTGATATGACAGGCAGATGATAAATGGCAAAAACGGAAATTCCGGAGACGGCCTCCGTGGCGTAGAGGGCGTGTAGCCGGCTGTAAACGAGAGGCCGCAGGTTTGATTCCCACATGAGACAAATGTTTGGTGCACAGATATTTGTTTCGGGTCTGGGTGTTGTGAGACCGCGCGTCTCTCGTAGTTTCTGATACCCACGATACAGGTTATAACTAATGTGGGTTCAGGACTACGTGTATGCCTGTTGGGTATATTTATCATTTATTTATTATAATTATATTTAACCAATACAAAAACTTTCAAATCTAATATTATGATCCATGAATTTCTGTTAATTAAACACTTTGTCAGTTCCCAAGGTTTCCAAACATGGCGCAGGCGCATCGTCAGCATATCAAAATTAAATACAGTGTATATTTGGATCGAGATGTTCAGCGTCAAGGTTGAATTCGCATGTGCTTTCCACGAGTTTTCCTTTTTCATACATTCATACACACATACAATTAAACAGAGTACATACTCTC
Source organism: Clanis bilineata (assembly GCA_036417725.1). Taxonomy (NCBI): domain Eukaryota; kingdom Metazoa; phylum Arthropoda; class Insecta; order Lepidoptera; family Sphingidae; genus Clanis; species Clanis bilineata. The sequence goes on along the minus strand of CM071155.1, from coordinate 14,369,593 downwards.
GCATCTGATATATTCTCACACACACGTGATTTTAAACTTTATAAATACTACACTCACATAGTCATTACGAGAATACCTGAAAATATAAATTGAAATATCTAGATTTGATAATTTAATTTCACTTAGAACACATGTGTGAACTTTGGATTTGATGATAAATTCTTATAGCAAATAAAAAATAGTCTAGAATTTCTTATACAACATTAAAACCATATTTTAGGGGTATAAATAAATATTCAATCAAATTAAATGATTTTTACAACAAATTACAAAAACTTGGGAATCAAAAAAATCACTTTAAGGTATTTCTTTGGTCCGCTATTTCTCACCAAAAAGATCGAAAACACCCATTATTTTTTAGCATCATTATATTTGGTGATGATGGTGATTATATATTCCCAATGCCTATTCCTTCCCCTTCCATTCCCACCTTCTTGGTTGGAAACGCACCCATGATTCTTTTTGTGTCTTGAATGTCTATGGGCGGTGGAGATCGTTTATCATCAGGAGACCCAGGAGTCTTTGCTATAAAATATGTATATATACATAAATATATCGGTCTTTTTAAAACTTTTCCTCAAACACAAGTTCAGCACTACATACATCACTAACAAATGGCTCATTAGTCCAGCCTACATGACAATTGAAGTATCACAGGATACACGACAGACACAACACGTGATGAAAAAAAACATTTATTAACAACGAGGTAAACGGTCCGAATGTGCTGACCTCGGCGGCCATGCGTCGGCTGGGGTGACCGGCCCTTACCTTCATCTTGTTAATTATTGATTGATTCGCGCCTGAGATGGGTTGGGTTGTCAATTTAATTTATAACATGTTTTGAAAGTGTTACCTTTTGAACGTAGAAAGAAATGTCGCAAATTAATAAATAATGATAATACATAACACCCAACAATCACATACAGAGTCCTGACCCCACAATTCACGGGTCGAAACCGATTTAGGCCTTTACACAAATCAGCAATATTATGTCCTATTTAGTAGCATATAAGAGCCCTTATACTTTCATAATCGCATGAGTCTAGTCGTAATCCAGCGTACCTACGTGGCGCAGCGGACGAACAGCAAGCTGTAAAGCGACAGGCCGCGGGTTCGATCCCTACACTGAGACAAATGTTTGTGTGGCCCACAGATATTTGTTTCGGGTCTGGATTATGAGACCCGTAATCTGCAAATCTGCTGACCACGAAGGCTGCAAAGTCTTCGAAACGTCGGGCCTAAAATTAAAAACAAATCGTGATAGAATCCGTATAAAATAGTTTTCGACCGACTTCCAAAAAGGAGGAGGTCTTCAATTCGTCTGTTTTTTTATGTATGTTACGCGATATCTCCGCCAAATGTGGACCGATTTTCAAAATATTTTTTGTAATCGCTAGAGCTTATTTCAAGGGTGGTTTCATATAAATTTGGTCACGATCGGATTTGAAGTCGCTCCGTTAAGTTTTTAAACTTGTGATTACATTTCAACAGTACTTGAATAAACAAAATTCCCCAACAGTTGAGAAATTAGCGGAATTCCTGCTGGAAGTGGTGTGCTAGCGCCAGTGCTGTCCGCCAGTAGGCATGCGAGCGGCGCGTTCACGCAGAGTGGCGAGCGACGTTTTTGGCAAGTGTTCAACTGTCACACGCATGGTGCTTTCAGTGCGGGGAGGCGTGTGTTCCAGTGGCTTGGCGACGATAGTGCACAGATGAACATAGACACATGCCTGTATCGTCGAAGGGGTAGGCAGAGATGTTCTAGAGAACTAGTAGAACACCAGATGTGATAGGCGACGGTCGCCTTATTGGGTACAAAATGCAGACTCCGGGCTGAATAGAAAAATCCAATATCATTTTGCATGACTCGAGACTCGAACAGCATATAATAATAATCATCATCATCATCATCATCAGCCATAGGACGTCCACTGCTGAAAATGGTCCTCGCCCAAAGATTAATAATAATAATAATCGCTGCATAATATGTCTCACTGCCGGAAATAGTTACTTATGAGAGAGGTTAATTTAGGTGCGCTGCTGGCCACACACAGTTTTTTGACGTTTAGCGGAGATAAAAACAACTTAAAAAATACAGACAAATTGATGCCCTTCTTCTTTTTTTTTCCTTTTTTTTTATAGAAGAGGGGGCAAACGAGCAAGTGGGTCACCTGATGTTAAGTGATCACCGCCACCCATAAACATCCACAATACCAGGGGAACCATGGATGCGTTGCCGGCCTTTGAGGTAGATATAGGCTCTTTTCTTGAAGGTCCCTAACTCGTAACGGACTCTTTTTTGGAGTCGGGCGAAAATATTCATGGTCGCACTACAGATATTTTACATACTTTTTGTTAGTATAGCATATCTTCAACTGTGAAGCGAGTACCAAAGCGTTGTAAAGGAATGTCTATCCGAAGCGGAGTCATATTAATGCGGCCCAAATATCTGCGTCTCGCTCGTACATTGTTAAACGCACCGTGTAATGGCCGAAATTGTATGAAATTGTAGAATTTAAATTAATAACACAAACCCCCCGTTGGTTATTGTGGAGTTTTTGCAAATAATAGCTTTCATGGTCTAGTTAGTTGGAACAGAGGTTAAAAAAATATATTAAGATGAATTTTTGCTCATTAACTTTTAGCTAAGATATGTTAGGCAAATACATTTTAAATGATAAATCTATTATTTGTAACTGTTGTAATAATTCTATCGTTGTACTTAAAGCACGTGAATAGATATTCGAATTCTAATTTTTCGAATTCGAAATCTAATTCGAATAGATATATTTATAATTATATGACATTCACTAGAATAAGGTACAAAATTAAGGATCCTTTAATTTTCCTTAAAAAATCATGTCTTTTAAAAAATATTCATACTATAAAAGGGAAATTATAGAGAATTGATTAAAGTTCGTATAACCTATAACCTCATCAAACTAAATTATGCGGCCACAAAACCAGCGTGGTGCGAAGATAAAAATTTATATTAGACAGGCGGATGACCGATGCAAGCACAGGGATGTACCCCAATCTAGCCCCAACCAAAAAATCAAGACATTTTTTTATAGCAGAGACTGGCAAACGAGCAGATGGGTTACCTGATTGCAAGTGATCTCCATCGCCCATAGACACCAAAGACAATAAAATCATAGGTGCGTTTTTTTTTCCGGGCACGGCAAAGTGACTACATTGCACCTGATCGTAAGCGTAGTGTATTCCAAAAAAAACTGACAAACAAGTATCAGTGGTCGTCAGAATCAATCATTCAGTTTCCAACCTAAAATAAGGGAAATAGGGTTTGGGAAAGGGGGGGCAGGGGTCATCGGAAACCTCACTCTCCGAACGAAACGCGACAGCGAACTGCCACTTTACGTCGGTTGTCTATGAGACAGTGGTATCAAACCAGTCGAGCCGGCCCATTCGTACTGTAGACATAACTGTCTACAACTTGGCTCTACCACTCAAAATACTGCGACCTCGAGTGTACCGGAAATACACTGGCTGATCCCGAAACGCAAACCAAGGAGTGTGGGTAATGGTTTACTTTGTAAGCTAGCATTAATATCATGCAAATTATGCAAATGCGTGTAACATTGATCATTAGATTTTAATGTGCGATAAATTAATCACGGCCTTCATTAGATAACTCAAGGTCTTGTAATGAGTAAGATTGATTCATAAGTGCGTTAGATCATAAAGTAGATCACATAAATAAACATAAGCTACCGAAGTAAGAAGAGCACTTTAAAAGTATAAGTAAGATTTAATTTTAAATGGCCTCTGAATAATTGGATTACCTTATTTAAACGTTCTCCTATCCAATGTGGATTGACGAAATACCCTTTATAAAGTATGTTGCAGAAAGAATTAGGCTTAGTTTATTTATTTAAATTAGCACTACCACATCATACATATTAATCATAAAAGAAAAGAAGAAAACTTAAATGATACAATCAATTGCGATATGTATGGCAATTATGGCGTACCTAGTTTTTACAAACCTCAAAACTTTTTGGTCTTTTTCGGGGTGTGGGGTGGGCGCAACACTAATTTTTAAAAATATTGCTGGAAATATTTCGCTTAGATTTTACAACCGTCAGTCTCCTAACGTCAACCCTTCAATAAAAAACCTTTTAATAAGAAAATAAGTTTTGTAATCAAAGAAATATTATAAAAAAAATATTATAATTAGAATTTGTTAAAAATTAAGCCAAATCCTTTCGGCGACAAGTTTAAAAAAGCATGTTTACCCTACATTGAGGTTGGATAAAGGCAGGTTAATAAAAAGAAATAAAACCTAAAGCCGGGTCCCCTGCACTAGCTTTTTCGAAACAAAACACTAAAAACACATACGCAAAACAACGATTTTAGCTGTCAACTGCTCGTAACAATGAAGCATAGATAATAGATGCATGTTTTGTGTAGGTGTTTTCTGTAATGTTTTAATGTGGGAGACCCGGCTTAATGGCACGTACACACCGGGCTGAACGAAGGCGAACGAATCATACCTGTTTCATTCCCACAACAGCGAAAGTTTTTTGTGTGTACGCAACAGGTATAGATTCGTTCGCCTTCGTTCGGCCGGTGTAACAATTTCATTCTCGATTGATCGATTAACTAAACAGCAGCCCGCCTAGCATGCACGCAACGACATATCACAATCGTCGAGTATCGTGATCAAGCCGATGATACCAAAAATCTCGATTGCCTTAGCATGCGGTCCGAAATTGACAATGTTCTCGACGACGACTTGGGCGAGAAATCAATGTTGCCCTATGAAATACCGTTCTTTCTTTTGTATAGCAACAATGGTTTTCGTTCATTCAAATCTGCTGGATTATCGTGTGTTCTGCCCTTAGATTGTCTATGATCCCTCTGCTTTAATTGATTTTGACATTACAAGTGACAGATTAGTCTATGTTTGTCTTTGAACGTTTGTTTACATTAAAATGGAAGTTAGTGAAAAACAAGCCGTTTTTACTAAAATTAGTTTTGAAAATACTTTACGTGGCAGGCGGCTAACTTTATACTATCGTTAATCAAGCTTTGAAAATATTTTACGACATATTGGCGAAGTAGCTTCATATCAACATCGTCCTAACCAAACACTGAAAATAAATGAAATAACTTACCTCTTAAGCTAATAAATAGCTCTCATGACCTGTACGAACAGCAAGGATAGAATATGAATAAAGGATAGCGATAAAGTTATGCATAATGTTGAGCAAATACAAAAGATCCTACATAACCTAAAGTAAGTACCTAAATTAATGAATGACATACAATTACTTATGTATTGTACGTTATATCAACGAAACTAACAAAATAACTGCCTTGCACCGTTTCAGAGTGCCTACAAAGTACCGGGGCATAAATAAATTACGTAGGTACATGATTGACAGTATAATTGGCGGCTCAGCTCAACTTCGTCGGGAGACTGCTCTCTAAATGAGACTATGAAACATAATGCTGAGTGGAGAAATCTAAAAAAGTTCAGTGGACCAGTGGAAAATAGTAAGTTAACAACCCTTCATGTTTATTTTAGGTTTACTAGATATTAGATCATAACAGCACAAGCGTTATTAGGATTTTGTTAGTTAAGTTGTGAAGTAGTTCTAACAAGTAGGTAAGTGGTCACCTATTTGTAAAACTGTCAATATTTCCACCATAATAACAATGATAGGCCTGCCCCCATCACATCAAACCTTAATTTCGATTATTATTACAGTTCAATGACAGTAGTTGCAGTAAATTTGTTGTACTAACATTGAACAGTTTCTATAAAATGCTATCAGTGTCTGTATACTACCTCTATACCTATAATAATGCAATAATAATATCATGTAGAAATATAATTTGAAAATGTAAATAGCCTAAAATGTGTGGTCAAATTGTAAATTTGTGCCTGATATGGCGATAGGCTCGCCTCCTATCACATCTGGGACCGAACTAAGCTCGGCGAAATGTGGGTGTTCTAGTTCTCTAGTACGCCTCTGCCTACCCCTTCGGGGATACAGGCGTGAGCTTATGTTTATATGTTTATGTAAATTGTAAATTATACACCTAGCATAAATGCAATTTGTGAAATAATGCAGAACAAGTTCAATTGCAAGGTTCACCTGAAAAAATATACAAATTATACTATCATCATCATCATCATTATTAGCCATAGGACGTCCACTGCTGAACATAGGCCTCCCCCAAAGATTTCCAGATCGACCTGTTTATTATACTATATAGATATGTAATAAATATAAGTTTCTTACTTTTTATAGGTGTGGTGCACCAGTAATAACTAAAACAAACTATGGTGGTGCAGTGACCCAACTATGTCTGCCTTCGATATAAGAAGTATCGGTAATAGGAAATTAAAATTTTATTTATTTGTATGAAGAAGAAAAGTTGATGGACAGTAAGCATGAATAATTTTTGACAGTGTGTTAAAAAACTATAGAAATGTTGTTCTTTGTACTTAGCAAAAGTGAGTATAGGTTATATTAGGTTCATAGAAATGTAAGCCTTTTTGTAGAAACTTAGTAAATAAATAAATATTATTACTGTTAATGACAGCAAACTCAAAAGTGATAATTTGTTATTTTTATAAGTTTGCTTAATTAATTGTAAGTTCTTAAGTGACAAAGTGGTATTTAAAAGTAATATGTATGTTTTAAAACATAAATTACATAACAGTATTAAGAAGAAAAATGTTTGTAATTAATTGCATTGCGTCAAAATGTTGATATTGTATGATAATAATCATTTAGTTCTTATTCTTATCTCATGTTGAGTTAGGCCCCTTTGTAAGAATAAAGTAATATTATTTATTTATTTTAAAACAAAAAAAAAACGATTTTACAAAGACTTAATTTACACAATACAATATAAACATAATAGAAGTTGGTTAAATAAATTAAGTCCATGATCTTCTAAAAATTACCAGAGGTTCCCAAAATAGGCAAAGCCTGTATCTTGGGACACCAGTTACAGAGTTAAATACCTATGTATACTTAGAAATTTAACTACGAAGTTATATAAATAAAAAAAATAAAAAAGCATACAACCCTTTTTTATTTCTTTCTACCTGCCCTTATCCCACCGTAATGTGGGGTCGGCGCAACAAACTTTATCAAGCATATTGCATAAAGGATTGGGCTTAGTTTTTACAGCCGGCTGCCTGCCTGATGTCAACCCCCTCTTAGGGATCCAGTCCTGAGCAAATTGAATAACAAAATTCGCTTTTGCCCGACATGGGAATCGGACCCGAGACCTCCCGGTCCTCAGCCCATATATGCTGCCACTAAACCAAGGAGGCAACTAATAGCATATAACACCTACCTCTAATCACTTATATTTTTTGTGTTTTCGTTATTACTTTACCAAAATGTAGGCTTAGGGAAATGGAATGGATTCGGCTTATTTTTTACGATCGGTTGCCTGCCTTGCGTCAATCTACGTTAATTATTATTCCCCTCTTGTGATGCAAAAAAATAACTAATAAACTTATAAACTGCAATTTCTATTAATAATAATGAAAGCATTATGAACATGTTTATCAGTATTTTTAATACATTCAGACAGCTGTGGCGTAGTTATATTGCAGTACGACTAACGTCGCTAGGCCACAGGTTCGATCCTTGGGGCCGATATGGCGATAGGGCATACAATACCGGTTAAATTGCTATGGTGATCATTTTGCACTGTTTTGCACTGAAAGAGTTTAGAATAACTCACTCCCTTCTCTAACAGGACGGGTCTTAGGCCCGTATTAATAAACCGATCTCAAACTTGAGCTAAGTCTTGTGTTCACACTTGAGATGCTGGACTATATCCTTACTAAATAATAAAAGCGAAAGTAACTCTGTCTGTCTGTCTGTCTGTCTGTCTGTCTGTCTGTCTGTGGCGTTTTCACGTCTAAACCGCTGAACCGATTTTTATGAAATTTGGTATGTGGGTACTTTTAACCCCAAGTACGGACATGGGGTACTTTATTTTTTTTTTAATCAACCCCTAAAGGGATGAAATAGGGGATGAAAGTTTGTATGGGAATTTTGGAACCGCTTAATGGATTTTGATGAAATTTGGTATGAGGACACAGTTGACCCTAGGGCTTCAAATGGGGTACTTCATTTTTTTTATCAACCCCTAAAGGGATGAAATAAGGGTTAAAAGTTTGTATGGGGATTTTAGGTCCACTTAATGGATTTTTATGAAATTTGGTATGGGACAGTGGATACCTTTGAGTTTAAGGATACAAAAGGGCCACTTTTTTAAATCAACCCCTAATGGGATGAAATAGGGAATGAAAGTTTGTATGGGAATTTTAGGCCCTTCCATAGATTTTTATGAAATTTGGTATGGGATAGTGCATACCTTTGAGTTTATAGACACAAATGGGCTACTTTTTTAAATCAACCCCTAATGGGATGAAATAGGGGTTGAAAATTTGTTTCTTTGTTTTTGGGCCGATTGACTTCAAAATCGATATCTGAGTCGCCCCGTGGCTCCGAACTACAGAACCGCTGTCAACCTGTCAAAAGTGGCCGCCATTTTGATTTTCTTTGTTTTTGGGCCGATTGACTTCAAAATCGATATCTGAGTCACCCCGTGGTTCCGAATGACAGAACCGCTGTCAGACCTGTCAAAAGTGTCCGCCATTTCGTTTTTCTTTGTTTTTGGGCCAATAGACTTCAAAATCGATATCTGAGTCGCCCCGTGGTTCCCATTGACAGAACCGCTGTCAGACCTGTCAAAAGTGGCCGCCATTTTGTTTTTCTTTGTTTTTGGGCCGATTGACTTTAAAATCGATATCTGAGTCGCCCCGTGGTTCCGAATGACAGAACCGCTGTCAGACCTGTCAAAAGTGACCGCCATTTTGATTTTCTTTGTTTTTGGGCCGATTGATTTCAAAATCGATATCTGAGTCACGCCGTGGTTCAGAACGACAGAACCGCTGTCAAAGCTGTCAAAAGTGACCGCCATTTTGTTTTTCTTTGTTTTTAAGCCGATTGACTTCAAAATCGATATCTGAGTCACGCCGTGGTTCAGAACGAGAGAACTGTCAAACCTGTCAAAAGTGGCCGCCATTTTGTTTTTGGGCCGATTGACTTCAAAATTGATATCTGAGTCACGCCGTGGTTCAGAACGACAGAACCGCTGTCAAAGATGTCAAAAGTGGCCGCCATTTTGATTTTCTTTGTTTTTGGGCCGATTGACTTCAAAATCGATATCTGAGTCGCCCCGTGGTTCCAAATGACAGAACCGCTGTCAAACCTGTCAAATGCGGCCGCCATTTTGTTTTTCTTAGTTTTTGGGCCGATTGACATCAAAATCGATATCTGAGTCACGCCGTGGTTCAGAACGACAGAACCGCTGTCAAGCCTGTCAAAAGTGGCCGCCATTTTGTTTTTCTTTGTTTTTGGGCCGATTGACTTCAAAATCGATATCTGAGTTTCCCCGTGGATCCGAACGACAGAACCGCTGTCAAAGCTGTCAAAAGTGGCCGCCATTTTGTTTTTCTACGTTTTTGGGCCGATTGACTTCAAAATCGATATCTGATTCGCGCTGTGGTTTCGAACGACAGAATCGCTCTCAAACCTGTTAAAAGTGGCCGCCATGTTGTTTTTTATTTGTTTTTGGGTCGATTTACTTCAAAATCGATATCTGAGTCGCCCCGTGGTTCCGAACTACAGAACCGCTATCAAGCCTGTCAAAAGTGGCCGCCATTTTGTTTTTCTTTGTTTTTGGGCTGATTGACTTCAAAATCGATAGCTGGGTCGCCCATATTTAGACTAAAACGAAAGGGCGGATCGACAAATCAAAAGTTTTTTCCGTTGGCCCTACAAAATACGCGTGCGGAGCCGCGGGCAAAAGCTAGTAATAAATAAAACTTGAGCTGTTTACTTAAGCACCCGTTATCAGTTGAGTAGGCGCGTATTAATAAATTAAACTCAGCTCTCAAGTGCTCTCTTGAGATGTATCTTAAGATCGCGATTGTTGAGTGTAGTCGATTCGTGACTTAAGACCGTGAAAGTGTATTATTAGTGGTAAATATGGAATTTAGAAATATTATTGCTGAAGTTGAATCCAACCTTATTCCACTTTAATGTGGGGTCGGCGCAACACACATCTTTCAAACATGTTGCAGGAAGGATTTAGCTTAGTTTTTACGACCGGCTGCCTGCCTGTCAACCCCTACTGGGGGATCCAGTCCCGGAGAAATTAAATTAGAAAAACTGCTTTGCCCGACCTGGGAATCGAACCCAGGACCTCCCGGTTCACAGCCCATACATATATTATGCCGCTAGAACAAGTAGGTGACTAAATACAATTTATTTGATCTTCACTCCACTATCGTTAAACAAGTTTATATTAAGCCGCGTGTACTAAAACATGATACAAAACACCTACACAAAACATTCAATTTTTGTGTAGATGTTTCAATGTTTTGTGTAGATGTTTTCGGTGTTTTGAGTAGATGTTTTTAGTGTTTTGTGTAGCGTTTTAGTGTTTTATGTAGACGTTTTTGGTGTTTTGTGTAGATGTTTTTAATGTTTTGTGTAGATGTTTTTAATGTTTTGTGTAGGTGCTTTTAATGTTTTGTGTAGATGTTTTTGGTGTTTTGTGTAGATGTTTTTAGTGTTCTGTATAGATGTTTTTAGTGTTTCATGTAGATGTTTTTGTGTTTTGTGTAGATGTTTTTGTGTTTTGTGTAGATGTTTTAGTGTTTTGTGTAGATGTTTTTAGTGTTTTAATCACTTCTGGGACGGAACTAATATCGGCGACATGTGGGTGTACTAGTTGGCTAGTGCGTCACTGTCTGCCCCTTCGGGGATACAGTCGTGAGCTTATGTATGTATGTACTTCTGCCGCGAAGGGTCCGTACAACCAGATTCCTAACGGCTTCCCTTTGCCAGATTGTAGATTAATAAATAAGTATTATCTAGGTATTATTTGAAGGAGAAAGTGTCATTGGCTTCCCTTTTGAAATTTTTTAACATTCGCCACTGCTGTACTTTTTAATTATGTCCATTAAACATTTCTTATTCATTCTTTCTTCTTTCTACTTCTTCCCTTATCCCACCTTAATGTTGGGTCGCAATACTTTTGCTCGCATGTTGCCGAAAGGATTCGGCTTAGTTTAGCTTTTTCGAAACAAAATACTTAAAACACATACGCAAAACAACCATTTTAGCTGTCACCTGTTCGTAGAACAATGGACCATAGATAAAAAATACATGTTTTGTTTAATGTTTTAGTGCGGAAGACCCGGCTTTACACTTTCGCTATGTAATAACAAAACTTAAATAAATTACACAAATTAGTTAGTTCATTTTCCGTCTGTGAACGTAAGGCGCTATCAAGATCAAGCTCAAATAACGTAATTTGATGTCTTGCTCTTGAGACCGATATCATTTGAGATGGTGTCGATATGTGTTTATTGTTCAGACACGATCTTAATATGCTAACCTCATCTTGAGAGCGTATCAGTTGATATCGAACTTGAGACTGAAACTGAGATCAGTTTATTAATACGGGCCTTACTTTTTAGGGTTCCGAAGCCAAATGGCGAAAAAGGAACCCTTATAGTTTCGCCATGTCCGTCTCTCTGTCTGATTACAGTTTATCTGAGAGACGATTAATACTACATAGCTGTTGGTAGAATGGGGCATCGCCCCCCCCCCCTCCTCTGTATCCTAAACGGTTGGTTCCGGATATATATGTGAAAAAAATCGTAGTAGCATAAATAGTAAATTTACAAGGAAAACTTTAACGGCTAAGCCTGCTTAGGTAAGTTAATGTGTAATAGACGATCAAAGTAAAAAGAAAGAAATCGTATTTTTTTTATTATAACATAATATAAGTATCTACGACGTAAATTAGCGCGGCGAAATGTGGGTGATCTAGTTCTTTAGTTCGCTTTTGCCTACCCCTTCGGAGATACAGACGTGAGTCTATATATGTATAACATAAGCTCAGGCCTGTATCCCCGAAGAGGTAGGCAGAGGAATAGAGGTAGGTATCAAATAAGGAAAATCGACTTTCCCGACCTGGGGAATCGAACCCTGCCCACAGTCATAAAGAAAACTATATAATAAAATAATGCTTTTTTATTAATGCTTTACAATTTTCTTCTTCAATTTAAATGTTTGGCTCATCTCACTACTGATCACTTTTACACTATTTCCTCATTTTATTTACACAATATAATGAAAAAAGACCATATTCTACAATAATCACATAACTATGCACAAAACATCAGATAGAGTCTCAATGGGTTTCTGTAGGCAGTGTTTTCTTCACGGCGCCTCACCGGTGTGCATGACACCATACTGCAACAAAGATTTTAAAACACATTAGTGGACATACGACAATCTATCTGCTGATGCTGGCCAATAAATTAATATGATTTTAATTTGTGACCTTCAACTTCTCCTTTAGTCAAAGTATTTTATAACAAAGTGTTATAGTATTCTTTCTTTCCAGATGGAAAGATCCAATGTGCAGCGCAACACTTATTTTCAGATAATATGTTGCAGAAAGAATTTGTTTTTATGACCTGCCGTCTGCCTTAAGGCTGACTTGTCCGGGCAAGTAGTATTAAAAAAATCTGGGATTCAAACGCTGGACCTCTCAGTTTATAGACCATAATACTGCCACTAGCCCAAGAAGAAGAGTTATTCATATATTCTAACACAATTTTACATATAAAAATATCTACTTAATCATTAATTGTACACATCCGACTTGAGATAGTCATGCAATTACTTATAAGTTATAAGTAATATTATTAGTCATAATAACATCTGTTCTTCTGTTCCGATTGGCTCATCTCAGTTCTCATTTATAACAGGTACCTGTTATAAATGAGAACTGAGATGAACCTACCCATTGGGACCCTGTAATATAATATACTTATTCCTGTCTTCACAGTTATGTAACAATTGTGTAAATAACTTACCCAAAATATTTCATAACATTATAGATGTTGTAGTACATGTTTATAATTATGTTTGCTTTCTCTGGTATATATTGCAGAATTCTGTTGATTCCCAAGCACTTTAGGTTGCCTTTTACACCCGTTTGTTCTACTGCATTGCATACTTGGCAATGCCAATCAGTGTAACTCTGCTCCGGTGTTTAAGGTTATGCATCTAAGGCTGGAAGTAAGTCATGGTTCTGAGGAGTAACATTAATCATCTATAAAAATAAATTATTTTTTATTATAAAAAAAACATACCTAATCATCTGTAAAAATAAATAAACCTGTTGAATTTCAATATAATTATATTATTAAAGTTAAGGTTCTTTATTTTTACAAGGCTAAAAGATATTGTTTAATTATTTTGTACTTAGAAGGGATGTTGTACCTACATAAAACAAAATATGAATAAATGTTGAATGTGTTTTAAAAAGATTAAAGTATTTATGGAAAGGAATTGGATGCCACAGATCACCTACATAAAAATAAAAACTACTTATGTTTTAAACAATAGCTTAGACTAATAATTTATGTAGCATCAAACTAAGATTAAAGACCTATCGTCAGCATCATAATTATTTCAGTGGATATTGAAAATGGTTGAAAAGGAATTATGTATTACCTTTTATTGGGAAGGGCATTCCTGCGGCTTGAGGTTCAATTTTAGGGGCCAGTTTTTCTATTTTGTCAAAACTTGCTTACATCAAAGGGATGTCATATATCCCATTAGCGTCTTTACCTTAGATTACTTTGGTCTTTGCATTTTCCGCGTTTGACGCTCACGGCTCAACATATTATAACCATGTTCAAAATTAATTGCATTGTTCACTTATTGTTGTTAAATAGTTTTAAAACACAAGATCTGTTATTTCTACACAGCCGCAATTTGTTATTCACTCCGTTTCATTGTTTAATTTCAACTTTTAATCATTTGTAATGGTAGCCACATTTACTCGTCATACAAAAGCACCGACGAGAATCAGACTACTGCCAACTGTCAAAAATCGTGTTCAGTATCGCCAAAAATAAGCACGCATGTTAGGGTTTGTTGAGAACTGTTGAGAAATATTACCACAGATGACAAAACGTTCAGCATTCTCGATTTTTGGCGTATCGAATTAAAATAACTGAGAACGCATGCTAGCGTCCGTCGACTCGCAGAGAAAAGGCGTTGAGAAAGCGTTCTCGATGCACGCATGCTAGCCGGGCAGGTCTCTTCTCTAAGAAACGCCACAACGTTGCGATCGACGACTCGCTCCCGCAACGCACATCGTTGAGATCGACGGAGCGTTCAACGTTGTTGGCTCTTAGAGTATACCATTTTCCATTATATTTATGTCAAACGCGTCGCTCGAGAGAGCTAGTTCGCATAAGCGCCGTCATCACGCATAGCGCTAGTGCGTGCGTTTTGTACCTTGATGAATACAAAATTGAAAACATCGTTGCCGCAACGTTGTTTTCACAAATGAAACCTTAGAGAATCGACCTGCTGTTTCATTCCCACAACAGCGAAAGTTTGTGTGTACGCAACAGGTATAGATTCATTCGCCTTCGTTCGGTGTGTACCCGCCATAATACAAACATACCCGCCCAAGCTGACACGCACGCTCTTTTCGAAGCTCTATTAGGGTTCTGCGAAATAAAAAATATAACAAATGCGAAATGATAAGCGGTGTTCCGCGTATATGAATCATTGATAACGAGAAATAAACTCCGCACGTACGCAAAGATTAACCAATGCAATTACGTTTTGTTAGGGTACATTTTCCTGCATTACTTTTCGGAAAAGTTTCAGTTAAACTTTCGGCAAGTTGTTTTGTTTACTAGATTATAGTTCGTGCAAACTTCGGTAAATTTATCACATGTTCCGGATTAGGAGAAAAATACATAAGATGCTTCCACGGAAGCGTACGTCCGTTTCTTCCTACTATAAAATGATTTTTTCAACCGGATCTATTATTTATATTTGACTAGGAAATGAACAAGGTTGCTTGATATTAGTGATCTCTACAGCCCATAGACAATACCCCTGCTACAATCGATGTTTCCGTTTATTTGATTTCATTAATACCCTATTTAAACAACAGTTAAGCAAAGGTAAGCCGAAACCATTCCACCATTCTCCACAGTCATGTAGCCGTAGTTTGACATGGGCTTATCAATCTACCTGCTTCGCATAAGTCAGACATAAAAAAATCAATCAAGATGAGTCAGCATCCGAATCCCTTCATCACAACGGCCCCTCACGGCCGTACCGTTAACATTTGTATGTAAATGTAAAATTATCACAGTTAGGTTTGTTTGTGCGTCCGTAACAGTATGTAATTCCCAGTATTTGCTAATGACAATGATGCACTAACGGTTTTGATTTGCTTGGGCATTAGCCTACATTTGTAATATTGGGTTGTGCAGATTCTTTTTGTATTAGTATTAGTCAAAGAGATTTAATATTACTGACTGTAGAGGGGTTATTAAGTAAGTTTCCATACAAAAAAAATCTCAAAAGTCAGTAAAACCATCTACCTTTCTTTCTACCTGACATCCTCCGTGGCGCAGCGGGTGAGTAGCCGGCTGTGAAATATGAGGGCGCGCGTTCGATTCCCGCACCGAGACAAATGTCTGTGTGGCCCACATATATTTATTTCGGGTCTGGGTGTTGTGAGACCGAAAGTCTCTCGTAGTTTCTGATACCCACGATACAGGATACACCTAGTGTGAGGTCATGACTAGGTGTGTGATTGTTGGGTGTATCTATTTATTTATAACTGTAAGTAAGTTTCCATAAAAAAAATATATCTCAAATGTCATTAACGCCATCTACCACTTGTTACAATGCGAGAGCGCTTATTACAATTTACACCCTAGAATGTTTTGTGGATGTTCAAGAATCACGTCAAATCATTTTGTCTAAAGATTAATACGCTGGCACGACCTTGCGCGTGTATGTTTCAAATACGACTGAGTGACTTATGATAACGAGGTCTTAACTTTTGGATCACAAGTTTCGCTGTAGCCCGTCTATATACTATTAAATGTCTTTGGTATTAGTGAGTAATGGTGGTAAATACAATGCAATTTTAAGATACTAAACTCGAGGTAAGTATTTTTAATGACGAACGTGCTATCAAGTTTAATTCTTATTGGTATACAAAGGTTTGTCACCTGAGATACTTATGTTCATTGTCGCCCAAAGACATCGAAAATTTGCAAAAACACAAAAACGGGGGGGCCGGGGGCGGGGGGAGTCGTAGCTTGTCGCGTTTCGTGCGGTGAGTGAGTTTTCCGGTAGCCCAATTCTCTCCTTCCATTTCCCAATCCCTATTCCCCTCCTTTTAGATGGGCAACGCACCCAAGATTATTTTTATGTCTTGGTTGTCTCTGGGCGATGGAGATCACTTACCATCAGGTGACCCATCTGCTCGTTCGCTAGTCCCTGCTATAAAAACATACGACGATAGATAAACATCTTTCATATTTGAAATGAAGAAAATTAGTATCTGAACACACTTGAGTCTCGTTCTATCAACCCATACATATCAAATGAAACAAACATAATTACACATTAACAATAACATTGTCAATACGGCTTTATTACAGTCTAACCGTCGTATGCTTCTCATAATTGGGTAAATGTTTGCACGCGACAGCTCGCCCGGTACAGTTCCCCGAACTTATCTTCGTGTTTAATGTTGGAATTGGTTTATTCAGAATCTTAAGCAGAACAGGAATATTGTCTTTATCTATGCTTATATTACAAAGAGTTATACTGATTTTATACATAGACTCACGCCTGTATCCCCGAAAGTGTAGGCAGAGGTAAACTAGAAAACCCAAACTTCGCCGAGGCCATTTCCGTTCCAGATGTCATAGGATAAGCTCTTCGCCATATCGGGCACAAATTCCATATTCCGGGCTAATACTATATAGACAAACCCAACATCACTTTACCCGACACGGGGATCGAACCCGAGACCTCAAGATAGTATTCATAACGCGAAGGGAATACAACTACCACCTACCAGCCACCGAGGCTATGTAACTTTGTATAAAGATAACTAGAACTACTTAAAAAAAGATTTTACATAACATAAGCTCACGCCTGTATCCCCGAAGTAGTTGACAGAGGTGTGCTAGCAAACTAGTACAACCGACATTTCGCCGAGCTTAGTTCCGTCCCAGATGTGATAGGGGGCGAGCCTGTCGCCATATCGGGCACAAATTCCAGACTCCGGGTTGATATGGAAAATCCAATATCACTTTGCCCGAACCGATTTTAGAAATTATTTAATTAATAAATCCGGAGCATCCTAGAGTAACATAACCTACTTTTACATTTATTACAGAAGCAGAGTCGCGAGGAACAGATTGATAAAACACCAAAAAAATGGTGTATAAATCTACTAACATTATGCGTATTTCTAAAGTATTGGATATTTTAAAGATCATTAACAATAAATAAATTTCGATAAAATGTTAACATCAACATAATTTTAAAGTGATTTCAAATATCGCAATAAATCAGTCTTTTTTGCCAAATGTAAAATACCTCTCAAAAGAATAAATTATAACGATATAAGATACACCGTGAGAATTTAAATTATAATCACTTAGCAAACGTAATGTATTACTCGGAAAAGTGACGCCGACATCAAACGCGGTAAACGTTTAATCTCAGAACCGACGCTGCAAAAAATACTGCGAGGATCGTCTTCCTTGAACAAATTGAATATAAAAATGTGATAAACAAAATAGCTTTGTCGCCTGCCGAGTCTAGTGCCAGCGCATATGGGCTGTAAACTGGAAGATCTAAAGTTTAATTCCCAGTCTGGGTTGGGGTGTTTTTGTAACACGATTGACCGGGGACTGGATCAACCAGAGAGTTGACATCAGGCAGGCAGGCAGTCGTAAATACTAAAGCCAAATCCTTTCCGTCCCATGCTTGAGAAGATTGAGGTGGGATAAGGGCACGTAGAAAGAAAATCAATTCGAGACACAGTTCAATGAATGCCAGGTTCTTGTATTATGTGTGTACTTGTCGCCTCACTCCCACTATTTCCCCATGAAAAAGTAGCCTATGGACTAATAGTGTAGTTTTTAATGCGTTTCGTACGGTGAGTGAGATTTCCAGTAACCCAATTCCCTCCTCCCCTACACAATCACTATTTCCCTCCTTTAAGGATAGCAACTCACTTATGATTATTTTGTTATCACAGGTGTCTTTAAGCAGTCTAATCACTTACCATCAGGGGACCCAACTACTGTTTTGTCGGTCTCTGCTTAAAAAAAAAGTACCCCAGCAGAATGACAGATACGTTAATAGCGCTGTAATACATGATACTACTCCAATTTGTCACACGTCGGGGCTAGCCCAACTACAATGAGATGTTACGGGTTGTTTTAGCCTGTTATCCCCCCTTCTTCCCCTACTCCCGTCCATTACGTCTGGAACTTCTTGTGAGAGGGAATGAATATGGCGAAAGGCTTTTTCATAGAGTTTTTGGATGTGTAATTTAGATTATTGTTGTGGTTAGGGTTCCGTGGTGAAATGGCAAAAACTGAAGCATTGTAATTTCGTCTATCCGGTCGATCACAGCCAAAATATGAGCTATGATCTCTCGAAACATCACAATTTGGAAAATTGCGCTATCGGCTATAATATTTATAAGCGGGTAGGTATTTGTTTTCATTTCTGGAACGAGGGTCGGAAAAAACATTTACAGTCGAATTGATCACCTCCTCATTTTTAACCGACTTTAAAAGAAGGACGTAATCATACATACATATATAAACTCACGCCTGTATCCCCGAAGGAGTTAGCGAACTAGAATACCCACATTTCGCCGAGCTTAGTTCCGTCCTGGAAGTAATAGAGGGCGAGCCTAACGGCATCATCGGCCCGGCGTCTAGAATTTGTGCCCGATATGTTGTTTGTTATGTGTTATGGTATCGCCGGCAAATGATGTCTAATTTACAATATAATTGTATATATTGTATCTTCATTATTATTGTGTTCGATAGAACTTATTCCAAGGGTCCCGTATGAATTTAGTCAACATCTGATAAATTTTGAAGGCGGTTTTTAAGTATTTAAACTTGTTATTGTTTGAAATAGGATTATACAATAAGGTCGGTGTAAATAAACACGAATCCAGTATAGTCCGGCAGCAATTCTTCCGTGTTGCAATCATGTCAACAAATGAACTAAAGTGGGCTAATAATTGAAAACAGTGCAATTTGTGATGCGGTGCAGCGCTGCGCGGGCGTGGCGTGGCGTCGCCCGTTATTAGATAATTCAGTGTAATGTGATGTCGCGTCTATAGGTGTCCGGACTCGGGGTCGGTGAACCCGGCTCGGTTACTATGCCCTGCCCCTAGTACGATACACGACCGACTTCAAAAAAGGAGCTGCCCCCTTACTCTCGACACTCGATTCGATTGTGATTTCGATTTGGTTCCATTTATTGACTTAAAATTCCACCGAAATCGACTTTTAAAGTGCGCTAATGTTGCATAATATTCGAAAACTTGTCATTTGATAATTTTTAACGTGACATTAATGCACTTTTTAACTCGATATCGGTGGAATTTTAAGTCAATAAATTAAACTGAATCGAATTCAAGTTCGAATCGAGCGTCAGGAGTCAACCCCCAGGTCCTCAATTCGTCTGCATTTTTATGTATGTCATTTCAAGATTATTGTGTTCGATAGGGCTTATTTCAAGGGTGGTCACATATAAATTTGATTACGATCTAACTAACTAAACTCAAGGTCTAAGAATAATATATATATTTTTTTTTTAGCAGAGATTGGCAAACAATTAGATGGGTCACCTGATGGTAAGTGATCTCCACCGCCCATAGACACCCAAGACACAAAAAGAATCATGAGTGAGTTGCTAACCTAAAAGGAGGAAAGGAAGGGGAGGTAAGGAGATTGGGAAAGGGAGTGGGGAAATGGGCCACCGGAAATCTCACTCACCGAACGAAACGCGACAGCAAGCTGCCACTTTACGTCGGTTTTCTGTGAGACAGTGGTATCAGACCGGTCGTGCCAGCCCATTCGTGCTATAGACGTTACTGTCTACAGCGTGGCTCTACCACTTGAATTCATATCAAACAGACTTTTTTCGCATATTTTTCTCGTCATAAAACAGAGTGGCTTAGCATTCATGGCAATGACATGTCATTCAAGGTTTATAACCCCTGATATAGAGGTAAGCAGCGGAGATGTGACATTTTTTCCGAGATGTGCCCAAAATAAACTTTCTTGGCGTATTGACTGATGACGAATTTCATATGAAACGATGTTTATCATAAACCGCTCAGACATTTGTGGTTTCTGGAGAATTGTGTATTCTTAATAAATTGCGTTTAAGTTTAGTTTTGTCCATTGAAACAATTTAAATATATAAGCTTACATCTGTATCCTCGAAGTGGTAGGCAGAGACGAACTAGTGAACTAGAACACGCACATTTCACCGAGCTTATTTCCGTCCCAGATGTGATAGGGAGCGAGTCTGTCGCCATATCGGATACAAATTCATCCACGAAAGTGACAATGTTGATTATATATAACAGCTTATTTCATTATTTATTTATAACAACTAAAAAAACAATAGCCAGACATATTTTCAAAAATGAGAATTACCATACGACAAATCACTCTCCTATCACATGTTGGGATTGAAACAAACTTAGCATCGTGGGGATGCACAAATCGCATGTCTATCTATATATGTATAGCGTAAAATTGTATGATTTAACGTTTGCAGTCAGTCGTCGAATATTTTACGATTCATACACACACGGTTCAATACAATTTGTTATATTACCATCTGTTACACTTCTGTGAGTGGTTGCTGTAAAAATCATGGCTGTTTCCAGATTTATTACTGTATGTAAGTGGAATATAAATTGGGATATCACAAAAACCTTGAACGCAAAGGCGGATAGTGATCAAATTATGTATGCTATGCTTACATACATACATAAGCTCACGCCTGTATCCCCGAAGGGGTAGGCAGAGGCGCACTAGCGAACTAGAAAACCCACATTTCGCCGAGCTTAGTTCCGTCCCAGATGTGATAGGGGGCGAGCCTATCGCCATATCGGGCACAAATTCCAGACTCCGGGCTGATATGGAAAAATCCAATATCACTTTGCCCGACCCGGGGATCGAGCCCGAGACCTCAGAACCGTAGACGTACCGAAATACCACCACGCCACCGAGGCAGTCAGCTATGCTTATTTTCCTTATAATATAGCCGAGGTGCTAGAGTGCCAGTATTCCGTCCCATGATGTGATAGCAACGATGTTTCCTAGCAGTTTACCTTTATAAGCATAAATATGTTATCAAAATAAACTACTTGATTTATTACAGTCATACACAGTTTTTCCTTTTTTACCTGCCCTTAAACCCACCTTAATGTGGGGTCGGCGCAACACACTTTTCAAGCATGTTGCAGAAAGGATTTGGCTTAGTTTTTACGACCGGCTGCCTGCCTGACATCAACCCCCTCTGGGGGATCTATTTCCGGGAAAATTAAATAAGAAAATTCTCATTTCCCGATCTGAGAATCGAACCCAGGAACTCCGGGTCCACAGTCCATACATGCTGCCACTAGACCAAGGATAAATATGTGTGGCCATAAGCATAAATATGTTATCAAATAAATTACTTTACAGTCATAGTAAACAATAAAAGCCTTAAAATGGGATTCCTTTTTTTCCTTTTTTACTCTTTGCCACGAATAGAGGGTGAGTCTTTTAATATCAAACCTTCAAATAAAGTCCAGTCCCGATAAAATCATGTGCCATTTGAAATCAAAGGATCAGTGAGACATACCGTGACAGCCGTTTGTCTTCGTGGCAAATAAGTAATTGTAGAGCCAGAGATCGCGGGTTCAATCCCTGGCACTGAGTCAAAATGTTTGTAATCCAAAAATATTTACTTCTCGTGTGGATGCTATGGGACGAATCCACTAAAGGGAACCCTCTTTAGTGGATTCGTCAACCGTCAACCGACGTCAGTCAGACATAAAAAGTAAGGCGAATCCTATCTGAAACATTTTTGAAAAAGTCTCTGCGCCGACCACCAGGATAAAGTGGAAAAAAGTGAGACCACGTGACTCTCGTAGTTTCTGATACGACACAAGACTATAGTATCTTTGTGTGAGTAAAGAAAAGTGAGAAAGAAAAAAACTTTATTTTAGTCAATGTCTCAGGCAACAATGCGTTGGAAAAATAACAAAAATAATAAAAACTGATGAAAAAAAGTAGAATTAAGAGGTAACAACGTGGGTTTAACTTTAAGTACAATGTTTAATATTAATAATAAAGTGACCTCTGTGCATACAAAACATATATCCTAATATAGGTAGCTATATGGTGTTTTGTTGTTACCTCTTAATGCTACTTTTTTCATAAGCTTTTGTTCTTTTTGTTATTTTTCCTACGCATTGTCGCCTGAGACATTGGCTAAAATAAAGTTTATTTATTTCTTCTCGCATGGCTTAGGAGCCATCCGTGCCCGAGACATGGCTAAAATGGCCACAGGCACATACATGTATTATTATATGACTTGTTCTTCTACCTGTCCTTTATCATCATTATCATCATCATCATCAGCCATAGGACGTCCACTGCTGAACATAGGCCTCCTCCAAAGATTTGCATCCTGCATCCAGCGACTACCTGCCCTTATCTCTCTTTAATGTGGGGTCGGCGTAACACACTTTTTCAAGCATGTTGCAGAAAAAATCGGCTTAGTTTTACGACCGGCTGCCTGCTTTACCTCTGCAGGATCCATTGGAACGGTTTGAGCGAGCGAGTAGCCAGCTGTGAAGCGAGAGGCCGCGGGTTCGATCCCGCGCCGAGACAAATGTTTGTGTGACCACAGATATTTGTTTCAAGTCTGTGTGTTGTGAGGAAAGTATCATGTAGTTTCTGACACCTACGATACAGGTAAAACCTAGTGTGGGGTCAGGACTATGTGTGTGACTGTTGAGTGTATTATATTCATAATCATTTTTGAATCACACTCAAATAAGCTTCGTTGAATCAAGCCACTATATCAAAAAAATATTAGTCACTCCTGACTGAAATTATCATTACGTGCGTCACGACTCACGCGGCATTGCAAGTACGACCTCCTGCCGCGATCGCAATATATTTGACAGGCCAGTTGTAAAATTTGACTTGGACACATAATAAAAGTCTTCCTTTCGTCAACCACGTCGCGAAGTGAGTATGTGTTGACATATACGTCATATTTGGTTTGTGAGTTTATGATTACTGCTTCCTTAATTTGATTTTTTGGTTAATGTAGGAAAATAACTATAAATAACACCCAACACTCACAACATGTTTGTTTAGTCTCCCCCTTGGTTTAGTGGCTATATGGGCTGTGGATCGGTAGGTCGTGGGTTCGATTCCCAGGTCGGGTAAAGCGAATTTTCCGATTTAATTTGCCCGAGTCTGGATCCCTCTGATGCCTTTGAACTTTGCCAAATCCTTGCTGCCACATGTTTGAAAAAGTGTGTTGCGCCGATCCCACATTAAGGTAGGATAAGAGCAGGTAGAAAAAAAAATTTAGTTTTTACTCTGATAACATGACAATTGGGTACTTGACTATGTTTGATTCTTTATAAATAATAATAATAATATTAGCCCTGTAATATTACTGTCCCACTGCTGGGCACGGGCCTCCTCTACTAATGAGAGGGGTTAGGCCTTAGTCTACCACGCTGGCCTAATGCGGGTTGGCAGACTTCACATACCTTCGAAATTCCTGTGAAGAAATTCTCGGGTATGCAGGTTTCCTCACGATGTTTTCCTTCACCGTTATAGCAAGCGATATTTCACAATGAAAATACACTTAACATAGAAAAGTCAGAGGTGTATGCTCCATTTTGGGGTTGGTTTCGAACCTCCGACACTTGTCTCGGCAGTCCATACCATTCCCAACTGAGCTATCGCTGCTTTTTTTTTTTTTTTGATTCTTTACGCATATTTATATGTACATACATACATACATAAGCTCACGCCTGTATCCCCGAAGGGGTAGGCAGAGGCGTACTAGCGAACTAGAACACCCACATTTCGCCGAGATTAGTTCCGTCCCAGATGTGATAGGGGGCGAGCCTATCGCCATATCGGGCACAAATTCCAGACTCCGGGCTGATATAGAAAAATCCAATATCACTTTGCCCGACCCGGGGATCGAACCCGAGACCCCAGAACCGTAGTCGTACCGAAATACCACCACGCCACGGAGGCTGTCTACGTCCACGGAGGTATTTATATGTAACACCAAATAAAACAAAAAAGAAACCCTTCTGTGAAATCTACATCGAAATTGGCTGAAAAATTAAGCAGTAATTCATATTTTTAAATTGTGGAGTAGGGGCATATTGGAGATATCTTGCTATCTCTTTCCAACGCACGTACCGTTATGGCGTGACGTGATTATACTGATACTTCTCTTTCCCGCAGGTTACACCAAACTTCAAAGGCTTATAACTTTTTTATTTTTGAAACTATTTCAATATTTCTTTCTGTTCTATATTTTAGATGACGTAAATCTACTATATAAAAATAAGTCGGGTTTTCCCTTCTGACACTATAACTCCAGAACGCACGAACCGATTTCCACGGTTTTGCATTCGTTGGAAAGGTCTCGGGCTCCGTGAGGTTTATAGCAAAGAAAATTCAGGAAAAATTTCAACAGAAAAGCGGGAAAATCTTTTTTCACATACAGCGCCATCTCTGATACATAGCATGTACTACAAACCAATATTTTAAGTAGATGGCGCCGGTGCGTGATACATTGTTTGACAGCTACTCATTGTTCTCTGCTCAGTTAATTTCATGTGACAAACCGGTATTGTGTTCACTATGAAATTGTGAAAAAAAAGTAAAAAAATATAGTTATTCGTTTCCTAACATTTACCATCAAATCAATCACGTGTATTGTGCAAATTATATGTTTACATCGTTTAAAATATAGAACAGAAAGAAATATTGAAATATTGTCAAAAATAATAAGTAATAACTGACAGGCTGACTCATGGGGTGGCGGACGGGGTGACTGACGAGGTGACTGACGGGATGACAGATGGGGTGACCGACTGGGTGACAGACGGGTGACAGAAGAGTGACAGACGGGGTGACAGACGGGGTGACAGACTGGTGACAGACGGGGTGACGGAATGGGTGACCGACTGGGTGACAGACGGGTTGACAGACGGGTGACAGAAGAGTGACAGACGGGGTGACAGACGGGGTGACAGACGGGTGACAGACGGGGTGACGGAATGGGTGACAGACGGGGTGACAAGCGGGGTGACAGACGGGGTGACAGACGGGTGACCGACGTGGTGACAGACGGGGTGACAGACGGGGTGACGGACGTGGTGATAGACGGGGTGACAGGCGGGTCACAGACTGGGTGACAGACGGGGTGCCCGACTGGGTGACAGACGGGTGACAGACGGGTTGACAGGCGGGGTGACAGACAGTGTGACTGATGGGGTAAGAGACTGGGTGACAGACGGTGTGACAGACGGTGTGACTGACGGGGTGAGAGACGGGGGACTGACGGCCGAAGTAGATCATCCCATTACCTCCTTTAGAATTATTGGATTATAGGCAAAGAATTTAAACGCCTAGAAGGATAGCGTCAAACAAAATGTCAATGTGAAATGAGGAAATTTTGCATATCGTAGTGTGCGTGACAGTGATACCAGGTTTCACTATATTTTTCTAAATATGGGTAAACTTCTTTCTTTTATAAAAATAAAATTTTCACAATAAACAGGGAGATTACTTTTTAACCATTTCGGAAATTAAGAAGACGGTTCTTTACTCATTCGTATTTTTAAGTACACGATATTTCTGACAAAGGATATGAGGAACTTTGGGCCAAAATATAATGAGTTGAGATATGGCTTAAAAAATTGACTTTTTTTTTTCTATTTCAAGATATAAAAAATCAGCCCAATTCACAATCTAGAAAATGAGATATCTGAAAAATAAGTAAAGGACACTAAATAGAATTGAATACTTAATCGGTTAAGATGAAAGAGTTAAAAAAAAAATATAATACTAGATCCGGATGATTAATTCAAGTAAAAGTAATTTAACACATTGGAACTAACATAATAAGCAGTTCTAAAAAATGAAAAGGCACAGACTAACTTATACTTGCCTAAGTCGTTCATTATAGACCGTTCATAGAATTGCATGCACTTATCATAGAAATATAACATATAGAACGACAGTACACGGCCGCGGAGCGGCGTGAAGGCTTTCTAAATAAGACATTATTGTCTCATTACGTCGCACGGCGCGGCATGTCATTGTTCACGGTCAAAACTTAGTATGAAGAGCTCGCACAAAAACAAAGAAATAATCTTTCCACTAAGTCAATGGTATGTCTTCTACACCCAAAAAGATATATGTATATGAGACACTAATCAATGTTTTTACAATTTTAATATAAATGAGAAAATGTTCACGAAAATAGCTAATAAGAGGTGGTAAGACGAAAATGATTAATCAATATACAATATATCAAACAATAAATCATTTTATGTAAATTATTGATTATAATTAAACAAATGAACGCAATATATTAACATAAAACACTTTTGTTTTACTCCGAATAAAAATCTCCCGATTTCTCCCGATTTTCAGGTGCCAAATCTACCGATTTTTAATTTTACACTTTTGCAACACTGGTTTCTATGACAACGGCGACTGAAGGTGCTAAAGTGGGTCTACATGAATGTCATGATTTTTACGCGTGGATTAGGTATCTATGACTTTATTAATCTAAGATTATAGGTGCCTACGACTCACTCTTTCAACCCTCTCTCTCATACGCAGACGAAGTTGCGCGGGTCAGCTAGTTTCATATAAAATTAATTATCCTGAGCCTATCTACCTCCAAAACTCAGAAATAATTTTAAAATTTAATATCTCATAAACTGACTGTCATAATCAACAGACCATGACATTCCTCTTGGGCCAAGCACTTAATTACACTTATACTTAGAAATTGCATAAACATTTTCCTGTTACTGAAAAACTATAGGGAAATACGCGTGACTCATTATTTTATTTGTCACTTTTACAAATGCAAGTTTCCCAAGAAATTGCTTTATCCTTGAACTTCAGTGGATAATGTAATACGGTATTTTCCTGTACAAAAGTGTAGATATTTTTACGTAAAACATGACACTATTCATTCGGTTATAACAGTCATGACTGCCTCGGTGGCGTGGTTGTATTTCGGTATGACTACCGTTCTGAGGTCTCGGATTCAATCCTCGGCAAAGTGATGTTGAATTTTTCCATATCAGCCCGGAGTCTGGAATTTGTGCCCGATAGGCATATGTGCGATAGGCTCGCTCTCTATCACATCTGGGACGGATCTAAGCTCTGCAAAATGTGGGTGTTCTAGTTCAAGTTTCGGGGATAGAAGCGTGAGCTTGTGTTATGTATGTTTATTCATTCAGTTATTTATTCTTCTTTCCACCTTCCCTTATGTTCGATGTGGGGTTGGCAACACAATTTTTCAAGCAAAGAAGATTCGGCTTAGTTTTTATGAACAGCCACCTGCCTGACTGACGTCAACCGGTTCTGAGGGATCCAGCTCATGATTTGATCAAAACCTTGAACTTAACAAACCATCCATCCTCCACAGCCAAGTTACACGAATAAAAAACGAAATTTTTAAACGACACGCATCACTTTACTAGATAAGTTACATTGGCAATTTGTGTCCATAATGTGCAATTTTTGAGAGTGGTAGAGCCACGCTGTAGACAATTATGTCTACAGTGCGAATGGGCCGGCTCAACCGGTTTGATACCACTGTCTCACAGAAAACCGACGTAAAATGGCAGCTCGCTGTCGCGTTTCGTTCGATGAGTGAGATTTCCTGTGACCAATCCCTAATTCCCTCCCGTTATGTTGGGAACGCACTCATGATTATTTTTGTTTCTTGGATGCCTATGGACGGTGAAGATCACTTACCATCAGGTGACCCATAAGTTCGTTCGCCAATCTCCACTATAAAAAACAATTTGGTACCTGAGATTTGAACCCAGAATGTCACGACTGTCAACCCACTTTCAATAGAGAAAAAACAACATTTATCAACATAATTACCGTCCATTCATCATAACTTTTATCTAAACTAAATTATTCAAGCAATTACGAATTAACAAGAAATCTTTCACAAAGCCCGCCAACCATTATCACAATATTTTTAAAAAGGTCATCAATTAAAGAAGTTCACTGCGGTGCTTCTGAAGGAGTCCAGACACTTTGTTCACCGACAAACTAATAAACTGACCTATCAGAATTTCAGATAATAACTCTTTTATGCGTTCGTGGAGAGAACAGTATGACAATATATTCTATAGTCACCCACGATACCAAAAAAATATGGACGCATTGCCAAATTTAAAGGTGAGGAATAGGAATTGGGAAGGAGAGGGGTAATAACCACTGGAAATCTCACATATACCTGTGTGAATCTATGTATGTATGTAAAAATAATTTTCTGCAGCCAAGTTTCACTCAAGATGAGTTATTATTTTATAAAATAGGACGCTGTTTGTTCTTTCTAAACACAATAAAATGAAATATATACCTCCAGATGCGGTTGACGTCAGGCAGGCAACCGGTCTTAATAACGAATAAATCCTTTTTGCAACATGCTTTCAAAAGTGTATTGCGCTGACCTTACATTGCGGGATAAGGTCAGGTTGAAAAAATAAAATGAAATATATTTTGATGTAGCCCTAAATTCAACTCTAACAAAAAAGGAGCTAAACATTTGTATCTAAAAGAGTTAACACCAGAAAACCTTTCATACTTGCAAAACGGAGAACAAAAGCTAAGCAAAAGCAATCTATACCACCGTTGCATAACAATAATAAATCAACTGCCATACTGAACATTTCCAACATCGCACGCGCGCCGTCCACATAAACAGAGTTTACGGTCAATAAAACAAAACAATATTTTACAAACATCAAACGCGCCGCGTCAGTTAACTTATTTAACTACGTTACGTGACTTGTGTTAAAACTTACTACTATTATATTTAACGATTTATATGTAATTACTTTTCTAACATTGTTTTACGGGATAATTAGATTTATGTTTGTGTCTAACATAAGCGTAAGCTCGCATAATGATGGGATTCTTCTCGAATAAATACCCAAGCGCCAGTAAATATCCATCAACTCCCGTTTCTACTGAGTATTTAAAGACATGCGCATCTTTAAAGTTTTTTTTGCAATACACCCATAGTGTCACACCTAGTCCTGACCCCACACTAGGTATAACCTGTATCGTGGGTATCAGAGACTATGAGAGACTTTCGGTCTCACAACACCCAGACTTGAAACAAATACCTGTGGGCCACACAAACATTTGTGTCAATGCGGGAATCGAACTCGCGGCCTCTCGCTTCACAGCCGGCTATGTTGTGATTGTTTGGAGTTTTATACTATAACTACATATAAAACATTTTGTTCACATGTATAAAATCTATGTAGAAACAAGCGAAAATTAACTTCTTTGTTGTTACGTTAAAAGTTTAAATTATCATCATCATCATCATTATCATCAGCCATAGGACGTCCACTGCTGAACATAGGCCTCCCCAAAAGATAAACCTACCAAAGATAGACCAGATAAAGGTCGCAGGAAGTCGCTGGATGCAGGCCGCTTCTAACAGCTCGATTTGGAAATCTTTGGGGAAGGCCTATGTTCCGTTAAATTTATGCACAAGCTTCAATCAATCGCAACATTAAAAAATACGATCAAGAAATGGGCAGTAGATACTCAGTAGAAACGGGTGTTTATGGTTATTTTCTTGGTTATGGTCACGCTTGGGTATTTATCCAAAAAGACACCCATCATTACAACTATATCTCCTAGAGCACCCATAAGATCCACATGTGCCCAATTTGTATGTTGGGCACAAATTCTTGTGATTTTTTTCGAATTGAGAAAGAAAAACACAAATAGTGACCTAGGATTTGAACCTATTACATTATAACGACTGCATCGGTGGCGTATTTGTATTGCAGTACGACTACCGTCCTGAAGTCTCGGGTTCGATACCCGGGTTGGGCAAAGTGATATTGGATTTTTCAGTATCAGCCCGGAGTCTGGAATTTGTGCCTGACATGGCGATAGGCTCATCCCCTATAACATCTAGGATGGAAATAAGCTCGGCAAAATGTGGGTTTTTCTAGTTCTCTAGTTCGCCTGTGCCTTTCCTTCGGGGATACAGCTTATTTTATGTAGAACATAAGTTCACGACTGTATACCCAAAGGAGTAGGCAGAGGATAAACTAGAAAAATCGCCTACAATCCACATAACGCCGCTCAGCTTATTTTCGTCCCTTGATGTGACCTGATAAAGGTCGCAGGAAGTCGCTGGATGCAGGCCGCTTCCAACAGGTCAATCTGGAAATGACGCCTATGTCCAGCAGTGGACGTCCTATGGCTAATAATGATAATGATGTGACAAAGTTACAAGAGTTGAAAGTAGATATATCCACAAACTTCATCCAACCCTATGAAACTAGTGTGTGACTGTTGAAAAGCACAAAATTGTGATTATCTAGGAAATCAATCCTTAATTACATGTAATGCTAACAATGCCCACGTCCATCACAGATAACGTATCATCTGACTGTGGGCATTTATCTCAATATTCCACGAAACAAAATGGAACAACTGGTGATTTGATACCAATTAGTATAGTATTGTGTCTCTTAGTTGTAAAAATATATTACAATATGTCAGATGATATTATCTCGATAATAAACAAAATTGTTCCCAAGCGAGTTTTCAAAGATGCTTGGTACTTTTTCAAAGAATTACGTAAGCATGGACGTAAGATAAAAGGACACCATCTCGCCTATAGATAAAGGGACGCCACAGAGAAGGCACGCACACAAACGCGCCTGTACTAAGTACCCTACACACATTAACTTTCATAACACGCTCGGTCGCCGCAATAACATTTCGATACATCCAATGGGCCGAAAATCCCGCTTCACTTTCATTGTTCCTAGCGCTCCGTCCATCTTTTTTTACTTTACTTTCTTTTTACCTGTAGCCCGAGCACGAAAAACTAATGTAAATATAAACTCGCTACTTACTGATGACATTTGATTAATATTTCATACAAACATAGACGCGCATCGAGCACAAACACAAATTTTCCTGCTCGGCTGCTGCTCAGACTTTTGTTTCTTTTATTTTTGTATCCATCCTAGTTTGCTTTTTATCCGCCGTGCCTGTAGGAGTCGCTCAGCAATCGAAATAGTACGTTTTAGCGACTTTATTCTACATTGAGGCAACCTTGTTGTAGATTAGCTGCTCTAATCTAATGAAATATTTTTTATGATTGATTGTTTGTTTATTAATATCTGATTGTAAACTGCTTACTATTACTTTTTTCTCGCAAAAATCAACGTCAGAGTTTCTTGCGCTTTCTTCTCTGGCGAACCAGCCTTCCGAACTGGCGGTACAGTAAAATTTTGATGTAGTCTAAATAATGTGTGACTTTTTATGGATTCTATAAATGATTTGATAATAGCTTTAAATATGATGTGGCAGATATGCTGAGGTGCGCCTTCCGAGGCCCCCGAAGCAGATAAAATAATATAGGCGGGTCAAACATTAAATGTGAATATTTAAATTAATTTAAAATCCAAACACGCCCATACAAGCCCATACAAATACTGTAACACGTTGTGACTTGTTTTATATACGAGTTTCAACTTGAAGTTGATATCGTTGAATCGAATGTTGATCCCGAGTCCATTACCAAGGTCAGTTAATTATTGTACATTGAAAATAAAGTTATATTTATGCATACAGAAATCTTGATATTTTGAGGAGACCTATTTCCAGCAGGAGCAGTGGTTGATGATAATATAATAATGAAAATTGATTATATGAGCTGTAAACCGGGAGGTTCTGGTTTCGATTCATAGGTCGGGCAAAGGGAATTGAAGGAAGAAAAAGAACTTTTGAGTGTAAAAATAATCTGATATCAAGAATTCATAGAGACATCAAAATTGTCAAGATCTTGATCCACCACTAATTTGATGATGAAATAACGCTTTTTAAAAGCATCGGTTTTGATAAACCTGAGGTCAAGTCATGTTTATTTACGATTATTTTATACAGGTCAGCTAAACATTTCGGATATTATGGTGTTTTAATGGTTTACAAAGGTGTACAAAGCTGCACTGATCTGATTCTACCAAGAAGGAAGAAGGATTTTAGAAGGAAGGATACCATTGACATGATCGATGTTACACCTACTTCGCTTATCTCTGCATCACCCAAAACTTGACAGATAGAGAATGCCTCGGGCATTATGTCCACCGTTATACATATTTGTATCGGAAGTGAAGAATTCCCCTTCCCTTTCCCAATCCCTTTTCCCTCCCCTTCCATTTCATTATTTTTGGTTGGCAACGCACCGATGATTCTTTTTGAGTCATGGGTGTCTATGGGCGGTGGAGATCACTTACCATCATGTGACCCATCTGCTCGTTTGCCAGTCTCTGCTATAAAAAAAGCAATCGCCGAACTCATTTCAGTGGCCCTTTACACTCTTCCATACTATTCAAGGATATACTGCTTGTTTACTTCATCATTGCACGTGTGTTATCAATGTTCAGTAAAACGCATACACATAAACATGTTTTCAGAATGTACATAAAAAAACCACAACGTATCAGGATGATTGTAAGTACATTAAATTTATTAACAATCGTTCGCTTGCAATAACATTACGGTATTTTTCGTTTGCGGTTTGCGGTTTGTATTAACAGGAAAATGCCTATAAACATTGCTTAAGATTGTAGCATATTTTATGTTAAATTCACTAAACGTATACTAAATAAACATTTTACCTATTTCTTAACAATTTCATTCTCGATTGATCGATTAACTAAACAGCAGTTCGATTCTCTAAAAAACGCCACAACGTTGCGATCGACGCCTCGCTCCCGCAGCGCACATCGTTGAGATCGAAGGAGCGTTCAACGTTAGGTCTTAGAGAATACCATTCTCCATACATTTATGTCAAACGCCTTGCTCGAGCGAGCTAGTTCGCATAAGCGCCGTCATCACGCATAACGCTAGTTCGTGCGCTTTGTACCTTGCTGAATACAAAAATGAAAACTTCGTTGCCGCAACGTTGTTTTCACAAATGAAACCTTAGAGAATCGACTTGTTGCTGTCCAAGTCCAAGCATTATTAAACGGTTACAATTTCTTGTCGTTACAATCTGGTGATGATTTAACAGCGATGTTAAGACCAAAGACCTCTATCAATTGAATGTTAATTTGAATCTTGTTATAATTCTTCAGTTCAAATTGAAATAAAAAAATAATTTTATCGAACCAAAATATTTTAATGAACTGTGTATAGAAATGTATCCTTTATGCCATTCTATTCAAGTCTATATTTGATTAACGCAACTCGTTACATACTCGTTTTGAACTATAGCCATAAAGAATCAGATGCCTTTGCCCTAAATGCTTTCAACGTTCCTACATTCTTCATCAGATCTTAACCAAAATAAATCTATTGGAGTAAAAATATATAGGTATTACCAAAATTACGCAATAATTTGTTCAATAAAGAAATTAGAGGCAACCTTTTTAAGAAACGGGATTTTAAAAAGATATGATAAGAAAATTAAAAATAATATAAATATGTTGTACTAATTTTTGGTGTTTCTTTCAACAGCGTAAAGACTAATTAACTCTTTAATATTTTCTTTATGGGCCTTACTTAAAACAGCATTTTTAGCTGAGCAAATGGTTAAGAATAACCTGTAATTTTTTTCTGTACGTTACATTGTTTAAAAATGAAAGGGACAACCTATGGTATAAAGTTAAGCATCGCTCAAATATTTTTATAAGTAAGGGGCATTATTAAAGGGTTTCTCTCAACGTAACTTGCAGTTCAATTTAGACCACTTACGTCTTTAAATACACTCCGTAAATAAAGCGCGTGCTTTTAATTTGTTTACAATATTTACACCGCGACGTCGCGACGTCAGGTGAGCCGTAAATCTGTCGCCACGTCTCAAACGAGACATCTTGTATACAACACCACTTTAACCTGTGCATTACACTGACGAGAAAATATATCTTAGCACCGATTTTTTTTCGCCAGTCTGAGGACTGTCACGGCACTAAATAAACAGCTATAGGATTTAGCATATAGGCAGTTAAAACGTTGTATTCAGC
Source organism: Clanis bilineata (assembly GCA_036417725.1). Classification (NCBI taxonomy): domain Eukaryota; kingdom Metazoa; phylum Arthropoda; class Insecta; order Lepidoptera; family Sphingidae; genus Clanis; species Clanis bilineata. The sequence goes on along the minus strand of CM071155.1, from coordinate 14,335,297 downwards.
GCGTAAACAGCGACCAACTGTCAAATTTTGATCGAGATTTTTTTCATTTAACAAACTTAAATAATAAAAAATAACATAAATATTTAGGTGGTCAGCTGAAAACCAGCGCTATGTTATAGTGTGAATCATAATACAGCATAATGCTGAGCTGACCATATTTGTCGCCATGAAGGCACGCAACATTTTAGTATGAGTTATTTTTAAATTATGTTTATTTTATGTGAGTAAGTTGATGCCGTCCTTTTTTGGTTTGACAAATAAACTTTATTTCTTTCTTTCTTCTTTCTAAATTTTTAAGCGGGTTTGCATCCCTGACGTCTGCAGATCTATTCTCTAAGAAATGCCACAACGTTGCGATCGACGCCTCGCTCCCTCAGCGCACATCGTTGAGATCGACGGAGCATTCAACGTTGTTGGGTAAGACCCAAAAACGTTGCTTCGCTTTCAATGTTCCTAGCGCTCCGTCCATCTTTTTTATGTCCATGGTCAGGACTTAGGTCACATATCGCTTTCGCATTTTGTGTGATGTAACTCTACAACAATAGGTCTCGTTACATTTTCACTTGTTTACATGATGCACGTATCGCTGTATATTCAATTATTTATATAGTGTGTTTATATCATAATATGCAAAACGCCATAATGCGCTGCAGCGCTATACAAAACCACATCAATCGCTTCAACGCTTGATTTCGTGTTATGTGATGCGCTTTTGAGAGTCGACACTCCAAATAACGAGAATCGAATTTCAAATGCAAAACCACAGGTACGTATTTGTGAGTTTGAGGTGTGGGTCAGACCACCCTTCCATATTATGTAAACATTGAATCGTATCAATGGGTTGTGTCTTCTGCCATTTAAAAATTTTTCGACCGACTTCCAAAAAGGAGAAGGTCCTCAATTCGTCTGTATTTTTTTATGTATGTTACGCGATATGTCCGCCGAATGTGGACCGATTTTCAACATTATTTTATGGACACGATCGGATTTGAAGTCGATCCGTTAAGTTTTTAAACTTGTGATTATTTAGGTTTTAGAAGATATTTTCGTAGAAACAATATGATTTAAATAGTATTAAAGTACCTTCTATTCGTTCTTTCTACCTGCCCTTACCTTAATGTGAGGTCGGCGCAACACACTTTGTTCTAGCATGTTGCAGAGAGGATTTGACTTAGTTTTTACGACCGGCCGCCTGCCCGACGTCAACCCCCTATGTGGGGTCCAGTCCCGGGCAAATTAAATTAGAAAATAAGCTTTGCACGACCTGGGAATCGAACCAAGGATCTCCCGGTCCACAGCCCATCCATGCTGCCAGTTAGACAAAGGAGGCGACTTATTAAAGTACCTTCTATATTATGCTACCACCACACAATCATATTGGGTAAACTAACCTAATGTAATATAAAAAAATCATACGAGCTACGAAATAAAAATCATATTTCACTATAAAATATAGCTCAGTTTATATATCTTCCATTAGCAAAACTTTTGTAGGTAAACAACAAAACAACAATCATTCTAAACATACACCAATTACAATACATCCAACTTGAAACACTAATTTGGCATGAAATTCGTAACCGAGCCGAGTGGAAATTGTACTCGCGACGGATCTGCAGTCGAGTCTCGCGGCTCGCACAATAATACTTGCAATTAGAGCAAACAGCGGCGCCGAGTGTCATCGCGGGCCTCCAGACACACGGCGAACGTTACGTGACACTCGACGCTGAGCTCGAGAACTGCACACTGCGTACTCGAGATCTTGTTGGACAAAATAAATATATACACCAAACAGTCACACACCTAGTCCTAACCCCACACTAGGTATAACCTGTATCGTGGGTGTCAGACACTATGAGAGACGCACGGTCTCGCAACACCCAGACTTGAAACAAATATAAGTGGGCCACACAAACATTTGTCTCTATGCGGGAATCCAACCCACGGCCTCTCGCTTCACAGCCGGCTACACGCCCGACTAGCCACGGAGGCTGTGGAATAACATACTGTATTGAAACTGTCACGATTAATATGAATTTATTATTTTTAAGTTAACTAAGTTCAATCCTATAAATGATCAATTAGTTAGATCCTATTGAAGCTGATTTTATGTGGTTTTAAGATATTGAATTGACTGACTTCGTTTTTTTTTAAATAATAAAAATTATATATACGAAATAAAATAAATGTTCATAAAAACATATCAAAGAGCCGAAATTCTCAACGTTTATTATGAAACATTCCATTTTTCAAAACGTTTTATAAACCGAAAATCTGTCTCTAAAATAATTTTACCATTTCAAACCGACACTTATCTTGCCCACTGTGCAGCTCAAAGCTGACCACGAGATTCTAAAAATATTTTAACGAGGCGAATTTTGTCCACACTTTACGCCCGTTCGCAGCACTGTGCATCTTCAGGAGTCTACGACTTACGTTATAATCTTCCTTGCAATTCAGTCCAAAGCATGTTCACATGCATTCTTGAAATACAGACGCTGAAAGGGAATGCTTAAGGGAGAAAGACTGAGAAGTTATTTCTTTTTATTTTCGAAGAGGAAAAAAGGCTTTTGGGGCTTCGATGTCTGGTTTCTTTGCGCGGTTAAAAATTGTTTTGATTGAATGTTTGTACTTTGTAGTAAACGTAATAAAAGATGATGTACAAAATAATAGAGTTATAGTAAGCTATTAATAATTAGTAATTTTATTTGTCGTTTTGATTTTACACAATCACGCTTTTTATCCCGGAAAGGGGAATAGGAGGGAGAGGCGCATCTGGTGTATCTACTTTTTGTCAAGCTTATTTCTGTCCCCCAATATGAGTTCGAACACATCGTCATAATGGACACAAATTCCAAACTCTGAGCATCAGCTCAGTATTAACTAACCAGAGAAATCCAATATAATATAACTTTACTATCCCAGGCATCGAATCTGGAACCCCAGGACGGTAGTCGTATTGCAATACAACTACGCCACCGAGGCAAGTGATTATTTTGAGTATTAGAACTAAAATCAGATTTTAGACTGATTTGGGATTCGAACCAAGATATCACGAAATCTCAACCTAACAAACATTGGATCACAAGACTAATAATCACAAGTTTAAAAAACTTATGGATCGACTTCAAAATTTATCCTATCGTGACCAAATTATGGGACTACCCTTGGTAGAATCTCTATCGAACAAAATAATCTTTATATAATCACAAGTATAAAATCTTAACTGACCGACTTCCAACTTGATCAGATCGTTACCACATTTATATGGGACCACCCTTGAATTAAGCTCTATTGAACACAAAAATAATACATACATTTCACATTATAGAGGTACAGTATTACCCCGCTTAGCGCGACCCCGTTACGCGCGGTTTGACTTTAACGCGAATTTCAAAAAATTTATTCAGGTTTGGACATATTGCAGAGTATAGACAATAATGATGACCGTGTCTTGACCGTGTGTCAAACAATTAAAAACAGTGTTGGGTGTTATGAACGTATTTTACAAGAACGTAAACAAAACGCTACCCAAAATACAATAGATGTATTTTTCCGTAAAAAATAAGAGTATGTATTGCATAAAGTGTTCTTAGAATTAAAGTGATTGATTAAAATGATTTGTATTTTTTTGTATTAAATTTTGACTATGTTTAATCATAAACCTCGATATACGCGAATTTCAGTTAACGCGATTTTTTTTCGGAACGTATCCCTCGCGTAAAGCGAGGTATTACTGTACTGTCCATCTTCACTGCAGTTTGATGCATTAAACCACATCACTCAAAACCAACAAACACAGCTCTAAAGTATAATATGAAATAATTTTAACAAGCGACGCCAAACTCAGACTTCTTGTCAAAAACCTTTTTGGAAGTCGGTCGAAAATCAGTATACATATGGCAGAGATATCGCATAACATACAAAACAAACAAATAGATTACCTCCATCTTTGAAGTCGGTCGTTGAATCTAGAAGGCGATAAACAATATTCGCAGTTGCATACTTGAATAAAACTCCTTGAATTAATCCACCTCGTTGAATACGCTCCATTCGGCATATTCAATGTACAGTCTAGAGAGTAGACCTTGTTCTATATAGTCGATGGCAATAAACATTTGTTTTTAAGGCTATCGGCTCGGCAGACGGCTGTGCGCTCATGTTGCTATTCAAAATCGGCTTGATCAAAGAAATACATAGATTAAGGCTGAGATCTACCTCTGTAGAGCGAACTTCGACTAAGTCTAACGCCCGAATGGTCAAACTCTGCTCAACTGAAGTGGCTTTTTATATTAAAATAAAAATAATCACAAGTTTAAAAACGTAACGGTCCGACTTCAAATCCAATCCTGACCAAATTTATATGGGACCAGCCTTGAAATAAACTCTATCGAACACAAAAAGAATCTTGAAAATCGGTCTACATTTGGCAGAGATATCGCGTAACATGCATAAAAAAATACAGACGAATTGAGGACCTCCTCCTTTTTAGAAGTCGATTGAAAAGAAAATAACAATCTTTATTGATAACGTAGGCATGTAAAAAAGCACTTATGACAAGTCAACACAAGCAAATCTTGAATTAAGATTAATATAATTTACATTATCTCGCTGTAATTATTTATTTTAATGATTTTATATTGATTAATATTTTATTGATTTTCGACATACAATTTACAGACAAGGCGGCCATAAATGGCATAAGGAAGAAAAAACAAAGAAAGAAATAACTTTATTTGGCCATCACTACAAGGCACAAGTACAATTTATTTTAAGGCACCTAATATATTCTTACTACAATAAAACATAAGGGCGACTTGCAGCGCTATTACAAATCTAGAGTTACACCTTATCTCGATAACGATAAACCGACGTAAAGTGGCAGCTCGCTGTCGCGTTTCGTTCGGTGAGTGAGATTTCGGGTACCTCACTACTAGCGCAATATCAATATTTTTCTACTTAATATCACTTGGGAGTATGGAATTTAAGACATATCTTAAGTGGTCCTTAGAGCGACTTGTAGCGCTGTTAGTAATCTAGAGGTAGAGTTAATTATCATAATCTTATGATCAATTACATAATCTTAGATTAATTATATGAGCTGAGGTGGCCCTAAGCCTTGCAGCTCCGCGATAAGTCCCTATTTATCCCAAATCATGATTTAAATATAGGAGTGAGTTATACGATAAATTGAGTTGAGATTTAACTCTACATTAGTAACAGCGCTACAAATCGCCCTTAGACGTCAAAACTTAATCCTCGGAGGCGAAAATAGATAATTTAGGAAAACAACTGTTTACATAGTAACTAAGGGTACTGACCGTCCAAAAGTGGTCAGCGGTCAGTGGTCACTCAGACAAACATAACTCTACAACGTAATAAAGTGGATACAAACACTCCGGCGCACCAGAAGTGCCTCATTTGTATTATTTCGCAATTTTAATCTACCGCTGAGTCAGTAACAGCTGCGCGCGCGCAAGTTTCCACACGTTCTTGTTTTGTACTAATCTGCCGTGCCGCCACGCTATTTGTACATTGTTTTTAATTGTTTGTTATGTATATTATCTAATGGTTATATTTACAGAGATAATTGCGAAGACCGGGAAGCCTTGGGTTCGAATCACAGGTCGGGCAAAACGGTTTTTCTAACATGGTTTACATACACACATAAACTTACGCTTGTATCCCTGAAAGGTTAGGTAGAGGCCCACTAGCGAACTAGTACACCCACATTTCGCCGAGCTTAGATCCGTCCCAGATGTGATAGAGGGCGAGCCGAATGCCACATCGGGTACAAATTCCAGACACCGGGCTGATATGAAAAAATCCAAAATCACTTTGTCCGATCTCAGGACGAACCCGAGAATCGAAATCGAACCCGAGATCTCAGGACGGTAGTAGTACCGAAATACAACCACGCCACCGAGGCAGTCAATGTATGGCCCAGAGGAGATTGACGGCAGGCAAGCGAACGGTCGTAAAAATGAACCCGAATCCTTTCTGTAACATGCTTAAAAAAGTGTGCTGACCGTACGTTGCAGTGGGGTAAAGAGCAGATGGAATAAATGTATAAACAACCTAATATAATTCTTAACGCCTTTTTTTATCACAAAATGTACAAATTTTTTATTTTAGTTTTTAAAAATCAATTTTTGGGCAAATGCAGCGTCGAGACCGGCTTGCTAAAATTAGGATTAGAAACTCTATAGGCATATATAAAACGTATCACTGAATGTAAAATGTATGCCCGATATGGCGAGAGGCTCGCCCCTATCACGTTTAGGACGGAAATAAGATCGGCGAAACGTGGGTTCTAGTTCTTTAGTTTGCCTCTGCGCACCCCTTCTGGGATACAGCCGTGAGCTTATGTGTAAATACCTTTGCCAGCGAAGAGCTGATGATCTACCTACCATAATATGACACACTTGTTTGTTTGTCTCTTCTTTTATAAAAAAGAATTGCAAGCGTATTTAACATAACATTAATAATGTATTCATCGCTTGATTATTACAATGCACAGTTAATGCAAATAAGGAAGTATCAGTTTCCTTGTAAAACTACTTGTATCTGTATGACACATAATTTCTATAACGACTGCTGTTAGATGGCAAAAATGACATCTACAATAAAATGTAATACAAATTGACATGAAACAGGTAATTTCTGTTTCAAGATGACCGGTATGACTTATAATTAATTTGTGTATAACAATTGTATTTTAGTGCATTTATCCAATCATTTTTTTGTGGTAGAGCCACGCTGTAGACAGTAAAGTCTACAGCACGAATGGCCGGCTCGACCGGTTTGATACCACTGTCTCACAGAAAACCGACGTAAAGTCGCAGCACGCTGTTGGGTTCTGTTTGGTGAGTGACATTTCCGGTGGCCCAATTCCCGTCTGCCTTTCTCAATCTCTATATGAATCCTTTTAGGTTGGCAGCATACCCGTGATTATTTTGTGTCTTGGGTCATGGGTGTATATGGGCGATGGAGACCACTTACCATAAGGTGACTCAGCTGCTCGTTTGCCAATCTTTGCTATAAAAAATAAGCTCTTAACCTTTCATGCCATATGCGTTAACTTATGATAATTACTGATTTCTTAAGTTTACGCGAATATTATGCATTGAAATAAAATAAAAACATTATCGTGATAGAATCCGTAAGAATAGTTTTATTTTATGATAATTAATCAAAATAACAGACTTTCTTTCTATCTGCCCTTATCCCACTCTAATGTGGGGTTGGCGCAACACACTTTTTCAAGCATGTTGCAGGTAGGATTTGGCTTAGTTTTTACGACCGGCCGCCTGCCTGACGTCGACCCTCTATGAGGTCAATCAAAATAACAGACTAACTTATAAATTGATCCGATCGTGACCCCACCCTTAAAATAAGCTATATCGAACACGAAAAGAATTTTGGATATCGGTCCACATTTGGCGGAGATATTGCGTAACATACCCACATAAAATAATACAGACGAATTTGGCACCTCCTCCTTTTTTGACTTCGGTCGAAAAGACACGGAAACATCGTTGTGCCATCTCCGTCATTGTCTTCCTTATTTTTTACTTCATTATCATCATCATCATCAGCCATAGGACATATTTTTTATCTACTGTGCCTAAAAAGGGTAATGTAGTTTCGATGACTTTAAATGGACTTTACGTCATAACCGGTAGTACCTAATAGATTAATTAACCATATAAATAATACATATGCTCGATAAGGCAATAAACACACCTCCTATCACATAAAAGGACGGAAAGAAGCTAGGCGATATTTCTCTATTTCATCTGTTTATCATGAGCTATAGACATATATCATGTATATTAAATTCAAAGGCCCTCAACTCAGCTAACCAAACGCTTTAATGTTCGAAATACAGCCGGCAAATATAAACCGGCGATCGACAATAATTTACGCACAAATATTTCTTCCTTTATCCAGTTAACCCTGATATCCTAAAATCGTGAGCAGGGCCGCCTCGGGCAAAGACACTACGAAAGTGCGGAGCAAATATAGTTCACACGAGTTGAATACACGCGAATATTTTATTATCTGTAAACATACGCACACACACGCAAACGTTCACAGTCACGTTGTGTACGCCGATTGGAAGTGGTTGATACTTGATATATTTTCGTAATTTTATTTTACATCTATTTTTAGTGATGTTACTGATGATGTTTGCGAGGAAAGGACAACTAAGGGTTGTTTATCAGTTATTACTACTACGTAGCAAATTTAGAAAAAAGACTATTAATTGTATAATAATTTCTTTATAAAATTACAGATTAAATAATATTAATAAGCATTTAGTTTGTTAGTTTGCTTTGGGAGTTGCTGCGCCACTTACCTAATTAAAACGTATCATTTGAATTGAAAGTTATTTATTGATTTTACTATTAATACTAGACATAATTCCGAATACCAAAAACATAGATTAATTTTAGAGAAACCCGAAAACTTAACACATTCGCACAGACCAGGCAGTGCGCAGCAACTGGCGTTGCGCGCTTAACTTATGCGTCCCTTTTACACGTCGAATTGCTGACATATCATTCACGCTTACATTGTCGTTACAAGTTTAATGACTCAGTGTACGTATTTAACGACTAGCAATAGTGAAAATTATCTCAACATTATAAATACATAATATTTAATATATTTCAAGTCCTAAATGTATGTGACCGGAGAGTCTTGAGAAATATATATTTAAAGTTTATCGCTTACAGTCACGGGACATAATTGCCGTTGTAAAACTCCCTTTACAGTCTGAAAATAATTTAATGTTCTTTTTTAATATTAATATAACTATCTCAGCCTAACTCCGTTCACTGCTAAACGTAGGCCTCCTCATGTTTAACAACTCAAATAAATAATCTCAAGTATCAACCCACTCCAATCCGTACAGACTCGCAGCTGTGTTGATGTAAACAAGCAGGGTCGGTGTGCGCGTGCATCACACACATCTCGCACGCACACTGGCGCGCGTAGCATTGAGACAGGTCATGGCACTCGGCGCGTGCGATCGGCCTGTTAGCGCGAATGGTACCTTAACTGTATGTACTCTTGTTATGTGCTAAACGTATTCTTTCCTGGCTGATTTCGCTCTTCTCTGATAAGTGATGATAAACAGTCACCGTCGATGATATTCAACAATGTCATGCGATAAATAAATAACACCCAATAGTCACATACACATACAAAGCAGCGATAGCTCAGTTGGGAATGGTATGGACTGCCGAGACAAGTATCGGAGGTTCGAAACCAACCCCAAAATGGAGCATACACCTCTGACTTTTCTATGTTAAGTGTATTTTCATTGTGAAATATCGCTTGCTATAACGGTGAAGGAAAACATCGTGAGGAAACCTGCATACCCGAGAATTTCTTCATAGGAATTTCGAAGGTATGTGAAGTCTGCCAACCCGCATTAGGCCAGCGTGGTAGACTAAGGCCTAACCCCTCTCAATAGTAGAGGAGGCCCGTGCCCAGCAGTAGGACAGTAATATTACAGGGCTAATATTATAGTCACATACATTGTCCTGACCCCAAACTAAGATCGAATCTTGTGTCGTGGGTATCAGAAACTACGAGAGACGCACGGTCTCACAACACCCAGACCCGAAACAAATACATGTAGGCCATACAATCATTTGTCTCGGTGCGGGGATCGAACCCGCGGCCTCTCGCTTCACAGCCGGCTACTCCCCGCTACGCCCCGGAGGCTGTCAACCAGTCAAGTCACTATAAAAGGAAAAACCCGAGAAAATATACAGAAATAACTTTTATTGTGCCGTTGTGGTGGAACACACATATACATACGTATATAGACATACGCCTGTATCCCTGAAGGGGTAGACAGAAGCATACTACCGAACTAGAACACCCATATTTCGCCGAGCTTAGTTCCGTCTCTATCGCCATATAGGGCACAAATTGCAGACTCCGAACTTATATTGAATCGAAAAACCCAAGATCACTTATCCCGACCCGGGAATCGAACATGAAACCTCAGGACGATAGTCATAGCGCGCACGCAATACCACTACACCACCGAGGCAGTTATCGATGGCCCGAGCAGGAAATATTTTTGACAATCGAATTCGAATCGGGCTGGCGCCTATATTTGTATGAAATATTAACCAAACGTCAGTAGGCCATCGTGAGTTATTTCGTAATTTCTCACTTGCGATTCCGTAACATAACTTGTACCTCTATGTAAAACATCAATTTGGTACTTGACTAATTTTTAAAACTAATTTTCTATGAAATTTATGTCATCTAAAACATTGCCCAGAAAGAGATATTGAAATATTCCCAACAATAAAAAAGTTACAAGCCTTTAAAGTTTGGTGTAACCTTCAAACTGCGCGAAAGAAAAGTATCAGTATAATCACGTCACGGCCTTAACGATGCGTGCGTTGGAAAGAGATAGCAAGATGTCTCCACTACGCCCCCACTCTTGCTCATTACAGAATTTAAAATATGAATTACTGCCCCACTTTTCAACCAATTTCGATGCAATTTTTACAGAAGGGTTTCTTTTTTGTTTTATTTGCTGTTACATATAAAAATATGTGTAAAATCAAACATAGTCAAGTACCCAATTCCTCATGTAACCGCTAGAGGCGTTCGGGTGTTTGTCATACAATATTTTACGTAGTCGCTAGCGAGACATGTCATAACAACTCATCGAGGTACAAGTGCACAACGAGCTCGATACGAATTCGATTGTCAAATATATTCCTGCTCGGGCCGCTGATATCGGTCTCTACCTTCTTAAATTGAAACAGGCCTCATATAGACGCCCTCGTCGGAAATTATAAATTATGTTACACTCAAAGAGATTAATAATAATCTGTAGAGGGGCTATCAAACAAGTTTATTTTTTTCTACCTTTCCTTATCATACCTTAATGTGGGGTCGGCGACAATACACTTTTTCAAGCATATTGCAGATTTTGCTTAGTCATAAAAATAGTGTTAAAAAAACAATCTTCCCGACCTGGGAATCGAACCCAGGACCCCCTGGTCTACAGCCCATATAATATGCTGCCACTAAATCAAGGAGGCGACCGGCTATCAAACAAGTTTCAATACAAAATTGATCTCAAACGTCAGTAACGCCATCTACCATAGACCACGTATTACTATTTATTACAATTTACACCCTAGAATATTCTGTGAATGTTCAAGAATCACGTTAGACAATTTTTAGTCTAAAAATTATTACGCTGGAACAAAGACATTTAATATTACTAACTATAGACCTGATAAAGGTTGCAGGAAGTCGCTGGATGCAGGCCGCTTCCAACAGGTCGATCTGGAAATCTTTGGGGGAGGCCTATGTTCAGCAGTGGACGTCTTATGGCTGATGATGATGATGATGATGATGATGAACTTTAAAAGGGCTATCAAGCAAGTTTCCATACAAACAAAATGATCTCAAACTTCAGTACCGCCATCAACCACTTATTACAATGCGAGAAAAATTATTACAATTTAGACCCTAGAATGTTTTATGAATGGTTAAGAATCACGTAAGATAAGTTTAAATAATAAAAAATAATAATATTAGCCCTGTAATATTACTGTCCCACTGCTGGGCACGGGCCTCCTCTACTAATGAGAAGGGTTAGGTCTTAGTCTACCACGCTGGCCTAATGCGGGTAATTGGTAGACTTCACATATGGTATGCAGGTTTCCTCACGATGTTTTCCTTCACCGTATTAGCAAGCGATATTTCACAAAGAAAACACACTTAACAAAGAAAAGTCAGAGGTGTATGCTCCTTTTTGGGGTTGGTCTCGAACCTCCGACACTGGTCTCGGCAGTCTGTACCATTCCCAACTGAGCTATCGCTGCTATTTATAAGATAAGTTTATTCTCTCAATATTATTACGCTGGCCGGCCTAGCGCGCGAATATTTCACATAAACTGTGCGACTTATGACCACTAGGTCATAACTTTTGGATCACAAGTTTAGTGCTGTTGTGCCCGTCTATATACTCTTGAATGTCTTTGCGCTGGAACGACCTTGCGCGCGGATGTTTCAAATACGACTAATGACCACGTGGTGACTTTTGGGTGACAAGTTTCGTGCTGTTACCCCGGCTATGTATTGTTCAATGTCTTTGATTACACTGGTACATTAGGATATTCACATACATACAATATAACATAAGCTCACGCGTGTATCCCCGAAGGGGTAGGCAGAGGTGCACTAGCCAACTAGTACACCCACCTTTCGCCGAGCTTAGTTCCGTCCCAGATGTGATAGGGGCGAGCCTATCGCCATATGAGACAAATTCCAGACTCCGGGTTGATATGGAAAAAATCCAATATCACTTTGCCCGACCCCGGGATCGAGACCCGAGACCTCAGGATGGTAGTCGTACCGAAATACAACCACGCCACCGAGGCAGTACATACAAGCCTAAGCAATTTGTATAGCTTGTCAAAACGCGGAAGGCAGTGTTCACATAAGGAAACGGTAAGGTCACCATATCTGCCGCGTGTGTACACGCATACTAATAGTCGAAACTATTAGATCCTAGATATACGTATATGGGTCCGTAAAGGAACGGATTTGGTGAGGCTAATGTTTGGTGTACTGTTATAAAGAAGAATGGTTTGATGTACTTTTAAACAACCATAAAAACCCCGTGAGAAAATTGAAGAAATGGATGAAAGTACTTCCTCGGTGGCGTGGTTGTATTTCGGTACGACTACAACTTTATGAAACACCCTATAGCTATCCCCGGTATAATAACATAATTATAATTTTTTTCTGGTATTACATACAACATAAGCTCACGCCTGTATCCCCAAATGGGTAGGCAGACGCGCACTAGCGAGCTAGTACACCCACGTTTCGCCAAGCTTAGTTTCGTCCCAGATGTGATAGGGGGCGAGCCTATCGCCATATCGGGCACAAATTCCAGACTCCGGGCTGATATGGAAAAATCCCATATCACTTTGCCCGACCAGGGGATCGAACCCGAGACCTCAAGACGGTTGTCGTATCGAAATACAACTACGCCACCGAGGCAGAAAAATTAAGTATTTTTTTTTATTTTGTAATTTTACCATTGCGCTTTAAATCGTTCTCACTGTATGTGGAATACGTACCAACTGTATGAAACACCCTATATAGCTATCCCCGCTATAATACATGGTTATAATTTTTACCTGGTATTGACTATATCCTATAATATATAAAATGGAATTTTCCGACTCATTATTTGTTTTTGTCCGTCTTCCATTACACATATAATTGTTTTCTTCGTACTAAGCGCTGGAAGCAAAAATCCCCTCGATTGTTTGTTAATATTTTTTTTACCACAATCTGTGGATAATGTCACGACGGTGTAGTATACGGAAAACTTCGAGATCATATTCTGTTGCTAACTACCAATACCAATACCAATTTCGAAGGTATGTGAAGTCTACCAACCCGCATTAGGCCAGCGTGGTAGACTAACGCCTAACATCTCTCATTAGTAGAGGAGGCCCGTGCCCAGCAGTGGGACAGTAATATTACAGGGCTAGTATTATTAACTACCAACTGCTAACTTTATTAACATAAAATACCTCTATATACGTCCTGGTTTGGTGCCTTGTGTCCCTGTGTCCCGATCAGTAAGCCACAACTGGCTTACTGACTGGGACAACTCCCGGTTTCCAAATATTAGCCTCCGCATCTCTCTCCGCCAATACGATGCTAGCACCCTCCTTCCCCATAGGGATAGCAGAAAAACGCCCCTTTTCACTTTCCCCGGTAGACATCATTAGAATGATATTGTTATTATCGTTTTTGTCCCATCAACAAATGTCCCAGACACATTCAAACATTTTTGGCGGCTCTAATGTCGATAGAATCTTTTCTATCGACAAATTTCTATAAATCACAAAACTTAACAGACCGACTTCAAAACTTATCTGATCGTGACAAAATTTATATGAGACCACCCTTGGAATAATCTCAATCGAGTACAAAAAGAATCTTAAAAATCGGTCCACATTAGGCTGAGATTTACTTACGTAACCACCTGCTCCGTTTTTTGAAGTCGATTGAAAATTAAACACCATACCTGGTGTGGGACCCTAAATCTAATGACGGTTAGCTACCGTAAGCGTAATGAGACAAAGATTAGTCTTTTACATGTTATTAAATGCTAAGGCCCTTGCAGATTAACTCTGTATAACTCTATAATATTTATTCATTTTTTGTCGAACTGCAAAACAATTAAAAATGTATTAACCGTAACCTCAATGTAAATATTGCTTACCGTCTTAATGACTGTTGCAATTTACAATTCTAAACATATTTTGGGGGATCCCCCAATAAAAGACTATAAAATCCAAAACTTGTCGGTTTATACCGATGAATCCGCTAGTTGCGTAGCTGTAATACCAGAACGAACGTCGATGTGTTCAGTGTTACTGGTCTCAATGGAAAGAAATCTAAGTAATAATAAATACACCCAACAGTCAGACACTTAGTCCTGAACCCACACAAGGTATAACCTATATCGTGTTTCGTGGATATCAGAAACTATGAGACTTTCGGTCTCACAACTCCTTGTGTCCAACACTTGTCTCACTGTGGGATTTACCAGAATCACTTAAAACGCTGTCAAATGTATAATCTCAGCGTATACTCCATACCACCATTGTTTACGTTTTTGAGGCGGGAAGTCGTGTTTTTCCGGTTCAATAAGCCGTCAATACTACAATTTGTCTCCGATGTGATTATGTTTGGTTAAATGCAACCAGTTGGACTCGTTTGTTGATTGCGTCGCAGAGATGTAACTTTCCTTCATTGGAACACGTTTGATTGAGAGATAATACAAGTTTTTCTTAAGGCGCTTCTCTTGGACCTGTTTTTTCCAAACAAAATACTAAAACATAACATAACATAAGCTCACGCCTGTATCCTCGAAGGGGTAGGCAGAGGCGCACTAGCGAACTAGTACACCCACGTTTCGCCGAGCTTAGTTCCATCCCAGATGTGATAGGGGGCGAGCCTATCGCCATATCGGGCACAATTTCCAGACTCCGGGCTGATATGGAAAAATCCAATATCACTTTAACCGACCCGGGGATCGAACCCGAGACCTCAGAACCGTAGTCGTACCGAAATACCACCACGCCACCGAGGCAGTCTACGCATACTAAAACACATCCGCAAAATAATCACAAGTTTAAAAACTTAACTGTGGGGTTATCACCACCTCTAAGGCTCAATTGCACCACTATTATTAACCTAGAGTTAGTCTTAACCGCAAGTTAAGTTACATGTCATTCATACATTTTCTGTTAATTTAGTTTACGGTTAGGACTAACTCTAGGTTAATAATAGTGGTGCAATTGTGCCTTATAGCAGTATTATTATAATCTTACTTGTACCGATTCCCATACAAAACAAACGAAGAACGATTTTAATAATACTACTGTAAGACATGGTGGTAACCCCCCTGACCGACTTCCAATTTACCGATCGTGACCAAATTTATATGAGACTACCCTTGAAATAAGCTCTATCGAACACAAAAAGGATTTTGAAAATCGGTCCACATTTGGCGGAGATTTTTTTTTTTATAGCAGAGATTGGCAAACGAGCAGATGGGTCACCTGATGGTAAGTGATCTCCACCGCCCATAGACACCCAAGACACAGAAAGAATCATAGGTGCGTTGCCAACCTAAAAGGAGGAAATGGAAGGGGAGAGGGAAGGGATTGGGAAAGGGAGGGGGGGAAATGGGCCACCGGACATCTCACTCACCGAACGAAACGCGACAGCAAGCTGCCACTTTACGTCGGTTTTCTGTGAGACGGTGGTATCTAACCGGTCGAGCCGGCGATATCGAGTAACATACATAAAAAAAATACAGACGAATTGAGGACCTCCTCCTTTTGTGGAAGTCGATCGACAATGATTTTGGCTGTCTCCTGATAGAACAATAGGCCATAGATTAAAATGTGTAGCCATGTTTTGTGTAGGTGTTTTGTGTAATGTTTTAGAGGACACGCGGCTTTCCTGTGGAGGTTGCGGCTGAATGCAACTGCGTACCCCGTGACCTTCGCAATATAATAATATATAGAGAGAGATAGATAGAGAGATAATATATATAGAGAGAGAATATAGAGAGAGAGGAACACCGCGGGGTTTACTCGGTAGGACGGCTTTAGGGCCGGTGAGTCCGACATACCTTCATGCTCCGGCATGGAGAGATCTGTATATAGATTCCCCGAGGAAAAAAAAAGGACACGCGGCTTTAGCTTAGCTCGACATTATAATCATCAGGCTTTACTTATAATTTCGCATGTCTTTTCGCTAAGAATAGCCTGTCTCTTTTTTCCTTGCGTTACATTGTGTAGAAATGAAAGGGACAACCTATGATTATGTTAAAGATGAGCAGCGCTTAAATATTTTTATAAGTAAGGGCATCTTTTCTATTTTTATGTTTAGACAATAATTCCTCAAATCGCCTCCTTGATCTAGTGGCAGTGCATTCGGTCTACAAAACGGAAGGTCCTGGGTTGGATTCCCAGGTTAGGCGGGGTGTTTGCCGTGCATGCGCGGTACGACTATAGTCCCTGGGGTATCCGTTCAATCCCCGGGTCGGGTAATCTACTTAGTATTAGCCCGGAGTGGAACCTGGAATTTGTACCCGAAATGGCGACAGGCCGGCCCCCTACCAAATCTTTGATGGAAATAAGCTCGGCGAAATGTGAGTATTCTAGTCCGCTAGTTCGCCTCTGCCTACCTCTTCGGGGATACAGGCGTGGTATGTAATAACATAATAATAATAATAGCCATGTAATATTACTGTCCCACTGCTGGGCACGGGCCTCCTCTACTAATGAGAGAGGTTAGGCCTTAGTCTACCACGCTGGCCTAATGCGGTTTGGTAGACTTCGAAATTCTTGTGGAGAAATTCTCGGGTATGCAGGTTTCTTCTCGACGTTTTCCTTCACCATTATAGCAAGCGATAATTCACAAAGAAAACACACTTAACATAGAAAAATCAAAATTATATGCTCGATTTTGGAATTGGTCTCGAACCTCCGACACTCGACTCGGCAGTCCGTACCATTCCCAACTTATGTATTTGTATAAAAATAATATGATTAACGGAGGTTGTTACCTCAAAACGTTTCCTGATCGTAAAAAAGTAACTTACACGGCATACAATGACTCAACCTATAAAGTTTCAACTTGAGCCTCGTCACCTCGAAGCCGCGGCTTAAGTCAACAATGTCATAAGGCGCAATACCTTATCTCCCATCAGGTTCAATAACATATGAGGACAATGGGACGGGCTTTTTATAGAGTTTTATCGGCTAAATAAAAATTCTTAAAGCCTACCCTGAGTTCAATGCTCTCGGGTACGGACTAGGTTGGGGGCCACGAGGAGCTGTGCGCACACTTATTGAAAAAATCTAGCAATGTTTATTTCACTGTAAAAGAATAAATGGGGGTTCCTATAATATGCTTTTTAGTTTTTATTTAACAAGTCATAAAAAAAAGTTTTTTTGGCAATAGTAAAAACTAAACTATGTATTTTAATACTGGACTAGGATAATTTAATTATATTTATCATTATATTTATCTGTTCATATTATTGCTTGAATTGCTTGAAAATCATTCTTGCCTTGTTTCTAATAAGGTATATTTTACATATAGCCAAAAATACCTCCGCGTTTTAAAAGCGTCGGTTTTTGAATGACTATACTACACCTAATTTGTTCTATAATCTATTACAACGCTTTTTAATAATGCGAAACGAAACGCGAATGAGGCCTAGATGACATAGCACGACCTCAAATGTTTGGGGCTCGGGGGTCAGTTACTCAGTTCGCCCCTGCTACCCCTGCGAAAACAGATATATGAAAATTGAAATTAATCATTTCTAAATCCTTCCCTAATTTCTACTTAACCATGTAACAGTTTGTTAAACAAATAAGCTCATAACGAATATGTGTTCATTTCGAAGTATTTCCACCACGTTCGAGGAAAGGCGATGCACTCGAGGATGCAAATATTGACTTTTTTCATAAGATTAATTACTTTAGAGTTTATTGTCTCCTGCATTTTGATGCAATGCACGTCCAATGCCCTTTTTATACGCGTAAACATGATTATGGAAAGGTGGATGTGTTTTTTTAGTTATTTTTGGATTGTTATTGTACTAAATGAGAGTCAAAATATGTATATTTGAGGATAATAACAATGTTCAAAACCAATATGGTGCCTGATATAGCGATAGGCTCGCCCTTATCACATCTGGGACAGAACTAATCCCGGCAAAATTTAGGTGTTCTAGTTCGCTAGTGCGCCTCTGCCTACAACTTCGGGATACAGGCGTGAGCTTATGTTATGTTATGTTATTTATATATTTAATATTTTTGTGTTTTATACCATTATAAAGATCTAGTTTTTGCGCATCCATTGTAGTAAAATACAGGATTTTGAAATTAATTGAGTTACTATAGCATCACTCTGAGGTACAAAATTTGCCATGTTCGGATAAAAAATATGGTTTTAAACGACTTCCCGAAACTGTTAAACCTAACTACATCGCCAAAATTTTGGTTATCGCTGACATCGAGCTTGTGAGCCTGGTGTTCAGAGGTCGTGTTGATAGCATATCACGACTGCGATATATGGATGAAGTCATACACACAAAGAGATTTAATATTACGAACTATAGAGGGGCATCAAGCAAGTTTCCATACAAATAATTGATCTCAAACTTCAATACCACAATCAACCTCTTATTACAATGCGAAGGCGATAATTACAATTTACACCCTAGAATGTTTTATGTATGGTTAAGAATCACGTAAGACAAGTTTATTCTCTCAATATTATTACGCTGGCCGATCTGCCCTAGCAGCCTGCCTAGCATGCGCGCCACGAGATATCTCGACAATCGACTGTCGAGATGTTGTCTACAATATTGTATGAAATAAAAAAAAATAAACGAGGACCCATGTTAGTGTCCGTAGACAAATAGATAAAACCGGTTATAATAGGACGAAAAGCGTTGATAAAACGTTCTCGTGGCGCGCATGCTAGGCGGGCTGGCGCGCGTATATTTCAAATAAACTGAGCTACTTATGACCACTACGTCATAACTTTTGGATGACAAGTTTTGTACTATTGTCCTGTCTATATACTGTTGAATGTTTTTCCATACACACTACTATGTTCGTTGCATAGTATTGTTATCAAGTGCTATTTCACTAATTAGCATGACTGACTGACCTACTTGTTTTCTAGAATAAGCTACGAAGGGTTTGGGGTACTCATTTTGACCCAAATTAAGATAGAATAACAAGACTGAGTCTTCCAGCTGACACGATACTTGTTAAAATAAAAAAATCAGACGAATTGAGAACCTTCTCTTTTTTTGAAATCGGTAAAAAATAGTCCACATTTGGTGGACATATCGCGTAACCGGTATGAATCGTTGCGTTACATACACAAAAAAAACCGTCGAATTGAGGACCTTCTCTTTTTTTGAAGTTGGTCGAAAAGATTAGATGAAATGAAGTTCAAACGATCTCAACCAGAGTTCGAAGATAGATTATAAAAAATAGCCAAATATAACATTTGAACATGACGCTATCAAATCTTAGGTCTAGTGGCAGCATGTATGGGCTGTGGACCGGGAGGTCCTAGATACTATTTGGGAATCGACTGACCTGGGGGTCGGGCAAAGCAAACTTTCTAATTTATAAGTAACGAACTTAGTGAGGATTTGGAATTGTTAAATCGAACGTCGACGTATACCGAGTAATTTTTTTACAAGAAAAACAGACTGACAGATGGACTAAGCAAAGATTTTCTTGTAAAAAATTTCTCGGACTAAGTCAAAATAATCACTGAGTTCGTTACTTTGATTTAGATTTAGTCGAAGTTCGCTCTATAGATCTCAGCCTTAATTTGCCTGGGACTGGATCCCTCATATGGGGTTGACGTCAGTCAGGCGGCCGGTCGTAAAAACTAAGCCAAATCCTCTCTACAACATGCTTGAAAATAACTTAACGGACCGACTTCAAATCCGATCGATCCGAACCAAATTTATATGGGCTCGTAAACTCTATCGAACACAAAAATAATTTTGAAAATCGGTCCACATTTGGCGGAGATATCGCGTAACATACATTAAAAAAATACAGACGAATTGAGGACCTCCTTTTTTGGAAGTCGGTCTAAAAGTGTGCTGCGCCGACCACACATTAAGGTGGGATAAGGGCAGGTAGAATGAAAGAAAAAGCTATTAAATTACCTAATTTGATTCATTTTCGCAATCTATAAGAGCCGACTGTAAATCAGATAATACAAGGCAATGATAATCGATAAGCTTGATCACTCAACCGCAGCCACGGTCAAAAGCTAGCGCGTTGTAATTGCATAACATTTCTCGTATGAAATAATTTTCCTACTTTATTATGTCGCGCTAATTCCACTCGTAATGCGATATTATTTAGTCGGTTAGTCGTTTGGAACGAAGATAAAGTTTTACATTCACAGTGCGACAATGCTGGTTTGCATTTTTTGCCAGTTTATGCTATGAAATACATACATACATACATAACATAAATGTTTGATCAAATTCAATTTTATTCTGCAAATTAAATAAATTATATCACTTTCATATTCAATTATATAGACTAAATCTAAAATCCGCAGTTGCGGACTTCTTTTCGGACGTTTTGCTATTCGGTGTGGCTCACGTGTCCGATTGATATGGGCGCTATAAGTTTCGTTTCAGAGAATGCTATGCTGTAAACAGTTTGACAGCCCACTCTTCGGTGTTTGATATTTATTTGATCCACGTGCGATAGAGTATCGGTCCGATATCGTTCATCCGATAACGTTTTATAGAATAGACACCCAGACACGTTGATACGCTTTTTTAACGGGCGTTGAATTAACTGCCTCGGTGGCGTGATGGTATTTCGGTACGAGTTACGACTACGGTTCTGAGGTCTCGGGTTCGATCCCCGGGTCGGGCAAAGTGATATTGGATTTTTCCATATCAGCCCGGAGTCTGGAATTTGTGCCCGATATGGCGATAGGCTCGCCCCCTATCACAACGTCTGGGACGGAACTAAGCTCGGCGAAATGTGGGTGTTCTAGTTCGCTAGTGCGCTTCTGCCTACCCCTACGGGGATACAGGCGTGAGCTTATGTTGAATTAACTCTCGTGCGAATTAGGGCTCGGCGGAGACACGTTGGCAGAAGAAGGAAATCCTGGCTCAGGAATATAAGAGAATGGACAGGAATTATACGAGCAGAAGAACTATACAATCTGGCAAGAAACAGAAAGGAATATGCAGAGATGACAGCCAACATCCAGTAGTGGATAGGCACCAGAGAGAGAGAGAGAGAGAGAGAGAGAATTAGGGCTAACTTTACATTCGTAATAGCGCTGCAAGTCGCGCTAAGTCACATCGTGAACAGCCAGCATTATCTGCATACGTGACAGCAGACAGCGAGACGCCCCGCGCAATCGATACCCGAGTGTAAAACGGTTATTATCATTATTTATCAACTGCACTATCATGCACACGTTCCGGTTTTTTTCGATAATACATTGCTAAGTAGTGAGGTCAGAGTTCCGGATTTAGTTTATTGTAGGATTATATGATATAGTTTTATGGCTGATGATTCGAGATTAATAAGCCTAATGGAATGTTGAGCTGGTTTAAAAAAATATTGAAATAGCTATTTTAGATAATAAAAGCAGTGATAGCAGAGTTCAAAGTCGGACATACTGGCGATGACAGCCTCCGTGGCGCAGCGGGCGAGTAGCCGGCTGTGAAGCGAGAGGCCGCGGGTTCGATTCCCGCACCGAGACAAATGTTTGTATGACCTACAGAATTACAGATATTTGTTTCGGGTCTGGGTGTTGTGAGACCGAAAGTCTCTCGTAGTTTCTGATACGATACAGGTTAGACCTAGTGTGGGATCAGAACTATGTATGTAACTGTTGTAAAAATGTACTCATGTGGTGGACTGAGGTCTAGCCGCTCTCTTTATTGCCTGAGTACTGGTTAAATATAGTTTATACTATAAGTTTATAAAGACTCCGGACTGATATGGAGAAATCCAATATTACTTTGCCCGACAAGGGGATCGAATCCGAGACCTCAGGAGTAGTCGGTAGTCGTACCGAAATAGCACTACGCCACCGAGGCAGTCGGATGAGAAGAGGAATAGAAAAAAAACGAGATGTACCTCGTAATAAACGTACTGATTTCTTAAGTTTACGCGAATGCTATTCATTGAAATAAAACTATTTTTACGGATTTTATTACGATTTGGTTTTAATTTTTATTCCCGACGTTTCGAAGGCTTTGCAGTCTTCGTGGTCACGGGTTGGACTGAAATGTCATTTGTCCTCCTTCTTCTTCTTTATTTAAAATATGGCCTTCATCAAAGTTTGATGATTTTGCCAACGACAGTGTTTAATAAATCCATTACTCAAAAAAATAGCTGATGACATCTCAGTCCAACCCGTGACCACCAAGACTGCAAAGCCTTCGAAACGTCGGGAATATAAATTAAAACCAAATCGTGATAAAATCCGTAAAAATAGTTTTATTTCAACTCCTAATAAACACTTAAAAATCCAAGACACAAAAGGCAATATATTCATTAGATGACAGAGACAAACTACGAAGAACTTTAATTCGCTACAAGACAGTAGCCAGTTCAAATCCAACTAAAAACTTTAGTAAAGTAGGTCTTCGTGAGACAGTTGAAGCGAATGCCCCAAGGCCAGTGCGCCGGCCAACGAAACTCGTCTCGTGGATGTACTCCGGGGACTTTGGCTGGCAAATTTTATGTTCACGCTGAATTTTAGTAAGTATTTTATAGCAGACTGGCAAACGAGCATGTCACTTGATGAAACCAACACACAAGAAAAATCATGAGTGTGCTACAAACCTAAAGGAAAAGGGATTGGAAAAAGGAGGGCGGGGAGGGAATTGGGCCACCATAAATCTCATTCACCGGAAAAAATTTAACAGCGAGCTGCCAGTTTTGCGTAGATTTTCTGTGAGACAATGCATCAAACCGATCGAGCCGGCCCGTTCATGCTGTAGACGTAACTGTCTATAGCATGACTCTACTACTCAAATATATTTATTATCAAAGAATGCTTTGTTGGTCGCCTCTTTGGTCTAGTGTATACAAGCTATGAGCTGGAAGGTCCGGAATTCGTAATGTTATGTTTTTCTAACACGATTTTCTTGGAACTAGATAGGACTAGGACTAGGTTGATGTTAGGCGGTAGCCATTTGAAAACACCAAGCCGAATTATTTCTGCAACATGCTTGAAAATAGTGTCGTCTTTATTAAACGACTAGCTGTTGCCCGCGACTCCGTTCGCGTGGAAAATTATTTTGCGGGATCAAAAGTAGCCTATTTGTCCAGTGTGTCAGCTACCTCCTTACCAAATTTCATCAAAATTGATCCAGCCGTTTGAGCGTGAAGAAGTAGCAAACACACACAAATTTTTCACAAACACTTTCGTCTTTATAATATTAATATGCCTTAATATAACCATATAAACTTTATATGGTTATATTAAGGCTTTATATTATAAAGCTCTCAAATTATAAATACAAACAAATAGGACTTAAAACTGACAACATAGCTCTAGGCGTTCCTTAATATCAAACAGAATATTGAAAACAAAAAAGTACCCGCAGTCCCAAGCCGCATTTTCGAAACGTATCGTAAATAGCTGTCGGTACGGTAACATCGACTGGGACACTAATTTGACAACAGACGAGACCGCACCGAACATTATATCACGGGAATTTCTATCCACGACTGCTTTTTAAATTTCGTGATTTTTCAAACGCAGTCGTTTCGAGATGGGAGTTCAATTACTCACCCGTTTGGGGATAGATTGATTATTTTATAATCTGTGAAGATGTGATGTGTTGTGGATTGGGTTTTATGACGGGCCATAGATGATGTGATGTATTAGATGTATTGCATCATGAAAACATAACATATGCTCAGGTAGGCAGAGATGTTTGTCAGTCTGTCCTCGAACAGTGGCTGGACAGGCGCCACGGTGCGCCTACATTCCGGCTGACACAGGTACTGACGGGGCACGGGTGTTTTGGTGCGTACCTGTGTCGCATAGCCGGAAAAGAGGCGTCCGCCGTGTGCCACCATTGTGGCAACTGCCGCGAGGACACGGCCCAACACACTCTTGAGGAGTGCCCAGCCTGGGTGGAGGAGCGCAGCGCTCTCATAGCAGTCGTCGGAGGAGACCTCTCGCTGCCGGCCGTGGTGTCCGCCATGGTCGGCAGCCGGAGGTCATGGCGTGCGATGGTCTCCTTCTGCGAGCGCGCCATCTCGCAGAAGGAGAGCGCCGAGCGGGATCGTGAGCAGAGCGATCCCGCCCGCCGCCAAAGGAGACGTAGGAGGCGCCGGGTGGACGACTGACCGGCGTCTCCCGCCCTGTGGAATGGGGGCGTTTGGAGAATTCCACCACGGTAACCCCTGCCTGTCGTAAGAGGCGACTAATAGGGGCCTTCCGGGGTCGCGGGCGTGCAGCGGGGGGCTGTGCGCCCCTTATAGTACTATTGTACTTGCGACCCCGGGACGGACGGCAGCACGGACGGTCGGCCTCGTGCTGCCGTAGACGCCGAGGGCGTCCTTCGGCGGCGGGGGCTTCTGAGCCCCCCCCAAATCGGAGACGGGCCGCAAGGCGGCACCGCGCAGGGGCGGTTCCGGTAGCAATCCGAGGCTATCTCAGGATACCCCGGGACCGCCCCACTCATGCGCCGAAGTAGGCCACCGCGGGGTTTTTAGTCGGTATTGCCGGTGTAGGGCATTTGTTAGGGACGCGGCCCAGCGTCGCCCGGATGTCGACCATCTCTCCCGGGCATCACGGCGCTGGGTCGTAAGGCCGGCGAACCCGACATACCCGCCGCGTCCACCCCCCCGGGCGCGGCGGCAGTGGTAAAACACTTTTCCCCGCGACAAAAAAAAAAAAAAAAAAAAAAAAAAAAAAAAAAAAAAAAAAAAAAAAAAAGAGATGTTTGTCAGTCAGTTTCCCCGACCCAGAAATCGAAACCAAGACCTTAGTTGTACCACGTGCTTTAACTAGAAACAAAGAATTCGGGGTCCGTGGAACACACTTTTCAAAACATCAGAATGGACTCAGCTTAGTTTTTACAACCAGCTGCCTTCCAGACACCAACTCTCTTTAAAGGATCCAGTCCCGCAAACCGTCTTAGAACACTCCTGCGACCCGGGAATCGAACCCACTACCTCCCGGTTCACAGACCATACACGATTACTAGACCACTACTCTATACCAAGGAGTCTTCAATTACAAGCACATTACAATGTAATTTTCCTTACAGCACTTATAGATTGCGCGAGGACACCGTCCACGTGGATCTAATAGCACTGGCTTTTGCCCGCTATTTCTTTCGCGTGAACAATTAGTAATAACGTTTTTTCTCTGAAGTATTTGACAAATATTGTCATTTCACATTAAAAAAATATTATTAATCACAACGAAATATAGCCTCGGTGGTCCTGACGTCTTGGGTCCGATTTCCGAGTTGGACAAAGTGATGTTGTTTTTTTTTCAATATCAGTTCAGGGTCTGGAATTTGGTCTTACAGTGGAGGATGCTCACGACCGGGCAAAGTTGAAGCGTTTAAGTAGGAAGACGGACTCTGGCACTAGGCCGGGATAACGCCAGGCAGAAAAAAAAAGCTCGAGTCTGGGATTTGTTCCCGATATGGCGATAGGCTCAGCCCCTATCAGATCTGGGATGGAACTAACTCGACAAACTGTGGGTGTTCTAGTTCGCTAGTGCGTCGCTGTCTACTTCTTAGAGGATACAGGTGTGAGCTTATGTTATGTTTATATTAACAAATACAGCCTGGCACTCAGGAATTAAATAGCATTATACTGATGACATAATTTTCGAAATCGATTCAAGAGATCATTTCCTGTTCAGTAGTTCAAGAGATTTCTTCCTACAAACAAACCAACAAACTTCACCTCTTTATAATAATAGTGTAGATACAGCTAGAACATGTCTCGCCAAACCAGTATTAGTGCCGCAAGTACGAATCCAGTAGGCCCTATATGGCAGTTACTTGGCCTTATAACTTCCGTATAAGATGCTTTAGATTTCATACTGTGTGTGCGAAAAAACTTAATGCACCGACTTCAAAATCCGATCGTTACCAAATTTATACAGGACCACCTTTGGAATAAGGTCTATGGAACACAAAAATAATCTTGAAAATAGGTTCATATTTGGAGGAGATTTCGGGTAACATACATATATAAATATATACAGATGAATTGAGAACGTGCTCCTTTTTTTGAAATCGGTCGAAAAGTGGATTTGATTTGAAATTAAGTTATTGTTAGGTTTTTTAAGCCCTATTACCACATATACGGTTCTGAAGTCTCGGGTTCGATCTCCGGGTCGGACAAAGTGATATTGGATTTTTCCATATCAGCCCGGAGTCTAGAATTTGTGCCCGATATGGTGATAGGCTCGCCCTCTATCACATCTGGGACGGAACTAAGCTCGGCGAAATGTGGGTGCTCTAGTTCGCTAGTGCGCCTCTACGTACCCCATCGGGGATACAGGCGTGAGCTTATGTTATGTTATGTTATGTTATGTTATGTTATTACCACATAATATCGTAATATACAAAGACTATCGCTACTTCCGATATAAACTTCAAAAAATATTGTTCAATCCAGAGGCAGAGCACAAATAATAACTAATGTTAATAATCACAAGTTTAAAAACTTAACTGACCGACTTCCAATTTACCGATCGTGACCAAATTTATATGGGGCCACCCTTGAAATAAGCTCTATCGAACACAAAAAGAATCTTGAAAATCGGTCCACATTTGGCGGAGATATCGAGTAACATACATAAAAAACCGACGAATTGAGGACCTCCTCCTTTTTGGGAAGTTGGTCAACAATAGAATTCAAGTGATTACTTATTGGACTAAATCCACACAGTGTGGATCCTTGATGTGAATGAAAATATCAGACAGAAAGCATGGGCTTATTTCCACTAACAAAACAATAATACAACTCATAACGTAACATAAGCTCACGCCTGTATCCCCGAAGGGGTAGGCAGAGGTGCACTAGCGAATTAGTACACCCACATTTCGCCGAACTTAGTACCGTCCCAGATGTGATAGGGGGCGAACCTATCGCCATATCGGGCACAAATTCCAGTCTCCGGGCTGATATGGAAAATAATCAATATCACTTTGCTCGACCCGGGTATCGAACCCCAGACCTCAGGACGGTAGTTGTACCGAAATACAACCACGCCACCGAGGCAATCAACATTATAATCAGATAAGAATACAACGACAAGAACATAATCCACCAATCACCATAAATATGCTAAAAGAAATACTGGTTGAAACAGTAAAGTTTATCTTGATTGCGGTCGATATCGGTGCGTACCGCATTTCATGTAGTCTGTGAGTCTCTGTGCAATTAACACGGGTTACTTTAAAAGCATCGTTTTTATATTGTTACGATGCGTTTGTGATGCGCTATCGCCAGTGCGATCAAATGCCGCTAAGATGGCGAATAATCGTATGCGACGGGTTCAGCAGTTGTGTTTTTTATCTCAGAAGATAAGCGCAGTTCTGCATGTCGTTTCTCTAAGAAACGCCACAACGTTGCGTTCGACGACGAGCTCCCGCAGCGCACATCATTGAGATCGACGTAGCGTTCAACGTTGTTGGGTCTTAGAGAATACCATTTTCCATACATTTATGTCAAACGCCTCGCTCGAGAGAGCTAGTTCGCATAAGCGCCGTCATCACGCATAGCGCTAGTGCGTATGCTTTGTACCTTTCTGAATACAAAAATGAAAACATTGTAGCCGCAACGATGTTTTCACAAATGAAACCTTAGAGAATCAACCTGCTGTCCAACAAAATCAGCGACCAATGGCGGTGGTCATGAAATTCATGCCGAACTGTTTATTTTTTCACAAGTCAAAGAGGGAAGAAGCAAATCGATGAGCTTGCAATAAGACAGGCGGATTAAGATCGATACGAATATCCCACCACCAATTGTTATTGAATTTGGATTGTTTTTTTGACTTTACTAATAATATACTTAATAAGCTTATTTTAAGGATATTTTTTGGCTTACGAAATTACAGATGTGATATAAATTTTGATGTCTTATTTTTTTAACTACAAACAAATCCTGAATAGTTAAATAAATATTTATTTTATTAGTCACGGAAACATGTAACTTATGACACATATAAAAAGAAGTCTGGATTCAGAAACCTATTATTTAAATTACTAGTATGCATTTGAAGACAGATCGGCATGTATAAATAAATACCTAAATACACCCAACAGTCACACACATAGTCCTGACCCCACACTAGGTGTAACCTGTATCGTGAATATCAGAAAATACGAGAGACTTTCGGTCTCACAACACCCAGACCCGTATGGATGCTTCATTTTAGGCGCCCTCGAGACGCAAGGATGCGTCGCGGGTGGCTTGCCGTCAGCTCGGACGCTTCTCGTAATTATTATCACTGCAATTAAGGATCGTACGGTTTTATGGTGAAACAATAGAAAACTGCCGCCGTAGAGTTTCACTAACGCACTTTACATTTAACATAAAGATGTTGTGGATTGAAAGGCTGTGGATGAGTGAATGCACTTATTAAAAGTACTTGTATTATGCAAAATAGTTGATAAGAATATTTATGTGTATGTTTACTGCCTCGGTAGCTGTACTGGTATTGTGTGAGTGATACGACTATCGTTCTGAGGTCTCGGGTTCGATCCCCGAGTCGGGCAAAGTGATATTGGATTTGTTAGTACCGTCCCAGATATGATAGGGGGCGAGCCTATCGCCATATCGGGCACAAATTCCAGTGTCCCGTGTGTAAAAATTTGATATCACTCTGCCCGACCCGAGGGTCGAACCTGAGACTTTAGCACGACAGTCGTACCGAAATACAATCACGCCACGCCTTAATTATATGCTCACCAAAGTCACCCTTCTTTGTTAAATCCAATATAATTGTACAACATAAAAATTACAGAAGGGTTGATTGTAAAAATATGATTCCGTTAAAATTATGCAGTTGTTTCTGCAACATGCTTAAAAGTGTGTTGTGCTGAAACTACATTCGAGTGGCATAGGAGCAAGTAGACGAAAACATAATGTATATGGAATACATACATTTCCAGATCGACCTGTTGGAAGCGGCCTGCATCCAGCGACTTCCTGCAACCTTTATCAGGTCGTCGGTCCACCTTGTAGGTGGACGTCCTACGATGCGCTTGTCGGTACGTGGTCTCCACTCGAGAACTTTTTTTTTGGAAATCTTTGGGGGAGGCCTATGTTCAGCAGTGGACGTCCTATGGCTGATGATCATGATGATGATGATGAATACATACATTAATACACTCACACCTATATAGGAGTAGGCAGAGGTTAACTTTTTGTGTGGTAGAACCACTCTGTAGACAGTTACAACAAAACACGAATGGGCCGACTCGACCGGTGTGATACCACTGTCTCACAGAAAACCGACGTAAAGTGGCAGCTCGCTGTCGCGTTTCGTTCGGTGAGTGAGATTTCCGGAGGCCCAATTCCCCCTTAACATTCCCAATCCCTATTCCCTCCTTTTATATTGGCAACGCCCCCATGATTCTTTGTGTCTTGAGGGCCGGTGGGCGGTGGAGATCGCTTACCATCGGGTGACCCAACTGCTCGTTTGCCAGTTTCTGCTATAAAAAAAACTAGAACATCCACAATCCTTACTAAATAATAAAAGCGAAAGTAACTCTGTCTGTCTGTCTGTCTGTCTGTCTGTGGCGTTTTCACGTCTAAACCGCTGAACCGATTTTGATGAAATTTGGTATGTGGGTATTTTTAACCCCAAGGACGGACATAGGGTACTTTATTTTTTTTAAACCAACCCCTAAAGGGATGAAATAGGGGATGAAAGTTTGTATGTGGATTTTAGGTCCAATTAATGGATTTTTATGAAATTTGGTATGGAACAGTGGATACCTTTGAGTTTAAGGATACAAATGGGCCACTTTTTTAAATCAACCCCTAATGGGATGAAATAGGGGATGAACGTTTTTATAGGAATTTTAGGCCCACTTAATGGATTTTTATGAAATTTGGTATGGGATAGTGCATATCTTTGAGTTTAAAGACACAAATGGGCTACTTTTTTAAATCAACCCCTAATGAGATGAAATAGGGGATGAAAGTTTTTATGGGAATCTAGAAACCGCTGAACGGATTTTTAAGAAAGTTGGTATGAGGATAGTTTTAGCCCTAAGGACAGAAATGGGGTGCGATATATTTTTATCCTACAAAGGGATGAAATAGGGGTTGAAAATTTGTTTCTTTGTTTCTGGACCGATTGACTTCAAAATCGATATCTGAGTCGCCCCGTGGTTCCGAACGACACAACGGCTGTCAGACCTGTCAAAAGTGGCCGCCATTTTGTTTTTCTTTGTGTTTGAGCCGATTGACTTCAAAATCGATATCTGAGTCGCCCCGTGGTTTCGGACGATAGAACCGCTGTTAAACCACTCAAAAGTGGCCGCCATATTGTTTTTCTTTGTTTTTGGGCCGATTGACTTCAAAATCGATATCTGAGTCGCCCCGTGGTTCCCAATGACAGAACCGCTGTCAGACCTGTCAAAAGTGGTCGCCATTTTGTTTTTCTTTGTTTTTGGGCCGATTTACTTCAAAATCGATATCTGAGTCGGCCCGTGGTTCCGAACGACACAACGGCTGTCAGACCTGTCAAAAGTGGCCGCCATTTTGTTTTTCTTTGTGTTTGGGCCGATTGACTTCAAAATCGATATCTGAGTCGCCCCGTGGTTCCGAACGACACAACGGCTGTCAGACCTGTCAAAAGTGGCCGCCATTTTGTTTTTCTTTGTGTTTGGGCCGATTGACTTCAAAATCGATATATGCGTTGCCCCGTGGTTTCGGACGATAGAACCGCTGTCAGACCTGTCAAAAGTGGCCGCCATTTTGTTTTTCTTTGTGTTTGGGCCGATTGACTTCAAAATCGATATCTGAGTCGCCCCGTGGTTCCGAACGACACAACGGCTGTCAGACCTGTCAAAAGTGGCCGCCATTATGTTTTTCTTTGTTTTTGGGCCGATTTACTTCAAAATCCATATCTGAGTCGCCCCGTGGTTCCGAACGACACAACGGCTGTCAGACCTGTCAAAAGTGGCCGCCATTTTGTTTTTATTTGATTTTGGGCCGATTGACTTCAAAATCGATAACTGGGTCGCTCCGTGGTTCCAAACGACAGAACCGCTGTCAAACCCGTCAAAAGTGGCGGCCATTTTGGGCCAATTGACTTCAAAATCGATATATGGGTCGCCCATATTTAGACTAAAACGACAGGGTGGATCGACAAATCAAAAGCTTTTTCCGTTGGCCCTACAAAATACGCGTGCGGAGCCGCGGGCAAAAGCTAGTATGATAATAAATAAACAAGCATATAAGACCTTTTGGGGATTGGCTGTTTTTAAAGATTTACTGATAACAATCTGAAATCACAGAAAGCTGGTTCCACAAGCACCCCAAAGAAAATTCATATTTTTTAACAGCATAATTACCAAACAAACAATTTTTGAGTAATCGTGTAAAACACATTTATTCTGCCACACATCCGCCGTGTAATTAAAAACTAATTCGCGCGTTTTTCGAAATTTGTTGGCATTTAACAAAAGGCAATTAATAACACTTGATTGTTACACGTACAGTAAATGGATTTAAACACAATTTAAATGTTTAAACAAAGGGATGATGCGACAGCCAAGAGGCCCTTGTTCACGGTCTGTTAAACGCGCATTAATAAAAGAAATGGAAAAATAACGACAGCAAGCAGTAGAGCCTTTCGTATTTATTATAAATTTTGACAAAAACTTGATTTTTTATAGCAGTGTCTGGCAAACGAGCAAATGTGTCACCTGATGGTAAGTGATCAGGTGACACTCAAGACACGAAAATCATGGGTGCGTTACCAACCTAAAAGGAGGGAAATAGGGATTGGGAAATTGGGCCGCAGGAAATCTCACTCACCGAATGAAATTGCTGCCGCCAATTTACGTCGGTTTTCCGTGAGACAGTGGTATCAAACCATCGATTTAATATGCCCTAGATGCACAGTTCTTTGCAAATATCGTCAAAAAACGTGGTCTCGGTAGTCATAATAAATAGAACAAAGAAAGAGATCACAAATTTCAATTAAATCAACACAAATACAACCATATGCACGTGTTATAAAGTAACTTTTTAAATAAAATGAGCCAACGTTCTTAAATTTGAATTTTGATATTTAGAATTCTGACGGCGTCCAACTATAGGAAAAAGGAGTGCTTAACCACTCCTTTTAAGAAAATGCTAAAGAAATCATTTTCTAAGCGTCAACTGTGCATCTAGGTATATAATATATCGATGTATCAAACTGTTAAAGTCGGAATATTCGTGCTATAGCCTGTAACGTGGCTCCACCACCCAAATATTGGTAAAAGTATTAGTTTCCTCAGAAATTGATAACAATCGAATTCGTCGATTGCTATCGAGTAATCGTGTATTTACATGTATCGGCATGTCTATGACATTTGTGTGAAATATTAACCAAACGTCATCAGTGCGCAACAAGCTCGAATCGAATTCGATTGTCAAAAAATTTCCTGCTAGGGCCACTGACCATCGGGTGAATATCGTTATATACTTAGATAAAAGAAAAAAAATACACCCAACAGTCACACACCTAGTCCTGACCCCACACTAGGTATAACCTGTATCGTGGGTGTCAGAGACTATTAGAGACTTTCGGTCTCACAACACCCAGACTTGAAAGTAGAAAGAGGACAGGGCATAACTACGAAAACATGAAGCATTAATGTATGGAACGAAACCAAAATGGCGAC
Organism: Clanis bilineata; assembly: GCA_036417725.1. Classification (NCBI taxonomy): domain Eukaryota; kingdom Metazoa; phylum Arthropoda; class Insecta; order Lepidoptera; family Sphingidae; genus Clanis; species Clanis bilineata. The sequence continues at coordinate 14,302,263 of CM071155.1, read as the reverse complement.
TTTGCGAAAGACAGATCCCATTAATATAACAGTTAGGCATCTTCTTCATATTCCGAAATTAGTATAGTTGTAAATAAAACATCGTATTTATGATAAAATCAATAAGTATTTATACGTTATTTAATTCTTATGACACGGTAACAACTTACATGTAAATAGATTACGAAACTAAAATGGCGGAACCGGCTTCATATTAAACACGTATTTTTCGTAGTTATGCCGGGTCCTCTAGTTTTTCTTTAGTCATAAGGACAAACACGAAAGCCCTAACCATGGATATATTATTTACCTAGATGCACAGTTGACGCTCGGAAAATGGGACAGCAAAGAAGTGCTTAGACACTCGTTTTGCCTACAGTCGGACGTCGATAGAATTCTAAATTTCAAAATTCAAAATAAAGAACGCTAGCTCATTTCGTTTAAAAACCTACTTTATAACACGTGCTTAGGGTTATATTTGTGTTGATTTAATTACAACTTGTGATCGTTTTCTTTGTTTTTTTTTCTGAGACCACTTTTTAGGAGGATATTTGCAAAGAACTGTGCATCTAGGGTATAATATATTGATGTCCCTAACCCATCAAAACGAAAACAATAATTAAAACGACATTACGACAAACACTTGACAATTTAAAAAATTCCACGCAATCGCCCGCCATCTAAATGCAAATTAAACTTTCAGCTAAAGATATAAACCGGTCCATTAGCAAATATATTGCTATTTTTTTTCTCCCTCTCCCATTCAACTTCTTAACTCCTTAGTGAAGTCAAAGGCACTTTGTTTTACTTAAACCGGGGGTTAAGAACTGTGCGTAGTCAGGGTTTCCGAAGGGGGTTCATTATTTTGCAATTTCTTAATTTAAGATCTTTCAAATCGTTAAGTTAATTTAAATATAATTTCATTTTGGCAATTGGTGCTGTAAGTCATACCTCAGATAATACTTTTCACATATATAATTTGAAAGAAAACTTAGTAAAAGTTTATTGAAAAATTGCTAAAAGTAGCTCAAGATAGGTATGATGTTAACAATTGATCAGTAGGTACTGCTAAGATAATATTATAAATGTATTGACTTTTCAAAACTATATATGTCGCAGTAGATCTATGTACTTAATAGTGACTGAGCCTAGCAGATAGGTCAAAGCACAACAAATGTCGGTATAATGAAAGTTATGTGTCGGTATTGATAGAAACACAGGTTTTATCACTTCAGTTTATTCAGTGCTTGTCTTATGCACTTGATTTAATTTACCGTCAGTTCGGAATACGCTATGGGAAAGAACTGACAAGAAAACCCATAGATTTAACACGGAACACTTCACATTTCATTAGAATAGTCAATACAACGTTTGCACTGAGAACCGTAGTATATTGTCACGGTAAATATAACACTGAATTACTAAATACTTGGAAATAAGAGGTCGCCCATAATTTAGGCATATACTATGGTCTCCCGAACTATGATGTGATCTATTTGAAAGCCGACAACTGAAAAAGCCCCTCTGAACAGTCTGCAAGCCATTATATTATCATGAATCCCTTCCTCTGCGTTCTCTACGTCAGAGTGCGGGTAGGTGCGGCACAATTTCTCTAATAATTCAATAATTAAGCAAATCTATTTATAAAACCATTATTATAATTCCTTTTACATTTAACTAGACCTATTGGTAAGTGATCCAGCAATTAAAAAGCTTTAGATGGAAATCATTAAGATTATTTCCGCTAGGGTGCCACCACTACTCTGAAATCTTAACTATTAAGCAATCTGTGAATCAGCATGAGCTATTTAAATTACCTTTGGATTTATCTAGAAAGTATTTAAGTAGTAATTCAGCAATTATAAACCTTTAGATCGCAACTATCACAATCACATCCGGAGACAATAACATTATACAAACAATAGTATAAAAACGTAAGAATAATTAAGATTACTTCATCACCTCGACGTCTAAATACTTTATACGATTTTACGAAGTGATTTTAACAATAATAGATTGACTTATAAAAAGTAAATCTGATAATAAATAGACGGATTAAATAGCTGCGACGACATATACGTATTTATTGTTAATTGAAGGAAGATATCTTGACGGAACATATAAATTGGAAAAATCACCAAAGACATTGTTCAAAAAATGTGAGAACAATTTACATGCTGCATAAGGCCAGCGTGCTGAACCCTCATGTGAGTGGAGGTCCGAAAGAGGTATTATAACCAGCAGTATATCATTCAAAATCATAACATAAGCTCACGCCTGTATCCCCAAAGGGGTAGGCAGAGGCGCACTAGCGCACTAGAACACCCACAACACTCATTCAAAATCAATTAAAACTAATAAAATTACCTTTCTTCTACACATGGGGGTCATGAGTCCAAGAGGGCCCCAACCCCGTGTCACATCCCTCAGTTCCTCCCTGTCCCAAGCTAAAGTTTCAGCTATCTGGCTATTAGCATAAAGTTGGTAAAAGTATTAAAGTTTCCTCGGAAATTGATAACGTACCACCTACCAGATTTTAAGTCGGCTCTCTTATAAATTTATAGCGGCGAGATGAATTTATTAAGTATAATTTGTTTAATTTATGAATAGAGAAAAGAATTTCAAGGGTCTACGGTTGGTTGGCTCGTTCTTTTGCGTTATTTAGTTTATATTTAGGATTTTAATTCTGTTATTTTTGTCTTACATAGACCCACCACTTTATTAATTTATGCCTCGGTATAACTAGTTCTTCTTCTTCTTATCTTCTTATCTTATTAGCCCATATCATCCCACTACTGGGCAAAGGCCTCCCCTTTATCTCTCCACTCATCACGATCAGCAGCAAACTCCCACCAGTCGTCGCGGAAGGTATCCAGGTCATCTCGCCACCTTTTACGTGGTCTGCCCCGTCGACGCTGTCCGTCCTGAGGTACCCATTGCGTGACAATCTGGGCCCACCGCTCAGGGCCCATACGGCTAACATGTCCAGCCCAACTCTACTTTAAAAGAGCAGTCTTCCTGCCGACATCAGCAATTTGTGTGAGGGAACGCAGTACAGTGTTTCTTCTTCTAAGTTTCTAATATCAAGGTTAGTAACTGTCTTGAGTTTAAATAAGTAATGATATCTATTATATTATAGAGGTAGTTTATTAGCTATAGACAGACTGCGTGGCGCGGCGGACGAGTAGCCAGCTGTGAAGCGAGAGGCCGCGCGTTCGATTCCCGCACCGAGACAAATGTTTGTATTGCCTACAGATGCTTTGTTTCGGGTCTGGGTGTTGTGAGACCGAAAGTGTCTCGTAGTTCCTGATACCCACGACACACGATATTAATGTGGGGTCAGAACTATGTATGTGACTGTTGGGTGTTATTTATTTATCATACTTTATACTCAAATACAAAACATAAACCTCACTAAAACAAATCCTAATAGGAGACAATCAGTTGCTCGAAGACTGTTCAAAGGCTAAATTAACCAACATCAAATATCGTGTCAAGTGAAATACAGTTACGCAGAAAGGTCAAAAGCAATACTCTTTCGATAAAATATTACCTAAATCACACTCAATATCGGAGCATACGATCTTAATCAGTCCCTGCATCGTATAAACATAACCTAGACAAACAAAATTTAAAACAGCAGTACATTTCACCACGAAAACCCTACATCACATTTAGGTACAGCATTCGTTGTGACACGAGCTGTACGTAATAAAAATAAACGCTTTTCAGCGGCAATGTGGCCTCACAATGGCCTCGGAAGAGAGCGTCATATTTCTTTGAATGCGAGTGCTAGGTCCCACCTACAGCTTCCGCGCTTGTCTCCGCGTTTATTGCAGTTTTGCCGCTCCGCGCTTTGTGCTTTGTAATTGGGCGTGTTTATGTTATAGTTGCTTTTTGTTGGGCTTCTTGTGTGTGGGGGGGGGAATTGGCGTTTGAGACGGCAGTTTATAGCATATTATTTTTTATTTCATAATAAGTAGAATTACCAACGATAGTTCAGTTGGGAATGGTACAGACTGCCGAGACGAGTGTCGGAGGTTCGAGACCAACCCCAAAAAGGAGCATACACCTCTGACTTTTCTATGTTAAGTGTGTTTTCATTGTGAAATATCACATGCTATAACGGTGAGGAAACCTGCATACCAGATAATTTCTCTACAAGAATTTCAAACGTATGTGAAGTCTATCAACTCGCATTAGGCCAGCGTGGTGGACTAAGGTCTAACCCCTCTCATTAGAAGGGGAGGCCCGTGCCCTGCAGTGGGACAGTAATATTACAGGACTAATATTATTATTATTTTAATAAATAGAATTGCTTTCGAATCGCCTCAAAGGTCTAATGACCACTTATTTAGGTCAAATACTTTGATGCTTGAGTTCAAATCCCATTCATATATATATAATCCTAATCATTCATATATATATAGTCCATTGACCAATTATATATATATATATATATATATTATTTCCAATAACAAACCGACTTCAAATTTATATATGGACAATCCCAATATATATATATATATATTGGGAAAATATTGGGATTGTCCATTGACCAATTATATATATATATATATATATATATATATATATATATATACACATATATATATTTCCAATAACAAACCGACTTCAAATCCGATCGTGACCAAGTTATGGGACCACCCTTGAAATAAGCTCTATCGAACACAAAAAGAATTTTGAAAATCGGTCCACATTCGGCGGAGATATCGCGTAACATACATAAAAAAATACAGACGAATTGAGGACCTTCTCCTTTGGAAGTCGAAAATCAAAAATAAATTGACTAGACAAAGGCAACACTACAATGCTAGTTAAACTAACGTATACATATTTCCACATTCACAATTCGCAGACGTTACAAAGTCCCAAAGTCCATTTGAAAAGCCAGCACACACTATTCATCCTGGATAGAGTCCGGCGCCCGAGGGACGCGGCCTCTCTGCAGAGCCTCCGGTTGGACAGGTAAATAAACGGGGTACTGTAGCCTGCGGTTTAGATGATTAATATTGTGGCTGAGCGGGTGATCATTGCTTACGTAAAATGATACTTTACTGTTGGTGTTGTATAAATATAATCACAAGATTAAAAACATAACTTACCGATTTCCAATTTATCGATCATGACCAAATTTATATGGGACCACCCTTAAAATAAGCTATAACAAACACAAAAATCGGTCCACATTTGGCGGAGATATTGAGTAACATACATAACAAAACCCGACGAATTGAGGACCTCCTCCTTTTTGGGAAGTCGGCCGAAAAAAAATGATTGAAGAAGGATTGAAGAATGAAGTTCGGAATTTGAATTTTAAGGTGCGGAGATTAGTACGTTTTTAAACAGGAGTGTGTAACGTGTGATTGTAAATTCTATTTAATTTTATGAATGTTAGCAGTCAAACTCCTATACGATAGCCGCCTCCTCGGTCTAGCGGCGGCATATATGGGCTGAGGGCCGGGACGTCCTGGGTTAGATTCCGAGGTCGGGCAAAGCGAATTTTTTAATTTAATTTGCCCGGAATAGGATCCCTCAGACGTAGTTGAAGTCAGACAGGCAGTCGGTCGTAAAAACTAAACCAAATCCTTTCTGCAACATTCTTGAAAAAGTATGTTACGCCGACCCCACAATAAAGTGGGATAAGGGCAGGTAGAACAAGAGATCGCCAAAGCAGGTGATGACGTCAGACAGGCGACGGTCGTTGGAACTAAGCCAAATCGATTCTGCAACGTATTTGATAAAAAAATATGTTTCGCCGATCCATCCCATCAAATCCCCTTTCCTAATCCCTACCTATTTTTAAGGTTAGCAGTGCACCTATGAGCCTTTTGGTCGCGTGTTTGTCTATGGCGGAGATCTTGTACTATCGGGTGACCAAACTGCTCGTTTGCCAGTACAAACACTTCAAGAATATCATATACAAAAACTACATAAATTGTACTTGTGCCTTGTATATGGACAAATAAAATTTCTTTCTTTCTATCTATCTATGTTTCTTTCTTTCGTTCTTTCTTTCTTTCTTTTATCTTTCTTTCTTTCTTTTTTTTCTTTCTTTCTTTCGTACTTTCTTCTTACATGCTACGAAAATGCATAAATCTGTAATCAAAATTCAAAACAGACTATCCAGTAGCCGGAGCACGAAAAACTAATGTAAATGTAAACTCGCTGCGCACTGATGACATTTGATTAATATTTCATACAAATTTCATAGACGCGCATCGAGCACGAATACATTTACGGTTGTCAGAAATTTTACTGCTCGGGCTGCATAGCTCAACAAAAAATCCCACATAGTTACTTTAAATTCTCAAACTCCAAAAAATCTGAAATATTCCCAACATAAACCTTTGATAAACTCGACACAATACGAAGCCGCAAGCGAAACACATTTGAATCTATGTGCCGAAAATCTTAAAAAACGACCTATGAAGCAGGCCAAGCGTCCACAGTCACCCGTACTGTCCGTACCGCCATAAACTCGCACCACGTTAGACTAAAAACCCAATAGAATTTGCATAGAAATTGATTCAGTCGAAGCTTCACTTGCCGTGCCCCTACCGTTGTACTCGAAAGTGAAACACATAGTGAGAAATAACTTGTGTACTATAAAAAAAATAAAGATGAAATGAATACTGATAAAGGTCGCAGGAAGTCGCTGGATGCAGGCCGCTTCCAACAGGTCGATCTGGAAATCTTTGGGGGAGGCCTATGTTCAGCAGTGGACGTCCTATGGCTGCTGCTGCTGCTGCTGATGATGATGATGATGATGTTGATGATGATAATGATAATGATGATGATGATGATGATGATGACGATGATGTACTATAAAAAATATTTGAGTGGTAGAGCCACGCTCTAGACAGTTACGTAAAGTGTCAGCTCGCTGTTGCGTTTCGTCCGGTGAGTAAGATTTCTGGTGGCCTAATTCCCCCACTCTTTCCCAATCCCGTTTTCCTCCCCATTCCATTCCCTTCTTTTAGGTTGGCAACGCACCCATGATTATTTTTGTGTTGTGGGTGTCTATGGGCAGTGAGTTCACTTACCATCAGGTGACCCATCTGCTCGTTTGCCAGTCTCTGCTACAAAAAAAAAGTTTATTGATCACGTAGACATGTAAAAAAGCACTTAGGACAGGTCAATACAAACAAATTCTGAATTAAGATTAATATAATTTACATACTGATTTCTTAAGTTTCTGCGAATGCTATTCAAACCAAATCGTGATAGAATCCGTAAAAATAGTTTTATTTCAATAATATAATTTACATTATCACGCTATACATTTGAAGACAGGCAGGCAAGTATGGACATAATGACGATAGAGCTAAGATAGTGTGATATGGGGAGATAGGAATAGAGTGTAAGGGGTTGTGGGTTGTGGAAAAGGGAAAGAGATATGGCACTGATATACTGTTTTATCAACCGACTTCAAAAATGGAAGAAGTTCTCAAATCATCTGATATTTTGTATATAGAGAGATTACTCTGGATTGCATGGACCAATTTCGTATTTACTTTATTTTATAGATTATATTGTTCACAGTTGGTCTCATAACAATATGGAAAAGCCACAAAATAATAAAGCATATAAACTTTCACATTTTAAAATCAACTTCAAAAGGTTCAAACTTGGAGTTGGTGCCAATCAGAATTAAAACATTAAATAAATTTTCATATTCATCTTACAGCTTTCACGGCAGTACTGTGAAGCATAGTAGTAACCACAGTTGTCAACCAACTTCCGACTACTTGCAAGAACAGCAAGCAACAGCCATTCATCATAACGACACGCAAATGTAACTTACTATGTGTTGTTTTTACACCAAGCCCGATATATGCACATTTCACCTTATTTATTATACATACTTTCCGCACAACAAAATTTAAAACTGTCTCGGTGGCGTAGTTGCATTGCGTGCGCGGTACGACTATCGTCCTGCGGTCTCAGGTTCATTCCCCGGATCGGGTAAAGTGATATTGAGTTTTTCTACATTATGACTGGAGTGTGGAATTTGTGCATATGGCGATGCCACCAACATCGGCTTTGTGTGAAACACTGGTAGTAAAACGGTCGAGCCGGCCTAGACATGCTGTATCTATCTAAAGACACACATAACGTAAGCTAACGCCTGCAGGGGTAGGCAGAGGCGCACTAGCGAACTAGAACACCCACGATTGCCGAGCTTAGTTACGTCCCAGATGTGATAGGAGGTGAGCCTATCGCCATATTGGGCACAAATTCCAGACTCCGAACTGATACGGAAAAAAACAAAATCACTTTGCCCGACCCGGAGATCGAACCTGAGACCTCATGCCGATAGCCGTACCGCGCACACAATATCAAAACGCCACCTAGGCAGTGTGTCTAAAGAGTTGCTCAAACTGTCAAAACTCATACCGGAAATGTCAATGGTAGGGGCACCAAATGCCCCATCATTGCTTAATCCATTTGCACTGGCCACACATTTTCGGGGGCGACCCATTGTAATCGCTCCGTCCTACTTAGATTAAATCCTTAATTTAGTAGAGGAGACATCGGGATGTAAGGCCTTCTGATAACCCAGGACTTGTGTCAAAATTGATTGAAATTTGAAATAATTTGAAATATTTGGTAATAATAGCAACAACATTAGTCACCTCCTTGGTCTAGTGGCAGTATATATGGGCTGTGGACTGGACAGCTCTGGGTTCGATTCCGAGGTCGAGCAAAGTCATTTTTCTAATTTATTTTGCCCGGGACTGAAGCTTTCAGAGAGGGTTGACGTCAGACAGACAGCCGGTTAACAAAACCAAGCCAAATCTTTACTGCAACATTCTTAAATATATGCTACTGCTACCGTATATTAGGGTGGGAAAAGAGTGTTCTTAGTTCAATTTCATAGTACCTTTATACAAAACTAAAGAAAAGCTCCTCTAACACTAACATTGACTATGAAAATTCACGGGAAAATTCGCATACCACCAATATTTTCTTTTAATCTATGCCTGTGTAGGAAAAATGTGGTGCGATCGATTTTCCGACGTGAAAAATGATGTGCGGAAAATGACATGTCGCGTATTGTATACACGACGCCTGTTTCCTTGTGATCTATTTTATGGGAATTGACTTCTACAACTACATGCTTTATGGGGAGTATAACATCATTATCAACCATGGAAGAATAATATAAATCTTTAGGGGAGGCCTATGTTGACCAGTGGACGCCCTATTGGACCGAGATCCGGCTGCAAGATATGGCGATATATATACCTCTATATGGTGATAAGCTCGCCCCCTGTCACATCCGGGACGGAACTAAGCTCGGCGAAGTGTGGGTGTTCTAGTTCGCTAAGGCGCCTCTGCCTACCCCTTCGGAGATACAGGCGTGAGCTTATGTTGGCAACGTAAGGGTTATATAAACAAAAAATTGCGAAATTCATTATATACCTACAGGTTTGTACGAAACCCTCGATGCGCGAGTCCGACTCGCACTTGGCCGGTTTTTTAACGTAGCCATTGCGCTTTTAATCGTTCTTCCTGTATGCGGAATTATTATAGTTACCAACTGCATAAAACACTCGGTAGATTTAAACATCCCAATACAGTCTGCGAACATCATCGCGTTTTATCTTGACCGTTTCCCGTCGCAGCTTTGCCGGCACTGAACCAATTTACCAACCCTCGTTTGTATGCAAATTTCCACCAACCGCTTATATCTGTTTGCTCTCTCTCCGTATTTTATAGTCTGCGCATTTTAATGCACCGTATTGGCGATACGCTCGTGCTTTAAGTATTTCTCTACGCTTTAGATCTTTATTTTGTCCATTAGCTGGCTGGGTTTTTTCGGTGCGGATTATCGATTTTTCTGTCGATATGTTTATGAAACACTCTGGATTAATGGATGCAATGATGCATCTTATGATATTATAAAAATAAAGCTAAATCCTTTCTGCAACGTGCTTAAAAATTGTGTAACTCCAACACAGCATTGGAGTACGATCAGAGTCGTTAAAAGAATTTGTTTTAGTGTCCATTATTAAAGAGCGGCTGCCTCGGTAGCGTGGTTGTATTTCGGTACGACTACCGTCCTGTGGTCTCGGGTTCGATCACCGGGTCGGGCAAAGTGATATTGGATTTATCCTTATCAGCCCGGAGTCTGGAATTTGTGCCCGATATGGTGATAGGCTCGCCCCCATCACATCTGGGACGGAACTAAAATCGGCAAAATGTGGATGTACTAGTTCGCTAGTGCACCTCTGCCTATCCCTTCGGGGATACAGGCGTGAGCTTATCTGTGTACGTATTATTAAAGAAAAATTCATTAAAGTTCAATTATTTTAAAATTTTTCGCTTCGATACAAAAATGCAACCCATATTTTATCCCTTTCAGCATTTGAATTTTTCATTTCATACACCTGATTGCCTCTTGAAAACCCCTTCATCCATATTTTTCCTTTACGTTTATCTCAAAAGAAATAAGATTTATAAATACAAACGTTTATTCTTATTAGGGGTTGATTTTCAAGAGACCCTCTGTAACCGTGACGACACCCTTTAATGTAATAAAGGCTAACTAATTGAATTTCCTTGTTTTCAGGTGAAAAAATAAAGGGTCACGATCAAAGAAATCTTCTGCGGAGCTTAACTTGTATTGCTGTCTTAAAACTTGAAGATTTTGTGAGATTCTACTAAATGCTTTGAGGTTTTCATCTCACAATAAATTTTATTTGATATTAATTAGTTTTACATTTTATTCTTTAATTATTTATTTCGGCGTAGATGTATTGCGGTCGACTAGCGTCTTGAGGTCTCGGTTTCGATCCCCGGATCGAGCAAAGTGATATTGGGGTTTTCTATACAATATCAGCCCGTGGTCTGGAATTTGTGCCCGATTTAGCAATAGGCTCGCCTCCTATCACATTCGGGATGGAACTAAGCTCGGCGAAATGTGGGTGGTCTAATTCGCTAGTGCACCTGGCTACCCCTTTGGGGCTACAAGCGTGAGCTTATGTTGTTTTTTTTTGTTATTTTTTTACTTTGTCGCCTTCTGGGCATAGTGAAAGCACATAATAAGTGACTCATATAAAACTAAATCAGTCTTATTGAGTGTTAGAGCCACGTTGTAGGACAGTAACGTCTCCAGCACGAATGGGCCGGCTCGACCGGTTTGATACCACTGTCTCACAGAAAACCGACGTAAATTGGCAGTTTGCTGTCGCGTTTCGTTCGGTGAGTGAGATTTCCGGTGGCCCATTCCCCTTTCCCATTCCTTTTTTCCGTCACCTTCCATTTCCTCATCTTAAGTTAGCAACGCACTCGTGTTTTTTTTTGTGTCTTAGATGTCTATAGGCTGTGGAGATCACTTACCATCAGGTGACCCATCCGCTTGTTTGCCAGCCCCTGCTATAAAAATAATCTCATATGAAATAGAAATTGAGTAACTATAAGAGTTGTCAAACGGTTTAAATTTTCGAAACCCTGAACAGACGACGTTGTTCTAATCAATTTTGCGTCCCTAGAGTCCGTTCCCAGTCTAATTTCGAGTCTGCAGATGTACTTATTTATATTCTAACACCGATACTCAAAGCCTCTCAACTTCCCAACCCGAAACTCCTAAATAAAGTATCAGGGAACCTTATTGAGGGCTACATTTCCCAATAATTTCCCATTACGAACAGTTTCTGGAGGCCCTTTGACGGCCGGCGAATTGTTACATCAAAGGCGTCTCGCCGACGCGTTAATGGCACAGTTGTGAGCTATGAAACTCATTGTTAACAATAAATAAGTTGTTTATTTATAGATCATTATAAAGATAATTAAATAGGTGTCAGCTGCATAAAAAAGTTTGTTTGTTTGTAATTTTGATTTGTTATAGACGTCATACGACGACTGACTCGGTGGCGTGATGGTATTTCGGTACGACTACGGTTCTGAGGTCTTGGGCTCGATTCCCGGGTCGGGCAAAGTGATATTGGATTTTACCATATCAGCCCGGAGTCTGGAATTTGTGCCCGATATGGCGATAGGCTCGCCCCCTATCACATCTCGGACGGAACTAAGCTCGGCGAAATGTGGGTGTTCTAGTTCGCTAGTGCGCCTCTGCCTACCCCTGCGGGGATACAGGCGTGAGCTTATGTTATGTTATAGACGTCATGGAATGTTTTCTTGATTTGTACTCCACTACCACAACGGCAGCGTAACACTTCTATAAAAACTGGTTTGATACCAATATCTCACAGAAAACCGACGTAAAGTAGCAATTTGCTGTTGCGTTTGGTGTGGTGAGTGAGATTTCCGGTGGCCCAATTCCTTTTAGGTTGGCAACGCACCCATGATTCATTTTATATCTTGAGTGTCTATGGGCGGTGGAGATAACTTACCATCAGGAGACCTGCGGCCTGAGCAGGAAAATTTCTGACAACCGTAAATGTATATCAGCTCGATGCGCGTCTATGAAATTTGTATGAAATATTAACCAAACGTCATCGGTGCGCAGCGAACTCGAATACATTTACATTTACATTAGTTTATCGTGCTCGGGCTACTGCTCGTTTCCCAGTCTCTGTAATAAAAAAAAACTATATCTCTTCCCAAAAACATTCGTAATGAAAATGACTGTATGTCATAACGTTACGAGGTGGCATAATTACGCTGCGGTGGATGGAGGGTAGGTAGCGAAGGTGCGATGTTACGAGGCAAGTTTGCAGTCGGGCTGTAGTTCTGGTAATGTGTTAAGTTTGAGCGACGCTCGGTGATACGTGCCTGAGTGAAGGTCCGTAGTCGATAAATTTTATCGATGTTTTTTAAATTGTGTAATTCTTGATCTCAAACAAAGATACGCGCATAACGCACACGACTTGTTAATGAGATTTTCGGTTTCTCAACCTAAACAACTTTGTTCTAAAACAATAGTTTTATTTCAACACATATTCCAGACTCAAAGCTGATATCGAATAGAAAAACCCGGGGATCGAACCTGCGATCTCAGAACACTGTAGTATAGTCCTACCATGCAAGTAATGTATGTGGGTGATTCTACGATGAGAGGTAACTTGTGCGGCAATCAGTTTAAAATAGGTTTTTTATTCCAATTTTGTTGTTTTGGTTCCAATTCCAATTCCAATTTTCGGTTATTTCTTCTCTTTTCCGCAGTTTGAAGGTTACACCAAATTTCAAATGCTTATAACTTTTTATTTTTGAGAATATTTCAATAATTCTTTCAGTACTATATTTAAGATGGCGCCAATTTCATATAAAATTTATTTATTTATGTCTACCATGTTGAGAATAATAAATAAATAAATAAAATAAAACTACACCACCGTGGTGATCTATTCATACTATAGAAAAATATATCAACGGCCATTACCACTATCAAATTCCCCGTTTATATAAACTATCGATATATTTACAGCACCCACCCCTCCCTAGTAGTTAATAGTAACTCGTCGTCTCGAACGGAACGTCTTTGCTCTCTTAAGACAATTTCCAAGAGTGCACGCCATTGCATCCAGTTAAACCGTCGTTTAGTAAACCTATTCTGTAAATGCAGAACCGTGGAAAAAGTTTCTAGTAACTAAATCGTTTGTACTATGAATATGTTTACGGTTGGAACGTAAGATGAAACATAGATGTTGTGCTTAAGAATTTTAATATATATATTTTTTATAGCATAGACTGGCAAACGAGCAGAAGGGTCACCTGATGATAAGTGATCTTCATCGCCCATAGACAACCAAGACAAGAAAATCATTGGTGCGTTCCCAACCTAAAAGGGGGAATTGGGGATTGGGAAAGGGAGTGGCGAATTGGGCCACCGAAAATCTTACTCACCGAACGAAACGCGACAGCGAGCTGCCACTTTACGTCCGTTTTCTGTGAGACAGTGGTATCAAACCGGTCGAACCAGCCCATTCGACCATAGACGAAATCGTCTACAGCATGGCTCTCCCAAATATCATATGACCAACAATACTGATCTCTCTTTCTTGCGGTCTCTAAGTTATCACTTTTTGAAAATAATTGCGTGAAACAACAATACTTAAATTTGCAAAGTTTATTTTAGTGAGTCCATAACTAAAGTTTGCAAAATTACTTTACATAACATAAGCTCACGCCTGTATCCTCGAAAGGGTAGGCAGAGGCTCACTAGCTAACTAGAACGCCCACATTTGGGCGAGCTTAGTTCCGTCCCTGATGTAATAGAGAAGCCTATCGCCCTACAAATTCCAGACTCCGGGCTGAAACTGAAAAATCCAATATCACTTTGCCCGACCCGGGGATCGAACCAGAGACCTCAGGACGGTAGCCGTACCGAAATACAACTAGGCAACCGAGGCAGGCATAGTTACTTTCTAGAGCAGGGATGGCCAACTTGATTAAATCGAAGATCTACTGTTTTTTGACGAAACCCTGCAAGATCTACCAATCACATTCTGAATACAAGATGATGTCGCAGCAGTTGGTGATTGCGTTGCGCAGTCTGTTCTACGTATTTTTTACATATAAATAATGGGCCTTACTTATAAAAATAGTTTAACTGAGCAAACGGTAAAGAATAGCATGTCCCTTTTGTTTTCAAACAATGTGACACAAGGAAAAAAGTGTCAGGCTATGCTTAGCCATTTGCTTAGCTAAACTGTTTTTATAAATTATTGTTAGGTATCATCAATATAATATGCCCTAGATGCACAGTTCTTTGCAAATATCCTCCTAAAAAGTTGTCTCAGGAATAAAACAAAGAAAAAGATCACAAGTTCTAATTAAATCAACACAAATATAACCCTATGCACGTATAATAAAGTAGCTTTTTAATTGACATGAGCAAGCGTTCTTAAATTTGAATTTGGAAATTTAGAATTCCATCGGCGTCGGACTGTATGCAAAACGAGTGCTTAAGCACTCCTTTGCTGTCCCATTTTCCGAACGTCAACTGTGCATCTAGGTAATTAATATATCGATGTTAGGTATATTCAACTTATATATTTTTGCCTTGCCACGATCGACTCACCAAATATCCACGATCGACCGGTTGGCCATCCCTGTTCCACAGGACTGTTATGTATCACACGCCGCGCCAGGATTAAAAAACTGCACATCCCAGAATAAGCGTTCACGACATTCAGTAAATATCGCGCCGGTTTTATCTTAACAGCCACTAATACAATATTATCATCTCAGCCAGTGTTCCCACGCTGTTCCGATCTTGTGCTGTATTAGAATACATCTTCTCTGCTCGATTGACTTTCTTTGTCTTGTGTATTGTTTGTTATGTTTTGCAAACCTGCTTGTTTTGCCATTGCATACATACATACCTAAACTCACTGTCCCGTTGGGGTAGGCAGAGATTAAGGAGCGCCAATTGCCTCGGTTCAAACACACCTCTTTCGCTTCTTCCACAGTCATCAGTCTTTTCATCTTTTTTTTTTGCCATTGTTAATAATAATATTAGCCCTGTAATATTAATGTCTCAGCTCTGGGCACGAGCCTACTCTACTAATGAGAAGGGTTAGCCTTAGTCTACCACACTGGTCTAATGCAAATACTTTCGAAATTCTTGTGGAGACATTATGGGGTATCCTCACGATATTTTCCTTCAGCGTTATAGCAAGCGATAACTCACAATGAAAACAAACTTTACAACAAAAATCAGAAGTGTATGTCTCTTTTTGGGGATGGTCTCGAACCTCCGACCCTCATCTCGGCGGTCTGTGCCACTCCCGACTGAGCTAGCGTTGCTTATGAGATCTAGGTTTTGAATATTAATTACAATCTACTCTATGAGACTAATAAGCAATTAGAATTCGGTTTTATTTTTTACGTAAGTTTAAGTAAACTAAGAAGAACGTTCGAGTACATGCTACCTCCTGTACCAAATTTCTTCACCAATTTATACTTGGTCGTACTAATTAGGTACATACCTCTAGATATGCGATGTTTTCTTTATTTCACACCCCTGTACTTATTCAAGTACCTGTTCAATGTACATCTGTGAGTTATTTAGGTACTCAAAGTTTTGGCTGAAAACCAGCGTCAGACATTCATTGTCTGGCATATGCTGAGCCTAAACCTTTTCGGTAGCACCGTGAGACACAAAGTTGTATCTTGTTATAGTCATTAATTCTCTCATATGTATTTTCGAGCGACTTCCACAAAAAGAGGTCCTCAATTCGTCTGTATTTTTTTAATGTATGTTACGCGATCTCCGCCGTATGTGGACCGATCTTCAAAATTCTTTTTGTGTTCGATAGAGCTTCTTTTAAGGGTGGTCCCATATACATTTCACGGTCGGATTTGAAGTCGATCTATTAAGTTTTTAAACTTGTGATTATCCTCATTCTGTTTATACCATTGTGTCGCAGAACGCTGTGCTGAATAAATCTTTTCTTTCGTTTTTCTTTCTTTCTTTTTACCACACAAATCTTTGATACTCATTCTCATAGACCTTCAAACCTTAATTATAATACTAGCGATTCTGTGTGAAATAGACCACAATACGTCTCGAAGAGTATCATTAACATTTAACATAATATCCAGCCACGGACTTTAGTCACGACAGAGTGAGAACTATAATTAAACACAGCAGATGACAAGTTGACCGACGGAGACGTGTATTGTGTCCTAGTTTAAGTTGTTTTATTAGGATTTAGGCCGCGGACACGAACTCAGCGGGAGCGTAGCGGCATCGGCGGCGGCGGCGCGCCAATGTACTCGTATTGCTAGACCAGTCGTCGCGCCGCTCTCCGCACCGCTGCCTTCGAGGCCAGTTCCATTTAAATCCATGCAATGAAATATGCCGCTCCGCGCGCCGCCGCCGCTACGCTCCCGCTGAGTTCGTGTCCGCGGCCTTAAGTATTTGAACCGCTCCGTGGTAAATTTTAAAAACTTTTTTGACTGCTAGAATGCTATTATTTGAACTGAATTGCAATGAGTATGGGACTAAATAGCATACGGAATATGCAAGTGTACTCGGTTTAATTTTTTTGACCGACTTCCAAAAAGGAGAAGGTCGTCGATTCGTCTGTATTTTTTTTATGTATATTATGTGATATCGCCGCCAAATATGGACCAATTTTCAAAATGATTTTTGTATTCGATAGAGCTATTTTTTATTTCAAGGGTGGCCCCATATAAATATGGGCACGATCAGATTTGAAGTCGGTCTGATTATTTTATTCATTATCAGCCCGGAGTCTGAAATTTATGCCCGATATGCCGATAGGCTCGTCTATCGCATCTGGGACGAAAATAAGCTTGGCGATATGTGGATCGCCCGTGCCTGCCTTTAAGAATATAAGTGTGAGCTTATGTTCACACGGACAAGAAGATACACTGAATAAAATTAATGTATTATTACCTTATTTCTCCTCTGGTTAAAATCTGAAAAAACAAAAAATCATTATATCACTGGGTGCGCTGGTTTCCAGTGGTGAAGGTTGAAAAATCCTAAAAGGAAAGCCGATGCAATTTTATCTAATATATAATATATAAAAATAACGGTGAAGAAAAAAATTGTGAGGAAACCTGCTTTCCCAAGAATTTCGAAGGTATGTGAAGTCTACCAACCCGCATTAGGCCAGCGTGGTAAACTAAGGCCTAACCCCTCTCATTAGTAGAGCAGACCCGTGCCCAGCAGTGGGACAGTAATATTTCAGAGCTAATATTATTAACTGCCTCGGGGGCGTGGTTGTATTTCAGTACGACTACTGTCCTGAGGTCTCGGGTACGATCCCCGGGTCGGGCAGTGATATTAGATTTTTCCATATCAGCCCGGATTCTGGAATTTGTGCCCGATATAGCGATAGGCTCGCCCCCTATCACATCTCGAACGGAGCTAAGCTCGGAGAAATGTGGGTGTACTAATTGGCTAGTGCGCCTCTGCCTTCGGGGATACAGGCGTGAGCTTATGTACGTGTTGTAATATTATTATTATTATTTAATATGCGAAATCTAATTATCTCGCGTAAAGTGTAAACTTGTAGTAATCACAAGTTTAAAAACTTAACTGACCGACTTCCAATTTACCGATCGTGTATTTATATGCCTTGAAATAAGCTCGAACACAAAAATAATTTTGAAAATCGGTCCACATTTGGCGGAGATATCGAGTAACATACATAAAAATACAGACGAATTGAGGACCTCCTCCTTAGGTTTACGTGAATGTTATTCATTGAAATTAAACTTTGTTACGGATTCTATCACGATTTGGTTTTAATTTGCTATGCCCGACGTTTCGAAAGCTTTGCAGCCTTCGTGGCAGCCTTTGCAGTCTGACCCGTGACCACGAAGCCTGCAAAGCTTTCGAAACGTCGGGCATAGAAATTAAAACCAAATCGTCATAGAATTCGTAACAAAGTTTAATTTCAATGACCTCCTCCTTTTGTGGAAGTCGAAAAGCATCAAGTTAGAGCAATGCGCATGCGTGAATGTTGAAGAAATTATCGCGCCACGGACCCGTGACGACTGCGATAACGATCAGCGACTAACAACCGGTTGCTCTTATGATTGGCTTACGCCGTTTTGGTTTTACTTCTCGATAATTATATGATGTTAATTTTTATGTGTCAGTTATCTTTATGTCTTAATTTCGCGTTTATTAGTGTAATTCTTGGTTGCGGGTGGTGTTTATTGTTTATTTTAATTTAGTGGCGTGCAGTCCGTATAGACAAAGAGACACTGTCCACCCTAACAATTTGCTATTTCCATAAATAAAGAATACAATTATAACTAAACACATATTTCCAAAATATTCCAAAATATTAATATTCACCTTAATGTGGTGTCGGAAACGTGTTTCAGAAAGGATTTAGTTTCGTTTTTAGGACCGAATGCCTGCCTGACGTCCACCCCCCATCCAGAGGGTTCGGACAAATCGAGTCAGAAAAATCGCTTTGCCCGACCTGGGAATCGAACTCAGGACATCCCGGTCCACAGTCTATATATACCTACTGCCACTAGACCAAGGAGGCGACTAAAATCGACTAACATCAAATAATTTCAACTTTGTTATTGATAATCACAATTTTAAAAACTTAATGGACCGACGTCAAATCCGATCGTAACCAAATTTAAATGGGACCACCCTTGAAACAAGCTCTATCGAACACAAAAATAATTTCGAAGATCGGTCCCCATTCGGCGGAGATATCGCGTAACATACATTAAAAAAATACAGACGAATTGAGGACCTTCCTTTTTGGAAATCGGTCGAAAATCAATATTTACGACAAACGCAAACGGCAGTATGTGAATACATAATGGAAATATCAACTGACCAATTTCAATATTTGGAATTTGATCTTCATTTGACAGTCAAACATAAATTGCGATACACAGTGTATTTCCAATGAGCAGTTACCCTGGGATATGACACAGGTAAAACTTGCACAGTAGTGCAGATCCACACAAACAATGAAAACATTCAAAAGCTCTACGCATTTTTTTTATCTGGTACAAACGAGCAGGTGAGTCACCTCATGGTAAGTGATCTCCAACGCCCATAGACACCCAAGACACAAATATATCATGACTGCGTTGTCAATCTAAAAGGAGGGAAATAGGGATTGGGCAAGGGAGGTATTGAGGGGAATTGGGCTACCGGAAATCTCACTCATCGAACAAAACGTATTAGCGAGCTACCACTTCACGTCGGTTTTCTGTAAGATAGTGGTATCAAACCGGTCGAGTCGGCCCATTCGTCCTGAATACATTAACATAATATAACATAACATAAGCTCACGCCTGTATCCCCGAAGAGGTAGGCAGCCTCTGCCTAGTGAACTAGTACACCTACATTTCGCCGAGCTTAGTTCCGTCCCAGATGTGATAGGGGGCGAGCCTGAATACATTATTGTCTACAGTATGGCTCTACCACTCAAAATAACTCTACCACTGATAATATTTTAAACAAAATAAGAGATGATTCAAAGAGATTTAATATTACTAACTATAGAGGGGTTATCAAGCAAGTTTCCATACAAAAAAACTGATCTCAAACTTCAGTACCGCCATCAACCACTTATTACAATGCGAGGGCGATTATTACAATTTACACCCTAGAATATTTTGTAAATGGTTAAGAATCACGTAAGATAAGTTTATTCTCTCAATATTATTTCGCTGGCCCACCTGGCGCGCGTATATTTTAAATAAACTGAGCGACTGATGACCACTATCATGACTTTTGGATTATAAGTCTATATCTTTGAGATGATGAAAAATTTTTGTCATCACAATATGATAATGAAAACCTTACTTTCAATAAAAAAAGAGAAAAAGCTTTTCCCTCAGACCCAAGAAACTTTTTTCACTTACATCTAGCACCCTAATGTTTCTGTTTCGTAAGTACTTACATCTTTTTATGTTGGCAACATAATCATTTTGCTTTTTGTGTTGACTCCTTAATTACTGCTCGTCTCAAGCGTTAGTTTAGTCGTATTCTTTCTTTAATAAGTTACTATTGATTTACACTTTCCCTACTGAATCTTCCTCGACTGTGTACGCAAAGTTGCCAGAGTTAAATAATTATTAGTTGGCTTTGTGCGAAAAATCTGCACCGCAGTGAATGTTTCAACACAAATACCTGCCATGGTTGCTCTATGCGGGTTTTAATTAAATTTTCCAGCGCATTGTTACGGTTTTTGACCGGTGATCGATAGTTTTTGAATCACTACGGTATTCATTGTGGCTTTATATCGCTGCTGCAGGTATTTTTATGTGAAATAATTTGGATTGTTTGTGCCCGATATGGCGATAGGCTCGCCCCCTATCACATCTGGGACGGAACTAAGCTCGGCGAAATGTGGGTGTTCTAGTTCGCTAGTGCACCTCTGCCTACCCCTTCGGGGATACAGGCTTATGTTATGTTTATGTAATTTGGATTATGTAGTTGAATTGGGCGAGCAATTGAAAAGGTTAACATAGATATTTCGATTGGAACAACTCCAGTTCAAACGGTTAATAATGTTGAGTTTTTCACCGACTTCAAAAAGGAGTTTATCAATTCGACACGTATGTATGTAATATTGTTAGAATTGCACGATATTCGCATGTAAGTCTGTGGGCTTCTGAATGGATGTGCCACATTTCATAAGCGTATGTATGTTTCTACTTATACAATTATGTATGTTTGTCCACAAATATCTCAGAAACTGTGAATAGGATTGCGATGGATCTTTTTTTATTGAACTAGGTATCTTCCAACATAGGGAATAGTGCTAGTTTCATCAAAATCGGTTGAGTAGTTTTGAAGATATGAACTTTAATGTGAGAAAATGGTAAAGTCGGTTTTAAGTTTTTGTAAAACTTTTTTTATAATAATGATAACACATCTGCATGAACATCTTTGCTTCATCTGCATCTTTTTGAACTTTATTCCGGTTAGACAGGATTTCGAAAAAAATGTATAAAAATCACAACTTTCAAATCTTAATAACCAACTTTAAACTGTATCCGATATTGACCATAATGATTATGAGACCACAAACTCTATCAAACACAAAAAGAATAACATGTTTAAAAACTTAACTCACCGGCTTCCAACTTGATCTCGTCATGACCAAAATTATATTCATCATCATCATCATCATCAGCCATAGGACGTCCACTGCTGAACATAGGCTTCCCCCAAAGATTTCCAGATCGACCTGTTGGAAAAGGTCTGCAAAATTATATTACCACCCATGAAATAAGCTCTATCGAACACAAAAATATTTTGTAAATCGGATCCACATTTGGCGGAGATATCGTGTAACATACGGGCGAATTGAGGACCTTCTCTATTTTGGAAGCCAGTTGAAACTCCAGCAAACATTTTCGCGAAAACGAAGACGCAAGTAAACGCTACACAAATTTCAGTTAAAGTTGTTTTATTTTGTCTCCGCTGCATTTCTCCAACCCATTTATCAATCAAATAAGTTTGTTTTATGTCTCAGCACATACTAAACGTATGCATTAGGAAACTAGCTCCCGAGTCCCCATACAGGTGATCCATTAGAGAGTTTGATAGTAAACATAACATTTAAATGGATATGTCTTTAACATAAATAAAAATAATAAAAAAAAAAATAATAAAAATCTTTATTCAGAAACCAACGTTTTGTCAAAACAATGCAAGGTTGGAGCCCTCTATTAAGTAAGAGAATACTTGTGCCAGAAGACTCCGCTCCTCCATATAAATAACATACATAGCTAATATTTTATAAAATTAACGTCTTTACGGTATTATGAAGTTTTAAACATAAAAATGTGTATGTGTGTGTGTGTGTGTGTGTGTGTGTGTGTGTGTGTGCGTGTGTGCGTGCGTGCGTGTCTGCGTGTGTGTGTGTGTGCGTGTGTGCGTGTGTGCGTGTGTGTGTGTGTGTGTGTGTGTGTGTGTGTGCGTGCGTGCGTGTGTGCGTGTGTGCGTGTGTGTGTGTGTGTGTCTGTGTGTGTGTGTGAGTGTGTGTGTGTGTGTGTTTGTGTGTGTCTGTGTGTGTGTTTATGCCAGCGTACATGTATGTTTCTGTCTTTAGTATATAGGATATATAAATATTATTCCATAACTTGTAAAAGTGCCTCTGTGTCGTCATAGCCTATATTGTGTAACCATTTTGTTACGGTATTTTTACATTCATATTGTTTCATTGAATACATATTCAGGCTTTTGTTAAGTTTATTGTATATTCTAGCAGACATTTTGTAATATTGGTTACTAGCAAATTTGCTCTTCACTGCATTTGTCACAACTACATTATCTTTACGTCTTTTGCACTCAATATTTAAGTCATAAATAAGTGTTTTATGTCTTTTTAAGACTGTCCGTAGTATGTACAGTCTTCTTACACTTAGTATTTTGCTTTCAGAGTACAGCTTATCTGTAGGATATCTGAATGGCCTGAAAAACATGACCTTTATCAATGCTCGTTGCGCTCTTTCCAAATCTAGAAATCTAGTTTTTGCAGCACCCCCCCAAATAGGTATGCAATATCCTAAAACGGACTGGGCCAGTGCTATGTATACTTTATTTAACAACTTTGCTGTGGCAACATGTCTGAGAGTCTTGAATATCCATATAAGCTTTCTTATTCTATTACTAACTGTTTCCAGCTGTGAAACCCATGATAATCTTTGGTCTATCATAACACCTAAGTATTTAGTAGAGCTGACTTTACTTATGCTAGTACAGTTACAATTTCCATCATGTATTTGCAAGGAATCATGGATATAAAGCTTATAATTATCGGCTGGCTGGGAACGATTATTCATAGAAAAACAAATAAAGTTTGTTTTATGTGTATTAAGAGTTAAAAGGTTGGCTTTAAGCCATTGCGCTATTTTGGCTAGGCCCCGTTCAGATATCTCCCGAACATCATCCCATGAAGAGCCTGAGAATACTACAGCAGTGTCATCTGCATACGAGATTATTTTAGCACCATCAATATTTAGTTTACACAAGTTATCTATATACATCAGAAAAAGGGTAGGACCGAGGACACTACCTTGCGGTACCCCATAAGTAATATCTAGTTCATTACTTTCATAGTTACCAATTCTGACTTTTTGTTTTCGATTACTTAAATAGTCTTCAAATAGTGTTAAGCATAAACCTCTAATACCTGTATTATGTAAGATTTTTATTAGAATTGGAATATGAACTGTATCGAACGCTTTTTTAAGGTCTATAAATACCGCCAAGCATTTTCTTCTATTGTCCAAGTGGTCTGTAATTAAAGAGCTAAGCGCAGTAATGGCATCTTCCGTAGATCGCCCATTTCTAAATCCATATTGGGTGTCTGATAGCAGATTATACTTTTCAAGGTAATTAATTAATCTTTTATTAATAAGTATCTCCAAAACTTTTGAAATTGATGGTAGTACAGAGATCGGTCTATAATTGTTGACATTTTCCTTGTCACCGTTCTTGTAAATAGGAGTTACAATAGACTGTTTCAATAGACTTGGAAAAATACCTTTAGCGAAACATAGGTTAGCTAAGTGGCAGATTACAGGAACAACGTAGTTTATTGACAATTTTAAAAAACTAGTTGGGATATTATCCCAGCCTGGTGCACTATCAGATTTTAGATTCATAATTACACTATGAACTTCATCGTGATCAGTGTCTAAGAGAACAAAAGAATTTTGCAGTCTTTTGTTTGTATCTCCTGATGTATGATTTTGTGAGCCGGGTTCAGAAAGAATTTCATTTGCCAGAACTTTACCAATATTCGCGAAATAATTGTTTACGTAATTCGTAGATTCGATAGGAGATGCTAAGATACTTAGCAATTTAGTGTTGTCTGATTTGGATTGGTGCATATTAGTTATCGTTTTAATGTTTTGCCAAAGTTTTTTACTGTTATTTGTATTATTAGATAATTGCTCTCGGTCGTATTTTCTTTTAAGTTTTTTAATTAATTTGTTACAATAATTACGATATCTTTTAAATGTTATTTTAAGAATTACATTGTGAGGATCTAACCTGAGTTTTATTTGCAATTTATTTCTGTTGCGAATGCACCTAAGTACACCAGAAGTTATCCATGGCTTTATTATGCGTTTACTTTTAGGAATATTTATAGTTAACGTATTTTCTTGCAGACATTGTGTTAATATGTTTACAAGTAGTCCCACCAATGTATTAGGATCATCACAATTAAGTAATTCCATAAAATTGTTGTTAGTGAGACTAGTAAGGGCATTTTTATAATCAACTATTTTTTTAACTTTTGCACACCTATTTGGACTCTTTATGCAAGACAGATGTAAGAATATCATGGAATGATCAGTTACAGTTGTGTGTAATACGGCAATTTTAGCAGATAATTTGGTATTTTCTAGCTTCAGAATAAAATGATCCAGACAGCTACGTTCTCTCGTTGGTAATAAGTGTCCAGGAATTAAGGCGTGCATAGCTAACATAGTGAGGTAGTTTATTCTGTTAATTCGCTCGAACGATGCCTCATCTGGATTAGAAATTATATTGATATTAATGTCTCCAGTTAATATTATGTTTCTTTGTGAATTTATAGATTGTAAATGTAAGTTAAGGGAATTGATAAATAGCTCCGCATTTTGGTTAGAAGGGGAACGGTATATACCCAGAATAACACAATTATGCGTATCTATTTGGATACAAGATGCACTATTTAAATAAATTTCTTTTACATTTACTACAACTGTATCATTCCGTATATACACCGCCACCCCATCGTTTTGATTGAGGTGTTTAGTAGTAACATAAGATGTATAGCCATTAAGAGATGGAATGGGTTTATCTGAGTTAATTCGGCATTCGGTTAGGATGAGAAGATCTGGGATAAAGCTAAGGATACTAAGTGACAAATTTAAATCATCTAAATTACTATAAACGCTTCTTATATTTTGAGAGATAATGGTTAGATCATTGTAATTGACCGTAATTTTATTTTTGAGATCCTCAATGTCGCAGTCTATAGCTTGTGCTATTTTGCAATCGTCAATATCTTCTATCATTAAAAGAGAGCTATCCATAATTGCATAAAAATGAACTGCAGTCGTTATAAAGTGAGAAATCAATTTTGTTATAATTTGTTTTGTCCCATAGATGAAGGTTATGTTTGTAGATGGAACTAATAGAGGCTTTTTGTATACTACGACACTCGTGTGGAGTAAATATTAATATCATAACGAAATCTAGCGTTACAGTTTTTTGTGGAGTAGCATAAAAGTAGAATATTATATTACTTGTAATAGTTAATGACATAATTATTTCATAATAATAGTTTCCGTATGTGTACATATTTAGGTATATAAATATTTGTATATTTTGTAGTGTATATGTAAGGGAGTTTAAGTTTGTGTATGTGTAGTATTTTTGTGGAAGTGTATGTGTAGTAATTTTGTGTGTGTATAATATTGTTATAAAAATAAAAATTAGCAATACGCATTTAAGCTTAAACATAGTTGGAATATGTAAGAAAAAATGACGGAAAAGATCAAAGACAAAGCAAATAGATATTGCCATTAGGCAAAGTCATTGCTTTTGCATCAATTGTTGAACTTGAGCTTCAGATTTAATACAAATAATGGGAGAATTTTCATCTTTTCTCACATAGACCTTGCCATACGCAGTCCAGCAGAATTTGTATTTAGCTGATTTAGCGAGATCACGAGCCAGAAAATGCAGGCGTGAGCCTTTAGACGTCAGCTGCTCTGATACATAGATTGGCGTATCTTCTTGTAAACGCAGTCCTAAGTGCAGAGCACGAAGTTTTGTCTTGTGCTTTATATTAAAGGCCTTGCTCATTTTTAAAACTTCAGTCTTGATAATTGTAGAGGATGTTTCCACTATGATCGGTGGATTTTGTATTCCTTGTTTTTTAGGTTGAACTCTGAAAATATCCTTTATATCAGATTTTGTGAAAGAACATCCGATACTCTTTGTCAAACATATAGCCATATCCATCAGATCTTCTTTAGTTTCGTTTGTTTTTTTGGGTACATTTTTTATTTCAAAATTGGCCTTACGAAATCCCATCTGCAGATCTTCAATTTTGTCCTCCAATATAGATATATATTTTTTATCTTCTTTTATTGTATTTTCTAGCTGATCTATTTTCTTTTTAAATTCTTCATTCTGTGTTGCGAGAAAACTAACGGATGCTTCAATACTTTGATTGCTGCATTTTATTTCATTAAGAAGTTTTTTGAATTCCTTATCGCGAGCTGATAGCATAGATTTTATCTCCTCCTTAAAATTATTTAATTCTGCAGTGTATGGTTTATTGTTTATTCTTTTATTGCGGGTAGAAATGTAACTAGGTGGTGTTTTGTCTTGTACAGCAGGCTCATAGACGTCAGAATCAGATATCGAACGTTCCGCATCACTATTCATCGTACCAGGACTATATGCACGTTTAGGAGTTCAATTATTAACCCAAGTACGGCGCGCTGTACAACGATGTAATGCTAGCTGGAATAGTTGCAAGTCATAAGAGGCGTAACTTCGTTCTTCACGAGCCAATTAGAATCCGAATGGGCGTGGTCTCTTGGTAATTTCAAAATTGGCGGGTTCCAATATTAAGGTGTGTGCATTGATTGGAAGATGCGTGAAAGAGACTTACTGAGACTGTGAGCAGACAGGTACTAGGAGTTTAGAACTGCCAGCGGTGTACCAATGTGAAGCGCGTTGATTTAAAGCTTCTTAATTTTATGCACTCCTATTTTTTCACTTTTATTTAAATTGTTAAATAATTAAAATTATAATTAAAATTATAACAAACGGAGGTTCTTTATACGTCTACACCGTGCGGTGATCCAAGGGAGAGGATTGGTTGTTTTTATACTTTTTGAAAGGATTGAAATATGTATTCATTTAATATTTAGGTTACAGAGTCGACAATAACATATAGATTAATTTATGGATAGTCTCGATGGCGTGGTTGTATTTTGGTACGACTAACATCCTGAGGTCTTGGGTTCGATCCCCGAGCATATGGGTCACCTGATGGTAAGTGATCTTCACCACCCATGGACACTAAGAAAAAATATTCAAGGGTGCGTTGCCTACCTAAATGGAGGGAATGGAAGAGGAGGGTAAAGAGATTGGGAAAGGAGGGGAAAAATGAACACCGGAAATCTCACTCACCGAACGAAACGCGACAGCAAGCTGCCACTTTACATCGGTTTTCTGTGAGACAGTGGTATCAAACCGGTCGAGCCAGCCCATTCGTGCTGTAGACATAACTGTCTACAACGTGGCTCTACCACTCAAAAAGATGCTTAAGACCGGGTGAAGGCTGGTGGTAAGATATTCGTACCCACCCGGATTGCGACCACCGTACACGTGCTAAAACTTTAGTGATCCATACTCCTTGTGTGGTTCACGTTCCAGGATCAGCCAGTATATTTCCAGTTCCCTGCAAGGGCGTGAGACATGACTTGATGGTTGGCTGAGCAGATATGGGGGTACATCCTTGTCTGCATCAACCATCCGTTTGTCTAGTTGCAAGCCCCGGGCCCAAATACCAAGCTCCACTCTGATACTCAGTACAAAAACCCAATATCCGACCGGGGAAGGTACCGAAAACATCTGGGGGCCTAGTTTATAAAACGAAATCCGCATTTGCAGACTTCGTTTCGGACATTTTGCTATTCTATGTGGCTCGCGTGTCCGACCAATATCGGTGCTATAAGTTTCGTTTCGGAGAATGCTATGCTGTAAACCGTTTGACAGCCCACTCTTCTGTGTTTGACATTTATTTGATCCACGTGCATCTATAGCAAGCAAGGAAGCAGCGATAGCTCAGTTGGGAATGGTACGGACTGACGAGACAAGTGTCGGAGGTTCGAGATCAACCCCAAAATGGAGCATACACCTCTGACTTTTCTATGTTAAGTGTATTTTCATTGTGAAATATCGCTTGCTGTAACGGTGAAGGAAAACATCGTGAGGAAACCTGCATACCTGAGAATTTCTTCACAGGAATTTCGAAGGTGTGTGAAGTCTACAAACCCGCATTAGGCCAGCGTGGTAGACTAAGGCCTAACCCCTCTCATTGGTAGAGGAGGCCCGTACCCAGCAGTGGGACAGTAATATTACAGGGCTAATATTATTATTATATTATTATACCTCATTTATTTAAATAATTTTTTTTTACATTTTTAAATATAAATTATATAAAAATAGATACATTTAAAAAAATATATATATATTTATATTATTATTATTACGTGCATCTATTAGTCTGTGGGGTAAAGTATTGGTCCGATATCGTTCATCCGATAACGTTTTATCGAATAAACACCCAGGACTGTAGTCACAACGCCATCGAGGCATAATAACCAATGAATACCACCTACATCCCAACATTATCCAAGAATATAAAATCAAAAAAGACTCGATTTATATAACAGATAATAGGTGTAATTCATACGGGTCGTAACAGAATGGGCTGCCGTCACACAACGCCATCTAAATGGTTTTGGATATAGTATCATTATTTTTTATGGCAACATTTATTGGCAGTTCCGTAGATCGGGCGAGGAGCGTTCCGTTTGAATGATGACGGTTGCTTTAATGTTATGGAGACAAAAGGATGTTGCTGCGGTGGATGTGCAAAGTTACATGACTGGATCGTATACGTAATGTGCACATCCACAGTAGTCATGGCGTCCGTGGTGGCAGATAAACTGCTGGAATGTTGCTTGAGATGGTATGGCCACGTTTTGAGGAAACCACAGGAGTACGTCGATCGCATGTATCTGGCCCAGATTGTACCAGGGGTGCGTTCCCGCCGACGGCTCAAAAAGGGCTGACTGGCGTTCTCGATGACGATGTGAGAGCCAATGGCCTCACTAGGGAGGATGCTCAAGACTGGGCGAAGCATACATTAGCCCACGCCTGTATCCCCGAAGGGGTAGACAGAGGTGCACTAGCGAACTAGAACACCCACATTTCGCCGAGCTTAGTTCCGTCCCAGATGTAATAGGGGAGCCTATCGCCATATCGGGAACAAATTGCAGACTACGGGTCGATATTGAAAAAATCCAATATCACTTAGCCCGACCCTGGGATTGGACCCCAGATATCAGGACGTTAGGCGTACCGAAATGCAACTAGGTCTCTGAAGCAT
Organism: Clanis bilineata; assembly: GCA_036417725.1. Taxonomy (NCBI): domain Eukaryota; kingdom Metazoa; phylum Arthropoda; class Insecta; order Lepidoptera; family Sphingidae; genus Clanis; species Clanis bilineata. Next base: position 14,272,684 of record CM071155.1, on the reverse strand, counting down.
AAACAGGCCGGCATGATTCTGGTTACCAGTGGTAAACCCACAGTTTGTTGGGTATTACCATCAGATGGTGTAGTTTGCGTGCTCGAAAAAAAAAGCGAGTTCCGCTTCAAGCTCCAACAAATTTGTACACTCTTAATCCGCTGTAAACGTCACGCGTTTCCGGCCGCGCCCACCAACGTCGAGACCACTTTTCTTTTGTTCAACACCCTTTGTCCAAAATCATCCTTTCGACACAAAGACATTTAACAATACACAGACGAAACAGCGCGAAACTTGTGATCCAAAAGTTGTGACCTCGTGGTCATAAGTCATTCAGTCGTATTTGAAACATACGCGCGCAAGGTCGTGCCAGCGTAATGATGTTTAGACAATAAAATTGTCTTACGTGATTCTTAAACATTCACAGCACATTCTAGGGTATAAATTGTAGAGCGCCCTCGCGTTGTAATAAGTGGTATATAGTGGCGTATAGTGTATAACACTTTATTGAACACAACAATTCGGAAACAGTAAAACAAGAATCTTAAACTAATAAACACAAGTTTAAAAACTTAACTGACCGACTTCCAATTTACCAATCGTGACCAAATTTATATGGGACTACCCTTGAAGTAAGTTCTATCGAACACGAAGAATTTTGAAAATCGGTCAACATTTGGCGAAGATATCGCGTAACATACATAAAAAAATACAGACGAATTGAGGGCCTTCTCCTTTTTGGAAGTCGGTCGAAAAAGTTACAATAGGTAGACGGCGTTATTGACATTTGAGATTATTTTTTTGGAAACTTACTTGATAACCCCTCTATAGTTGGCAACGTTAAATCTCTTTGTTTCGCCATTTTTCTTTACGAGTGTGTTATCTCATTATTTGTATTCATAAAGCTCAGATGGTGTCCGCTAATTTGTGATTTTAAAAATGTTTTCAGATTAATTGTTGTGATATGAAGGACAAAGGGTAGGTAGACATTATTCATTTTATTGTTTCGGTGTAAAGAATTACTGCTATTGCATGAATTGATGATTTAGGACAGACTAATGCATAATATTGTGGATAAAGTTAAAAAGATTAAGTTATGAGATATCTGCTTTCGTAAAATTATTAGTAACATGATCAATGACTTAGGTAATTTATAAATATTAAGGAATTTAATTAGGTAATAAGTAATTTATATTATGAGAAAACGTTATGTTTTATTGACCGATTTCAAAAAAATGAGGTATTAAATTCCATATTTTTGTAAGTATATTAAGCGATATGCCGATTTTCAAGATAGTTTTTTTCGATAGAGCTTACTCTATGGGTAGTCCCATACAAATTAGGTCACGACCAGACAATTTTAGAGTTATTATTCATTATGCTTTTAAACTTTTAATTGTTATTTATAGTACATTTGAAATAATTGGCCATTGGTTTTTGGTTTTATTACCACTAATGTTTTTAGATATATTAGGAGTATCTGAAAAGGACATTTTTCCATCTACTTATAGAGTTGTTTCAACCGCAATATACCACCCTCACTGAGACACTCATCAAATTACGACGCATATGATTAGGTCTTAAAAATTATATTATTGATGTTTCTGACGTGTGCCTAAATATCGTTAAATTGATTTCTGAGGTTATGCCGATTTTTTAACCAGAACTTCAAAAAAGGAGCTTATCAATTCGACCCGTATGTATGTTATATTATCAGAATTACATAATTTTCGCGTATGTTAGTCTACATGGGCTTCTGAACATAAGCTCACGCCTGTATCCCCGAAGGGGTAGGCAGAGGCGCACTAGCGAACTAGAACACCCACATTTCGCCGAGCTTAGTTCCGTCCCAGATGTGATAGGGGGCGTGCCTATCGCCATATCGGGCACAAATTCCAAACTCCGGGCTGATATGGAAAAATCCAATATAACTTTGCCGGACCCGGGGATCAACCCCGAGACCTCAGAGCCGTAGTCGTGCCGAAATACCACCACGACACCGAGGCAGTCTTGGGCATGGCAGGCCTGGGCTTCTGAACAGATGTGCCAAATTTCATAAGTGTATGTATGTATGTATGTTTGTCCACGTATTTCTCTGAAACTTTTAATCGGATTTCAATAATTCTTTTTTATTGGGTTAGGCATCTTCCAACTTAGGGAATAGTGTAAGTTTTTCTTTTTTATAAGTGTTCTGTTTTGAAGTCGGTTTTAAGTTTTTGTTAAACTTTAATTATACACATTGAAATAAAACTAGTCTTTACGGATTCTGTCGCATTTGTTTTTACTTTTTTTAGTCCCAATATTTCGAAAGCGTTTATGACGTTTTTTGATCACGAGTCGGACTGAGGTGTAAGAAACGTCGGGACTAAAAAATTAAGCTGCCTGATATTGGATTTTTCCATATCAGCCCAGAGTCTGGAATTTGTACCCGATATGGCGATAGGCTCGCCCCCTATCACATCTGGGACGGAACTAAGCTCGGCGAAATGTGGGTGTTCTTGTTCGCTAGTTTACCTCTGCCTACCCCTTCGGGGATACAGGCGTGAGCTTATGTTATGTTTATATTATGTGTAAAAAATTAAAAGGATTCGTAAAAACTATTTTCATTACAACTTAAAATTAGTTAGTTTTTGAGAAAATGGGATGTTAGTAATGCTGAACATTACGAACTACAGAACCCCTAGCTATGTGTGGTCAGACATCTGGATGAATTACAATTGTATCTAAAATCACTATTATTAGAAAGGCACCATAACATTTCCCATAAATTAAAAGAACAAACCATTTAAACCATATAACCTGCATAAGTCGCTTCCTAGTTGGCGACATGAATAGTATTTTTCTCATACATAATTTGCCATACAATTACATTGGCCATACACGGCAACGGCTCGCGTCTCACGAACGCCGTGCTGTCTGTATGGTCATGCGGGCCTTATTAGTATCAATCTCATTAAAATAAAAAAAATATTTTATAGTATGTGGGTTCCGTAGGAAATATGTTGTAGAGTAAAAATAAGTAGGTAATCCCAAAATTCTTCTTCTGCGTCATGTCCAAAAACTTCTTTTTATACTATTAGACAAGCAGTATACATAGAAGTTCCTCCCTCCCCTTCCATTCCATCCTTTTAGGTAGGCAACGCACCCATGATTCGTTTTGAGTCTCGGGTGTCTATCGGCGGTGGAGATCACTTACCATCAGGTGACCCATCTGCTCGTTTGCCAGTCTCTGCTATAAAAAAAGCAGTCACATTACGGCGAGTCTTTGACGTTTGACGGCTAAGGAAAACGCAAATTTCTATAGTGCGTTGCGGTCAATTAACCGTTGAACAGTATTCACAAATCACATAATTTTTTATTGGCATATGAAAGCAGTTGAGTACACGACTCATCTGATAATAGACCCACCATCAAATAAGACATTGGCATTGCGAATGTCAAGAGCACAGCCAACCGTAGAGAGGAAAGGAATGAAGGATTCAAAATAATATTCAACGGTACCCTAAAATTATTTACCTTATCCAACCCGGCTATGAGAATGTAATGACATCAGAATATACATGGAGACTATTTGTTCACGAGTATGGAATCTTAAGTAATAATATTTTTCTACTAATTCATTCATTTTTTACGCATAATTGCTTAGCTCGGTTACAACTGTTTTCCGCAATAAATATTGAAAGTTTATTGTTAACTTTAGCCATAGTAACGTTCTTAGTACATACATAAGCTGACGCCTGTATCCCCGAAGGGGAAGGCAGAAGAAGACTAGCGAACTGGAACACCCACATTTCGCCGAGCTTAGTTCCGTCCCAGATGTGATAAGGGGCGAGCCTATCGCCATATCGGGCACAAATTCCAAAATAAATATATATTTTTTTAATAATTTTATTTTTATTTACATCAACCCTATTAATCATAATACTAAAGTTCTTTGGCAATACAAAACTCATTGTTTTTAAAACCCGATGAATAATAAATAGGTTAAGTATAAGCTTATCTTTATAACTGCGCAGTACACTATATCGCTCCTAGCTGATAGATAACATGGTCCATGCTATGCAATATATAACTGATGTAATTCACATTTACATTAATTACACTTAAATTGACATTCCTTTTATTTCATAAGCAGCGATAGCTCAGTTAACAGCCTGCGTGGCGCAGTGGGCGAGTAATCGGCTGTGAAGCGAGAGGCCGCGGGTTCGATTCCCGCATTGAGATAAAGGTTTGTGTAGCCCACTGTTTCAAGGCTGGGTGTAGTGAGACCGAAAGTCTCTCATAGTCTCTGACACCAACGATACGGTTATATCTCGTGTGGGTGCCAGGACTAGGTGTGTGACAGTTCGGTGTATTTAGTTAGGAATAGTACGATCTGCCGAGACTAGTGTCAGAGGTTCGAGACTAACCCCAAAAAGAGCGTACACCTCTGACACCTCTTCTATGTTAAATGTGTTTTCATTGTGAATTATCGCCTAACCCCTCTTATTGGTAGAGGAGGCCCGTGCCCAGCAGTGGGACAGTAATATTACACGGCTAATATTATTTTATTATATTATGTGTTATGTTATGTTATATTGATATTCCTCCAGAAGAGGGATTGACGTCAGACAGACAGCCGGTCCTAAAAACTAAACCAAATACTTTCTGCAACATGCTTGAAAAGTGTGTTGCGCCGACCCCACATTAAGATGAGATAAGGACAGATAAAAAGAAAGATTGTAGAGTAAGATCAATATCAACTAAGTTTATTATTCCTTTTTTCCCCACTCATTGTTACCAGCGAAATTGACTAAATATAGTTTATATCTTTCATTTCGACCGACTTCCAAAAAGGAGAAGGTCCTCAATTCGTCTGCATTTTTTTATGTGTGTTACGCGGTATCTCCGCCAAATGTGGACGGATTTTCAAGATTCTTTTTGTGTTCGATAGAGCTTATTTTAACGGTGGTCCCATATACATTTGGTCATGATCGGAAAGTTTTGAAGTCGGTCCATTATTAAGTATGTATTTAGACTCTTTTGATCTTAGTCTACAATCATTTATCACTACGAATATAACAATGCAATATTAAATAAATTGTTCAGTAGTGCGTAAACCCGTCCCGTCAGTCAGCGGGGCGCGCACGCATTATCGTAAGTTTCAGTTTTAATTGCTATTTAAACTAATTAATTATAACAGTTTAGTTTTAATTTTATTATTTTATACAAATTTACATGTCCATATCACTTGGTGGGGCGACCCTGTGAACTTAGATAACCGAAGTCTGCACTTTTCTTATTACAATGTTGAAATTATTTGCTTACTAACGCTTCAGCAGGGATCAGTTGGTAATGTTTCGAACTGCCGAGACGAGTGTCGGAGGTTCGAGACCAATCCTGTAGGGGGGTGTGTTCAGCTCGTCGAACCCTACACAGTTGGGATCAGCCCAACAACTAACCACTCAAGCAAGAATAGATAGATTGGAAGAAGAAAGATACGAACACGAAGAACTGTGACTCTGACTGTGTGTATTCATCATGAATTATTGCTTGCTATAACGGTGAAGGAAATCATCGTGAGGAAACCTGCATACCCGACAATTTGACAATCCGGCGGAATGGCGTCCACCGGACATGTCATGGCACTAAAACCTACCATAGTGAACCACACTCCGTGTGTGGTTCGCGTTCCAGGATCAGCCAGTGTACAACCGGCTCTCTCGAGGAGCTTGTGACATGACTTAATGGTTGGTTCGGATGGGAATACCCCCATGGGTCAAAATCGTGGGCTTATTTATTATATGGTTGGTTGAGACGGATATGGGGGTATCCCTGTATCTGCATCGGTCATCCGCCTGTCTTGTCGCAAGCCCCTCGATTTGCTTCTTCCTTCTTCGGATTCCGAGTATGAAGAAGCATAAATAGGCCGGCATGATTCTGGCGACCACTAATAAACCCATTGTTTGTCACTGGTCGCTAGTTTTTTGGATTGCACTACGCTTACCATCAGGTGCAGTGTAGTCACTTTGCCGTGCCCGAATAAAAAAAGGTCCATATAAATTGGTTTTTAGGTGATTGGTAGTCAGTTTTTTTTATATTTTAGCTTAGTTATATAGATAGCAAACTTTGGAGGAGGTCTATGTTCAGCAGCGGACTTCCTATCAGTGGCGTGCAGGCCATATAGACTAAGAGTCACTGTCTACACTGACAATTTGCTATTTACAAAAAATTGACCACAAAAATCGTGACAAAAACAATTTTCAAAATAGCAGCACCCAGTTTATATTTTAACTCAAAATATGATAGTAATAGGGATGTCAGAGATGAAAAAATAATTTGCAACTTTTTTGTCTACTCTGATTGGAATGCCTATGCACGTCACTACTTCCTATGGCTGATGATGATGATAATATGGTTGGTTATGATGGTCTCGAGATCCTAGTAATTTTACTCGACCTGTAGGCGATGTAGGGAGGATCTGTAAGCCAGGATCAACAATGGCAAGTATTTTACGACACCGAGCAATGAAGCTCGACGAGTCTCAGAGAATGCAAAAGTGTCCTTCATCCCGCAACGAAATGATTCAAACAGAAAGATAGGGAGGAGTAGGAATTATAAGGTTTCCACTTCCCTCCGTAAAAATGCAGGAGACAATGTAATAAATTAAAGAGCCATCAGCCTCATATAAAGGCATATTTACAACTGGAGTGGCCACTTGTAAAGCACCACGGAATAAATTTTAGTGGGTCCTATCATGCGAGCGGTTAAACTTGATTCCAATAATAGGTATAGCAAAAACGGAACGAAAAAGGTATAGCAAAGGTGGACCTTGTGGGAACTAGGACGAATTCCGTTTTTGTACTGGAGTGTATAATATATGGATATAGTATACACTCCAGATGTTATTTGCATACTGTCACTTTGTGATGGTGCGCTCATTTTGCCAGAGACTCCCAAAGAATGTGATGTGTGGTCTGGTCATATTCACAGCCGATAGGTGATGTAGAGACAAAAATCTTTACCAAATATATATAATCAAACTCATTAAATTATTTCAGAGCCATTGACACGAAAAATCATCTAACAAGTGGTCCCATTAATAAAACATCTTCCAAAAGTATTAAACTGAAGGTATGTGGGACCATAAAGGCCAAATGTATCGCTTTGGCAGTAAAGAGGCAGTTTCCAGGATCAACAGGCGCATTAAACCACAATTTTGATGTACAGTTAAGTGTTGCCAAATGTATAATGTTTATTGCTAGGCTTTGACGCGGATTTTAATCGTCCATCATTTTTGGCGATTTATTTTGCGTTTGGAGTTGGGTGTTAAATCTTGGGGCGTATAACATTAAGTAGATTAAGAAATATGGAATTCCAGTTCCACAAAAGGGGACGTATTTTGTGTATTAAAGTTTTTTTTTATAGCAGAGACTGGCAAACGAGCAGATGGGTCACCTGATGGTAAGAGATCTTCACCCTCCATAGACACCCAAGAAACCAAAAGAATCATGCGTGAGTTGCCAACCTAAAAGAAGGGAATGAAAGTGGTGGGAAAGAGGATTGAAAAAAGAGGGGGGGAATGGGCCACCGGAAATCTCACTCACCGAGCAAAACGCGACAGCAACCTGCCTCTTTACGTCGGTTTTCGGTGAGATAGTGGTATCAAACCGGACGAGCCGGCCCATTCGTGCTCTACATACTCTACTCTGGTAGAGTAACATTGTAGACAGTTACGTCTACACGTAACTGTCTACAACGTTACTCTACCACTCAAAAAAGCTTATTAAAGCCATTCTGTAAACAACTTACGGCGCGGGAATCGAACTCGCAGTCTTTGCATTTCACAGCTAACTACTCGCCCGCTGCGCCACAGTGGCTGTCAAATTCTTATGTCCTCAAACCTCCGGTCCTTGCCAAATTCACTAAGCATAGCCTATTACAACAATTTACAAGTTACATACGTAATACTTACTTGGCGGCGCGGTACGGTTCGGTACGGACAACTGTCCTGAGGTCTCGGGTTTGATCCTCGTGTCGGGCAAAGTGATAGACTTTTCTATTATTGGAATTTATTTCTAATATGGGCAAGGAAAGGAAGTCGCTGGATGCAGGCCGCTTCCAACAGGTCGATCTGGAAATCTTTGGGGGAGGCCTATGTTCAGCATTGGACGTCCTATGGCTGATGATGATGATGATGGGCATAGGCTCGCCTCCTATTACATCTGGGACGTAAATAAGCGCGGCGAAATATAGGTATTCTAGTTCGCTAAATCATCTCTGCCTACCCCTTCTTAGATACAGGCCTATTAGTGACGCGGATTTTAATAGATAAATTATCTTGTGAGCTTATGTATATACAAACGAAATATGTCGCATTTAGTAGATAACATTCAGTCTAGTCAAGGACACGACATCCCGCAGCTGCAAAGGTCATGTCGAACACAAATGCGTTTACAACTAAAATAATTAGCGTGTTTAATCAATAGAACAAGATAATTAATGTAATTGTGATAACCTACAGATTACACGCGTCGTTTATAAAACAGATGGTATTGTACGTCAATCGCTTTTAGACTGAAATCTATAGAGCGAACTTCGACCGAGTCTGGCTGAGATCTATAAGCGAAATTCGACTAAGTCTAAGTGATAATTACGAACTCAGCGAGGATTTTGACTTATTCTGAGTTATTTTTTACTGTTTGTCTGTTCTTCTTGTAAAAAATTACTCGGACTAAGTCAAAGTTTGATTTAACAATTGCAAATCCTCAGAGTTCCTTACTTTGATTTAGACTTAGTCGAAGTTCGCTCTATGAATCTCAGTCTGAGTCAAAGAAACAAACATAACATAACATAACATAAGCTCACGCCTGTATCCCCGAAGGGGTAGGCAGAGGCGTACTAGCGAACTAGAACACCAACATTTCGCCGAGCTTAGTTCCGTCCCAGATGTGATAGGGGGCGAGCCTATCGCCATATCGGGCACAAATTCCAGACTCCGGGCTGATATGGAAAAATCCAATATCACTTTGCCCGACCCGGGGATCGAACCCGAGACCTCAGAACCGTAGTCGTACCGAAATACCACCACGCCACCGAGGCAGTCAGGCTTCACCAAACAAACATAGGCTGAGATAAAGCGAACTTCGACTAATTCAGAGTCAAACAATTAAACTTAGTGAGTATTTGTAATTTCGAAGTTCGATTTAAAATTTGAAATGCTCACTGAGTTCGATTTCTTGACTCTAACTTAGTCGAAGTTCGCTCTAAAGATCTCAGCCTCAGTAAGGGTTTAGGATTTTTAAATCGAACTTTGACTTAATTCGAGACATTTTTTACATGAAAAACTCGCGGACAAACAGAATAAGCAAAGATTTCCTTGTAAAAATGACTCGGACTAAGTAAAAATTCGATTTAAAAATCCTCTCCGAGTTCGTTTCTTTGACTTAGAATTATTCGAAGTTCGCTGTATAGATCTCATCCTTCTTATCAGAGATAGCTCAAAGTGGAGACTGCCGAGTGCGAAGTCATAGGTTCATAACCAACCCACATAAATTATGTGTACTTTACGAATTATCGTTTGCATTTACTATGAAGGGAACCGTGACAAAACTCAAAATTATATAAGAATTGAAAATTTGTATGAGGAGTAGCCCAACCCATATTAGGGCTACGCAGCGTAGTATACTAAGGTCTTAACTCTCTCATAGGCTGGCATTGACTTAGTCCGAGCCATTTTTAACAACAAATCAGAAAGATTTTCTTGTAAAAAATTTCAATTTCGATTTAAAAATTCCAAATCCTTACTAAATTTGTTTCTTTGACGTAAACTTAGTCGAAGTTCGCTTTATAGGACTCAGCCATAAGCAGAGGAGGCCTGTGCCCAGCTGTTGTACAGCAATAATACAAGGATTAAATTATGATTATCAATAGAATAAGATAATTACACTTATGATAACCTTAAAATTAATCGCGTAGTTTTCTATAACAGATGGTATTTTGCGTCAATTCTCTATACTGTGACTTTGTTGTTAATTTCCATTGATCATTTCATAATCTCATTGTGGTTTTGTAGGCTTGAAAGCTGAAGAAAGTTTGTAAAAAATATCAAGGCAATTTTTTTTCTGAGTTTAATTTCCCTAGGAAACCTAATGATTTATGAGTGTGTCGATTATCGCTTTAATAGTGCAATAATAGATACGCCCGATATGGCGAAAGGCTCGCCCCTTATCACATCTGGGACGGAAATGAGCTCGGCGAAATGTGTATGTTCTAGTTTTCTAGTTCGCCTCTGCCTACCCCTTCGGGATACAGGCGTGAGTCTATGTATATATTTAATAGATCTTGAAGGAACATGCATAGTAATTAGTAAATCACACACACATTCGTTCTGATTTTGAGTGGTAGAGCCACGCTGTAGACAGTTACGTCTACAGCACGAATGAGCCGGCTCAACCTGTTTGATATCACTATCTCACAGAAAACCGACGTAAAGCAGAAGCTTGCTGTCGCATTTCGTTCACAGAATGATCCCTTTTCCATCCCCTACCATTCCCTCCTTTTAGGTTGGCAACGCACCCATGATTCTTTTTGTGTTTTTGGTGCCTATGGAGATCACTACCATCAGGTGACCCATCTGCTCGTTTCTGCTATAAATTCAAAAAGCAATGAACTTCTGTTCGTCATCCAATTCATTAACTTCACCACGAAACTTTATTACATGCAATAACGCTAAATCAAATCAACAATTAACTAATGAGCAATGTTGATACTACCCACAGTACAAACTCTTCGTGTCGCAATCGCAATGTTTGACACTCATAAAAAGTGTATTTATTAATTTTTTTCGTCCATAAAGTGACCCATTAGTTTTTCGTTTTTCCTCTTACTGCAAACGTTAAGCGTTTCACCATATTTTAATGGCGGAATAGTTGGGCCATAAACTCGTGTGATTTATTTTATGACCGCTATAAGCTTGGGGTTGCACTTGCAGCGGAAAGTGGGACGTTCGGTGCAAAATTCATATTATCTTTTATGGGTGTGGAACAATCGAATTAGTTTTTATATTCATTTGTATGAATTTCTCGCTTTGGTATTGAATAAAGATATCACATTAAAAGTGCACGATCTCCAAAGAGTAGTTTTGAAAATAACACGAGGAAGTTTCCAATTCGTTTGTAACATAATTTTCATATAATTGTTATGCAATATCAATAATTCTTGATTCTAGCAATTTTAGACTTTGAATTCCGTTTTTTGTGATGAAGGGGTCATCATTTCGGTGTTCTGAAATTGATAATAAAACCTCAACTATCCCCGTTAGGGGACTTCACAAAAATTTTCCACATATATCCCGACCTTATACTCGTAATATACCGTGCATCTCTCTCTCTCTACCTGTCCTTATCCTACCTTAATGTAGGGTCGGCGCAACAAACATTTTCAAGCAAGTTGCAGAATAGATTTGGCTTAGTTTTTACGAACTACTGCCTGCCTGACGTCAACTCCCTCTGAGGGTTCCAGTCGCGGGCAAATTAAATGAGAAAATTTGCTTTGCCCGACCTGGGAATCGAACCCAGGACTTCCCGGTCCAAAACCCATTGTAATATATAATATGTAGTAATATATAATATAACGTGCATATTTTATTTTTATATTAAACAAGTATTTTCCGGTCGCCCTTTTAGTATAGTGGCAGCGTATATGGGATCCCCTAGATGAGGGTGAAAGTCAGGCGGGCAGCCGGTCGTAAAAACTAAGCTAAATCCTTTCTGCCACATACGTGAGAGTGTGTTGCGCCGACCCCTTCAAGTGGGATAAGGGCAGGTAGAAAGAAATAAAGTAGTTTCTATTATCCCATAATTTAACTCTATACATTATTCCCCGCTCGCAGTTAGACCCCACCCGGCGCCTAGCAGGAGTTTCGACTGGATTAATAGCCATACCCTTATAGAAAGCATTCGTATTAGATAATGGAACCGTTCAAAAATGCGAAACTTAACGACTCTCGTGTATATAGTTATGATGATGCTTTGTTAAAACGTCGTAAAAAACTTATTTCATTATGATATTGTGTCCGCCACATTATATATCACCATAAATAAAAGTATAATGGCTTGAATTAATATGTGTGAGTTTTAATGACTTCAAAAATTAATATGTTTGTGGTATTCATCTTTGGGGGAGACCTATGTCCAGCAGTGGACGTCCTATGGCTGTTGATGATCATTGTACAATAAATCTTGAAACTAAAATAAAAAAAAACTGTTCATCATCATCTTCATCAGCCTGTACCCGTCCACTGCTGGACATAAACTTTTTCCAAATTGTGCCAGCCTTGGCGGTCTTCCGCCATTCTCATGCAGCCGCTTCCTGCTACGTTACAGCTAGAGTATATTTTATTTATAAATTCAGGTTGTTTCAGTCGTACACTGCGTTATACACGAAAAGCTGGCTGGACTGATTTGATACCAGTTCTTTACAGAAAACCACCTTAGTGGAGGCAGTGGTAAAGCACTTTTCTCCACGAAAAAAAGGTAGCGCAAATTCTGTTATATTTCAACTTTTCTTTTAGTTTTTTTCCTCTTACCTTTATTCTACTCCGATGTGGAGCCATAGCCTATACACAATGCCACTAGACCAAGGAGGCGACCTTCTTTTATTACCTACTCATGAATGGATCCCACTTTTTAAACTAAGGCCGATCAGTTAGCCAGTGATCAACATACACAGACCGCTCGAGCATAGTCAACAGCTTGAAACTGCCATTGATAAATAAAGCGGTCGATAGAAAGAAAGAAAGAAATAAACTTTATTCAGCCAATGTCTCAGGCAACAATGAGTGGGAGGGAACAAAAAGAATAAGACAGAATATGTAGCACTACGAGGTAACAAATTAAACTTAGTATTTAATTTGGTACTAGCTGCTTCAAGCTATCCGTGTATAGCTTAAGGTATATATCCCATGCATCGTCATCATCATCATTGTCAGCTTCTGTTTGCCCACTGCTGGGCATAAGCCTCTTCTCCCTTGCGCCACTAATCTTTATTTTACGCTGAACGCATCCAAATGTTTCCTGCGGTCACTATCGTTCACCCATCGTGCTGCTGGTCTGCCAACGGATCTTCTTCCCTACCGTGTATAGCATGCATATAAATAAATAAACAAATAATAAAAATAAATAAATAAATAACACCCAACAGTCACACACATAGTCCTGATACTACACTATAATCGAGTCTTGTGTCGTGAGAATCAGGAACTACGAGAGACGCACGGTCTCAGAACACCCAGACCCGAAACAAATATCTGGGGGGTTACCGTAACTTCATATAGCAGTATTATTATAATTTTACTTGTCAATATTCCCATACAAAACAAATGAAGAACGATTATAATAATACTGCTATAAGAGTTCGTGGTAACCCTGCTGTGGACTGCACAAATATTTGTATCGGTGCGGGGATCGAACCCAACGTAACATCAATATTTTTAGTATTTGTTAGCAAACGTCACAACAACAGAGAATGATTTGAAACGATCTCATCCCGAGTCTAGAGAATACCTATTATCTTTCGTACCGTCGTTAACGTCCTTCGATTATTCGGATTCCCGCCGTTCAGTCATTTTACACCCTAATTTGTTATTACGTGTCGCAGTTGCTATTGGTTTTCTTTAATGATCATAATATTAGCGTTATCGTTATAAGCGATAATTCACAAAGAATACGACTTTGAGAGCATCGTATCTGTGTGTTCCTTAAGCATCCAAATCACAGTCTATCTAGAAAGTCCAGAATTATTTAATTTTATTTTGTATTTTATTGTATATTAAACATTCAGACACAATAAAAAGTTAGCGCCTAACTGCTTCAATTATTTCTGAAACGAAAATCTGCGATAGACATTAAAAATTGACAATAGCGACAGCAACACGTAATGTAACAATAGATACTGTTACGGGGAATGTTAAAATTAACTGTTTATTGGCGAGGCTTGTTTAATTAAAAAGGGTTATTCTGATCGCAGACGCCGCACCGTTGGGAGATCGACGGTGCGTTTTGACGAATTTCTACAATTTATTCATTTAAATGTCTCATTTTATTAATTTGAATTATATTTTAATTTTGGCTCTTGGAAACTTAAAAATGTAATGTTTATATTTTGCATACAAAATTTCAACTTTGGTCTCTTATATCTCAATTAAGAGCCATTTAAATGTAGATTTTATCACATTTCAAAATATTGTAATTTAACAATTATTAATTATTTTAGAGGGCTCGACCGGTTTGATATCACTGTCTCACAGAAAACCGTTGTAAAGTGGCAGCTTGCCTTCGCGTTTCGTTCGGTGTGTGAGATTTCCGGTGGCCCATTTTTCGCCATCCTTTTCCAATCCCTTTTTCCGTCCCATTTCATTTCCTCATTTTAGGTTGACAACGCACCCATGATTCTTTTTGAGTCTCGGGTGTCTATGGGCGGAGGTGATCACTTACCATCAGGTGACCCATCTGCCCGTTTGCTAGTCTATGCTATAAAAAAACAAAATATCCTTTATCTTATTTTGTTTGAGGTTCTTGATAGTATATTTTTATCCCATTTTCTTCAATGGTATTAAAGTCCCTATTCTTTCAATGTCAGCCAGTATCTAGACATGCCACAAAAACGTCCCATTCGTCTCTGTCACTCGCAGATGGATCGTGCCCTCCATCTCGCTCGCACACACGTTATCCCGCCATTTTACTATCAAATATAATTGACAGCGCGATCGGTAGCTTATTATTTAATAATGGAACGAAAAAAATGGTCTTATTCTTAAATCGATCGACATACTAGACGACATACAAGAGCAATGTCCGCAGGTAAATTTGTTGTCCAGGATTCATCAATGTTTATGGTGATAGAACCCTTAGAAAACGCATTCCATATATACTTAATAGTATACCTAAGGACTTAAGAGACGAAATTAAAAAACATGTAATCAAATGTAAGTTAAAAAAATACCTCCTAGACACACTACCTGACTAAGATAAATTAACTTGTAGCTGAATTTAATAAGTTGTTATCGAGTGTGTACTTCATAATATAAATTGTCCTGACGTAACAGAAAAACAAGATATATTATTATATTATATAACTTGTTTCTTCAGTCAACCTGCTTAGCAGTTTTGTAGGACTCTGTATTAATTTTAAGTTTTATCTCATATATTTAATAAAATAAATAAAAAAAAAATACTAGGTGTTTTTGTCTTGTGAGATTAAAACCATCATAAGATGGGATATCGGTCCTATTATGAAATTTCTTGATTTTCTGGATCCGCATTATCACCTATTACATACATAAGCTTACGCCTGTAATCCGAAGTGGTAAGCAGAGGTGCACTAGCAAACTAAAACACCCAAATTTCGCCGAGCTTAGTTCCGTCCCAGATGTGATAGGGAGAGCCTATCGCCATATCGGGCACCAATTCCAGACTCCGGGCTGATACGGAAAAAATCCAATATCACTGTGCCCGACCCGGGGATCGAATGCAAGACCTCAAGACGGTAGTAGTACCGAAATACAAACACGCCACCGAGGCAATCCCCTATTTTATTACTCTATATTAAAAGATTGACAAAAACATTGCTTGACTTCAAAAAATGAAGAAGTTGTCGTTATTATTAACTTTTAAGTGTTAACTTTTGAATGTTATGTACAATACGTCTATGCTGTTGTTTATACTATTTAATTTAAAAAGAATAACATAACATAACATAAGCTCACGCCTGTATCCCCGAAGGGATAGGCAGAGGTGCACTAGCGAACTAGAACACCCACATTTCGCCGAGCTTAGTTCCGTCCCAGATGTGATAGGGGGCGAGCCTATCGCCATATCGGGCAAAAAAGAATAGGTTTATTTGAATATGAAAACGACATAATGTCTATTGATATCTCTAATAGCCCTCCACGTTTTTGTTCGTCTCAGAAGTAGCGAAGGTGCTCAATATTGTTATATAAGTATTATCATATTATCATAATGATATAAATGACCTCATATATATTTTATTATATTCGTTACCAGCTCCAATATGATATGCAAAGATTTTTTTTAATTAAGCCCATTGTTTATAATCATTTTAAGCGGGGGCTTACTCAATACTGTCTCTTTATTTCTTAGATTAAAATTATAATTAAAATTTATTAGATTATCGTAGTTCTTATAGACGTATCCAAGGTAAAAATCAAGAAAAGAGTCCACCAGTCCAGTCCGATCCGGTCCGGTCCGGTCCGGTCCAGTCCAGTCCAGTCTGGACTTTTTCAAACACGTTGCAGACATTATTTGGCTTAGTTTTTACGACCGGCTGGCTGCCTGCCTGATGCCAACCTCAGTCTGAGGGATCCAGTCTGGGCAATTCAAATCAGAAAATCGCTTTGCCCGACCTGGGAATAGAACCAAGGTCCTCCACATATATATATGTTACCATTACACCAAGAAGACGCCTACATATATACATATAATTGCGTAGACACAATTGACAACAGCTCTATGTCACATACAATATGGCTCTATATAAAAACAACAGTAGGATTTACGTCGGATCCGAGCTCGCCGGCTCCGAGCGGAGATCAAAGGGCGGCATCGACAAAGCGTATCGGCGTCCACTAATTACCGCTCAACTGTGCGCTTGTGGATCGACTGTCAACTGCCTGGCGGCTGGCACCGCGCTTCTGTCCATACTGTTTTAATTCGATATGTTTTGATTTTTTATTCGCATTGGCAATCGGGTACTTCACAAATTAAAAAAAATATATATATGTGTGGCCCACAGGATATTTGTTTCGGGTCTGGGTGTTGTGAGACCGAAAGTCTCTCGTAGTTCCTGATACACGACACAAGACTAGTATCTTAGTGTGGGGTTAGGACTACGTGTGTGACTGTTGGGTGTATTTATTGTTTAATATAACACTAGCTTTTAAAATGATAATTAGCAAAAATAACAAATTGTAAAACACGTCGCTAGTTACAAAATAAAACATAAATTAATTCAAACATCCATAAAAGGAATTTGTATAGACGCGCCGCCTCGCCGTTTTGCTATTCCAAGATTTTTTTACCCAAATAATTATGTCGGTGTCTCATAAAAAGCTGAAAATTTATTGTGTCATTATGTTCTTAAATGCCGCTTTATTTATGACGAACATTATCGATGTCGTTTCTAATTAATTTGGCCGGATTTCAGTGTTTGCCTCGGTGGCGTAGTTTTATTTCGGTATAACTACCGTCTTGAGGTCTCGGGTTCGATCCCCGGTCGGTGATATAAAGTTTTCGACCGACTTCCAAAAAGGAGTCCTGATCCGACACTAGTATCGACTATGAGAGACTTTCGGTCTCACAATACCCAGACTTGAAACAAATATCTGTGGGTCACACAAACATTTACAACATATTAAAATAAGATATTTAAAACCGCGGTGTGGCCGCGAACTATATACATTGTAAAAATATCACAAAATATGATATTCAGTTTGCAGTACATGAAATTAAAAAAAGCCGCGCCCAACGTGGGGCTCGAACCCACGACCCTGAGATTAAGAGTCTCATGCTCTACCGACTGAGCTAGCCGGGCACACGTATAGCGTGGTTGAAATAGTGTGTCTATTTCGGTATCATACGATTTGTGCAAACATTTTCGTCCAAAATCACGCATTTTCGTCCCAATTCCTACTCCCCTACTTTACAGCTTGGCAGCGCCCTGAAAATCCTTTTGGTATTGTGGATACGAATATATGTGATAAGAGGACCATTTATAATCAGGATTCCAAACTGCTCGTTTGTCAATCAATATCTGCTATGAAATACAGAACATGTCCTTTCTGGTACACAATTGGGTAATGGACTATTTTTTTAAATTAATTTTATATGAAATTGACGCCATCTAAAATATAGTACTGAAAGAATTATTGAAATATTCCCAAAAATAAAAAAGTTATAAGCATTTGAAATTTGGTGTAATCTTCAAACTGCGGAAAAGAGAAGTATCAGTAAAATCACGTCAGGGCCATAACCGCACGTGCCTTAGAAAGGGATAGAAAGATATCCCCACTACGTCCCCACTCTTACTCATTGCAGAATTTAAAATATTACTGACTCATTTTTCAACCAATTTCGATGCAGATTTTACAGAAGAGTTTCTTTTTTGTTTTATTTGCTAGTACATATAAAAATGTGTACAAAATCAGACATAATCAAGTACCCAATTAAACAATATACTTCATCTTACGATCATAATTTTCTAACAGTCTGGTTTTATGCGACTAAATATCTGAATAGTCATCTCGACTAACTTGCACAATAAGGAAGCGATGTATGCTGATTATTAAATACATGTTTTACTGTTGCATTACATTAATTTGTTCTTATTATTATAACTGTCTCGGTGGCATGTTTGTAATTAGGTATGACTACCGTTCTGAGGTCTCGGGTTCGACTAGACTGACGGAAGCTGGGTCGCCAGAGAAGAACGGAAAAGAAACTAGTTACTCTTTAAAAAAAAAATAGTTTGCAATCAGTTTTTAAAAATACCCAATTACAAAATAATTCTATAAAAATCGAATTGGAGTACCGAAATGGAACCGCAGCTAACTCGCACCAAACAAATTCCAGCACTTTCCTATCACCATCATAAAATCACTATGTATATAAAACAAAATCGTTCGTATTCACTAAGCTGAAAATGTTTAAACTCATCAGTTCATCACTCGCCGCGAGCGCCAGTCGACTCGTAATAAAAATCATTACACTATCTGATATCGCAGACCAGTGGTTTCACTGTAATGTACAGTGTTAGTGGAAATCCGGTATATTTAGCGTTTATTTGCTATCCATTTTCAATAGCGTATGTACGGGGCTTTAGAGTACGCTTATACTGAAACTACTCAACTTTAAATAGTCACGGGCGGCTCGGCCTCCGGTGGCCATACGCTTATGTACCTATATGTGCCGCCTCCGACGGGTAAAAGGTTTCTTACTCTGTTTTGCGCCATATAATTAATTTGTGAACCGGGAGGCTTTGGGTTAGATACTCGAATCTAGCTCTCGATTTCACCGAAACTGAATCCAAAAGAAAGGGTTGATGTCAAGCAGGCAGCCGGTCTTAATAACTAAAAGCCGAATGTTTTCTGAACTGTGCTTTAAAAAGTAAATTGAGATTCCACAGTCGACTAGATAAGGACAGATTGAAGAAGAAAACACTTAAAGAATCAAAAATAAATGAAACAGGAAAGTAGTCTTTTTTAAACTTAAAAAACTTAAATGCCGACTTCAAATCCTCGGACCAAATTTATATGCGACCACCCTTGAAATAAGCTCTATCGAACACAACAGAAATTTGAAAATCGGTCTACAATTGGCGGAGATATCGCATAATATACAAAAAATATAGACGAATTGAGGACCTTCTCCTTTTTGGAAGTCGGTCGAAAATCACAAACGAATTGAGGACTTTCTCCGTTTTTGAAGTCGTTCGAAAAACACAGATGAATTGAGGACCTTCTCCTTTTTGGAAGTCGGTCGAAGAACACAGACGAATTGAGGACCTTCTCCTTTTTAAAGTCGTTTGAAAAACACAGACGAATTGAGAACATTCTCCTTTTTTGGAGTCGTTCGAAAAAACAGACGAATTGAGGACCTTCTCCTTTTTGGAAATCGATCGAAAACTAAAACTGTAACATACGGGTAGCCGTAGTAAACAGTGCTATCTTTACAACAGGAAATAGTAGCAGTTAATTTTAGACAAAAGCCAGTCGGCCTTGCCCGTGACATTCGGTCCTCACCAAGGTCGAAGGAAGCCGGCGGTATCAGATGCCACGGTGTAATGTTGAATGTAGGTTAGTCGTAAAAATATAACTAATTTGGTTTCACAACGTGTGTTGATACTAATTTAGTGCAGTATAAAGATTGAAATTAAACTATTTTTACGGATTATATCACGATTTGGTTTTAATTTTTATGCCCGACGTTTCGAAAGCTTTGCAACCTTCGTGGTCACGGGTCAGACGGGTCGGGCATAAAAATTAAAACCAAATCGTGATATAATCCGTAAAAATAGTTTAATTTCAATGAATAACATTCACGTAAACCTAAGAAATCAGTATAAAGATATTATCAAATGAGGATATTTATACCCGGTTTCTTTAAGGGTGATTAAGAGGTTCGATTTTGCTATTTGATTGATAAGCTTAGAGCCTTGTGTTCCTGAGTTCAAATCCCCTGTCGAGCATTCACTATTAGACACAAACAAGATTTTTGCATTTTTTGGCGCGATTTCCTATTTTAACTGACAACTGCCAACTTCTTTCTTTTTAAAAAAATTGCCACTGACTCGCATCAACAAATATCAGACAATTCTAAACCCACATTCAAACTAGTAATACTCCAATTACTTAACATACTCCTGATCCAGAGCAAGTCTTCATCTCTGACCATCCTCCACTGCGGTGTGATGCTAAGTAATTAGCGTGCATTTGAAATGGGAGCAGCCGTCTTCAATGGGAGCCAAAGAGCAGACACCTTGTAGGAAACTTAGCGGTCAACACTACTTCGACGTCTGAGGAAATACATAGTTGAAATGGTAAGCAGTAAGGTAAGTCTTGGTAACATATCAAATTCAAATGAGACACCTTAAAGGCAGTACATGACAGCAATCAAATGGTAATGTGGGTCTAGTACGAGTTTTTCACAACGATGTTAGATTCCGTTTTTTCGATCGTTCCAAATTATGGAAAAACGAAAACTTTCGAACTTTTCAAACCTTATGAATTCCTACTTTGAGCAATGATAATAGTTTACGTACACGAAAAGAATACTTTAAGGAATAAAGCCATATTGTAGCAATTTTGCCCACAGCATGAATGAGCCAGCTCGACTAAATCAATACGACTGCTCCACGGAAACCCGACGTCCAGTGACAATTCGCACGGTGAGTTAAATTTCTGGAAGCCCAAATAATCCCTTCCACTTCCTAATGCGATGATAACCACTTCCAATCAGGTAATTCGTCTACTCACTTGTCTTCGTAAACCAATAAAATATTAGCTTCATAAGCTCACGACTGCATCCCCAAAGGCAGAGGTGCACTAGCGAACTAGAACACCCACATTTCATCGAGCTTAGTCCGGCCCAGCTGTTACAGGGGGCGAGCCTATCGCCATATCCGGAACAAATTCCAGACTCCGGGGTGATACGGAAAAATCCAACATCACTTTGTCCGACCCGGGAATGGAACCCGAGACCCCAGGACGGTGGTCGTACCGAAATATAACTACGCCACCGAGGCAATCAAATATTAGCTTCAAATTCTTTAAAATCTACTACCACTACTGCAGTAACCTCAACTGCACCATTCGGTTTCCAAACAGCAAACTTTCGGAATACAGTGAATAAAGTTGTCCATAGTTTAACTAATTAGTCTGGCTTGGTTCTGTTTATGTTTCCAATGTTAACATTATGTATTCTGTTCGGATGTTAGCACGTCCTATGACTTCTGGTCTATGACGACTATTTCTAGTCTAGTCTTTCAAGAATGAATTAACACATTATTGCACGTCCACGTCTTTGTATAAATTACATTAACAAATTAAGATAAATGTCAAAACATAATGCAAAAAAAATAAAGAAACACTGGAGACTTGACAACAGCAGTAAACAAATAAGGCGACAGGTACATAAAAGCATAATCCAGAGTTTAATAACTTAACATACAACTTCAAAACCCCATTACATCTTGACCAAAATATAAGATCTTTGGAATAAGCTCTATGAAACACAAAAAATCTTTAAAATCGGTCAACATTTGCTGGAAATATGCGGTTATGTAAAATTTCACAGAACTTGGATAATGTAATCAGAGATTTTATAAATTTAATGAACATTATGATTTGAGTAGATCATAAAGAGAATGCTTTTAAGATAACTCCATAATTAATTGATAATTTTTGAAAAAAGGAAACCTTGAAATGTTTATGTTATCAAAATAATTTTAGAATTCAACCAAAACAATGAAAATCACCAATAAAACCCAGAAACATGTTTAAAAAATAAATAAGAAAGCGAACATCTTGGGAGAGCTAACACTAAATCTAGACTAGGAAGCTAAGCTAGTAGTCAGGACTAAGCTAACGATACTCTGTTACTAGTGTTCCTACATTAATCCCCTTACAGCACAATACGAGCGATAAAAACGCGAGTGGAACCGGTTAGGTTTGCGCACTGATGTTCGAGAACGCTGTAAAAACGCAATATTATAATTATGTCAGTCATCACATTCTTCGTATTCTTATGCCAGTTCAATGTGGAGTCAGAGTTACATTTTTCAAGCGACTTCTTGTAGGTATGGTACTCGATTTCTACCTACCTATTTTTAATTATCCTTTTGGGTTCGATAGAGCTTGTTTCGTTTTTGATCAAGATCGAATTTTTGAATTCTGTTTTTAAGCGGGCAACGCAGAGTAGAACAAAATTTATTGTCCACTAGACAATGTAAAGTTTTTTTTTCAATACCGATTGGGAGGCGAAGCGTAGCGCGTCGTTACCCATCCGTCGTCGTCCCAAACATGTTTTGGCAGATCCCAATGATCCCATCACAGTTGATGTCGAAGCAGCACTTTCCCTTCTCAATACCAGTAATTGTAATATTAACACCAGACCCGGACATCGGACGCGCCCAAGAGTCCGAAGATCTCCCACAGCAGACCCTCTGCATACTAGTACGCAGAGACGTTCTTTAATTTAATTCTAGTCCCCAGCGATAGTTCAATTTGAGGTCTGAGCCTTCGATAAGGCACCTCTGCGTTCAATCGCAGTCAAATAAATATATTTCTGGCTAGAGCGCCATAAGCGCCAACTATAAATTCAGGTGAAGCTGTAAAGGCAATTTTGCTAACAGCCCAAGTCCATTCGAAAAAAAAATGATGTAGTGTTTAGATCTTTATTTCACGAATCTGTCAGGCGCGTAGAAAACGTCAGTGCGTAAGTAAAGAAACAGTTGTTTTACAGAGCGATTCCATTGCAGCCGCGATGTGCTCATAAAATCGGTTTACTATACTGCTTCAGGTACGAGTACATGCTGCAAGAATATCGCACTCAATTTTATATAACGTCAGCAATACAATGTATTGGAATGTCATAAACCGAAAGAAACTTAATAATAGTATCGAGTTCTAGAAACACTACAGATGCTTTAGTGCAATAATAATGTAATAGCCCTGTAATATTACTGTCCCACTGCTGGGCACGGGCCTCCTCTACTAATGAGAGGGGTTAGGCCTTAGTCTACGACGCTGGCCTAATGTGGGTTGGTAGACTTCACATACCTTTGAAATTGTTGTGAAGAATTTCGTAGGTATGCAGGTCTCCTCACGATGTTTTGCTTCACCGTTATAGCAAGCGATAATTGTCAAAGAAAACACACTTAACATAGAAGAGTAAGAGGTGTACGCTCCTTTTGAGGTCGGTATCGAACCTCCGCCAGTCGTCTCGACAGTCCCTACCATTCCCAACTGTACCCTTACATAAGCTCACGCCTGTATCCCCGAAGGGGTAGACAGAGGCGCGCTAGCGAACTAGAACACCCACATTTCGCCGAGCTTAGTTCCGTCCCAGATGTTATAGGGGGCGAGCCTATCGCCATATCGGGCACAAATTCCAGACTCCGAGCTGATATGGAAAAATCCAATATCACTTTGCCCGACCCGGGGATCGAACCCAAGACCTCAGAACCGTAGTCGTACCGAAATACCACCACGCCACTGAGGTACCCTTAGTGCGAGTTTTTCTCGATTTTCGAAATCGACGATAGTTTAGAGTTCCTCCATTCATTTTTTAGTTCATTATAGTTTCCGCAAAGTGGCGCTGCTAGTCAAATGTATACTAAACGCAAACCATCGTCGATTTCGAGAATCGAGAACTGTCGAAATAAACTCGTACTAGGGGTTACAGAGCTATCGCTGCGCTAATACAATGACAACACAAAGCGGATTTTGACGGGAAGTCTGATAGGGTGGGCGTCGCTTGTTAAAATTAATTCATATTATTCTCTAGAGCTGTGTTTGTTGGTTTTAAGTGTTGTGGTTTAATGCATCAAACTTCAGTGAAAATGGACAGTATAATATGGAAAAATTTTACCGGCGATTTTCAATGAGTTTTGCTTGGTGCGTTGGCTGGCTTTGTTCGGTCGATTCGCCGAGTGAAGGTCATCTGTGGGCCACTGTACTGGAAGGAATTACCGCCATAATCCCAGCAGGACTTTGAGATCATCCACATTTGAGTCTCATGGTCATTGTGAAAACATAATTGCTCTATTTATCTTGACATGGGCTAAATCACTTATATGCGTGGAAGCCATTATTTTTAAAAGAAGAAGAAGAACAACAACACAAAGCTTTCACATAATTACACAATTCAAAGAATGCATCACAATTATATCATAAGGATAACGAAGTAAATATTTCGGCAAACTGCAAGGAGGTCGTAATAAAAAATAATTAACTAAAACTCGCCTGTTGTACCGATTAACATTTGCATATATGTTCTGATATGGTACAACAATTCCACCCGAAATACTTTTATGTACAATCATGTACAAGAGCGGCCCGAGGAGGAAAATTTCTGACAATCGTTAATGTATTTGAGCTTGATACGCGTCTATGAATGCGCCTATTTCCCTCCTTTTAGGTTTTTTTTTTCTTCCCCTTTGGTGAACTGCAAGGGTCCCTGCTAATGGGATACTGGAAACCCCTGCAGTATCTTACCATTGGGGAGTCTCCTTTTAGGTTGGCAACGCACCCATGATTTTCTTGTCTTGGGTGTCTATGGGCGGTGGAGATCACTTACCATCAGGTGACCTATCTGCTCGTTTGCCAGTCTTTGATAAAAAAAATTACTGCGCTACGTATACCACCATATCGCCATACAAAAAAAACCTTTTAAAACCACAAATCCATAATTAATTAAAATAATAATCACGACGCGACGTATGTTCAAAATGATATGTAAAATCTCTCACAATATTCATACAATGCCATATTGGTATTACTGAATAATTAATTGGGATTTACTCATTTGTTAAATAAATTGTATAATAACTGCGTACTGTGCAATTTAATAACACATTTGTATATAAATCCTCATTCATTTGGGTAAATATTAATATTTAGCAGACGCAGAGAAAGAAGAGGTAATTAATTCAACCGCATTTAGGGACCGACTTCAAAAATGGGAGAAGTACCTCAATGATGACAAAAAATGTTCCCCTATATCCGCCAAATGGGGACCGATTTTTTTTTGTGTTCAATAGAGCTTATTCCAGGAGTAGTTCCATATAGAGGTACATTTCATCACGATCAGTTAAATTTTGAAATCCGTCCGTTAAGTTTTTTCTCTATAAAAATGTTTGTCCTCCGATACACCCCTTTAGGAAAAGACTTTCCAATAATCACAAGTTTAAAAACTTAACTGACAAATTCCAACTTGATCCGATTGTGACCAAATTACATACATATTTTGAGTGGTAGAGCCACGCTGTAGACAGTAACGTCAACAGCACGAATGGGCTGGCTCGACCGGTTAGATACCACTGTCTCACAGAAAACCGACGTAAAGTGACAGCTTGCTCTTGCGTTTCGTTCGGTGAGTGAGATTTCCGGTGGCCCATTTCCCCTCCCTTTCCCAATCCATTTTCCCTCCTCTTCCATTCCCTCCTTTTAGGTTGGCAACGCATCCATGATTCTTTTTGTGTCTTGGGTGTCTATGGGCGGTGGAGATCGCTTACCATCAGGTGACCCATCTGCTTGTTTGCCAATCTCTGCTATAAAAAAAGTACCATCCTTGAAATAAGCTCTATCGAACAAGAAAATCGGTCCACATTTGGCGGAGACATCGCGTAACATACATAAAAAATTACAAACAAATTGGGGACCTTCTCCTTTTTGGAACTCGGTCGAAAATATACATCAAAATTTCGCCTAAAATACAATTTCGTGCAATAGTGTACCGACACAATAGTATCAGAGATGCGTCGCGCCGGTACAATTCGGCCGTCATGCACGACGGACACGCGCCGGAGCGTGCGGATTTTTGTAAATCTTCACTTTGGGCAAACTTATGTACATATTGGTGGAAACGTCTGAGATTTAATCACGAATTTTCCTCAAAAGATTAGATTAAAAATAAGTTGCAATGTAGGAAAAAAGATGAAGTTAAAAGTTTACTTTTTCTAGAGACAATGCTAGTGCTTTCTTTGGGAATTAAGTCTTCCTGTAATCTGGAGCTGTACTGTATTGGTTACTGACTGTAAATTGGTGTTAAAAAGAGCAACGAGTTTCTTGCCCGTTCTTCTCTGGCGAAACAGCCTTCCGTACAGGCGGTAGTGTTAAAATTTGACGAAATTAAATGATGTTAGAACATTTTATGGATTCAATAAATATTTTGATTTGATTTGATTAAAGAGTCTTTTAACTTTAGTTTTGTGTTGAAACTATTTATGTTGAAATCCAAAATTACACAAATTTACTATTATTTGCTATCAACAAAAAGCTAGTTGACTATTATAAGATATAAATTTAATAGATATCGGCAACCCTATACATAAGCTCACGCCTTGTATCCCCGAAGAGGTAGGCAGAGGCGCACTAGCGAACTAGGACACCCTCATTTCACCGAGCTTAATTCCGTCCTAGATGTGATATGGTGCGATCCTATGACGTCATAAGCAAATCGTTACCATAAGATTGATATTTGTGGACATCTGGGGGTTAACTCCTGACACTCGATTCGAACTTGAATTCGATTCGGTTTCATTTATTGACTTAAAATTCCACCGAAATCGAGTTAAAAAGTGCATTAATGTCACGTTAAAAATTACCAAATGAAAAATTCTCAAATATTATGCAACATTAGCGCACTTTAAAAGTAGATTTTGGTGGAATTTTAAGTCAATAAATGAAACCGAATCGACATCACAATCGAATCGAGCGTCAAGAGTAAGGGGGCAGCTTTGAAGATTGTGGATATTCATATCATAAAACTAACATATTATACATATATTATGATTCCTACAAGCAATAGAGCAAACTATCAAGTCTTCATAATATTACGGCTATTTTTTCTTTCTACCTGCCCGTATCCCACCACCCCGTAATGTGGGGTCGGCGCACCACACTCTTTTAAGGATGTTGTAGAAAGGATTTGGCTATGTTTTTACGACCGGCTGCCTGCCGTCAACCCCTCTGGGGGATCCAGTCGCAGGAAAATTAAATTAGAAAATTCGCTTTGACCGTCCTGGGTATCGAACACACGACCTCCCAGTCCACAGCCTATATATGATGTCACTAGACCAAGGAGGCGACATAATATGACGACTTCCAAAATATATTATAAATAAATAAATAACACCCAACAGTCCCGCACATAGTCCTGACCCCACATTAAGATCGAGCCTTGTATTCGTGGTAGGTATATTATTTAAACCGTCAATCAATTTTGTACTACACCACAAAAAAATGTTAAAACCTAGCCACCTCGCGTGTAAACACCGGCTAACACGGCGCGAACAGAACAATGCAAGCGTTGCAATAAAAAAACGAAAAAGGCGTAACTTAACAGAAAAAATAATAATACGGCAAACAGTCTGGTCCGTGAACCATGACCGTTGGATCCGGCGCCAATTATGCCATGACGTGTCCGCCAGTCTGCCAGTTCGCCAGGCGACTGGCATCTGACATGGCAACATCGCCAACCTGGCACGACACGAAATCCTAGCGGATAGTGACGGCTGGAGGCATTTTAGTGCTGAATGCTGGTATTAAAAGAATGTTCCAACTTGAAAATAAATATTTACCTATTATTTTTTTATTCGAACACGGCAGAATTAAAATACCCCACGAAAAAATTTGATAAAGAGTTTATCGGTTGTGATCAGAATCATACCGATAGGTGACCTGCTTCTTCACACTCTGAAAACGAAAAAGCAAGTCGGGTTCGATTTGCAAGATAGGCAGATGATGATGTGTTGCTTGTGAATTAATTACACACACATAAGCTCACGCCTGTATCCCCGAATGGGTAGGCAGAGGCGCACTAGGCAACTAGTACACCCATATTTCGCCGAGCTTAGTTCCGTCCCAGATGCGATAAGTGGCGAGCCTATCGCCATATCGGGCACAAATTCCAGACTCCAGGCTGATATGGAAAATCCAATATCACTGCACGCCCCGGGGATCGAACCCGACACCTCAGGACGGTAGTCGTACCAAAATACAACCACGCCACCGAGGCAGTCAATCAGTGTGCATTAATTAATAAATAAATATTAAATAAATGCACCCAACAGTCACACACATAAGCTTGACCCCACACTATGTATAACCTGTGCCATGGGCATCAGAAACTACAAGACTTTCGGTCTCACAACACCCAGACCCACAACAAATAACATTTGTTTCGGTGCAGGAATCAAACCCGCAGCGTCTCGCTTTACAGCCGGCTACCCGCCCGCTGCGCCACGGAGTCTGTCTATTCCGTCTCATATGATAGTAGCCTATCCTCATATTCAGGAAATATATAAAAATTGTGACTGTCAGCTTCGAATTTGAACCGAGTATCTCACGATTTCTCAGCAACTTCCCCTAAACCAACAACTTCCTATTCCAAAAACCCAATTTTAGTGTACCAACTGCTAAAAAACGGATTCGTCGAAGAGCATCAATCGTGGGGACCGCCCGCAGACCTTGGCAGCACAATGGGCGATAAGGGAAGCCTGCGGTCGCAGACAGGGGAAACCTGACGCTTTGCACTCGCAGCACGCACGTTAACTACAGACATCCTAAATTTGGATGTGGTTTATCCAATTGAATCACGGATGGCGGAGACGTTGCCACCTTGTCTGTAACATGGTGGAGCAATAAGCTTGGATATGGGAAAAAAACGAATGATGTAGAAAGATACGGCTTATTTTTTATGACTGCCTCGGTGGCGTGGTTGTATTTCGGTACGACTACCGTCCTGAGGTGTCGGGTTCGATCCCCGGGTCGGGCAAAGTGATATTGGAATTTTCCATATCAGTCGGGAGTCTGGAATTTGTGCCCGATATGGCATAGGCTTGCCCCCTATCACAT
Source organism: Clanis bilineata (assembly GCA_036417725.1). Lineage (NCBI taxonomy): Eukaryota > Metazoa > Arthropoda > Insecta > Lepidoptera > Sphingidae > Clanis > Clanis bilineata. The sequence goes on along the minus strand of CM071155.1, from coordinate 14,243,574 downwards.
CTGGGACGGAACTAAGCTCGGCGAAATGTTGGTGTTCTAGTTCGCTAGTGCGCCTCTGCCTACCCTTTCGGGGATACAGGCGTGAGCTTATGTTAGTTTTCATGACCTACTGCCTTTTTGATGTCAATTCCCTCTGGGGGACCAAACATTATTTTCTCCTCTGCTCTTATCCTATTTAATGTAGGGACGGCGCAACACACTTTTTCAATCATGTTGCAGAGAGGATTTGACTTAGTTTTTAAGACCGGCCGCCTGCCTAACGTCAACCCCCTATGAGGGATTCAGTTGAATTAAATTAGGGGATTTGCTTTGCCCGACCTGGGAATCAAACCCAGGACGTCCCGGTCCACACCCCATACATGCTGCCACTAGACCAAGGCGGCGACGAACTTTCATTGTTATGCATCTGTTAATAAAACTTGTTTCTTTGTAATTATAACGACTTTTATTAAATGAACTTAATTTACACTATTACGTGAGCCTTACATGGTACGACGCCATAGAGAGAGAGAGAGTTGACAGATTAGAAAAGATGTGCATTATAAATGTAATGTTGCCACAACAATTTCTCAAAATCCAACAGCATCCTCTAATCATATCATTTCCTAAATCTCTAATCACCTGGTTTTCGTAAAAACTCCTTTTTTATAACAGAGACGACCACATAAGTCACCTGATAATAAGTGATCTCCATCGCCCATAGACACCCACAATACGAATAGAATCACTGGTGCGTTGCCAACCTTAAAGGGAATTGGAAGTTAGATAAGGGAATTAAAAAATTGACAAACGCGTATGTTTGCCACATCCAAAACTTCATACAAACAGTTTATATTTGTTATTCACGCGTGTATTATGATGCGGTGTCAATTATTAGTAATCTTCGACAGACTGGCAGACAGCCAAGCGTATGAAAAAACGGAATAATTTACAAGCAATTTATATGCGATGCCGGAGTTCGTACGTTACCAGGTGTCTTCGAGTGTTTATTTTCCTTTCCATTCAGTCTGTTTATCGACAATGTTTTTGCTAGTTAATTTAACTTGTGACTGCCTCGGTGGCGTAGCGGTACGATCGTCCTGAGGAAAAAGAGCAACGTCAGAGTTTCTTTCCCGTTCTTCTCTGGCGAACCAGCCTTCCGAACTGGCGGTAGAGTAAATTATTTGACGGAATTGATTTGATTTGAGGTCTCGGGTTCGATCCCCGGATCGGACAAAGTGGTATTGGATTTTTCAGCATCAGCCCGGAGTCTGGAATTCGTGCCCGATATGGCAATAGGCTCTAGGAACTACTGTAATTTAACTTGTACATTATACAATGTTAGCATCCATAATCTAGTGGCAGCCTAGGACTATGGACCGGGAGGTCCTGGGTGCGACTTCCAGGTCGAATAGAGCGGTTTTTCTAATTTTATTGGACTGGAACCTCCGAAGAAGTTGACGTCAGGCAGGCAGCTAGTCGTAAAAACTAAACTGAATACTTGTTTTAAAAAGTGTATTGCGCTGACCCCATAAGAGTATGTTGAAAGAAAGAATACATAGTATCATATTAACCTCACACCAATTTTCTCAAAGGGCCCACTTCGGTCCGAGCTTATTTCTGTCCCTTCATATGATATTCGAGCCCACGACCATATCGGACATAAATTCCAGCATCAGGATATGGCTACCTACCCTTATCAGATCTTAATGTGGGGTCGGCGCAACACACTTTTTCGAGCACTTTTTTTTTACGACCGGCTGCCTGCCTGACGTCAACCCCCTCTGGGGAATCAGTTCCGGGAAAATTAAATTAGAAAATTCTCTATTTCGACCTGAGAATTGAACCCAGGACCACAGCCCATATATGCTGCCACTAGAGGCGAATCAAAGGCGATCTTTTATTAAAAGTAAAAAATTACAATGAATAATCAAAGGCTAATCGTCTACAAGGTGGACCTGATAAAGGTCGTAGGAAGTCGCTGGATGCAGGCCGCTTCCAACAGGTCGATCTGGAAATCTTTCGGGGAGGCCTATGTTCAGCAGTGGACGTCCTATGGCTGATGATGATGATGATGATGATGATGAATCAAAGGCACATGCTTACGCCTAAGCCGAAGCCCAACAATAATGCTACTTTCATAAACTTTCGTTGCATGGCGTTATTCTTGCCTAAAACTTATCCACAACCTAAAAATAATTATAATAATATCATAACACATAACATAAGCTCACGCCTGTATCCCCGAAGGGGTAGGCAGAGGCGCACTAGCGAACTAGAACACCCACATTTCGCCGAGCTTAGTTCCGCCCCAGATGTGATAGGGGGCGAGCCTATCGCCATATCGGGCACAAATTCCAGACTCCAGGCTGATATGGAATAATCCAATATCACTTTGCCCGACCCGGGGATCGAATCCGCGACCTCAGCACCGTAGTCGTACCGAAATACCACCACGCCACCGAGGCAGGGCAGATAATAATATCAGCCCTGTAATATTACTGTCCCACTGCTGGGCACAGGCCTCCTCGACTAATGAGGGTGTTTAGGCCTTAGTCTACCACGCTGGCATGATTTGGGTTGGTAGACTTCACATAACTATGATATTTTTGTGGAGAAATTTTCGGATATGCAGGTTGCGATGTTTTCCTTCACCGTTAAAACAAGCGATAATTCACAAAGAACACACTTAAAATAGAAAATTTAGAGGTGTACGATCCATTTTGGGGTTGATCTCAAACCTTCGACACTCGTCTCGGCAGTCCGTACCATTCCCAACTGAGCTATCGCTGCTATCCAAAAACTATTTAAGAAAAATCCCACCTGCCCCCATAAAAACACCAGCACTATCGCTCTATCCCCGAGTAAGCAAAGGCCCCCGTCTTCGCCCGTCCTTAAATTCAAACGCCGTTTTACGACAGCCACACTTGCGGTGCACATTATCGTGCCGGTTTGATGGCGCATAAAACTCCCGCTCGCTTCAGCAATAATTATTTGACATGCGAACGAAACTTTACACGTAAAATTGTTAATTTCCAAAAAGAGGAATCTGGATTGTAATGTCTTAAGTTATGGGTTGATATAAGTCGGCGATGGATGTCTATTTGGACCTACGTAAGTTTAAGCTTAGCTTAAAAGCTTAATAAGTTAAAGCTTTAGCTTTAAACCGGGTCTCCTGTACTAGCTATTTTGAAATAAAACACTAAAAACACATACACAAAACAACGATTTTAGCTGTCACCTGCTCGTAGAACAATGGACCATAGATAAAAAATGTATGTTTTGTGTAATGTTTTAGTGCAGGAGACCCGGCTTTAGTATTTAATAAACATCTCTCTATTGTTAAATATAATACTCCCAGTCAGATAGATTCAATATTACTTACTACAAATAGACTTTCTTTTATTTTTCAACTATTTTCTTACGCGGGAATGACGTGCCGATCCTCTCTTTTTTTTTAATAGTTTTTTGGAATACAGGCCAAATGGCCAACCAAGATCTGCGCTCAATAAGTATAATTAAACATTATAATTGTGTAAATAATTGAGATGGTATTTTTTTTGTGATTAATTATTGGGATTGTGTATTACATTCTGTAATTTATTTTGTCTAATTATATTATTATCGTTTGCTTACACTATGGTGTGACAGTCCCCCTGGTGAAACGGGCTTCAAATTCACTGTCAAAATATAATCAGATACGCAGGTTTCGTCACGAAGTTTTCCTTCACTGTTACATAACGTAAGCTCACGCCTGTATCCCCGAGGGTAAGTAGAGGCGCACTGAAGGTCTTCAATTCGTCTTTCTTATGTATGTTCCGCAATATCTCCGCCAAATGTGGACAGATTTTCAAAATTATTTTTGTGTTCAATAGAGCCTATTTCAAGGGTACTCATACATAAATTTTATCACGATCGGCGAACTAGAACACCAACATTTCACGCAGCTTAGTTACGTTCTAGATGTGATAGGAGGCGAGCTTATCATCCTTTCCTTCACTTTACAATAATTCATAACAAATATTCACTTGACATAGTAAATTCATGATGTGCATGCTCTTTAGTTTCGAATCTCCGACACGACACTCGCCTCAGCGGTCCGGGCAGGAAAATTTCTGACAATCGTAAATATATTCGAGCTCGATGCGCGTCTATGTTTGTATGAAATATTAACCAAATGTCATCAGTGCCCAGAGAGCTCGGATACATTTAGGATTGTCAAAAATTTTCCTGCTCGGGCCGATGAGCTATCGCTGCTACAGCTAAAATACATATATAGTGTCGTGACTCGTGATAAGAATATCAAAGCAAAATTACAATACTCTAATCCCTACTACCTACAGTGGCGTGCTGTCCATATAAATAAAGAGACACTCTCTACCCTGACAACTTATTATTTACATAAATAAAGAATAAAAATCACAACCAAATATATATTTCTTGAGTGGTAGAGCCTACATCACGAATGGGCCGGCTCGACCAGTTTGATACCACTGTTTCACAGAAAACCGACGTAAAGTGCAACTTGCTGTCGTGTTTCGTTCGGTGAGTGGTATTTCCGGTGGCGCATTTCCCCCCCTCCCTTTGCCAATATATTTTGCCTCCCTTTCCACTCTCTCCTTTTAGGTTGGCAACGCACCCATGATTCTTTTTGTTTTCTTGGATGTCTATGGACGGTGGGGATCACTTGCCATCGGGTGGCCCATCTGATCTTTTGCCAGTCGCTGCTATAAAAAAAAATTATACAGCAAAGCCTGATTTAGGGCCGCTTGCAGCTCCGCGATAAATCCCTATTTATCCCAAATCTTGATTTAGAGATAGGAGTGAGCTGTAATATAAACGGAGATAAGGTGTAACTCTAGATTAGTAATAGCGCTGCGAGTCGCCCTATTATAAATCGACATGAGGATGATGATGACAATGATGGTGAAGCATGGGTTGAAGAAAATAATTGTGCAAGATTTTTGTCTACCCTGTTCAGAATGCTTATGCACGTCGCTGACTACACATCCCTCATATCCATATACAAAACTACATAGAGGTGTTTCGAGAAGTTTCCACCATTATTCACATTAGCACGCATCGTGGAAGTAAAACCGCAAGGCGGCCGGTACACGGGAAACGGGAAAAAAAACACGATGAGACGTGTGTTTAAATACGGACTCTTCGACGGACGGCCAAAATTATCACGTCCACTTAGACGTAAAGTATAGGAGATAGCGATAGCGGGTTTTGAAGATATTAAGCGGCGAAAAGCGGAAAAAAATCTAAATAAGTAGTCTTTTACATACATACATACATAAGCTCACGCCTGTATTCCCGAAGGTGTAGGCAGAGGCGCACTAGCGAACTAGAACACCCACATTTCGCCGAGCTTAGGTCGTAACAAAAAAAAAAGATGTGACAGGGGGCGAGCCTATCGCCATGTCGGGCACAAATTCCAGACTCCGGGCTGATATGGAAAAAGCCAATATCACTTTGCCCGACCCGGGGATCGAACCCGAGACCTCAGTGCCGTAGTAGTACCGAAATACCACCACGCCACCGAGGCAGTAGGCCAAGTAGTCTTTTATAACCACTCATATCTTCAAGTGTAATCCGTTCTTGATGCTTCATTTTTTAAAGTACCTACAGAAAAGTGTACAGCCGACAGCTCGACAGTTCGACAGCCTCCGTGGCGCAGCGGGCGAGTAGCCGGCTGTGAAGCGAGAGGCCGCGGGTTCGATCCCCGCACCGAGACAAATGTTTGTATGACCTACAGATATTTGTTTTGGGTCTGGGTGTTGTGAGACCGCGCGTTTCTCGTAGTTCCTGATACCCACGACACAAGACTCGATCTTAGTGTGGGGTCTGGACTATGTATGTGACTGTTGGTTTATTATTGTTATTTATTAAAGTGGTTATATACTTATACGTATATACTTAATAGTAATAGCTTATATTCTTAATATTAAGCGCAGTGCAATGCAAAAAATAGCAACTAGAATCATAGGTATGTACCTAATAATAATACCTACATAGATATAATATTAAAATTACACAGAATACCTAACTGTACTACAATAACGTATCCTTCGTGTGAAGTGTAAACAATCCAAGTTTATTTTTAGTAATACGCCAAACATCTGATTAACATTATATTCAATTAAAAACACATCGCATATGATTACATTTTGTATGATAAATGCCTGAATGTGCTCTTTCTGTGAAATATATAAGTAAACACGGCTTGCCTTCAATTATGGGATTAAGTTATTGCATCCACACTTATTGCATAAATCATGAATTTTACGACACTTATACTCGGTTTCTCTAAGACTGATCAATTTCAAAATTAATCACACATCTATCTAAAAATGATTTTTTTTATTTATTCAAAAACTTGAGTGGTAGTGAAATTTGAAATTTCATATTTTTTTAATTAAAATTATGAACATCAATCTGGTTATCACATCTATTAACACTCCGAACAACAATTATATAATTTTTTATATGGTTTATTCATTATTCCAATATATTATGGGCTGTACAAGATCAGCACAAAATATAAATATGTCTAGTTACAGATTTACTGCTATTACGTATGTCGGTGACGCGAACCCATAAGAATTTCCCCTACCAAAAAGTGCTCAACGCGGCTAAAGACTTACTTCAAAAACTAAGTGACAAAACCACAAGAGTCGAACGTCTCAAATCATATTAGAACCTTTATACAAACTCCCGCTGACGCTCGTGACTTTGACCACATCGAGTGCAACACACTGACACGGCCGGCCCTGACTTTAGTAAAGGCGTCGTATTGTACTCTACTTGTTAAAAGCGACGAGCATAGCGGGCAGCGATTTAATACACACAAATATATTTTTGGGTGACTAGTAATCAACCCAAGAGAACCAATATATTCTGTAGACAAAACCGGCTACACCATAGTTCTACTTCGCATAGTGTTTTTTTTTATTGCAGAGACTGGCAAACGAGCAGATGGGTCACCTGATAGTAAGTGATCTCCACCGACCCTAGACACCCAAGACACCAAAAGAATCATGGGTGCGTTGCTAACCAAAAAGGAGGGGGAACAAGGATTGGGAAAGGAGGAGGGGTTTTTGGGCCACTGGAAATCTCACTCACCGATCGAACCGCGACAGCAAGCTGCCACTTCACGTCAGTTTTCTGTGAGACAATGGTATCAAACCGGTCGAGCCGGCCCATTTGTGCTGTAGACGTAACTGTCTACAGTCTATCTGTCTAAAACCACCTCTTTGGGGATATAGGCGTGAGCTTATGTTATGATATGATTAATAATAATACATGTAATTGTAGGTAGATATTGATGTTTATTTTTTCCGCTGAAACATATGTGCATCTTGAATACATTTGTTAGCACACATTAAGACGAGTCAAGACTCAAGACTCAAGGGCGATCTGAGAGCTCTCGTGTAAAGTATCATAATTGCCTCGTAACGAACTTTTCTTCGAATCGATATATTTGCGTAAATACTACGTGATAATAGCAGCAATATACAAATAGGTATATCATTTTCTCCACACATTTGACTACCAGTGCCACTTGCGGAAATAATAACATAACATAACATAAGCCACACGCCTCACGCCTGTATCCCCGAAGGGGTAGGCAGAGACGCACTAGCGAACTAGAACACCCACATTTCGCTGAGCTTAGTTCAGTCCCAGATGTGATAGGGGGCGAGTCTATCGCCATATCGGGCACAAATTCCAGACTCCGGGCTAATATGGAAAAATACAATATTACTTTGCCCGACCCGGGGATCGAACCCGAGACCTCAGAACCGTAGTCGTACCGAAATACCACCACGCCACCGAGGCAGTCAAAATAATTATAAATAAATACACCCACACACACCTAGTCCTGATCCCACACTAGTATCGTGGGTGTCAGAGACTATGAGACACTTTCGGTCTCACAACACCCAGACTTGAAACAAATATCTGTTGGCCACACAAACATTTGTCTCAATGCGGGAATCGAAACCGCGGCCTATCGCTTCACAGCCGGCTACTCGCCCTCCGTGCCACGGAGGCTGTCTCCATACATTTGACTAGCAGCGCCACTTGCGGCAATTCAACGAGCAAATGTTTTCTTTTTTTCAACCAACCCTTGTACCCTATGTGGGATCGGGTAATACAACTTTTCAAGCACGTCGCAGAAAGGATTTGGCTTATTTTTTACGACCGGATGCCTGTCTTACAACAATCCTTCTGAGGTATACAGTCCAGGCAATTAGTGTTAAAATAACACCCATCGGCCCGCCCAACCTAGAAATCGAATCCAATGCCTCTCGGTTCACAACCCATATACGCTGCCACTAAACCAAGGAGGCGCCAACGAATGCATCGACAAAATGAAATCTACATATAGTGGTTTTAGATAAGCAAAACTGTCACAAAATACTTGTGTTACCGCCGAATGTTCATACACTTAAGGTCGCCTTATGTCGTCCTTTACCTTATCTGTCAACGTTGTATGGCGCAAATCAATGTAAGCAGCCGTTAAAGTTGAGTAGCGTTTGACCATTCGGGCGTTAGGCGCATAAAAATCATTTGTAGCACAATACATCATTACATATGCACTTTGTTTTATAGCCACAGACATAGACACTGACCTGGGTTTGGAACCGAGGACCTCACGGTTTCCAGTCAAAATACCCAAACAGTAGACCATTTGAAACAAACATTATAAATACTGATTTCTTAAGTTTACGCGAATGTTATACATTGAAATAAAACTATTTTTACGGATTCGAATTTTCGAAAATTCTTTTCTTTATTTATAATCTTTCGAAAATTTGTCGAAAAGGCTTTGCAGTCTTCGTTGTCACGGGTCAGTCTGACAACCGTGACCACGACCCGTGACAACGAAGACTGCAAAGCCTTCGAAACGTCGGGAATAAAAATTAAAAACCTAATCGTGATAGAATCCGTAAAAATAGTTTTATTTCAAACATTATAACATTGCACCCATAAAAGCACCACCTTACAAAGTAAACAAAGCCGTAGCAGTCTATGATATGAACCTAATTTCCTGCGCATTAACTTTAATTACCCTCCATAAAGTTCTATTGTTTCCCCCCCCGGCCACCTCCCCCCTTCTGCCACAACTTGTCAGGTCATTTCGACAAAATGGCAACCATTCTATTAACCGTTTTAAAAGAAAATCTCCGCTCGGGTTGTTTTTTTATTCAATTAACGTCGCTTGTTTTCGTGATAATGTGTATTAAAGTTTTCATTTTGGGGGGATTTAATCGGTGTACTTAAATCGTACGAATAAAAGATTTAAAGAAATAAAAAAGTAAGGAAATTGGTAGCAATTTGCTGTTAAAGAGGCAAGGACGTATCGGTGGATAAATAATTGCACCTAGTATTAACTACAAATTCATAATTACCCACAATATCATCCACTCATGAGGTCTCACGTTTGGTTCCCGATAGAGTAAAACGATATGGTGATAGACTCCTCCACTATCATATTATGAGACGGATAAGAGCTTGCCGAAAAGTGGGTGCATTTATTTCCTCTCGCTTATGCCTTCAGTAATATGACACAAGCTGTTAATTAAACTGAGGTATATTATGGTTACTTTAAATTTAAGAAATTTGAGTGGTAGAGTCACTCTGTAGACAGTTACGTCTACAGCACGAACGGGTTTGATAACACTGTCTTACAGAAAACTGACGTAAAGTGGCAGCTCGCTGTCTCGTTTCGATCGGTGAGTGAGATTTCCGGTGGTCCAATTACCCCCCTTCCTTTCCTAATCCCTATTTCCCTCTCGTTTTAAGTTGGCAGCGCACCCATGATACTTTTGGTGTCTTGGGTGTCTATGGGCGGTGGAGATCACTTACCATCAGGTGACTATCTGCTCGTTTGCAAGTATCTGCTATAAAAAAAATAGTTTTCATCTGAAGACATGATTTTTACCCTCTGACTTATCACCTAACTCAAAATCATTCAAATTGAAATTAAACTATTTTTACGGATTCTATCACGATTATGTTTTAATTATTATTCTCGACGTTTCGACGGCTTTGCAGTCTTCGTTGTCTGACCCGTGACAACGAACAACGAACAACCTAATCGTGATAAAATCCGTAAAAATAGTTTTATTTCAATGTATAATATTCGCGTAAACTTAAGAAATCAAAATCATTCATTCCCCACGTAGGGTTCAATCTCCAATTGAAACTACACAATCAGCCCGCGTTTCTATTATTCATACAATTATCTGTAAAGTAGACACAACAAAGTCTCTACATTTTAACACCAACAGCACAAAAAGCTAGGCGAAACAATCGCGTGCACAGCTAATAAAAAAATGAATGACAATTTACAACGAACAATGCAAATATAAAATGAGCTTTAAAATCATAGAGATAATACACATAGAGTGAGCAATGTAATCAAGATTCAGGAATAAGATGAATTAGTACTTAATGCGTCTTGCAGCATTATTACTAAACTTATGACTTTATTAAATCTAGAGTGGATCCTAAAGATGATTTGAATTATATTACGTCATTCGGATACTTAAATAATCGATAATTTAATAACTCGGTATTTGAGATAAATCAACGACGTGCAATGCATTAAAGAGATTTTATGCTATTTATCTTAGTGTGGGGTCAGCACTATGTATGTGACTGTTGGGTGTCATTTATTTATTTTAAAATGAATCGAGATTTATCTAAAAGCTACAAGTCCCATTATAAACCAGAAAAATTGCATTGCTAAATAGAGCAGATAGCAATCTATCTCTTTTGTTTCGATCAGTAGGTTTGCTCTACCAGGTAGTAAAATGCATCACTCACACAATAATTATCACAAACCTCACGAAATAAAGACAGAAAAGATAATATATCAATCTCTTTCTCATACAGTCTGCTTGCTACCTACTTCACAGCATCACATTTTAATTACTAGCATACTCTTTTTATTATCCCTATGTTAAAGAACGAACGCCGGGAAGCCATTCATTCATTCGTTCTTTTACATTCGCTCACTATGGTTGAAGTTGAGGTAGGTCGTTGAACGTATTCCTGTCATTTACCCGCTTGAGAAACTTTAGAGATGTGTTTTTTATTCATCTACGAAACGGTTCTTTATTACTTGAATAGTTGAACTTTAATAAATAACGTTGTAATGCAATTGTAGAGCCACGCTGTAGACAGTAACGGCTACAGCACGAATAGGCCGACTCGACCGGTTTGATACCACTGTCTCACAGAAAACCGACGTAAAGTGGCAGCTCGCTGTTGCATTTTATTCGGTGAGTGAGATTTCCGGTGACCCAAATCCTTATCCCCTTTCAAATCCCTATTGCTATTTTAAGTGGTTTTAGTTTTTAAGTGTCTTGGGTGTCTCTGGTGGTAAAGATCACTTTTGGTGACCCACCTGCTCGTTTGCCAGTCTTTGCTATAGAGGAGAATCCCGTGCCCCACAATGGGATAGTAATATTAATATGCTTAATCGCAAGAACAAACTTTTTTTCTACTTGCCCTTATCCCAACTTAATGTGGGGTCGGCGCAACACACTTTTTCAAGTATGTTGCAGAAAGGTTTTGGCTAAGTTTTTACGACCGACTGCCTGCCTGACGTCAACCCCCTCTGAGGGATCCAGTCCCGTACAGATTAAATTAGAAAATTCGCTTTGCCCGACCCGGAAATCGAACCCAGGACGTCCCGGTTCACAGCCCATATATGCTGCCACTAGACCAAGAAGGCGACCCAAAAATAAACTATTAAATGAACTTAGTAGATAGTCACGGGCGGCTCGGCCTCCGGTGGCCCATACGCTTATGTAACATATATATATGACCAAATGCAGGAAAAATACCAACAAAAAGCATACCAACACTCGCAAAGCGAGGGATTTTAACGAAATGCAACGTTTCCTGTTTGCATAGAAACAGGGCGGGCTACAGTTTTATGCATGCACTAATTTATTATTTAAAGGCGGGCCGATGCTCGTCACGCGAAGCATCGCAATTGTAAAATTACCGATCGCTTTCCAACTGGCGACACTGTGTTCCACAACACAAGTGTCCTGCAGAAAATTGTATTTAAGTTTTAAGTTACTAGATAATAATAGTTCAGGCTGAGATCTATAGAGCGAACTTCGACTAAGTCTAAGTCAAAGCAACGAACTCAGTGAGAATTTGGAATTGTTAAATCGAACTTTGACTTAGAAAAAATGACTCGGAATAAGTCAAAATCCTCACTGAGTTCGCTCTACAGATCTCAGCCTCCATAGAGTCCTCCCCCAGAGTCCATAGGTCAACAGCACAGGATCAACCAATGAACTTTCTCTCGGGGGGCTTGCGGCATGGCTTGATGGTTGGTTGGAATGGGTATGGGGGTATCCCTGTGTCTGCATCGGTCATCCGCCTGTCTAGTCGACAGCCCCTTGATTTGCTTCTTCCCTCTTCGGAATCGGAGTGTGAAGAAGCTCAAGAAGCATAAGTAGGCCGGTATGATTCTGGCGACCACTGATAAACCCATTATTTGTTAAGTGGTCGCTAGTTTTTTAGGACTGCACTACGCTTACCATCACGTGCAGTGCAGTCACTGTGCCACGCCAGGATAAAAAATCAATGGATTTGAGTACATCAGAGAAGTATGATTGCTCCTTAAGGACGTTTAATCAAGCTAAATGAAAACAGGTCTTTAAAGTTCTGTTGCCCAGTCCCATTTTTACGCAGATAAAAACAATTTCCAATTCAATTGCAAAATCGTTTTAACTCATCTACGATTTAAAACATAATATAAATAATCGATGTATTAACTCAATTTTGGCGGACATTTCATAATGACAAAATGCACTCATTTTTCTCACGCACAGTGGTTCACATTACGAAAAAGACGACCAAAATCGTGGACATTTAATTATGTAACAAACTCGCAATTTTCTCCACTGCCTGATTAATTATTGATACGCAGCGGGAAATGGGGAAATTGAAAAATTACACCCGACGGTCGGTTGTTCCGGTTTTTCACTGGCGATAAACCACGGGATGCCGGCGTTCGCTTCAGATAGTGGTTATAGTTTATGAATCTAACGCATTTAATTTACAGTTGATAATTAATTCGGGATATTTTGCTTAATAAAGTTGAAGATTATTATGCGTTTTGTAGTAGTTTAGTCACCTCCTTGGTATAGTGGCAGTATATAGGCTATACATGGGCTGTGGACCGAGAGATCCTGGGTTCGATTCCCCGGTCGAGAAGAACGATTTTCCTAAATTAATTTACCCGGGACTGGATATAAGAGGTGGTTGACGTCAATCAGATAGCCGGTCGTAAAAACTTTGCCAAATCCTTTCTGCAACATATTTGAAAAAGTGTGTTGCGCCGGTCCCACATTAAGATGGAATATGGGCAGATAGAAAAAGTTTGATTAAAGAACACTTCCAACCATAGCACCATCTTCACATTCAAAATTATAGTATTGTGCATGTAAATGAATACAATTTGGGTTTAGCAAAATAAATTGTACTAAGGGTGTGAGAGATAATGAAAATAAACTTTATACTTCAAATATCTTACACAAAGAAACCGGTGTTGACGAAGCAGTATACAGAGATTACCAAGAGGAACTTTCCATTCATGTTTCGCCGAGCTAATTTTCGGTCTTTCAAGTGATGGGGCAAGCTTATCGTATCTTTTTTTGCTTACTATGGTATGGCCAAGTTTTGAGGAAACCACAGGAGTACGGCGGTCGCATGAGTCTAGCCCAGATCGTACCAGGGTTGCGTTCCCGTGGACGGCCCAAAAAGCGCTGGTTAGACGTTCTGCAAGAAGATATGAGAGCTAATAACCGCACTATGGAGGATGCTTAAACCGAGTGAACTGGAAGCGTTTAAATAGGAAGACGGATCCTGGCAGAAGGCCGGGATAACGCCAGTCAGAAAGAAAGAAAAGACTATCTGCCCTTTTCTTCTTCCCTTCTTTCTTTCTTCCTTCAATATCGGGCACAAATTCCAAATTCCGAGCTGATATGTAAAAATTCACCTACAAGGTGGACCGACGACCTGATAAAGGTCGCAGGAAGTCGCTGGACGCAGGCCGCTTCCAACAGGTCGATCAGGAAATCTTTGGGGGAGGCCTATGATGATGTAAAAATCCAATATCACTTTGCCCGACCCGGGTTCGAACCCGAGACCTCAGGATTGTAGTCGTACCAAAATGCAACCACGCCAGCGAGGCAGTCTATATTGAATAATCACAAGTTTAAAAACTTAACAGACGACTTCCAATCCGATCTTGACCAAATTTATATGGGACCACCCTTGAAATAAGCTCAATCGAACACAAAAATAATTTTAAAAATCGGTCCACATTCGGCGGAGATATCGCGTAGCATACATAAAAAAAAAGAAAAAACCGACGAATTGAGGACCTTCTCCATTTTGGAAATCGGTCGACAATGTAAACACAAATTGCGTTTAATCGACCTGTTTCCCAATCCCTCTCATTAGTAAAAGCTCGAATGTACAATATGTACCTATATCACGACAAAAGTATGTAGTAACAGGTGAAAAACATATTAATACACGTACATCGGTTCCCTTTGAGGCCATGTAAATAAATTGCAGTTAATAACAGCACGGTCTGCATCGGACACACGGACACGGTCCCTGATCAATACTGTGAAATGGACTGTGTTTGCGTCGTGTTGCCTTTTAATATTTCAACTAGATAGTACATTGCTGTTATAGAATTATTTGCATTTCACATTTTTGGGTTTTAGTTCAAAATGAACGAGGTTCTCAAATCGTGTTGGACTTTGCTTTTTAGGTCGTATTATTAAAGATATTAAAGGTCACAATTTTTACATATTTGTGATTATATTTGAATTCTGAATGTCCTCCTAAAAATGTGACTATACCAGTTACCCATTCATCATCATCATCATCATCATCAGCCATAGGACGTCCACTGCTTAATATAAGCCTCCCCCAAAGATTTCCAGATCGCCCTGTTAGAAGCGGCCTGCATCCAGCGACTTCCTGCGACCTTTATCAGATCTTCGGCAGTCATCCATTATTATCGCCTTATTGATTAGTGACAACGTAGCCTATCAACCGTTTAGGATTAAGAAAAACTGTCACATGCCTAAATCGGATTGCGTCGTGAGTATCAGAAATTTTGCAAGATTCGGTATCACACAGGTGATGTGATGATGAACCCACGCAATATGTTTCCACAAACATTTGACTTAGTGTGGGAATTACACTCACGAGCTCTTTTACTACCACTTGTCCTTCCATAGAGGCTGTCAACAGTGATATTTCAGTAGAGTTGTAGTAGCGTATTTTTTTCATTCTACTTGCCCTTATCCAAGTTTATTTTGGGGTCAGCGCAACCCACTTTGTCAATCATGTTGTAGAAAGAATTTGACTTCGTTTTTACGACCAGCTGCCTGCCTGACATCAACCTACCTCTTAGTGATCCAGTCCCGGGCAAATTAAATAAGAAAAATCACTTTGCCCGATTTGGGAATCGAACCTATGACCTCCCGATCCACAGCCCATATATGCTGCCACTAGACCAAAGAGGCGACATACATACATTAGAATTATATAAGATTCCAATATTTCAATAGCAGATCAGATATTCAGATACGATATGATTCAAATACAGATTGCAAAGACATTGATTGATCTTGCATTGATAAGGTATGCATTGGCGTATTAGATTACAAGTTCTCAAACAGGATTATTCAAATCAATTAGTCATTTGATCTTACACTGCGCTTTAATTGGGAATGTAATATGTAATTATCGAATGCCTTTGTTAATTAGTGTCACTTAATTTAATCTTATTGATGTAAGCCTTTGATATTGGATAAGATCTAATAACATAACATAACATAAGCTCACGCCTGTATCTCCGAAGGGGTAGGCAAAGGCGCACTAGCAAACTAGAACACCCACATTTCGCCGAGCTTAGTTCAGTCCCAGATGTGATAGCCTATCGCCATTTCGGGCACAAATTCCAGACTCCGGGCTGATATGGAAAAATCCAATATCACTTTGCCCGACCCGGGGATCGAACCGAGACCTCAGAACCGTAGTCGTACCGAAATACCACCACGCCACCGAGGCAATCTAATAACATAAATGTTATGGTAAATAATTTAGTGAAGTTATATCCTATTGATTTTCTGATTTTAAATCATGATTTATTGCCCATAAGTTTTAAATTCCTAAAATATTTTTTCGAATCAGATCTTCTACCTCTTATCCCCACTCCTATGTGGGGTCGAACCAACACACTTTTCCAACATGTTGGAAAAAGGATTTCACTTTAGTTTTTACGACCGACTACCTGCCTGGCGTCCATGCAGTCCCGGGGAAATCATGTGTTTAAATAGTACCGCGGAAACAACTATTTTCTTGTAAAGCCAAATCAAATTGCGAAGTGGCATAAACTAATCATATTTATCCCGGTTAGTATTTTACTCGATTCATCTACCCTTAACAAGTTATTTAAAATCACACTGAAATATTAGTAGCATTTCTAAAATGTAAATCAATTATAATATACTAGTTATTGCCCGCGACTCAGTTCGCGTGGAAATTTATTTTTCCGGGACAAAAAGTACCCTATGTGTTATTCTGATGTATAATCTATATAACTGTAAAGTTTTATCAAAATCCATCCAATAGTTTTTGTGTGAAAGAGTAACAAACATACACACACTCGCAAACTTTCACGTTTATAATATTAAGTAGGATTTAGAAATTAAACAATCACATTAAATTACCCATCTCAAAACTACATCAAGCATCAATGAGCACCTACCGTACAAAAAACAAGTCCAAAAACAAAACAAGAACAGTATTTAGTTGCATTAAATCACTGCATGCACCGTTGATTGATTTTCGTGCGGGCTTTGTGGTCGGCGCGCTCGGATTTGTCCGCGAGTTTTTGCGGTGCGGACCACTGTGCGGCTTTCGTGCCCACGCATGCCTACCGACGTGCGATAGCCTGATTTGCCGAATATTTTTTGTTCAAAAAACTTTGTCTTTGTTGGGTTTTGACAATACTGTCACTCACTACGGGTATTGTTTAAAAACCTTTATTTATTTGAGAGGTAGAGCTGTGTAGGGATTTGAACCACCGAAAATCTTGCCTAATGAAACTTTACAGCGAGCTGCCACTTCACCTCGATTTTCTGTGCAAGTGTCAAACTGGTAGTGACTGCCCATTTGTACTGTAGACATCACCGTTTACAGCATGGCTGGTTCTATCCTTCAAAAATAATAATACATCTTTCTACTTGCCCTTATCCCCAGCTTAATATGGGGTGCCCTTGTCCCCACTTTTTCAAGCATTTTGCAGAAAGGACTTGGCTTCATTTCATGACCAGCCTGCCCCACGTCAACCTCTGGGGAACCCAGTCCCGGGCGAGTAGTGTTAGAGAAACACCTCGTCCCACCTCCCAGATTCCAGGGAATCTAACGCAACACCCGGTTCTCAGACCATATTGCCACTAGACCAAGGGGTCATAATAACATAACATAACATAAGCTCACGCCTGTATTCCCGAAGGGTAGGCAGAGGCGCACTAGCGAACTAGAACACCCACATTTCGCCGAGCTTAGTTCCGTCCCAGATGTGATAGGGAGCGAGCCTATCGCCATATCGCGCACAAATTCCAGACTCCGAGCTGATATGGAAAAATCCAATACAATTTTTATAATAGGGTCATAATAGTAACTAATAGTAAAACCGTTTAAACCAAACACTCCGCATTAAACAGCATTCGGCGCAACAAATCAACGCGGCGCTGTAAATCTGCGATATTTGCACCGAACGCGCGCGATTCAGGCTAAAAGCATATGGGGAATCAAACCCAGAGTCCCATAGACGGGTGATATACGACTGTAGCTTATTATTTTTACCCATTTATATTACAAATGGCGGTATTTTTTGCGCACAGTGGAGATTTTTGGCAGGGTGCCGATTCAGCGGGGCGGCCGCGCGATTTTATTTGGCCGCACCCACCGCACATTGTGCCATAAATCAATTTTTGCATTTCACTAATTGAATTTACGAGCTGTTTATTGCTTTGGGAAATTGTTGTTAATCGTCTATTATTTTGCCTTTTGTTATATGGTTTGAGGGAAATATTTTAATGGGAAATTTTGTCTCGTTGGTCTTTGATTTTTATGGGATAATTCATTTCTATCGAATAGATCATACTACTGTTAGGAGAATTAGCCTTTTCGTTAATAATGTTGTGGGTACCACAGAAAACAATGTCGGTACCAACAGCATAATTATTAATGTATGTAGGTAGATAAATAGTTTCCTGAAATAGTAGGGCCACAGCTCCTATAAAACGGCTAGACAGTACATTTGAACAAGCAGTTTGTGTTAACAAGTCGTCTAGTAAATAATACGCGGTAGCTATGTTAGTTTGCTAATAGAAAGCTATTTACCAATATATCTTGCCTTGCATATAAAGTAAATAAGTGTTCTTACATGCTTAAGTCCTGACGAATGGTCGTTACTAAAGCATTCGTATTGTAAGAGTGAACAATTAAGGTTCAGTTGAAGTGAGAATCGCCACCCGTGTATGTTTGCCTATTATTCTATTACTCTAATAATGTGATTTCTAATATTTTTAACTCTACAAGTACATAGTTCCTAATTCTACAATTCATTGTCCAATAAAATATTTTTTTTATATTAGTATTGGAAATAAAAACATTAATCGAATATATATCTAATATCAGCCCTGTAATATTACTGTCCCACTGCTGGGCACACTGAGAGGCGTTAGGCCTCGATCTACCACGCTGGCCTAATGCGGGTTGGTAGACTTCACATACCTTCAAAATTCTTGTGGATAAATTCTCGGGTATGCAGGTTTCCTCACGATGTTTTCCTTCACCGTTATAACAAGCGATAATTCACAATGAAAACACACTTAACATAGAAAAGTCAGAGCTGTGTGCTTCTTTTTGGAGTTGGTCTGGAACCTCAGACACTCGTCTCGGCAGTCCGTGCAATTAAAGCTTTGATTAATCGAGTATCATACTAATATTATAAAGGAGAAACTTTAAACGAAACGACTGGACCAATTTTCATGAAAGGTATGGTGGTACCTGACACCCTGGATTAACACACAGGCTACTTTTTACCTCGGAAAATATATGTTATCCCCGAAAACAAATTTCCACGCAAACGGAGTCACGGGCAACAGCTAGTCAAATAATATACCGAGCACAAATTGGTGCTCGGTGTACTACAGGCTCGACGCCTTATATGAAGACTGAAAAAACCTCAGCAAAATTGGTGACGTATTCCCAATTTATTTCTGCCTATCCCTTGGGAGATGCAAGCATGAGCTAATAAATTTATACTCGTAATTGATCTTCTGATGTGATGCAATAGCAGAAAGTATCTTGAAAGGAAGTTAATTTCTATAGAAGGTAGGATCAGTCGAGAAAACTAAAAAATCACATTCAAGGCTTAAATAGTTAATATGATCGACATTATTGAAAAAAATATCTTATCTAGGCTCACATTTTGTTAAGTACCTTACATACCTACATAATTAGACTAATGAATGAGATCTACGGTCACCATTGAAATTTGCCTTTCTAATAGAAGTACTATCAACCAAGTTTTCATACAAAAAAATGATCTCAAACATCAGTAACGCCATCACTTATTACAATGCGAAGAGGCTTTTTACAATTGACACCCTAGAATGTTCTGTGAAAGTTTAAGAATCATCTAGGACAATTTTATTGTCTAAACATTATG
This sequence comes from Clanis bilineata, assembly GCA_036417725.1. Lineage (NCBI taxonomy): Eukaryota > Metazoa > Arthropoda > Insecta > Lepidoptera > Sphingidae > Clanis > Clanis bilineata. Next base: position 14,223,782 of record CM071155.1, on the reverse strand, counting down.
ACGCTGGCACGTACTTCCGCGTGTATATTACAAATACGACTAACGGTCGGCTTCAATAAATAATCTCAGTTTAGAGCGCAGACAGATCGCGATTATAAAGCAATCAAATCAAGTCATTTGACGGAGTAATGTTCAAACTGAGTTCTTATTGGCTAATTTTTGTAATCTCTCTGCACATTCGAACTGAGATTGTTTATTGGAACTAGGCGTAAGTAGCATATGACCACTAGGTCACAACTTTTGGATCACAATTTTCGTGCTGTTATCACGTCTATGTACTCTTGAATGTCTTTGTGATTAGAATGGAAAATAAAACACCTACCCCAAAATTAATGTCTCAAGATTTACCCAAATAGTTTTCATAAGTAAATTAAGTCACGAGACTACTTGAAACTAAGCTTCCATGTACTAGCACGGAATAATTTTCCTCAAACGGAAAGTTTCAAGGATGTAATATATCATCGCAGTGCATAGGCCCTCGGGTGTCAGCGTCCGACGCTAGTGATGTAGTTGCATTCGGTAATTTTAGTACGAATACCGAATGTCCGGTAATAAATTAATTATTAATATTTATTTTCTCGTGTAAATAAATTCATTGTTGAGTGATAGCGCCACGCTGTAGACAGCTACGTCTACGTAGTCTCTCCTATAAAAAAATTATAGGGACCTTTTTCGCGTATATATACAAAAATAGAGCAAATGTATACATAGCCAATTATTCTTCTAAATACGTTTTTCCTACTCCAAAGTGAGTCGTGGCCACACTATTTTACAAACATGTTGCAGAAAAGATTCAGATTAGTTTTTATGTCCGGCAGCCTGCCAGATATCGACCATCTCTAAGAAAAACCAGTCCAATGGAAATCGTGTTAAAAATCAGCTTTGCCTTAAGATTCAAACATAGTGCCTCCAAACAACAGCCATATATGCTGCCACTAGACTTAAGAGTCGGTATACTCGTACATATATTGTTAGTTATATTGTTTAAATTTAAATTTAATTGCCAATTAAAATAAATCCTTTGGACAATCTTCTAACTCATTCTTTGAAGAAGTTCAATTCTAAACGGAAAATAAATATTTTTTACGCATTAGCGATTATCTTTGGAAGCATTTATTTTGTTTACATCTTTTTGAATTTAATGTATCTTTTTGCAATCAAGAAATCCCTTCTAAAACACAAACGCGAAAATATGTGACATCACTGTCCGAAGTCATTACATTTTAAATGAGGTCTTCGTCCTAATTACTTCGAAAGTATTTCTTTGATGTCCCTTCCCTTTGTCGCCTTATATTGTTTATTCTTTCAATGAATTGTGTCATAAAGGAACGTATGGCCATTAGTAATTTTTTGCATTTAATTTTCTTGTGACAATAAATGTGAGAGAGATCGTAAAAAACTTAACTTATGAGTTTTCGACGAAATATGATTTTCGGATGGAGTGTGTGTACAGGATATAAAACAATTGCGCGTGACATTTCGACCATGTTTTAGCATAAATTATTGTTACATGCATGAATCATACAACAAAAATAATTAAATATTTTATTAATTGTCTTGTTTACAATGTAACATTGCAAAGGAATGAATCCATCCCATTGCATTTTCCATATAAAAAAATACGATTTTAAGAGTGATACAATACTCAATGTTGATGTCTGATAGATATAATTTAAGTGATTAATGCCCGAAGGGTCAAACGCTACTCAACTTTAACGGCTCCTTAAATTGATTTTCGTCATACAATTTTGACAGATAAGGCGGCCTTAAACAACTTAAGGCGACCTTAAGTCTATGAACATTCGCCGGGAAGTATTTTTTTAGTATTAATGGTAATTGAGCAAACAAAAGATATAGTTTCAGCAGATTATTAAGCGTCACCTAAAGTGTGGGAAAGGTTCGAATTTTCTAATTAAATTTGCCTGTGACTTGATCCCCCAGAGGGGGTTGATGTCAGGCAGGCAGCCTGTCGTAAAAACTGTGCCAATGTGTGGGTCACTATGACAGGTTTTAGCACCATGTGTACGGTGGTCGCCTCCTTGGTCAAGTGGCAGCATGTATAGGCTGTGGACCGGGTGGGTTTCGATTCCCAGGTCAGGCAAAGCAAATTTTCTACTTTGAATTTTTCCGGGACTAGATCCCTCATAGGGGGTTGACGTCAGGCAGGCGGCCGGTCGTTAAAACGAAGCCAAATCCTCGCTGCAACATGCTTGAAAAAGTGTGTTGCGCCGACCCCACATTAAGGTGGGATAAGGGCAGGTAGAAAGAAAAAAGTGTACGATGGTCGCCATCCGGGCGGATACGAATATCCTACCACCACCGTATATCGTTAAATAACTTTGAATTTTCCTAAAAATACAACGAAAGTAAATTATAGGACACACTTCATACATTACGCAAGAGAGAGAAACAAATTTTTTAACACTTCCACATTTAATACAACATCTGATTAATCACCTAACTTAACAAAATATGGGTTCCATCAAAACGATATGTTCGTACAAAACGTCTCTCATCCCTACATTCGCTAAGTTAATGAGCTCAGCCCTAATTGGCCCGCCTCTTGAAAGGTAAAAATGAGTTTCAGTGTTTTTCAGGAATGCTTTTGATATTGTCATACGATGAAAATTCATTTTTGCATTTCGCCAAGTTTAACGAACTTTGTTATTTTGTTCGGGGACAGGGGCGGTCTCAGTTTTAAATAGTAGGTCCGTTTGGAGGGGGCCATTTTTGCACTTACCTGCCGTAATAGTATATTTTCAGTACATAACTTTAATCGTAATAGTGTAAAAATGGAACACGTCTGAGTGACAAACTAAATTCATTGTGAATTATTTGGTATTTTTTATAACCTCACGTCTGTCTCCTGCAGCCCGAGCACGTAAAACTAATGTAAACTCGCTGCGCACTGATGACATTTGATTAATATTTCATACAAATTTCATAGACGCGCATCGAGCACGAATAAATTTACGGTTGTCAGAAATTTTCCTACTCGGGCTGCTGATCTGAGGGGCTAAACAGAGGTTACATGGACACAAATCCCTAACAATTTCAGATTCAATGTATTAATTTTAAAAGCTTACCTGTCGCAAGTACTATGATAATAAATAAAATATTCTAATATTTTTTGCAGCTTGCTAATAAAATATTCTAATATGCCATTGAATACATAAATATGTCCTGATCGTCTGTTGAGGAAAATATTACTTTATGTTAGTTATTCCTTCTTTAAGATCAAAGCAGAACATATAATATTAGTAATATAAGGCCTTACTTATATATAAACATTCTCGCTTATCTTTTCGTTAAGAATAGCCTGTCACTATTTTCCTTGCGTTACATTGTTTAAAAATAAAAGGGACAACCTATGGTTAAAGATAAGCAGCGCAATATTTTTATAAGTAAGGGGCATCATTTATATTATAAGCAATAACACACACACACACACACACATAAGCTCACGCCTGTATCCCCGAAGGGGTAGGCAGAGGCGCACTAGCGAACTAGAACACCCACATTTCGCCGAGCTTAGTTCCGTCCCAGATGTGATAGGGGGCGAGCCTATCGCCATATCGGGCACAAATTCCAGACTCCGAGCTGATATGGAAAAATCCAATATCTCTTTGCCCGACCCGGGGATCGAACCCGAGACCTCAGAATCGTAGTCGTACCGAAATACCACCACGCCACCGAGGCAGTCAAACACATAAAACAATAAAGGTACGTTAAAACATTGTTTGGTCCATCGTAAAATCTGAAACTAGGGCCCCACTCTATCCCTTAATCCATCCCTGCTCAGCCTCTTAGGGTCGACGTCTCGTTCTGTTGTATGTAATAACGCGTAAATCATATTTCTGCATACTTTAAGTTTTTTATAAAGATTTTACGGTTGGTAAGGTATAATTTTGGTCATGCGAATGCATAAGCGATGTGCTAAATAAGCAGTTTCCTGCATTATAAGAGTATTGGCATGTTTCTTTTATTAAGGTAATCTGTGAGATTTTGAGAATTCACGGATTAAAAAGAAACTACAAGGCATTGTTTGAAGTAGATGGGGTTCATTGACATACAACTGATGCAAGATTAATGCTTGGCTTCTATCCTAACGGCGGTCTATGTATTTGATAACTAGATATAACTTTTATTTGAGAAACTGGCATTTAAAAGAGCAACGCCAGAGTTTCTTGCCCATTCTTCTCTGGCAAAATGGCCTTCCGAACTGGCGGTAGAGGAACTTTGACGGAATCTAAATAAAGTAGAGGAAGTAACATTTCATGGATTCAATAAATATTTTGATTTGATTTGATTTAAACTAGATTCTTTCTATCAAACAGCCTCCGTAGCGCAGCGGGCGAGTAGTCGGCTGTGAAGCGAAAGGCCGCGGATTCGATTCCCGCACCGAGACAAATTTTTGTGTGGCCCACAAATATTTGTTTCAAGTCTGGGTGTTGTGAAACCGAAAGTCTCTCATAGTCTCTGTCACCCACGATACAGGTTTTACCTAGTGTGGGGTCAGGACTAGGTGTGTGACTGTTAGGTGAATTATAATTTTTTTTTTACCTATCCTGATCCCACTATGATGTGGGGTCGGCGCAACTCACTTTTCCAAGCATGCTGCAGAGAAGATTTGGCTTAGTTTTGACGACTGGCTGCCTGCCTGACGTCAACCCCCTCTGAGGGGTACAGTCAAACAGTACAGTACAGTCAGTACGGGCAAATTAAATAAAAAAATCGCTTTGCCCAACCTGGTAATTGAAACCAGGACCTCCCGGTTCACAGACCATACATGCTGCCACTAGACCAAGGGGCATATATCACCAATCCTTCCAACAAAAAAAATCCATTACTGCTTTTTTATAGCAGAGACTGGGAAACCAACAAATGGGTCACCTGACGGTAAGTGATCTCCACCGCCCATAGACATCCAAGACACAATACAAATCATGGGCGCGTTGCCAACCTAAAAGGAGGAAATGGAAGTGGAGGGCTAAGGGATTGGGAAAGGGAGGGGGGGTTGAAATGGGCCACCGGAAATCTCACTCACCGAACGAAACACGACAGCAAGCTGCCAATTTACATCGGTTTTCTGCGAGACAGTGGTATCAAACCGGTCGAGCCGACCCATTCGTGCTGTAGACGTGACTGTCTACAGCGTGGCTCTACCACTCAAAAAAACTTTTAACATGACTAGAAATACCGATGTCTACTCCATAGTTGATATGAGTGTATAACCTATCTCTCGAGTGAAGGTCGTGAAGATATGCAAACACACACGGAAGCGGCGAGGACCTTGTGTGAACGGCCCGCCGCCGGGTGATTGAAAACAGGTAAGCGGTTTATGCAAATTTGTGACTCGATATTAGTGATGCTTTCATTTCACACCGTTCTGCGGCCTGAGCAGGAAAATTTCTGACAACCGTAGATGTATTTCAGCTCGATGCGCGTCTATGAAATTTGTATGAAATATTAACCAAACGTCATCAGTGCGCAGCGAACTCGAATACATTTACATTAGTTTTTTGTGCTTAGGCCACTGTACTAATTGGATGATTACATTTTAACAACCAACTTGAGAAGCGGGAGGTTGTTTTAGCTTATTAAGTGGGGCGAGTTTGTTCACCTCCTTGGTATAGTAGCAGCATATATGGGCTGTAGACCGGGAGGTCCTGGATTCGTTTCCCAGGGGAGTTACCACTACCTCTAATAGCAGTAGTATTATAGTCTTACTACGTTTTTTTTGTACGGGAATCGGTATAAGTAACGTTATAATAATATTGCTATAAGAGGTTGTGGTAACCCCTCAGGTCGTGCAAAACTAAAAATTAGAACTTTAAAGCTTAATATTTCGCAAATAGACCATCGAGTTGAAAAATAGTTTTCACAAACCCGCATTTCTTAAAGGCCTATACAACGATACGTTGCTCCATAGGATAGTCGAGAAAATTGTATCCCCACTTTACAACTAGGGGAGGTACCCTAAACAAAATATTTTTAAAAATATTACGACTTTTTTAGTATGATAGATATCAAATTACAGCCGTCTAGTACATATAATCTCTGAGATAAACTGCGGTCAAACAAACAGATAGACGATCAGACATGGCGAAACTATAAAGGGTTTCATTTTTGCCATTTGGCTTCGGAACCCTAAAAATGTAAACAAAAACGTACCGTATACCATCACTACTTAATCTTTCTTTATAGATCGAAACGAAATTTTATTAGATCTAAAAACATCGATAAAAGACGACAGTATCAGCGCATCCCTATTTTCATGAAGGGTTCATTACGCCCTACATTATTATATTCTTTGACATAGTTCTCTTTGTTATAAATGAATTTTTCCGCGAACCAAGTGACAAAGTATGAAACAAGCGTGCCTAATTACTAATGGAAACATACGAGCTTGTATTGTGAACGTAACAGTAAACTTTTTTTTGCATTTATAATTATGCAAAGTTCTAACTATTGCCCACGTGAAACTACGCCCGCGTGAAACTTTAATCTCACGTTACACCTCTTTAGGGGATGCATTTCCTAAAATCCTTTTTTAATGCTTGCCAGAATCATAAAGGAAGGCGTGTGTAAGATTTCACGTTCCTAGTTCCATTCGTTTCGGCTGTACGCTAATACGTCAGTCAGTTTCTCCTTTTATTATTCATTCAAAAGATGTACGCCATTTTGAAAGAAAGAAAGAAAGAAAGAAAATGAATTTATTATCACAATAGTCACCATACAACATAACACAAGGTACATAAACAGCATTAACTAAAGGGCGCGTTGCACAGATGAGTTGTGATAATTAGGTGGCCAGCTCAGCTTAAATGCTGCGTTGCGACGTGAGCCACAACACGGCGCTGGTTTTCAGTGGCCACCTAAGTGACGCAACGGAGGCAAATCAAAATGAAATATTACGCGAAACAAACACTTGTGGGCCACACAACCACCCGTCTCGCTGCGAGAAACGAACCCACAGCCATGCGCTCCACAACCGGCCACTCACCCGCCGCACCACGGAGGCCGTTAAATAAACAAAGTACAACATAACCTATACATAGTAGGCACCTATAGCACCTTGTTTATTATGGTAAGTGCAGCGAGCCGCTGCGCCGATGCGGTGGGCTATGTGAACTCAATACGACCGGCGCTCGGCTCCGAGACAGTCATGTGGCGTCTTAAAGTTAATATTATACAGAACAGTGATTTTGAAAACACCTTTTCTTTTAAATAGTGCGTTCATTATTAAATAATTAAATATATTTAAATATATATATCACCTAAAAAACAATTAAACTAGTGAGTCTACACAATAATATGTAACAAATGAGTATTGGAAACATTGGAAATAACAAGTAAATAAATACCCATTAACACACAGAGCAAGATGTTTGTGATTTTTCTGTCGGCACCAATCACCGGGCGGCCCCGGTGCCAGGATTCCACTCACCATACGGTCCATAAAATAGGGTATGTTTTATAATTAATAATTAGTAGTTTATTACTGTTGTTTTTGAACCAATAATAAATACTGTTTAAAGGAAAGTCTAAATCCATATTTACTATTTTTAGATCTGCATGGCGGCGGGATAAAATTCCAGCATCGAGTCGCTCTGAATTGGTAGCTTCCACGGAAAGCAGCAGTTCTATATGATGGCGTCGACAGAGGATTCGTCGTAGGACGTGGGGAATACCTTGCATGATCATGCCTAAAAGTTAACTTATCATACAGGTACTTTGGATTTCGTGACTTAAATATCCCGAACAATAAAGTTGCCATATGCAATTCTCTTCGGGCTGACATTTTTAAAATATTGGCATCATTTAAGTAAGGTGTGACATGGCTACGACGTGGGATGTTAAAACAAAACCTAGCACAAGCGTTCTGTACCCGTTGTATTAGTCGTTCCGTGCGTGATAATAGACATGGTCCATACACAGCGTCACAGTAATTTAGTCGCGAGAGTACTAAAGTATCCACTAATCTCTTACGTAAAGTTTCACTGAAATATGGCCTAAACCGATAAAGTATTTTTAGTCTATAAAAACAATTTCTAATAACATTGCCTATGTGTAACTCGAAGCGAAGCTCGGGGTCCATAATCAATCCAAGGTTACGAGCAGTTTCTACCCTTTCAATCATTTCATCTTTAATTTTTATCTCTGGTCTGGCTGAGACAATAGTATTCACTTGTTTTTTACTGCCAAGGACAATGAATTTTGACTTAGTGGGATTTAATACTAAGCAATTTTGTTCAGACCATGATACCACCCTATTGAGCTCCGCGTTAATTTGGTGCACAGTGAACGACAGTTGATCAGCTTTGAGGGATTTATACAGTTGGATGTCATCTGCATACATATGGTATCTACAGTCACGCAAACATTGAGTAATGTCTGCACTGTAAATAATAAACAGAAGCGGTCCCAAAATCGATCCCTGGGGCACTCCACGAGTTACAGACAGGTGGGGAGAGGATATCGAGGAGCCATCTCCCATTTTTATCTCGACTGATTGAGAGCGGTTGGACAGGTAGCTGTGGAACCATCTTAAAGTGTTCACTTCGAACCCGTAATAGCTAAGTTTAGCCAAAAGTAGGTTAATGTTAATAGCATCAAATGCTCTCGAAAAATCAAGCAAGGTAAGAATGGTTCCTTTCCCTTTATCCCGAGCCTCAAGAATATTATTTACTACGTCCAGTAGAGCCGTAGTAGTTCCTCGACCCTGTCTGAAACCAGACTGAAGATCCGGGAGAATACAGTTAGTTTCTAGGTATTTTACAACTTGCAAATAAACCACCCGCTCCAATACCTTTGATAAGCAAGGAAGAATACTTATAGGACGCAAATCCTTGTAATCTTGAGGGTTATTATTCTTAGGTATAGGTCGAACGATGCCACAACGCCAAAGTGAGGGAAATGTATTAGTATTAATAGACGTATTAATTATAGACGTTATGGCTCTAAGGGTTTGAGGAAGCGTAAGTCCTATCATTTCCTTTGTTATGCCATCTATACCCTGAGCATTGGTCGTAATGCTATTAAGTATGTTGCTAACTGTATTTTCGTCCACTTCCTCAAGATTTAAAGTCGACGATCCATGCCTATGAAACTCAAAGAATGTCAACTGTGACATAGTAACATTCTGACTACCTGGTACGTCTAAAAATGCCCTATTTATTGCGTCTGGATCAAGAAGTTCATCCGGAAGTTCATTAAATTGATTAGACGTGTATATATGCGACTTCAAATTTTTCCACAATGTCTTTGAGTTATTAATATTCGCATTAATATATTTAGTGAAATAGGCTTTCTTTTCACTATTTAAAGACTGTACAACTTGTTGTTTTAATTGCAAATAAAAATCTTTGTGGGATTGCAACTTAGTATTTCGGAACCTATTTCGAGCTTCGTCACGCAAACTACACATACGTTTAATAGTAGGTGTAATCCAAGGGGTTGGCAGACAGTTAAAAGTTTTACGTTTAATAGGAGCGTGAATATCGAAGATATGGTTGACGTACGCACTAAACGTGGATACCATTACATTGACATCCTGCAAGTTGCAAATGGAGTCCCAAGGGACCGCTTCCAGGTCACTCTCAAAGATGTCAAATATAATATTTTTGAATGGACGATACACTACCATTTTTTATGCGGGTTTATCCCTTTTTAAAACGATTTGGCAAGTGATGAAGGAGTGGTGGCCCAGTTCATTAATTTGGTTTACTGAGATATCCCTGTAACGTGCATCCGTACAAATGACATCAATCAATGATGAGCTATTGTTTACAAAGTGCGTTGGAGTCGTTACTACCTGATTAAGTCCACTGTAATTTAAAAATTCCGTTAGACGCTTAAATTTTGAGCTGCTAGTGTCCAACATATTTACATTAAAATCACCTAACAGGATGACTTGATCATAAGGGGCGAGTGCATTGATGCTTTGAGTTACCGAGTCAAGGAATAAATCCAAGTCCAACCAAGGCGGACGATAAGCAGTCCCAATAAGTAGGGTTTTCTTATTAGCGTTAAGATTCATCCAGAGCTGCTCAACTTCTAATTGCTCTGGATGCGGTCGGACTCGTACTTTGATGCCTGATTTTATATAAAAACCTACTCCTCCTCCCCGTCCACCCCGTACAGTCTTAGGGCGAGGTCTATGTCTTAGTTGATAACCTGGAATTTTTGGTGCTCGCCCCTCCTCTCCCAGTCGTAGCCATGTCTCATTAATGGCCATAATGTCCACAGAGTGGTTACCCATGGCAACCATGAACTCATCATGACCGGTGGCCAATGATCCAGCATTAAATAAGCCAAACTTTATAAATACGCTACGAAACATTTACAAAAAAGTAATAATAAAACTGTAAATATTACCAATACCACTCGAAACAACTATTTTTATGGCAATATTTTAACATGTAGATACAAACAAAATGATGAGAAATAATAGTAATTGTATTAAAACTGACATGTTGGCTCATAGCAATAGCTAATATATAATGAGATGATTGCATCATTAATAACTTTGACAGAAGAAAAAGTGGATATATAAGAATAATAGGTGTGCATAATATGTGATCTAAAAATAATGAGTACGCAAAATGTTGTCCAAGACTTATGACTGAAACCGATTGCATTACTAAACTATGCAGATATATAGATACAGTTAAATAGCGTCTTAGAATATTAAGTGAATACCGAAGTACAAAATTCAACCCAATCATTAAAAATAAGGAATTAATACAATAAGCGAAATTATGACAGATATTAAATACTAGATAATTATAGTAGTAGATAGTACAATTAATGTTAATTGTTTGTAGTTGTAACATTTTCCGGTGTTCCAAAAATCCGTGGTATGTCCGCCACACAGCAGATGCGGTAAGCAACATCGCCATCCTTTTGCCGGCCAAAAATCCGGCCTCTGCTCGTCCACACAAATTTCCAGCCCTTTTGTTGTCCGGCATCCCGAGCTTGACGAAAAAGGACTCTATTAAATTTTGTCAATCGCTCGTTAATATAAAAGCGCCTTGGTTGTCCAGGTAGGCCTAAGTCAGCTGTATTAGCTCCTCGGCGGACTCGCGCGCTTTTCATCAATTCATCACGGAGGTCCCGGCGCGCAATGCGTACAACAACGGGTCGCGGATGAGGTTCAGTGGGTCCTGACGAATTAGTGGCGTTAATACGTCGACCACCTGCTCGCTCCACACTGACAATGTCGCGATCCTCTAAACTGACACCCAGCTTAGTAGCAACGAGCTTCACCGTATGGGTCAGGTTCTCTCCAGCTGTCTCCGGTAGATTGGTAATCTCCACATCGTTGGCCAAAACTTCTTGGTCCCGTTCATTAAGATCGCGTTTAAGCTGCGACATGATCTCCTCCACTTTAGGACTGGTCGTAGTCTGGGTGATACCATGCTGCTCCAAGACATCGAGCCTCTTTTCAATTATATCGACGCGACCATTGAGAGCTCTAATCTCCGCCATTTCCTCTCTGAAGGCCCGAAATTCACTCCGCACCGTGCGCAGCTCCTCCCTAATACGGCGCAATTCCGACTCAAAGTCGCCAATAGTTACCGCAATCGCGGAAGACGCAGCGTCCGGTGATGTTGTAGCAGTTGCAAAATTGTCCTTTGCATACTTCTTACATTCGCAGCAACGCCAAGTTGGTGCAACGATACCAGTTTGCGGTAGGGCCACGCAGGACCGATGATACAACGTACTACATCTTCCGCATTTAGCGCCATCTACAGGTGACATGAACTTACTGCAGCTCCCACACCTTATACCGGGCATATTGGATCGACTTATAAGAAAGTTAGTGCAGCAGTTAACGAATAGATGGCGCCACAATAAACAAATTATGGTACGTGATTTATAGCTATAAGTTATGGGGCACTCGCACTATTAGCCTGTACACTTCCTTATAATGAACGCCGAAGCACACTTATACGATGTAACCAGATTGGAATCCTTCACTTATTGTGGCACACTTATATTATTTCGGTTAAGGGTAGATTTTAATAGATTTGTGTATTTTAAGGTTTAGTTAAGTTTTTAATTGTGTTACTAAATTACGATAGAATAATAATATTAATAACTGTACAAAGCACTATGACACACTTTTTAACAATAAAGAAAGATGATTTATTCTATTATTTTCATTTATAAAGCGATAAGACACACAGAGAGCTTAGAACCGATTCACGTCCGTGACGTCACTCCGTCATTTTGTGATTCTAATTTATTATAGTGATGTGATGGATGTCCGTATCCAAAGGGAAAAATATGTCCGTTCCGACTTATCTTTGGATAATTGTTATAATGTTTAAATTATAAAAAAGAAAGTGAAACTCAGTATATCAGATACAATATGATTTAGGGGCTTCAAGAAAATGTCTACCTCAAAAGCCGGCATTGCATCAATAATCCCTCTGGTATTGACTATTGTGGATATTTGTGACGGTTGATCATTTTTTTATATTCGTTTATTATTATTTCACACACACAGTACACATATCATATTCTATTATAATCATTTTACTATAAACAGATCCTAAAACCGTTGTCAAAAATCAACAGCGTTTATTTAACCGCAGCGTTTCAGAGCACAATACCCACACGTGTGTACAGCAGTGCGATGTTCAGGATATTATGACAATGCACTTTCACGACGTACGTTCGACGTTCGACGGTCGACGGTACACATTTGTGAAATACGAGATTCGTCGCGCTCTCCGTAATTGTTATCTTTGGAATTATTCATACGTGTAGCATTCGCATTATCTGTGGACATATTGTGAATTTGAGGATATGGAGTTCGCAATGAGGGTTCCGTATGTAGGCTCCGTAGATAATTTTGTCTACAGTATAAGTAACCTAGTTTGGCAAGGGTGGTACCACTGCTGAAAAAATCAACATTAATCAGTACATTTGCGCTTCCATGCCGACACATCATCCTCACAGCCGGCTAGCCAGCGAGACGCCGCGGGTTCAATTCCCATACGGAGCAAATATTGGTGTGGTCCACTGAAATTTGATTCGAGTATGGATGCTATGTCATAAAAAAATCTAGTAGTTCCTGATACCCACGATACAAAACTCGTATCTTGCTGTGGACTATTGTGGAGTCAGGACTATGGGTGACTGTTGGGTGTTATTTATTTATTTTACTTCTGTCTCACAGAAAACCGACGTAAAGTGAGTGAGATTTTCGGTGGCCCAATTCCTCCCCTCCTCCTTTTTCTCTTCACTTCCATTTCCATTCCCTCCTTTTAGGTTGGCAACACACCCATGACTTTTTTTTGTGTCTTGGGTGTCTATGGGCGGTGGAGACCACGTACCATCAGGTGACCCATCTGCTCATTTGCCAGTCTATGCTATAAAAACATATTCCACCACAACAGCCGCTTTTTATGACAGTCGATGTTTTTCCACACATAAAAGCGAGAACCCGTCAATCACCATTTATTCATACTAAACTAATGTTTTATACATGATTCGCCGAAATAAATAAAAGGCCTGATGTATAAAACATTATTATCATTGAGCTGGGCCGTATGGTGTACAGGCAGCATAAATAATTCATGCTGTAACCACCGTTAAACATCAAAGAGCCGCGAATAGCTAATAGTGTAGTTACTCGTAGTATTTTAGTTTTTTATTGGCTATTTATCTGTTTAATAGGGCTTGAAAGTGGTGGAGATGGTATGTAAATAACTTTGGTTAAGGCTCGGCTCGACTGGATTATTACCAGTTTCGCAGAAAACATAAGCTCACGCCTGTGTCTCTGAGGGATAGGCAGAGGCGCACTAGTGAACTAGACATAATACCTATTATTACGTTCCGTTACAACACCCTCATTTCGCCGCGCTTAATTCCGTCCCAGATGTGATAAGGGGCAAGCCTATAGCCATATCGGACACAAATTCCAGATTCCGGGTAGATGAAAAATGCAATATCACTTTGCCCGACCCGGGATCGAACCCAAGACTTCAAGGTTAAAGTCGTACCTCGCACGCAATACCACTATGCCACCAAGGATTTCATATAAATATTTCACGGGATAATAACAAAAGCCTGCAAGACTTAAATAATTTTCTTTATTGCATATGCCCTTATCCCACTTGAATGTGGGGTCGGCGCAACACTCTTTTTCAAGCGAGTTGCAGAAAAGATTTTGCTTATTTCTTACGACCGGCTGCTTGCCTGACGTCAAGCCCTCTCTGGGGATCCAGACCCGGGCAAATAGTGAAATCGCCCTACCCGACCTGGAATTCGAACCAAGGACCTCCCGGTACACAGCGCCTGCTAAACCAAGGAGGTAAAATTAAATAAATAAATACACCCAGCAGCCACACACATAGTCCTGACCCCACAATAAGTGTACTTAACCTGTATCGTGGGTATCAGAAACTACGAGAGATTTTCGGTCTCACAACACCCAGATCCGAAACAAATATCTGTGGGCCACACAGACATTTGTCTCGGTGCGGGAATCGAACCCGCGACCTCACGTTCCACAGCCGGCTACTCACCCACTTCGCCACGGAGGCTGTCCGTACCATAATCAATACCATCATTTAGTAATAATCATGTCAATGATACAAACCGTCGCATCCATACATCATAATTAGCCCTAAATCAGCGAGAAAAGTCCGCGATAAGGCACCTTAAATAAATCTCCATACCGCTAATTGGACCGTGTTATGCAACAATGAAGCAATCCACAAAAAAGGAAAATATATTGATGCCGAGATGATAATACCATTAATAGATCATATTGGTGTTGTCATTTTTTTTGGTATTTTTGTGGGTTGGCTCATTTCTGCATAACACGGTCCAATTATAATATACAAAACCATGCAGTTTGTTGTTAAACGTCTGGTTAAAATAAGTGTATGTCGCCTACAACGCGCCGTATCAACGTATCTTTCGTTCGCATCTCACTTTCACCCATAATTTGTTTTTGTACACAGTCAAATAAGAACAGCGATAAAACTTTGGTAAAGTTAATAAAAATGGCAAAGAACAATACTCGTATATTCGAGTTTCACAATAATTTCTAAGTTTTAGTTTAGTTTAGCCCTAAGTATGGCGTTAGGCTCACCCCCTATCACGTCTGGGACGGAACTCAGCTCGGCGAAAGTAGCAGGCGTGAGCCTGTATGTATATTATATGTATACAATTTTAGCCCTTACGTTCCAAACAGAAATATCTAAAGAAGACAAACGAATTGAAAACGCCTCTTTTTTTTAAAGTCGGTTATACTAATTCTGTTTAAAGGTATTCCTCCTTTATTTAAGAAATATGGAATAAAACAAATACGGATACGAAAACCTCAGTAGAGAAAAATACATTTAAAGGATTTTAACAAAAGCCGCCTATGAATGATGGAATCAAATTTCACGTAATTTGGCAATTAATTAAATCTACCTACTAATTTTATTTTTAATCGAAATAAACGCCACTATATTTAATCGTCATAACTGAAAATTATTATTAAGTTGTGTTTCTGTTTCAAAAGACACTGCGCCTTCAATACGATACCAAGGGATAAAAATACAAAAAATAAAGAAATGTCCTTCTCACGACGTGAGACGTGACCTCCAAAAATCTTCCGTTTTTAATATTCTGTAGTACCGTGACCACTGACTTTAAGTTATGTGTCTACCTCGTCGAGTTAACATTTTGAGGTTACCGTCAAAAATTTAATAAAACTTTCAATTAAAAACAATCAGTATGGTAATTCCTGACAGTTGGTTTCATTTAAAATAGCATGGAGATAACTTATCGTTTTACATTGCCAGCCTCCGGGGCGCAGAGGGCGAGTAGCCGGCTGTGAAGCGAGAGGTCGCGGGTTCGATTCCCGTATTGAGACAAATGTCTGAGTGGCCCACAGATATTTGTTTCAAGTCTGGGTGTTGTGAGACCGAAAGTATCTCATAGTCTCTGACACCCACGATACAGGTTATACCTAGTGTGGGGTCAGGACTAGGTGTGTGACTGTTGGGTGTTATTTATTTATTTATTATTTGAAATAAAACTATTTTTACGGATTCTATCACAATAACATTATGACATAATAACATTCGCATAAACTATTTATTATTTTTTACGTGACACGAGTTTTTTTTTATATCACAGTCTGGCAAACGAGCAGATGGGTCACCTGATGGTAAGTGATCTCTACCGCCCATAGACACTCAAGACAAAAAGAATCATGGGTGCGTTGCCAACCTAAGGGACGAAATGGAAGGGGAGGGCAAAAAGGATTGGGAAAGGAAGGGGGGGAAAGGGCCACCGGAAATGAAGAAATTAAGAGTGCTTTTTAACTCTATTTCGGTATATCACGCTAGTATCACATTAGGGTAGGCACTGACTATTGATACTTATATGGCTCTAATCAGACATATCTACTACTTTCTGTCCATCTAATTTCGTCGATCTGCAGAGACTTTAAGTCTCACAACACCCAAACCCGAAACAAATATATGTGGGCCACGCAAAAATTTGTCTCGGTGCGGGAATCGAACCCGCAATCTCTCTCTTCACAACCGACTACTCACTGCACCGCAGAGGCTGCCAAATTACTAAATGATATAGAGTTTTGTATTCGTAACTGTCTATGAGCAGTGGAGATCACTTACCATCAGGGGACCGCCTGCTAGTTTGCAAGTGTGCTAAAACAAATATGAGGAGTATAATGAAAACTACATGTTCATAATATTCTAGATTGGTCAACATGTTTTGAAGAATGTCACCTATCAACCCACTTAGATGTTTACTGCCGAAAATATCTTCAAATATGATGAGAGATCACTTCAAAGTAACAACTAAAAATAATAAAAAACACAATTCTCGGACATGTTCACCGACATGCAAATCCAATTCGCATTTGTCGTGCAAAATTATAATTTTCATACAATGTTTCAGGTTTAAAAATATTCCCCCACGCTGACCTAAAAATATGAAATACAGAATTGAAATTCAAGAAAGTCACGAATCACTGAGGTGGTTGACGAGATCAAGTGAATTTTGATTTGGGTATTTGCAAGGAAGTTTAATCGGTATTCCCCAACGGGCTCTCGTCTGAAGAAAAATTATAATGCAAATATATAATTATAATAACACATAAGCTCACGCCTGTATCCCCGAAGGGGTAGGCAGAGGCGCACTAGCGAACTAGAACACCCACATTTCGCCGAGCTTAGTTCCGTCCCAGATGTGATAGGGGGCGAGCCTATCGCCATATCGGGCACAAATTCCAGACTCCGGGCTGATATGGAAAAATCCAATATCACTTTGCCCGACCCGGGGATCGAACCCGAGACCTCTGAACCGTAGTCGTACCGAAATACCACCACGCCACCGAGGCAGTCATAAGGCAGGAGGCAGGCATAATTATAATCTAAATAAACTTTATACTAATTACTATCTGTTTACTATTTATTTTCGACTACCAAAAAGGAGAAGGTCCTCAATTCGTCTGTATATTTTGATATCAAACGTTCTAGCATTTTTATTGTATTTGCCTTGTGTGCATTCATAATAACAATGGGCGTTATAAAAACAGTGCATAGTCACGGGCGTCTCGGCCTCCGGTGGCCCATTCGCTTATGTAACATATTTATGTGACGCCTCCGCCGCCTGTCCCTTTTATTTTCAAACAATGTGACATAACGAAAAAAGTGACAGCTTATTCTTAGCCATTTGCTCAGCTAAACTGTTTTTATAAGTAAGGTCGTATATGTATGCCACGGACGTGAAAAAAAGATGGACGGAGCGCTAGGAACATTGAAAGTGAGGCAGGGTTATCGGCTCATTCGATCAGTCGCCGCCATTACGTGTTGATAGATCTAATGAGCCTAAAAGCCTGCCTCACTTTGAATGTTCCTAGTACTCCGTCCATATTTTTTACGTCCGTGATGTATAATAAGTGTCAGAATTTGTCGTTCGCTAATAAGCGCGTTAGCCATCAATATACTATACCCTAGATGCACAGTTCTTTGCAAATATCCTCCTAAAAAGTGGTCTCAGGAATAAACCAAAGAAAAAGATCACAAGTTCTAATTAAATCAACACAAATATAACCCTATGCACGTGTAATAAAGTAGCTTTTTAAACGAAATGAGCAAGCATTCTTAAATTTGAATTTTGAAATTTAGAATTCCATAGGCGTCGGACTGTATGCAAAACGAGTGCTCCGAGCGTCAACTGTGCATCTAGGTAACTAATATATCGATGACGTTAGCAGTCCCGAGAGTAAATGGTTTAAGCTGCCCGCCATCCCGCCGCGGTCACTCACGTATCCCGTCAACTCTGTCACGTTGCCACCACGCTGAAACTTCAGTCACGCGTCTCTACACTATACAAATTTTATACACGCTAAAGTTCAAAACAGTGCTTTAGGTGTTCTTTTACTACGATAACATAACATAACATAACATAAGCTCACGCCTGTATCCCCGAAGGGGTAGGCAGAGGCGCACTAGCGAACTAGAACACCCACATTTCGCCGAGCTTAGTTCCGTCCCAGATGTGATAGGGGGCGAGCCTATCGCCATATCGGGCACAAATTTCAGACTCCGGGCTGATATGGAAAAATCCAATATCACTTTACCCGACCCGGGGATCGAACCCGAGACCTCAGAACCGTAGTCGTATCGAAATACCACCACGCCACGGAGGCAGTTTTACTACGATGTTAGATAAGGATTACCTACGTCAGGAGGATTATAATCACTAGTATAAAAACTTAACAGACTGACTTCAAATCCGATCGTGACCCAATTAAAATATGGGACCACCCTTGAAATAAGCTCTATCGAACACAAAAACAATTTTGAAAATCGGTCTACATTTGGCGGAGATATCGCGTAACATACATAAATAAAAACAGACGAATTGAGGACCCTCTCCTTTTTGGTAGTCGGTCGATACTAATATTAGCCCTGTAATATTACTGTTTTACCAAGGCGTCAACAATACCTATTCTTTTTTTCTTTCTACTTGCCCTTATCCTTCCATAATGTAGGGTCGGCGCAACACTATTTTTCAAACATGTTGCCGAAAGGATTTGACTTAATTTTTACGACCGGCTGCCTATCTGACGTCAACCGCCTTTGAGGGACCAATCCCGGACAAATTAAATAAGAAAATTCGCCCGACGAAGGAATCGAACCCAGGACCTGTCGGTCCACAGTCCATATATGTTGCCAGACGACAGAAGTCCATTAACTATACTATTGAACCTTAATAAAATAAAAAGCGTCAAACAAAGCACGTTAACCAAGTACGATGTGATCCAAAGTAGGTCATGTTTGGTACGAACACGTGCTACAGAGGTTAATAAACACTAGTTCATACGCTAACTAGATTCACTCGCGGTTCTTGTGCCACTGATTATTGACATAGAATAAAAACTTGATGCGTAGATGGGACTATGCATGTGTCAGCGGAAGGGTATTAGATAACAAACCCTAAACTTCCTTAAAGGCTCTTTAGATAATGGTGCTGCTAAGAGCTGATAGGTCATTTGTTTTAAGACACCTCTGGATAATCTAGTTCATTTCCGAGACAAGAAATCGTATAAAAATTCGTCATGATCGTTAGAATGTTGGTTTTGAAAAAAAACCTAAATCCTCTTTTTACTATATTTGAATACTAACTACATTGTTTAAATATTATTACTACATTTAAAAAAATGATTTTTTTATATATATACAAATTTTCGTAACTACAGATTTAAAATTAAAAAAGTTATGTTAAAAAACAAACATCATTATTTGAAATGGTTGCCCTGTAAAGTTTAATATTTGTCAGATCCGTCACTGTTCTATAACTACGATGAATAATTAACTCATTATTCATTCGTAAATGCAATCTAAGTTATCTCTCCTATTGTAATGTAATTAGTAATATACCATAAATTCATAATTGTAATGTCTGTCATCACTATCTGAGGCCCACGTCCATCACTGGGACAAAATAACAGACCGAAAGCAGTGTTACTTTGATTGACTATAAAAAAGTTTAAAGAAATTTATTCTCAAAAAGATTATTGGTCACTTACAAGTATAAATATAATGGTCGCTACATACTACATGACCTCATATAATGTTATTTTTTAAACGGCTTTGCAATTGTTATTTATATCTAACATATTATGAGAAAAGTGATGGATTTTAAATAATAAAGCTTGCAAGATCGGTCTTAAAAGTAAATGAGCTTACACTTTTAATTTTGCTATATATTAATATATCATAAACAAATTGTGACTTGTTCCATCTTATATTAATTAATCTATGACTCAACGCCAAGGTGAAAGAGCAGTGAAGTCAACACGATTAATTATTCACGCACGCACACGAACGCACGGCGCACACTAATAAAATAATACGACGCATGCGGAAGTGCGCAAAGATGCGTCGGTGCCCACGCGCACGGCGCAACTCTTACTGCGCACTACGTCAAGTACATGTGACATGACGGCGAAATTATTGGATCCTTGCTAGTTCTACATACATACATACATAATATCACGCCTGTATCCCATAGGGGTAGGCAGAGACTATGGATTTCCACATCGCCCGATTCTGACACACTACTTTCGCTTCATCTACTTTCATCAATCTCTTCATACATTCACGTCGGTTAAGGGTACTTTGCTAGTTCTTTTTGGTATCAAACGAGAATTCAGCTAAATGACCAACAGTAAAATATGCTAAAATTCATCATCATCATCAGGACGTCCACTGCTGAACACAGGCCTCCCCCAAAGATTTCCAGATCGACCTGTTGGAAGCGACTTGCATCCAGCGACTTCCTGGGAACTTTATCAGGTCGTCGGTCCACCTTATAGGTGGACGTTCTACGCAAAAAAATATTTAAAAATAAAATTATTTCCTATGCTAAAATTACAGATAATTGATTGAAAATAATTGATGCGTTGGCGATTTTTGAGAATGAATAATAATGATTTGGTTTACAATATTTATATCGTGATGCTATTCAAGCTAACAATGTAAGCGAACATGATAGTCGATAGCCTAATAACGCTAGTTAGTAAAAAACATACCAAAAGGATTCGTCACCCGCTGCCGATTTTTTGGATAATAATTGACATTATAGTTAATGATTTCTTAGGTTTACGTGAATGTTATTTATTGAAATTAAACTATTAACATACATACATAAGCTCACGCCTGTATCCCCGAAGGGGTAGGCAGAGGCGCACTAGCTAACTAGAACACCCACATTTCGCCGAGCTTAATTCAGTCCCAGATGTGATAGGGGGCGAGCCTATCGCCATATCGGGCACAAATTCCGAAAGCTGCCAAGCTTTCGCCTTCGTGGTCACGGGTCAGACATAAAAATTAAAACAGACATAGAAACGTCGGGCATAAAAATTAAAACCAAATCGTGATATAATCCGTAAAAATAGTTTAATTTCAATGAGATTATAGTTTACTAAAACTTCTGTTATTAACACACATCAATGGTATTTAAATGCTAGAAACAACAAATATAAATAAATGAATACACTCAACAATCACATAAATACAAATATGTAAATTGGTCTATTTCCCTTTGAGTTGAGAGTTCTTTTACATCTCTACATCTTTAAGGCTCAATTGCACCACTATTATTAACCTAGAGTTAGTCCTAACCGCAAGCTAAATTGACAGAAAATGTATGAATGACATGTAACTTAACATGCGGTTAGGACTAACTCTAGGTTAATAATAGTGGTGCAGTTGAGCCTCAGATACATAACATAAGCTCACGCCTGTATCCTCGAAGGGGTAGGCAGAGGCGCACTAGCGAACTAGAACACCCACTTTTCGCCGAGCTTAGTTCCGTCCCAGATGTGATAGGGGGCGAGCCCATCACCATATCCGGTACAAATTCCAGACTCCGGGCTGATATGGAAAAATCCAATATCACTTTGCCCGACCCGCGGATCGAACCCGAGACCTCAGAAGCGTAGTCGTACCGAAATACCACCATGCCACCGTGGCAGTCACATCTTTAACCATAAAGAAATAAATACACCCAACACTCACACACATAGTCCTGACCCCACACTAGGTATAACCTGTATCGTAGGTGTCAGAGACTATGAGAGACGCACGGTCTCACAACACCCAGACTTGAAACAAATATCTGTGGGCCTCACAAACATTTGTCTCAATGCGGGAATCGAACCCGCGGCCTCTCGCTTCACATCCGTTGCACCATGAAGGCAATATAATCACATGTAAAAATACTACTTTCAATATCAGCCCGGGGTTTAGAATTTGACTGTGCCCAATATGGCGATAGGCTCGCCCCCTGTCACACCTGGGAAGGAAATGTGTTCTAGATCTCGAGTTCGCCTCTGCCTACCCTTTGTTGATACATTCATGGGTCTGGATATATGTAATATGATGTTACAAAACAAAGGAGTCCTTTCCACGTATTCTAGCAGCGATGAGCCCTATACTAAATAAACGCAGATGCGTCGCGTCGTGCGAATGCGTCACCGCGGCCTTGGTGCGGTCTCGTGAAACAGGAAGCTGAGCTGATGTTATTCCACTCGTAAAATTAAACTTGCGAGATGCAGAAAGTTACTGGATGCGACTTGGAGTGATTCATGGTCGGTTTAATAATATTTGCCCTGTAATAATGCTGTCCCACTGCTGGGCACGGGCCTCCTCTACCAATGAGAGGGGTTAGGCCTTAGTCTACCACGCTGGCCTAATGCGGGTTGGTAGACTTCACATACCTTCGAAATTCCTGTGAAGAAATTCTCGGGTATGCAGGTTTCCTCACGATGTTTTCCTTCACCGTTATAGCAAGCGATATTTCACAATGAAAATACACTTAACATAGAAAAGTCAGAGGTGTATGCTCCATTTTTGGGGTTGTGCTCGAACCTCCGACACTTGTCTCGGCAGTCCGTACCATTACCAACTGAGCTATCGCTGCTTTTATGCATGGTCGGTTTACACTAATCTTTTCATACATACATAAGCTCATGTCTGTGTCCCCGAAGTGGCAGAGGCAAACACGGACGTAGAAAAAAAGATGGACGGAGCGCTCGGAACACTGAAAGTGAAGCAGGGTTTTCGGCCCAGTCTATCTATCGACACGTAATGTAATTGTGTACAGGCGCGTTTGTGTGCGTGGCTTCTCTGAGGCGTCCGTTTAACTAAAGGCAAGACGGAATCCTTTTCATCCATCCTTTTTCTTTAAGTCCGTGGAGACGAACTAGAAAATTAGAACATCCACCTTTCGCCGAGCTCATTTCCGTCCCAGATATGATATGAAAATTGGCAAAATTTCCAGACTCCGGGCTAATACTGTGCACTTTGCCCGATCCGGGACTCGAACCCGAGAGCCACAACTACGCTGTCGAGACAGTCAGTTAATCTTTTCTACCTGACCACACTTATAACACACAATATTCGGGATAAAATCAGTTAAAATTTATTACATTAAGCCATATTTCTTCAACTATAAAATCGAACCTAACAAGCATGACTCAAAGCCTAAATCAATAAAGCAATTAAGCCTAAAAATTATTTCGAAGAAATCCATAGGTATGCAAGTTTCCTCAGAACGTTTTCCTCAACCGTTAAATAAAACGATAATTCACAATAACCACTTAACTCACGACTTACAATATAATAATAATATAAGCTCTGTAATATTACTGTCCCACTGCTGGGCACGGGCCTCCTTTACTAATGAGAGGGGTTAGGCCTTAGTCTACCGCGCTGGCCTAATGCGGGTTGGTAGTCTTCACATACCTTCGAAATTCTTGTGGAGAAATTCTCGGGCATGCAGGTTTCCTCACGACGTTTTCTATCACCGTTATTGTTATAACGATAATTCACAAAGAAAATACACCTAACAGAAAAGTCCAAGTGTTTGCTCCAATTTGGAGTTGGTATCGAACCTCCGACACTCGTCTCGGCAGTCCGTACTATTCCCAACTGAGCTATCGCTGCTTTTCTTGCTATGATTTATGGCTGTATTAAAACCTAAATGCCGTATCTATACTTTATTATATCACTGAGTATCACTCTCTCTACCATTACGGTTTATAGCATTAATATGATGTTATTATTGCGATTTATGTGCCCCTATATAATTGTGTTTACATTTATCGTCGCGCTGTGTCTGTTGTGGAGTAAACAGAGAGGTTAAGTCGCCGTTTCCTGACCATCAAAATCAAATACATCATCAAAGGAGTGTACCCAAGGCTTATTATCAAGCTTGGTTATATTTGTATATTTATAATTTGCTGGTACTATTCTCAAATATTTGTATATTTATTATTATTTTATTAATTATTCAAGTAGCGATAGCTCAATTGGGAATGGCACGGACTACCGAGACAAGTGTTGGAGGTTCGAGACCAACCCCAAAATGAAGCAAACACCTCGAACTTTTCTATGTTATGTGTGTTTTCATTGTGAAATATTGCTTGCTTAACGGCAAAGGAAAACATCGTGAAGAAACCTGCATACCCGAGAATTTCTTCACAAGAATTTCGAAGGTACGTGAAGTCTAGCATTAGGCCACCGTGGTAGACTAAGGCCTAACCCCTCTCATTAGTAGAGGAGGCCCGTGCCCAGCAGTGGGACAGTAATATTACAGGGCTAATATTATTATTATATTTATATATTATTTTATTTATTATCTCAGCTTATCGCCGTACAAAGCTGTATACTTAAAATAACATTATAATGTTACCTTGGTCTAGTCGCAGCGCATATAGGCTGTTAACCGTGAGGTCCTAGGTACGTTTACCAGATCTGGCGTGGTGTTTTTCTAACACGTAGCGACTCAACGCTCGTGTTTTTCTAACAGGAGCGTTGACGCCAGGCGAGCAGTCGGTGTGAAAAAAAGAGGTGTGTAAGGATCGTAGCAAGTGGAAATCCGTTGTCTCTGCCTTCCCCTATGGGAAAAAGGCGTGAGTCTATGTATGTATGTATGTAAGCAGCCGGTCGTGAAAACCAAGCTAAATCCTGTCTGCAATATGCTTGCAAAACGTGTTGCGCAAACCCTATATTAAAGTATGATAAGGGCAGGTAGAAAGAAAACAATAACATAATATCTTTTTAGGGTTCCGAAGCTAAATGACAAAACCATTACCCTCCTCCCGAGGCAGTCGGGGTAAAACAAAACCCATTTATTCTTTCATTCCCCATTTAACCATTGCTAATTATTTTTAGGACGTCCACTGCTGAATGTAGGCCTCCCCAAAGATTTCCAGATCGACCTGTTGGAAGCGGCCTGCTTCCAGCGACTTCCCGCGACCTTTATCAGGTCAGCAGTGGACGTCCTATGGCTGATGATGAAGATGATGATGAGTTATTTTTGATTTCTTAAGTTAACGCGAATGTTATACATTGAAATATAACTTCTTTATACAGATACGGATAATAAAACTATTTGACTGCCTCCGTGGCGCAGCGGGCGAGTAGCCGGCTGTGAAACTTGAGGTCGTGGGTTCGATTCCCGCACCGAGACAAATGTCTGTGTGGCCCACAGACATTTGTTTCGGGTCTGGGTGTTGTGAGACCGAGAGTCTCTCGTAGTTTCTGATAACCACGATACAGGTTGTATCGTGGTTATCAGAAGTTGTACCTAGTGTGGGGTCAGGACTATGTGTGTGACTGTTGGGTGCATTTATTATTATTATATTCATTTTTTGGACAAATGATACCTCAGTCCAACCCGTGACCACGAAGGCTGCAAAGCCTTCGAAAGGTCGGGCCTAAAAATCAAAACAAATCGTGATAGAATCCGTATAAAATAGTTTTAATTAGTCAATTAAACATCCTCAAAATCTTCCACTCCTAGACATTAATGAAACCTCCATCTTCAAACAATTTGAACTAATTTCACAAATTCAGCAGAGTCTATTGTAAATTGTGGTCAGACGATGAACAGTGATCATTGTGCCGCGCCAGGCACTGAACCCCCGCCTACACGAGGCAATGACCAGCCGGGCCACGAAAGGGCTTCTGCAGAATAACTTCTCAATAAATCAATTCGGCGAATATTTAATAATGTGCAATAAAATCACAGAGTATGCTATTATGGTTTAAAATCAAAGTTCATAAGGCTTTGCTGAGTCGCTTTGTAGAACATTGTAGCGAGTGAATTTACAATTTTAATATTTTCCAACTGATTTCAAACGAAGACTGCGTCGGTGGCGTGGTGGTATTGCGTATGCGGTACGACTATCGTCCTGAGGTCTCGGGTTCGATCCCCGGATCGGGCAGAGTGATATTGGTTTTTCGACCGACTTCCAAAAAGGAGAACGTCCTCAATTCTTCCGTATTTTTTTATGTCTGTTATGCCATATCTCCGCCAAATGTGGACCGATTTTCAAGTCTTTTTGTATCAGATAGAGCTTATTTCAAGGGTGGTCCCATATAAATTTGGTTACGATCGGATTTGAAGTCGGTCCGTTAAGTTTTTAAACTTGTATTTATTTTATGACTGCCTCAGTGGCGTAGTTGTATTTCGGTACGACTACCGTCCTGAGGTCTCGGGTTCGACCCCTGGGTCGGGCAAAGTGATATTGGATTAGTCCATATCAGCCTGGAGTCTGGAATTTGTGCCCGATATGGCGATAGGCTCGTTCCCTATCACATCTGGGACGGAACTAAGCTCGGCGAAATGTGGGTATTCTAGTTCGCTAATTTACCTCTGCCTACCCCTTCAGGGATACAGGCGTGAGCTTATGTTATGTTATTATTTTATGCATGTTACACGATATCTCCGCCAAATTTGGACCGATTTTAAAGATTCTTGTTGTATTCGATAGAGCTTATTCCAAGGGTGGTCCCATATAAATTTGGTCATGATCGTATAAATTTTGAAGTCGGTCCATTACGTTTTTATATACAAACAATTTATACAACTGGTACCGAAACACGTTAAATATCTAACAATTGGCACATACGAGCGAGTATTTCACGACTTCTAGTCTCACAAAGTTTATCCCCATCTCAAAAGTTACTTCAAATAAGATACGCTATCTTGAGCTACTGGATTTTCACGTAGAGCTAGCAACTCTTAATATCATGTATGAATGGGAAAAGAGAGGAATAGTATGGAACGGCTGAAAACAAGCAAGTTGGTCACCTAGTGGTTAATGGTTATCGTTACTCTTCATGAAGATCAAGAGTGGAAATTTGAGCAAGCAAGAGATTCACTACCGGCTACTCATACACACATGCTATAACATAACATTAGTTCACGCCTGTATCCCCGAAGGGGTAGTCAAAGGCGCACTAGCCAACTAGTACACCCACATTTCGCCGAACTTAGTTTCGTCCCAGATGTGATGGGGGGCGAGCCTATCGTCATATCGGGCACAGATTCCAGACTCCGGGCTGATATGGAAAAATCCAATATCACTGTCCGACCCGGGGATCGAACCTGAGACCTCAGGACAGTAGTTGTATCGGAATACAACCACGCCACCGAAGCAGTCGCATGATACGCAACGGCAGTAAATAAGCAAGTTGGTAACCTAATGCTAATCACTATTTTTGGCAAAGCGAGAGATTCATCACTGGCTACTCATACGTACGTATTACATAATTACACATAATTTTGAATGATAAGTAGGTATAGTCATACAATCATTATAAAAGGAACACTGACTTTACTTTAAAAAAATGTCGCCCTTTGCCACTTTTCCCCTAACCGACTTCCAAAATTCTGTAATTTTTATGTATGTTACGTGATATATCCGGCA
This sequence comes from Clanis bilineata, assembly GCA_036417725.1. Taxonomy (NCBI): domain Eukaryota; kingdom Metazoa; phylum Arthropoda; class Insecta; order Lepidoptera; family Sphingidae; genus Clanis; species Clanis bilineata. The sequence goes on along the minus strand of CM071155.1, from coordinate 14,196,007 downwards.
AATGAGAACAGATTTTCAGATTCTTTTTGTGTCTAAGGGCCTGTTCCCATACAAGTTATCTACCTCTACTACAGAATAAACATCTCAAAAAACACAAAGACAGGTATTAAAGTAAATTTTAAACTTTATAATTGTCTATTCTTTCTATTGTCTTGGTATGGGTATGTTATGAGAAGGTAAGAGACATACGTGAGTAAGAAAGTGATGAATATGAATATTGATGGATGGAGAGGTAGAGAAAGGCCAAAGAAGAGGTGGATTGAGTGTGTAAGGAAGGACATGAAAGAAAAAGGGGTGGCATGTATGGAAGTCGAAAACATGTTGCGCCCAAAATAAAATTGGGATAAGGGCAAAAGGATGAATCTCAAAGTCTCAAATCGTTTAATGAATCCATAAAATGTCACACATTGTTTAGATTCCGTCTAAAATGTGTATTCTTCCGCCAGTTCAGAAGGCTGGTTTGCCAGAGAAGAACGGGTAAGAAACTCTGACGTTGCTCTTTTTGAGAATAATAAGCAGTTTACAATCATATATCAATATACAATAAAAAAAGGAGACATTTTTTTTATTAATTTACATTAAATTACAGCAGCCAATCTACAACAAGGTAACCTCCACATAACATAAGCTCACGCCTGTATCCCCGAAGGGGTAGGCAGAGGCGCACTAGCGAACTAGAACACCCACATTTCGCCGAGCTTAGTTCCGTCCCAGATGTGATAGGGGGCGAGCCTATCGCCATATCGGGCACAAATTCCAGACTCCAGGCTGATATGGAAAAATCCAATATCACTTTGCCCGACCCGGGTATCGAACCCGAGACCTCAGAACCATAGTCGTACCGAAATACCACCACGCCACCGAGGCAGTCGAGCAGTATTATTTCACAAGGTAACCTCCATGTGAAATAAAATCAATAAAACGTACAATTTCGATTGCTGAGCGACTCCCACAGGCATAGCGAATAAACGACAAACTAAACGTATGGATAAAAATAATTATTAATATATATTATAATAAAGTCGGAGCAGACCAGTCCACACAAGCAGCACCCGTTCACGAGTATGACGCATGTGCCAGCCATCGGCCTCCTCAACCATGTTGCAGGGAAGTGACCGACCCGGCACACGACGCCGCTATAAGCACAAACTTTTAAGCGAGTATGACTGCCCAAACCAATTACAATAATAATAATGGAAAAGACATATACATAATAATAATAATGATGATGGTGATGATGAATTGTCTATTATAACATCAATCAAAACAATACAGAATGAAATACCCAATCAATGTATACTCGTAGCCCTATAAGCGCCTATATACAGTGTACACTTGTATAGTGTATACAAGCGGCGGCAAGTGAGGTGTGTAACAAGTCGTCTGGACAGAGCCGGGGTGAATGGCTAGTGTAGAATAGGCTACGTCGCGCGGCGGCAGCGGCGGGTCACTCACACCGTGTCTGCTGGACTTATGCGACTGGAGTATGGGCAGCTTGTTGGCTGATTTGTTGGGTGTTGTAAGAAATAATGCGAAATGTGGGTGTGCTAGTTCGCTAGTTTGCCGCGTGTTATATAAAAAATAAGAAATGAATAAGAGATCCTTCGCCTCCTCGGTCTAGTGGCAGCATATGAGTGTGGATCGGGAGATCCTCTGTTGAAATCCCAGGATAGGCAAAGCGGTTCTCCTAACACCAACTCTTTGGCTGGCACTGGAGACCGGATGAAGGCAAAATTGCATTATGCCGAAACCACAGTAAGTATAAAGGCAGGTATATAAAATAAATAAATAACACATACACATAGTCCTGACCCCACACTAAGATACGAATCTTGTGTCATGAGTGTCAAGAACCACTAGATAATTTCACAGAGCACCGAGACCCGAAACAAATATCTTTGAGCCTCACAAGCATTTGTTTTGATGCGGGAATCGAACCCGCGGCCTCTCACTACTGCTCGCCCATTGCTCCACGAACGCCGTAAAAATATGAGAGGAGATTGGACGAGACTCCTACGAAGATTGCAGGCGGAGCTAATATTCTATAGACACAAATCAATTTTAACATCCACAAGGATGAAGGAACTCATTAACAAATCCCATATATTGTCCGTTCTATCCGTCCGTGTGTCACCATCCCGTAGGTACCCGCCGAAACTTCCCGACAAACAAATGAATTCACAAGTTCTCCAAACTTGGTTTTCGCTTTAGAGTTTTGCCCGATGGACTGGGATCTCTTGCTCTCGTGTCGTGTAACAGTTTCAGCGTATGCTTTATACAGTTTTGGTTTTCATTCGATATTTATGTATTGTCGAATCGGAATGTTGGTTTCAATAATTCGTTTTGCGAGTTTTTAATGTTTATTGTTTTGTAAATTGATGTTGATATCGGTAGACTACCTTGGTGGCCTTAGATCTGTTTTTTAATTATTTTTCTACCTGGCCTTATCCCACTTTAATGTGGGTTCGGCACAAACACTTTTTCAAACATGTTGCAGAACGGATTTGGCTTAGTTTTTACGACTGGCTGTCTGCCCGACGTCAACCTCCCTCTGGGGTATCCAGTCTCGGGCAAATCAAATTAGAAAAATCGCTTTGCCTGACCTGGGACTCGCACCCAGAACCTCCCGGTCCACAGCCTATACATGCAGCCACTAGACCAAGGACGCCTCCTTACCTAAGAATCTAAGATCTGTATTTGAAATCATTTAATATTATATTTTTTTAAACTGGCACACATATGCGCTATCAGTAGCCCGAGCACGAAAAACTAATGTAAATGTAAACTCGCTGCGCACTGATGACATTTGATTAATATTTCATACAAATTTCATAGTCGCGCATCGAGCACGAATACATTTACGGTTGTCAGAAATTTTCCTGCTCGGGCTGCTGTTCTTAATGTTACAATTACAAATTCACGCTCGGTGCCTGACTGCGTCGGTGGCGTGGTTGTATTTCGGTACAACTAACGTCCTGAGGTCTCGAGTTCGATCCCCGGGTCCGGCATAGTGATATTGGATTTTTTCATATCAGCCCGAAGTCTGGAATTTGTGCCCGATATAGCGATAGGCTCGCCTTACCACATCTTGGACGGAACTAAGCTCGGAGAAATGTGGGTGTTCTAGTTCGCTAGTGCGCCTCTTCCTCCCCTACGGGGATACAGGCGTGAGCTTATGTGTATGTGTAAATTCACGCTCAAATTATCAATTTTTGAGAAGGGGCGATTAAACAATTTCAAAATATGAGGAAAATCTCGCCTGACAGTTAGAAGCTGCCAAAAAATCATCATAATTAACATCTTCCGCCTTGGCTTGAATTATTAAATTAAATAATCCTGTGGAATCTGTACAAAACGCGGGGCCCTTTGTTAAGGCTGCCGTATTAAAATAGCCGTCAATAAATTAAAAGGACGCGTCCAACAAAGCGCTATGAAAGTGTGACTCACTTGTATAATTATACGTGCAATTACGACGTACAGACAGACAGACAGACAAATTGGGGATCCGTAAATTCACGGTTTTTTCAATTGCCGACGCAAATTGTGAATTAAATGCAATTGAAAGATCGTGTTTCGCTTTTTACTCGATGTCTGTGTTTAAAAGATACTCTTTGTTATTTGCAAAGTTACATATCACACTAATATTACAAAAGCGAAAATTTGTAAGTGTGTTTATTACTCCTTCACGTTCAAACGGCTGGACCAATTTTAATGAAATTTTGTATGGAGGTAGCCGACACGCTGTATTAACACATAGGCTAAAATAAATTTCCATGCGAACAGAGTCACGGGCAACAGCTAGTTGTTCATAAGCTTACGACCGTATTTTTTCTAGTAGTAACACCGGCAGCGTTTAACGGCTGTGGAAGGTCCTTGGTTCCCTTGAGTTTGTTTCGGCATTTCTTCTCAGGGATAGCCACGAAATGTCGACGCCATTATTACTTTATCAATATCCTAAAATCAATATATACTCGTAATTTACATGTGAAAGTGGTATAAAATATTCTATTTGCAGAATAAATGATTTTAATTTGAATTTGAGTTCCAGAGGCGAAAGGGGAAAGACTGGATCCCCCAGAGGGAGTTGCTGTCAGTCAAAAAATGCGACCGACCTCACATTGAGGTGAGATAAGGGCAGGTAGAAAGAAAGAGTAACCGGTGAGCAGGGGGTAATGTCCGAGTTTTGACAGTTATAACTGATGATAGTTTTCATTTTCACTAGACATTTGACACTAAGCGCCTTTTGCGATACTTACAAGGAACTAAAATACATACATACATGCATACATAAGCTCACGCCTATATCCCCGAAAGGGTAGGCAGAGACGCACTAGCGAACTAGAACACCCACATTTCGCCGAGCTTAGTTCCGTCCCAGATGTGATAAGGGGCGAGCCTATCGCCATATCGGGCACAAATTCCAGACTCCGGGCTGAATGGAAATATCCAATATCACTTTGACGACCCGATGTTATTTGTTTACTAAAATAAATGTATTGAGAAACCAATCGAGCCGGCCTACTCAGCCTGTAGTCATAACTGTCTACAGCGTAGCTCTACCACTCATAAAACATGAACTAAACTAAAATATTGAACTTAATAATCACGAGTTTAAATACGTAATAGACCGACTTCAAATCCGATCGTGACTAAAATTATATGGGACCACCCTTGAAATAAGCTCGATCGATCACAAAAATATTTTGAAAATAGGTAAACATTTGGCGGAGACATCGCGTAACATACAAAAAAAAATACAGACGTATTGAGGACCTCTTCCTTTTTGGAAGTCGGTCGAAAAATGCAGACGAATTGAGGACCTTCTCCGTTTTTAAAGTCGGAAAATAGATCAAAACATTCATAAGCACCATTAATCCGCAGTTCACAACTTCAATTGAAAATCATTTGTAGCCAAAATTAACAGCTGTTATTAGCCCTTGTACCCTCGATTATTAATTGAGTAATTAAATATCATTAGCAAGAAATCCGATGCGAATAACCTATAGGAATATCGTTTAAAGTATTTAGGTGAAGTTTCAGAAGTTCTCCTATGATGGTAGTTTTCAGTAGAAAGTTTGTAGAAATTTCTACCAAAACTTGTACACCGATGAAGGCAAAATTAAAGCTTCTAGTATGAAGCATATTATTAGTGAAAATAAAAGTTTAAAGCCGCCTTCAAAGTCAATTTGTGATATGTTTAATTCGTTGGGATTTTTTTCAGCTTCATCCATCATCAAATCTGAACCTTTGTATGGGGGCTCCTGGGGGTTTATGTTCTTTTTATCGAACCCAGGACCTCCCGGTCCACATGCCGTACATCCTGCCACTAGACCAAGGAGGCGACATTTTCCACATTAAATAATAACCATAAAATAAAAACCCATAAACCGAATTTAAATTATACAGTATCATTCTCTTTGTAAATCGAACTTGCGTCCAGACATTCCAATTCCACTATGCCATATAATCAGACAAAAAGGTAAATAAAAAGACAGCTAAGCTTCAGAGAATAATTCTCAATACGCAAATGATATCATAATTATAAAAACTTAAGGGACTAACTTTAAAACTTACAGTGATCAAATATATTATGGGACACTTGGAATCATCTCTATCGAACACAAAAATTATTTTGAAAATCGATCTACATCGGGCGGATATATCACGTAACATACATATAAAATTAATACAATTAATACATACATGATTCTTTTTGTGTCTTGGGTGTGTATGGGCGATGGAGATCACTTACCATCAGGTGACCCATATGCTCGTCTGCCAGTATTTGCTATAAAAAAAAATACCGACGAATTGAGGACCTTCTCCTTTTTGGAATTCGGTCGATAAGGAAAAGAGCTTGGAATTCCGTTATTTTCCATACATTTTTGTCATTTTCCTCCTTTACATCAGACCGAATTTTAGTACAAAATAACATCTAATTTCTCTTTCTGAAATCTAGTTTCATATTTATTAGTGAAAATAAACAGTTTAACATTACAATTAGTAAGATTGTAAACGCTACAAATAATAAGATATTAAACCCTAAAATAAAATACAATTTTTGAAGAAAGGATTTGGCTTAGTTTTTGCAACCGACTCCCTGTTTGATGTCTAGTTCCCGATATCTACGACATAACATAACCCAAGCTCACGCCTGCATCCCCGAAAAGGTAGTCAGAGGCGCACTAGCGAACTAGAATACTTACATGTCTCCGAGCTTACTTCCGTCGCAGCTGTAACCCTACCGCCAAATCGCCAATCGATATTAAAAAACTCAATATCACTTTGCCCAATCCGGGGATCGAACCCGAGACTTCAGGACGGTACGCCACCGAGGCAGTCTACGACACTAGACTTGTATGTGATTCATCATCATCATCAGCCATAGGACATCCACTGCTGAACATAGGCCTCCCCCAAAGATTTCCAGATCGACCGGTTTGTGATTTAACTTACTAAAGCGTAAAAATACCGCAATAGTACACTTCATAGAAATTATATTCATAATCGTTCACTAGCGTTAAAACATTCCAACGTTCGATTGTGAAAACATGGCCGATTCTGATCAGCTGTTTCAAGTTTGATGTTCTTTCTAAATGATATTCATTTTGTAATAGTCTAGGACCCCGTCTAAGATTAATATTATTTTTTTATTAATTGTTTGGTAACAATTAATAAAAAATATATAGCCAAGACTTCCTATTTGTATCACAGCTTACCAGAGATAATTTTTTTTCTGTTACCAGCAACATTGTATTCGATAAACATATATTAGTTATAATTTTGCTAAACTAGGCAAAAGTAGGGTTATGCTTTCGATAAGACCAAGATTTCATTATGAATAAGGGGGTAAGTGTATGTTATTTTTTATCATCAAAAATATCAACACACTAAGTGAACATTTATCTCCCTCCTAACTTACCTAATTGAAACAGATTGTAAACATTGTTCCTACAACCACAACACACACCAATTAAAAGTAAGGAAACAAAACAATGGAAAAAACTACGGAACCGCACTCGAATGCTAATTAACTGTTAATCGGCGACCTACTTTGATGAAAACTGCGCATTACAGGTTTTCATATATCGCTTTGTTAACCATGCCATGATTCATTGTATCTAATAATTCATATTCTGTCGTCTTACTCATCAACGATATACTTCTTTGTCACGTTTAAAAATGGTAGTGAATTTACACAATGCGTTTTAAGAACAATTAGTAGCGATTAGCGATTATCGGCAGGTTCCAATAAACAATCTCATTTCGAATGTGCAGATAGATTACAAAAAATAGCCAATAAGAACACAGTTTGAACATGGCTCCGTCAAATGACATGATTTGATTGGTTCATAATCGCGATCTATCTGCGCTCTAAACTGAGATCGTTTATTGAAACCGGTCGTATGAGACATAGGTTACTAATATTATAAATGTTTAAGTTTGGATGAATGTTTCTTACTCAAGCCAAATTTGAGAGGTAGAGCCACGCTATAACAGTTACGTCTACAGCACGAATGGGCCGGCTCGTCCGGTTTGATACCACCGTCTCACAGAAAACCGATGTAAAATGGCAGCTCGATGTCGCGTTTCGTTCGGTGAGTGAGATTATCGGTTGCCCACTTCCCTTTACCTTTTTCCAATCTCTTTTCCGTCCCTTTCCATTACTTCCTTTTAGGTTAGCCACACACCCATAATTCTTTTTGTGTCTTGGGTGTTTATGGGCGGTGGAGACCATTTACCATCAGGTGACCCATCTGCTCGTTTGCCAGTCTCTGATATAAAAAAAAATAACGCCCTAGGTACAAGATCTTTATATAAACGTTCACGCCTATGTACTCGCAAGAGATGGCGTGGATGCAACTAACCCATACATTGCACGGTGGTAATTTCTATTTCATAATTCTATAGCATTTGAAAGAAAGAAAGAAAAGAAAGAAAAGAAAGAAAAGAAAGAAAAGAAAGAAAAGAAAGAAAAGAAGGAAAAGAAAGAAAAGAAAGAAAAGAAAGAAAAGAAAGAAAAGAAAGAAAAGAAATTTATTGCGATCTCTCACACAATATACAGAAATGCTATGCTAATGTTACTTAAATAAACCACTAACACAAAAAAGTGTAAAGCAATACAGAATAAGTATAATACATAGGCACAAGGTGCCCCAGAGATGAGTTTTTTCCTAACGTTGCCTCGGTGGCGTTATATTGCGCGGTACACTACCATTCTAAGGTCTCGGGTTCGATTCTCGGGTCGGGCTAAGTAATATTGGGTTTTACTATTAATATTAATATATATATATATATATATTAATATTAATGTCAGCCCGGAGTCTGGAATTTGCGCCCAATATGGCAATAGGCTTGTCCGCATCTTCGGTAAAGGCGCCACGCCTGATAGATCCACATCTATGAATGAAAATCCTAACAAAAACTCTTCTATTTTACAAATAAGGCGCTACATCAATCTCTAAATTTAACATAAGCTCACGCCTGTATCCCCGAAGGGGTAGGCAGGGGCGCACTAGCAAACTAGAACACCCACATTTCGCCGAGCTTAGTTCCGTCCCAGATGTGATAGGGGGCGAGCCTGTCGCCATATCGGGCACAAATTCCAGACTCAGGGCTGATATGGAAAAATACAACATCACTTTGCCCGACCCGGGGATCGAACCCGAGACCTCAGAACCGCAGTCGTACCGAAATATAACCACGCCACCGAGGCAGTCTCTAAATCTGTAAATATCGCTTTATAAAGTCTGAAATGCATTTCACATTTAATAAATTGCATCGGATTTATACAAAATATATTATTTCACTGAAAACGCATCACTGTCTCATACAAGTTGAATGTCTCATCGTAAACTATACGAGGAGTCGTTGCCAACTTGCGCTTACACAAAAATGATCCTTATTTCTTGTGTGACAGAGTGTGAATGCGCGTGAAACGAATGTAAATGCAAATATGCCGACGCTTCACTCAAGGCCAGAAGTGAAATCGAGCCAATATGGCACCAGACAAAGATTATAAAATCACTGCAGTTTTTAATATAATTTTACCTAAAGTAAAGACTGCCTCGGTGGCGTGGTGGTATTTCGGTACGACTACGGTTCTGAGATCTCGGGTTCTATCCCCGGGTCGAGGAAAGTGATATTGGATTTTTCCATATCAGCCCGAAGTCTGGAATTTGCGCCCGATATGGCGATAGGCTCGCCCCCTATTACATCTGGGACGGAACTAAGCTCGGCGAAATGTGGGTGTTCTACTTCGCTAGTGCGTCTCTGCCTACCCCTTCGGGGATACAGGCGTGAGCTTATGTTATGTTACGTTTACCTAAAGTAATTTTTTGAGTAGCATAGCCACGCTGTAGTCATGTCTACAGCACGAATAGGCTGACTTCATACCAAAAACTCAGTCAGAGTATCAAAGATAAAAACATAACTGACCGATTTCCAATTTACCGATCGTGACCACTGATGGGACCACCCTTGAAATAAGCTCTATCGAACACAAAAAGAATTTTGAAAATCGGTCCAGATTTGGCGGAGATATCGAGTAACATACATAAAAAAATACAGACGAATTGAGGACCTCCTCCTTTTGTGGAAATCGGTCGAAAATCAACGTAAAGTGACAGATCGCTTGCGTTTCGTTCACTGAGTGTGATTTCTGGTGGCTCAAATCCCCGCTGCCCTTCTCAATTCCTAATTTCTTAGTATCATGAGTGCCTATGGGCGGTGAAGATCACTTACCATCAGGTGACACCCTGGTCATTTGGCAGTCTCTACTATAAATAAATAGTGTCCGACCGAAGGTCGATTTCTAGCCGAAGCCGATCATCGGCTTTTTCCACAACCTTCGGCCGAAGCCGAAGCCGAAGGTTCAATAACCCTAAGAAACTCAGTTCAATTTGACTTTCTTTCTACATGTCTCTATCTTACCTTAATTTGGGGTTGGCAAAACACCCTCTTTAATCATGTTGCAGAAAGGATTTGGCTTAGTTTTTACGAACGGTTGCCCATTTGACGTCAACTCTCATCTGGGGATCCCGGGACTGGATGAAAATAAAGTGTTAGAAAAACACCATATTTTCACCACCCCGCCCGAACTGGGAAACGAACCCACGGTCTACAACCCATGTAGGTGCCACTGCACCAAGTAGGCGACCAAAAATTTGTCAGTTCAAATTGACTACTAACTCTGTACCATAGTTCTCTAAAAGCACCATTTAACCGTATATAAAGCGACACCGCCCTCTAAACAAGTATTAAACGGCGATATTAGCAGCGATATCTTTACAGCGGGCGCAATCTCTCGTTTCCACTCGGATGGAGTCGTTATTAGAGACAAATATCTAACACTTGCCGGGAAATAAAGGGGGATTAAAAGTAAAGACGAGCTTAGGGTTGCCACGTTACTTATGTTATTTAGTAATATCAATTTTATTACGATATACACTGAACAACAACAATCTTTGAGGGAGGCCTATGTTTAGCAGTGGACGTCCTATGGCTGATGATGATGATGATACACTGAACTCTCTCTCTCTCTACCTTCCTTTATCCCACCGTAACGTGGCGTCGGCGCACCATACATTTTCAAGTATCAACAGAAATTATTTGGCTTAGTTTTTACGACTGCCTCGGTGGCGTAGTTGTATTTCAGTACGACTTCCATCCTGAGGTCTCGGGTTCGATTCCAGTACCGGGCAGTGATATTGGATTTTTCCATATCCGTGCCCTAATATGGTGATAGGCTCGCCCTCTATCACATCTGGGACGGAACTAAGCTCGGCGAAATGTGGGTGTTCAAGTTCGCCAGTGCGCCTTTGCCTATCACTTCGGGGATACAGGCGTGAGCTTATGTTATGTGTTTTTACGACCGGTTGCCTACCTGACGTTACCTGCGAGCTGCCATTTTACGTCGGTTTTCTGTGATATAGTGGTATCAAACCATTCGTGCTGTAGACTTAACTGTGTACAGCATGGTACTACCACTCAAAGTCTTCTCGACAGTTTTACTAAGCCAAAAAAAATAATTTAATAATAATAAAGTTACAAAAGCTACTATGAGTGTCAACCCTACCGTACAAAAAGGCTTCCACTAAATAAACGCGTCCAGCCGCTCGACAATTATCCGAACATGTTTGTCGCGATACGAACTCGCTACACTTCGGAAACGAGCCGTCTAGGCTTCCACAACGCCTGAACGGGCTTAGCACTGTGATGTTTGGACACTACGCTCAGAATTACGTTGTTTAGAAACAATAATCACAATTTTAAAAACTTAACGGACCGCTGTAGAGTGAGTCCACGCTGTAGACAGTTACGTCTAAAGCACGAATGGGCCGGCTCGACCGGTTTGATACCACTGTCTCACAGCTAACTGTCGCGTTTTATTCGGTGAGTGAGATTTCCGGTGGCCCATTTCCCACCCTCCCTTTCCCAATCCTTTTTCCCTACCCTTGCATCCCCTCATTTTAAGTTGGCAACTCACCCATGATTCTTTCTGAGTCCTGGGTGCCTATGGGCGGTGGAGATCACTTACCATCAGGTGACCCATCTGTTCGTTTGCCAGTCGCTGCTATAAAAAAAAACTACTTCAAACCTTATCGTGATCGTGATTGTGACCAAATTTATATGGGACCACCCTTAGAATAAATTCTGTCGAACACAAAAAGAATCTTGACAATCGGTCCACATTTGGCGGAGATATCGCGTGACATAAAAAAATACAGACACATTGAGGACCTCCTTTTTTGAAGTCGTTCGAAAATATACAAATGCCATGTTTGGGTGTAATTAAAAATGAGTTGTTTTGCATGCGTGGTACGACTACCGTCATGAGATCTCGGGTTCGATCCTCGAGTGGCAGTGATATTGTATTTTTTCAATTCAGGATTCCCGGAGTCTGGAATTTGTGCCCGATATGGTAATAAGTTCGGCCCCTATCACATCTAAGATTGAACTAAGTTTGGCGAAATATACCTACCCCTTGGGGGATACAGGCGTGAGCTTATGTTATGTGTGTTATGTTATATGTTGATGGTGTACCGTAAAAACCGTCCCGGCTCATTCACCCTGTCTGGTCGCAATCTCTATACTTTACCATAAACTTTTTTCTACGACTATGATTTTTAGTTTTCTAAACTGTAATAAATTGATTTACGTTGTTAATCACAGCTTAACTATTAATTATTTTATAGATACGGTATATTAACAAAACGTTCGTAACTTCATGTTAATACAAACATCAATTAATATTTTGCTTTGATGTTAATTGAACAACAGTATTGAATTTTATGTCGTAGGGAGGTGCTGAAGCACGGTAATATGACAAAAGACTATAATGACATTATAACAAAAGTCTGTAACTTTGGGACTGAATAAGGCGAAAGAGGTGTGTAAGGATCGTGGAAATCCATTGTCTCTGCCTACCCCTATGGGAAAAAGGCGTGAGTCTATGTATGTACATATGTATGTAACAAAAGTATGATTCTGAGCTAAGCTTCGATTATGCGTTATCCTAAAATAAAATAACAAGTAAATATTCTTAGCTGAAATTGTTACATATGTACATATATAATAAACAATTTTATTAGTATCGTGATGCATAGAGGATAGTACCGTGGTGGTAGTTTAGAAGTTATGAGGGAACCGATGAACAAACATACACACTCACATACCAGTCAAAAACATAACCCTCCTTTTGCTTCGCCGTAATCTGGTAATAATAGCGACTTAATTCGTTTATCAATATATAAAAAAAAATACACCCAACAGTCACATACATTGTTCTGACCCCACACTAGATGTAACCTGTATCGTGGGTATCAGAAACTACGAGAGACTTTCGGTCTCACTACACCCAGACCCGAAACAAATATCTATGGGCCACACAGACATTTGTTTCGGTGCGGGAATCGAACCCGCAACCTCACGTTTCACAGCCGGCTACTCGCCCGCTGCACCACGGAGGCTGTCCGGGCGGAGGCTGTTTCTCCGGGTGGATATCGATCCCGCATTCTCTCGTTTCTTAACTAAATAAACACTACTATGATATCAGACAGCTTCATTGAGATAAAAAAAAATCTCTTTCGCTTCATCCACGAATGACTATAATATGTCGATATCATATTTATACAGCATGAATTGTATTCCGAATTAAATTGGGATACAATCGATCGTGCTCTTGTTTTTTTTTATCCGGGCACGGCAGAGTGACTACACTACACCTGCGGCCTGAGCAGGAAAATTTCTGACAACCGTAAATGTATTCGAACTCGATGCGCGTGTATGAAATTTGTATTAAATATTAACCAAACGTCATCAGTGCGCAGCGAACTCGATTACATTTACATTTACATTAATTTTTCGTGCTCGGGCTACTGATGGTAAGCGTAGTGCAGTCCAAAAAAACTATCGACCACTGACAAACACTGTGTTTATCAGTGGTCGTCAGAATCATGCCGGCCTATTTATGCTTCTTCACACTCCGAATCCGAAGAGGGAAGAAGCAAATCGGGGGGCTTGCGACAAAACAGGCAGATGACCGATGCAGATACAGGGATATATCGATTATACCGACACACCATCGATTATATTTCGATTAAATATCAATTTTTCCACATTCCCACGACATGAACCATAGAATTTGTGCCCGTAATTAAACACAACGTTTATAATAGTAGTAAAGAGACGTTAGGTAGGTGGGCGGCCTGGTGGCTGTTTGTAATTACAACATGGCCGTCACTTTCGTGCACAATTAAATGTTTTACTTGTATATGGTTTAAAATTACATACGCTCATGCGTGTAACCATAACGAAGTAGGCGAAATAGTCTATCATGCATACATACATACGTAGACTCACGCCTGTATCCCAGAAGGGATGGCAGAGGTGGACTTGTCACCGATCATATGACGTGGTGGTATTTCAGTACGACTACGGTTCTGAGGTCTCGGGTTCGATGCCCGGGTCGGGCAAAGTGATATTGGATTTTTCCATATCAGCCCGGAGTCTGAAATTTGTGCCCGATATGGCGATAGGCTCGCCCCCTATCACATCTGGGACGGATCTAAGCTCGGCGAAATGTGGGTGTTCTAGTTCGCCACTGCGCCTCTGCCTACCCCTTCGGGGATACAGGCGTGAGCTTATGTTATGTTATGCACAAACGTCTAATCACGACAAATCCTCGCACTAAGCCGATATAACATTGAACTGGGATAAATATTTCAATTCACCCACCACGGTATCCAAATTGACAAACAGGCTTACCAGAAGCACTCAAAACTTGGTGACGGCGGCCGGCAGAGCAATAAAACGCAAACCACGGCCCCTACGAAACAATACACCGCGTAATTATACCGCTTCCAGTCGTAAAAACATCCCTACTGGCCTATCAAACATTTTTCGCCTATCTTATTGTGACTGTCGTTTGGGAGAAATGCGGACAGATAAGGATTACGAGCTGTTTGGCTATTTAATTGGTGAAGCTGGGAATGGAGGTTTTATAAGTAATATATAACTTTTGTGTTAATTTGAAATGTAAAGTAACGAAAAGCGGTGAAGTAGTTAAATAAATACACTCAACAGTCACACACCTAATCCTGACCCCACACTAGGTATAACCTGTATCGTGGGCGTCAGAGACTATGAGAGCCTTTCTGTCTCACAACACCCAGACTTGAAACAAATATCTGTTGGCCACACAAACATTTGTCTCAATACGGGAATCGAAACCGCGGCCTCTCGCTTCACAGCCGGCTACTCGCCCGCTGCGCCACGGAGGCTGTCATGTTCATGTTTTTGTATTCGTCAGAAAGTTTTTTCTTTCCATGTTAGAAGCGGCCTGCATCCAGCGACTTCCTGCGACCTTCATCAGGTCGTTTGTCCACCTTGTACGTGGTCTCCACTAAAGAAATGTTCTGCCTTATCGGCTATCAGTTCTACAAGCGATGTGCCCTACTTATTATTATAATATTCAACTTTCTACTATGCTGGGCTAAGTCAGTGACTTTTATTCTTCTACGGATCTCCTCAGTCCTGATTTGGTCGCTTATAACTTACACATATCATGACCACGAGTATTTTTTGACATTTCTCGCCAGCGACTATGTAAAAGCTCTAGAGACGTTCTAGTGTTTGTTATACAACAGAATTACAGTATCACTAGCAAGAAAGGTAAAAAAATGGTCGAGCTAATGATAAAAGAGTATGTAGTAAACTTCTTAAAAATCAACGGAACATGGGCAGCAATTGCGTTATTTTTAGAATTTACATAACAAAATATTCTCGTGACGCGCATGCTAGGCGACGATCGAACAAACCAATCAGCGCCTTGATCTCAATATTTCATCCAAACCAAAACCCATACTCACCCTACTAGAGCGGACGAAATAAAAAACTTTTTTATGGAGTGAAATATTTTCATAAACGTCGTAAAGTAAGTACGTCGATGCATCGGCATAAAGGTGACATACGTTACATATCATTAGCATTGTGTGAAGGGGGGTTTCATGGCTCGTTTTTATTACGGGCCATGTCCCGTTTTATAGTTCCGTAAATGGCCACCACGATGGGCGGCGCTAGTTGCTGAGTTTTAGGGAATTAGATGCGAGGCTATAAAGCGGGCGATTAAAAAAATATCAGGCCTAAAGAGCAGTTGATCTTGATTCTTATTTTATTGTCAATTGCTGCCATGTTCTTAGGTTCAGGCACCATAATTCTCTTTTAAGCACTCACAATTTGTTTTTTAAAACCTATTTCAATTGCCCAGCGGCCTCCCTATGTCCACAGTTCGAAACACATGTGTGACGTACCCCGTGGACGTGACGTACCATATAAAGAATACCTTTCCATACTCTTCCGACGTGCTTTTATCCAGTAGCATAACTATCCTGTCCCAGACTACCCTCCGCAAAGCACAGCCTACAGGACTTAGAAGACTACACACAGCCTCCAGGCCAAAGATACGATGTAGTTCGTTATGCACCATAGTTTCACACAATACTTAACAACTGAAACCCAGAAAATGATGAATTATAAATTTTAAAATACTTGTTTTTTTTATTTTTAAATAACCATCAACAATGTTTTTTGTTTCATTAGGTAAGTGTGTTTTAATGTTCTATACTGCTGACAGATGTGTTCTGGGCTACGTAACATTAGCATAGTAACTACTTAAGTTTGCACCAGCGCAACAGATTCGCGGTCCGGTATATTATCTATCAGTACTCGGTACTTAGTTATTATGTTGTACCCCTGTATCGGTGTGACTTGACTTATTATCCTATGACCGCTATGTGGGGCAGAGGGCGTCCACAGTACTCCGGCATCGCGTTTTGTCTTAGGCCAAACGTTTCGCCTCGGACCATGATAGTTCAATAGTCTTCAGCTCCATTGCCACCGGGCGCCGCCAGATATGTTTAGGACGGCCACGTTTCCTTTTCCCTTGAGGAGGCCACTTTAGAGTTTGTCCAGGAATGTGGTCGGGAGGTCTTCTGAGGGTGGGACCAATCCACCTCCATTTACGGCGCTTGATTTGTATCGGAGTAGTGTGCAATATTTTTTTATATACCTCTATATATATATACCAAAGACTGGCAAACGAGCAGATGGGTCACCTGATGGTAAATGACCTCCACCGCACAAAGACACCCAAGACACAAAAATAATCATGGGTGCGTTGCCAACCTAAAAGGAGGAAATGGAAGGGGAGGGAAAAAGGGATTGGGAAAGGAAGGGGCGAAATGGGCCACCGGAAATCTCGCTCAACAAACGAAACGCGACTGCAAGCTGCAACTTTACGTCGGTTTTCTGTGAGACAGTGGTATCAAACCGGTCAAGCCGGCCCATTTGTGCTGTAGACGTTACTGTCTACAGCGTTGCTCTACCACACAATTTTTTTTTTGAAATTGTTGAAATCGTCGGCCGTTTCCCTGGCCACACAGGGCCCGGGAGCGTCCGCCGTCCGCCCTCTAATCCGCTTGTTTTACGACTCGCCTTTTGTCGCCGGAGGCAGTGAATTCCATGCCGTTTTCATTTATCGCCAAGCATTGTGACGGCCCTTTACATCGCCGATGTAGTTCACTATGTTACGCCGAGCCATTGTGCCCGCCGCCCGCTTTTTGTCATGCTTTTATGAGATTTTCGCTAAGAACTGTCGTTCAGCCGAATTTACTGTTCGCTTTTTGTATTGAATAGCGTGAAATGATTTTGATGGATCAGGCGCTTTAGTATCCTAATATTATGTGGCTATTATAAGGCTCGTCTAGATTATTGGACTACGAAGATATTATTTATTGGCTTAGAAATACAGTAATGTAAGCAGCGATAGGTTAGTTGGGAATGGTACGTACTGACAAGACGAGTGACGGTGGTTGGAAACCAACCCCAAAATGGAGTATACACCTCTGACTTTTCTATGTTAAGTGTGTTTTTGTGAATTATCACTTGCTACAACGGTGAAGGAAAACATGGTGAGGGAACCAGCATACCCGAGAAAATTCTCCACAAAAATGTTGAAGGTATGTGAAGTCTACCAACGCACATTAGGCCAGCCTACAAGACTAAGCTCTAACCTCTCTCATTGGTAGAGGAGGCCGTGCCCAGCAGTGAGACAGTAATACTTTAGATTAGAATTTCGTTGAAAAAGTTGTAATAATCCATCGCCTCGGCGCCATCGGTCTACTGGCAGCATATATGAGCTGAGAACCATGAGGTCGTGGGTTCGATTGCCAGGTCAGACGAGTGTTTTCTAACAAGATTTTGGAATTATAACAGTTGGGAAGTGTGAACATTTTCAAAAGGGAAGCCAATGTTACTTTGTCATCTGCTTAATAAATAATTATTAGCCACCAATTTGGAAAAGGAGCCGGTAGGAACCGTGTTGTATGAACCTTTCGCCACTGCAGTCTAACATTCAAGAGCGTACTCAATTCCCAAACGAGACGCGATGCCTAGTGGCTAAAATTACGAGACCACGCATGCCTTGGAGAGCAATTTTAGCTGTCGATTCCGGTCAGCTGTTCTGTTACCCTTTGGGAGAGTTACAGCGTCCCACTATTCCACGTTTTAGAATCATATTCGGGGTTTTTATACTGAAACTCACACAAAACTATCTGAAATAAAATCTATCTGTCTTAAGCGCTTAAACGAGACCAATGCAGATTTTTATCTCAATTAATTATTACCTATATCCACAGATTGATAAAGGAAAACGTCGTGAGGAAACCTGCATACCAGAGAATTTCTCCAAATTTTGAATGTGAAGTCTGCGATCGACACCTCGCTCCCGCAGCGGACATCGTTGAGATCGACGGAGCGTTCAACGTTGTTGGGTCTTAGATAATACCATTTTCCATACATTTATGTCAAACGCCTCGCTCGAGAGTTAGTTCGCATAAGCGCCATCATGACACATAGCGTTAGTGCGTGCGCTTTGTACCTTGCTGAATACAAAAATAAAAACATCGTTGCCGCAACGTTGTTTTCACAATTGAAACCTTAGAGAATCGACCAGCTGGATCGCATACAAACTCATGCAAACCGCTAGAATTTCGTATTAAATACATAGTTTAGGCGATGTTTGGCGCTGATGATGAGAATTTGGAGCGGTCGAGCGCCGGGGCGGTGCGTTACATTTTCACGCAGAATCTGACCCTCCGGTTTCCCATCAACTAATACTGAGAGTGGATTAAAATATTACAGGAGGCGTATTACAAAATGTAAATATAATAATCTGGATTTCAATAAAATAATCAAATCAATTAAAGAAAGAAAATTTATTACGGTCTGCTCTACTAACTACTAAGGGGCGACATCCAGAGCTCATTCCTATATTTAAATTGAGATTTGGGATAAATCGAGATTTATGTAAGTGCTGCTAGTAGCTCTAAATAATAATAATTTTAGTCCTGCAATAATTACTATCCTAGTCCTAAGCATGGGCCTCCTCCAAGTGCATAGTGATTTTATATTTATAATTATGCATGTTAGCTTGTTATCTCTGGGCCATAGTTACCTGAAAATATATGAATAAAATAAATATAACTAAAAATATAATGTACTACATAATTATAACTATTGAAATAATTATATTTAATGCAGGAATAATACCAGTCGAATTCTGAGAATTAACATATCGACGAAGCGTGCTGCAGAATAAATAGCCTGTTGGTAAGCGCCACGCCTGTCTTTAAACAATAGCAACATCACACAGAGCTCTCAGTAGCATAGCATTTAGCACTGAATTAGCATTAATAGATGTCTGATTTTTAGGGTTCTGTACCTCAAAAGGAAAAAAACGGAACTCTTATAGGATCACTTTGTTGTCCGTCTGTCTGTCTGTCAAGAACCTTTTTCTCAGGAACGCGTGGAAGTATCAACCTGGAATTCATATCAAATACTCAGGTCTACTGTCCCTTGGAGCTGTGAAAAAATCAAACTTCTAAGCCAACGCAATCAAAAAATACAGCCGTTTATGCCGCAAATTTTCGACACTCGCAAGGGAATCAAAACCTACAGGAAATCCCGTGAACACAGAATCTTGAAATTTGATACGAAGCAACGTCTTATAGCACAGATAAAGAAATAAAATCACAAGTTTAAAAACTTAACTGACCGACTTCCAATTTACCGATCGTGACCAAATTGGTCCACATTTGGCAGAGATATCGAGTGACATACATAAAAAAACAGACGAATTGAGGACCTCCTCCTTTTGTGGAAGTCGGTCCAAAATAGAGAAATTCATTAAACACCTACAGGTTTGTACGGAACCGTCGGTGCCGTTTCTTTTACTTTACCTACTTCACAATTACTGCCTGCTGACTGCCTCGGTAGCGTGGTTGTATTTCGGTACGACTACTGTCCTGAGGTCTCGGGTTCGATCCCTGGGTCGGGCAATTTGATATTGGATTTTTCCATATCAGCCCAGAGTCTGGAATTTGTGCCCGATATGGCGATAGGCGCGCCCCCTATCACATCTGGGACGGAACTAAGCTCGGCGAAATGTGGGTGTACTAGCTGGCTCGTGCGCCTCTGCCTACCCCTTCGGGAATACAGGCGTGAGCTTATGTACAATTATGAATTTGGTTCCAAGTCGCAAAACCTTTTTGTCCAATTTATTCAACCTGTCAACAGATTTAACCATGTTAGTTTATAATATTTGCATAAAAGTGTACTTAAATCTAATTAATGGATCTTAAATTCCATATTTTATGTTTCTAAAGTGTCTAACAGAGTTAACATTGCATGAACTTAATTGTATAAAAATTGTTCTCATAACTTTAAACTAAAAGTAATATTAGTCAAAAGTGCAATAATTAACAATAATCTTAGAAGCTTAGAAGTGTGTAAACTTTTAAATTTTACATATAACTTAAAGTAATTTAATGCGACAATCAGATAACAAAACATTTACTTCGTCCATTATGGAATTTCGTGCATTTGTGCGCTCTGGGGTTGTTTTGTGCCAACATTTTTACTGTAGAATTAATATTATAGTTTGATTAGTGAATTGGTCTGGTTCTAGAATAAGGGCTATGGAATGGAGGGTCTTCGGTTCAAATCCCGGGGTTCAGCGACCTTTTTTTTTTTTTTTTTTTATAGAAGAGGGGGCAAACGAGCAAGTGGGTCACCTGATGTTAAGTGATCACCGCCGCCCATAAACATCCACAATACCAGACCTGGTTTTCGTAATAAGATTTGTTACTCCAGATCCAGGAGTTGACGTCAAACTAAGCCAAATACAAATAATATTAAAATGTTCACCGATCCCCCACCGGAGTGGAGTAAAGACAAATGTGAAGAGAGAATATGAAAAAATAATTATCCCAATTCACAAGTTATTTCCGGTACAAAGACATTCAACAGTACGTAGACGGGACAACAGCGCGAAACTTGTGATCCAAAAGTTGTGACCTCGTGGTCACAAGTCACTCAGTCGTATTTGAAACATACGCGCGCAAGATCGTACCAGCGTAATGTTTAAACAATAAAATTAGCTTTACGTGAATCTTGAACATTCAAAGAACATTATTTTTTCTTAATTCCTGGTATTATCCCGGCCTTCTGCCAGGGTCCGCCTTCCTACTTAAACGTTGCAACTTCGCCCGGTCTTGAGCATCCTTCATAGTAAGGCCACTGGCTCTTAAATCTTCCTCCAGGACGTCCAACCACATTCACAGAACATTCTAGGGTGTAAATTGTAATTAGCGCCTTCGCATTGTAATAAATGGTGGATGGCGATACTCTCGTTTGAGATCATTTTTTTGTATGGAAACTGTTAGATAGCCCCTCTGTATTAATATTAAATATCTTTGTCCCTGTATAAAACCGTAGCGTTTCCGCTACCGCTTACATCTTAATCCCTAGAATCTGTGGTACTAATGGGCCGCGGTTCTGTTACCGACTGTTTACTTTTATTGTCGAGATAAATCTGCTCAAACTGTCCTGATAATCGGCACTAACTGCTACGGATAAATAACAACAGAAATGTTTTATTGTTTCGGCGTTGAGGGGCGAGGAAAAATTGTTTTCACTTACATTTGATTATGATTTCGATCGTTGCGAAACTGGACGGTTATTTTATTTTCAACAAAAACTTTGAATGGCCGATGGTGTCCGCAAAAAGCATTTGAACTCACATAATAACTATAGGTTAGGTGTAACTGAAATAAGGGTCATGAAAATACTATGTAATTGCTGAGGATCTCGCCCCCGTCACATCTGGGACGGAACTAAGCTTGACGAAATGTGGGTGTTCTAGTCGCTTTGCACATCTGCCTACCCCTTCGGGGGTACAGGTGTGAGCTTATGTCATGTATTTCATGTTAATTACACTTTTATGATCAGTCTGTAACATATTTAAGGGGGGTTAGGCTTTAGGCATAGCTTTATACAATTTGCCATCAAATTCTCAAAACTAATGCAAAACTTCCAGTCAATTGTCACTCGCCCTTATTAATCTGAAGCGTATGGAACCCTTTATATTTAAATTAATGGGTACGAGCCGAAACGTACTGAATTAACAATAACTCGGTGAAATTGAATTGAACGCTGTAAGTTCGCCAAGTGCGTGGGCTCCCGTTGATTTCAAGTTTATATGTTACAATTTGCTACAGTCAAAGGTGGTGTTATCTCGAGGCGGTAAATAATAACGATATAGAAACGAACTAAAAATAAGAAAAATCGTATTGATTCAGTTTTCGAAATAAAATTTCAATAAAGCTCATGTCTCCGTCTACGAATGAATAAATATAAATGCATAATATAGTGTAAATCAAATCAAATCAAATAGTTTATTGAATCCATAAAATGTCACACATTGTTAGATTTCGTCAAAAATGTTTACGCTACCGCCAGTTCGGAAGCCTGCAGGGTTACCACAACCTCTTATAGCAGTATTATTATAATCGTTCTTCGTTTGTTTTCTATGAGAATCGGTACAAGTAAGATGATAATGATACTGCTATAAGAGGTGGTAGCAACCCCCCTGGTTCGCCAGAGAAGAACGTCTCTGACGTTGCTCTTTTTGAGAATAATAAGCAGTTTACCTCTACAGTAAGATATCAATATACAATCAATATGAGAAAACAAAAAAATCGTTAATTTACATTAACTTAGAGCAGCCAATCTACAACAAGGTATCCTCTATGATAAATAAAATCAATAAAAAATACAATTTCATTGTGTGATTCTCCACTGCGGAATGTAGGCCTCCCCCAAACACTTCTAAATCAGCCTGTTGACTTGTAAAGTGTGATTACATTATTTTTGTAGTAGCAACCTTATGTTTGGTATTATATTCATTCATAAAACGTAGGAATTCCGGAAGCCCTAGTTCATTTCATTCGTAAACGATCAATTCGCTCAACAATAAGGCAGCAGACAAACACAACTTTTTGAGTGGTAAAGCCACGCTGTAGATAATTACATCTACAACACGAATAGGCCGGCTCGACCTGTTTGATACCACTGTCTTACAGAAAACCGACGTAAAGCAGCTGGCTTTCGCGTTTCGTTCGGTGAGTAAGATTTCCCGTGGCCCAATTCCTCCCTCTCTTGCTTAATCCATATTCCCTCCCCTTCCATTTCCTCGTTTTAGGTTGGCAACGCACCCATGATTCTTTTTGTTTCTTGGGTCTATAGCGGTGGAGATCACTTACCTACCAAGGTGACCCATCTGCTAGTTTTCCAGTCTGCTATAACAAAAGAACCATTTATTATTTTCGTATCGTTTCTGTTTCGCAGTATTATCGTTGAATCCGAATAAGACTTGACTCTCAAAGGATACGGAGTTACCCAACTGCCGATAGCGTTTTAACGGATTTCCTTACTATTGATGCCAGAACGTTGCTTCTCGAGTTAGTAAATGTGCTTTATACACATAAATACAGTATGGTAACATGAAAAATAAATATATTTTTTAAGAAAAGACTAGTGAACGAGCATGAGTGAGTCACTTGATGGTGATAAGTGCTCGTCTCTACGTTGTACAGCAGTCTTCATAGCTACCTAGGCATACGTGGCATAAATATTTTTTATATAGTCGCCTCCTTGATCTAGTGGGAGCATATTGTTATATGGGCTGTAGATCGAAAGGTCCTGGGTTCGATTCCCAGGTGGAGCAAAGCTATTTTTCTAATTTAATTCCCCGGGACCCCTCAGATGGATCCCTCAGTGGGTGTGACATCAGGGAGGCAGTCAGTCGTAAAAACTAAGCCAATTCCTGTCTGCAACATGCTTTAAAAAGTGTGTTGCGCCCACTCCACACTTTGGTATAAAGGCAGGATACAAAAAAACATCCGCTCATCTCAAAAATAATTATTCGAAAGAAAAAACAAAACCGAAACTTCTTTATTATTATTCTAGACAAGAGCTACCTCCTTGATCTAGTGGCAGCATGTATGGGTTGTGAACCGGGAGATCCTGGATACGATTTCCAGGTCGGGCAAAGCGAATTTTCTAATTTTATTTACCCGGGACTGGAACCTCTAAAGAGGTTGACGGCAGGCAACCAGTCGTAAAAATTCTGCTGAATCCTTTCTGCAACATGCTTAAAAAGTGTGTTGCGCTGACCCCACATTGTAGGATAAGGGAATGTTAAAAAACATCCACTCAATTGAAAAATAATTATTCGATTTTCCAAGTGGTAGAGCCACGCTGTAGACAGTAACGTCTTTAGCACGAATGGGCCGGCTCGACCGGTTAGATACCACTGTCTCACAGAAAACCAACATAAAGTAACAGCTTGCTGTCGCGTTGCGTTCGGTGAGTGAGATTTCCGGTAGCCCATTTCCCCACTCCCTTTCTCAATCCCTTCCCTCCCCTTCCATTCCCTCCTTTTAGGTTGGCAACGCCCCCAGGATTCTTTTTGTGTCTTGGGTGTCTATGGGCGGTGAAGATCACTTACCATCAGGTGACCTATATGCTCGTTTGCCAATCTCTGCTATAAAACGAAAATTCAAAAGAAAAAAAAACTGAAACTTCTTTACTATTTTTATGGACAAGAGTTGCCGTACTAAGCCTCCTATACATTGTTAGCCCTTTGATAATAAGTGAAATAGTTGTAAGTTGTAAACTGATCTGGTAACGCACGGGCGTCTCAATTTGTACTTGTATTGGGCCCTTTGACTGACTGCCTGCGCGGACCCACTTACCTATTACTTTAACTAGGGTCCCTACTCCCTTCGGAATTGGAAATTACGGAAAACGAACCATTTGAATTTTGAAAATAATTATATTCGAATTGGAGTTGATATTAATAACTTGATGATGGGAAACTCACGAAGGGGGATGACGTTGGATAGGCGGCCGGTTGTCAAAATTAAGCCGAATCTGTTCTGCAACGTTCTTGGAAAAACGGTATTGCTCCGATCCCACAGTGGAGTGGAGTAAGATAGAAGAAGAAAATCTACACACAGGTAATGTTTATCGCACTTATCATTCAAAAATATAAATAAATGAGTTGCAAAACATCTACCCCGCTTCTTAATAACATGAAATTCATAACATATTCAATAGTAAAAAGCCTAGAAACCTGGCAAACACGATAACCAGCAACTCATGTCGGCTGAATTACTTATTAGAGATTAAGACGCGTGAAATTTGCTCCATACACCCATTCATCACTTAGGCGTCAAGTGGCCGACGCCCCCTAGCCCCCCAGCCCCTTGGCCCCTTTAGCACAACGCCCCTCTCGGCCACATAATAAAGTCGCCCTAAAAGATCACTAATCCAAAGTTATTTAATGGGAATTTGAATAACGCAGTCGACTGACGAGGCTCAACTTCGTAATATTACCTCGTCATGTTTTGTTTAGGAGCTGGTGATGTTTTGTGGAACATAATCAGCGGCCCAAGCAGGAATAAATAAATAATAACACCCAATAGTCACACACATAACCCTGACCCCACACTAAGATCGAAACTTGTGTCGTGGAAATCAGGAACTAAGAGAGACTTTTGGTCCCACAACACCCAGACCAGAAATAAATATATGTGGGCCGTTCGAATGCGAGGATCGAACCCGCGGCCTCTCGCTTCAAAGCCGGCTGCTCGCCCGCTGCGCCACGGAGGCTGTCGGTAATTTAGACAAACAAATAAATGTGAAAGTTTTTAGAGGTAGAGCCACGCTGTAGACACTAACGTCTACAGCACGAATGGCTGGCTCGACCGGTTTGATACCATTGTCTCACAGAAAACCGACGTAAAGTGGTAGCTCGGTGTCGCGTTTCGTTCGAGTAAGATTTCTAGTGGCCCCGTTACCCCCCACCCTCCCTTTTCCGAACCCTTTTTTCTCCTTTTAACTAATACCCATAAAATCTGTGTAATCATGTCAATCTCCCCGACACCATCGAACGATTCAATAGCTAGCTAATTTTACAGTTGTGTTACGATGAAAAGCCTTTGAATTTTGATATCGACGCCCGCTCCCGAGCCTGTCACATGCACCGTCGATCGGACAACCACTCATTATATTAACGGTGTGCGGTTCAAATCCCGGCGGGGTTGTGCAACGGCTTTATGTTAGTTCATGTTGCGAAAATTTAGAAGCTATACTAATATTATAAAGCTGAAGAGTTTGTTTGTTTGAACACGCTAATTTCAGGAACTACATGTTCGAATTGAAAAATTATTTTAGTGTTGGATAGCCCATTTATAGAGGATTTTTATAAGCTATATAACATAACGCTATGATGAATAGGAACCGAGCATCAATAAAAAATATTGCAAAAACGGGAAAAAATCCTTTTAAGAGCTTCCATTGCTAGCGCTGCGCAAACGGCTAAAGTAACGCATGTGGGACGCAGACAAAGTTGCGCGGGTCAGCTAGTTAGTTTTAAGACTATAGATTATGTTGTCTCGTTGAACCTCTCGGTCTTGAGTTCGATTCCCAGGTCGGACAAAGCACGTTTTGTGAAACGATTTGCTAGCGACTGATTTGTGTTCGCGAAGCATACGCGTAATTTATTTGATTAAATCTCCAAAAACGTAGATTATAGAATGGAAATTGGGCAAATAACAGCTGACTAATTGCACCATCGCCTACCCCTATCATATACAGGAGTGAGCATAATTATGTTAAAAGTATCCGAAATACGGGTTTTAGGCCTATGTCAAATAGATAGCGAAGTAAAAGCGTCGCAAAAAAAATGTGGGAAAAAGACACATGAAAACTAAATCAAGTAAGCAATTCGAGAAACTTCTTTTTAAGAGTTTTCAACCTTCGCTAGCGGTGGCTTTTAATGTTAAATTGAATCTTTCTTTCTACCTGCCCTTATCCCATCTTAATGTGGGGTCGGCAACACACTTTTTGAAGCATGTTGCAGAGATTTGGCTTAGTTTTTACGACCGGCCGCCTGCCTGACGTCAACCCCCTCTGGGGATCCACTCCTGGGCAAATTAAATTAGAAAATTTGGCTTTGCCCGACCTGGTAATCAAACCCAGGACCTCCAGGGGGGTTACCACCACCTCTTAAAGCAGTATTGTTATAATCTTGCTTGTACCGATTCCCGTACAAAATAACGAAGTAAGATTACAATAATACTGCTATAAGAGGTGGTGGTAGCCCCCCTGATCCACAGCCCATACATGCTACTACTAGACCAAGGAGGCAATTTAATGTTAAATTGAATATTACACAAAATTAAACGTTACGACTAAAATTGCGATAAAATCAGTAAAATAATGTTTTATTTCAATGTGGAACGTAGGCCGCGGTCTCGAACTCAGCGGGGCAGAGCGGCAGCGGGGCAGAGCGGCGCGGCGAGCAGCGCGTCCAAATTCATACATTTAAATGGAACTGGCCTCGAAGACAGCGGCGCGGCGAGCTGCGCGACGACTGGTCTAGCAATACCGCTCCCCGCACCGCCGCCGCCGACGCTGAGTTCGTGTCCGCAGCCGTAAAATCACCGTGAGTAGGTACTGAAAATCTTGCATATTGTGACGCGACGCGGCGTGCGACATGACCGTCACGATACAATGCCCAGCAATCTAAACTAGCCCTAATAATCCTCGCTATCTATTTCACACAGCTATAAATGCCTCAATTTAGTCGTAATACACACGAACCCCTAAAGCAATCGCCTTGGTAAAGGGTCGGTTACCATAAAAACCCCATTACGACGTAATTATTAATTTCCCTGATAACTTTATGGGTCAGGCGTGCCATCAAAATGTATATTAAAGCATTGACATTACAGGTATGAGTACGGACTATCAAATATATTGACAGTGGAGTATAAATTAGGTTTTATTAACGGTGTTTACGAAAGTAACGACACAAATTGAATTTTAGGGAAATTGGTGTTTTTAGGGTACCGTGAGCAAGACAGAAAAGAAACCCTTATAATTTCATCATGTCCTCTGTCCATTTGTATCTTTCTTTCTTTCTACCTGTCCTTATCACACCTTAATGTGGGGTCGGAGTAATACACTTTTTCAAAGTTACAAAAAGGATTTGGCTTAATATTTACGACCGGCTGCCTACCTGACGTCAACGCTCATCTGGGGACCCAGTCCCGGGAAAATAGTATTAGAAAAACAGCACGCCCGACCTGGAAATCGGGCCCAGGATCTCACGGTTCTCAGCCCATATACACTGCCACTAGACAAAGGCCGCAACCTATGTCCGTTTGTATACTATAATGAATTTGACTCTAACAAAAATCAGCATTTTCTAATCGAAAAATAATTTTCACAAACCCTCAAAATATCTGAACGACACATAAATAAGCTCACGCCTATATCCCCGAAGGCGTAGGCAGAGGCACTAGCGAACTAGAACACCCACATTTCGCCGAGCTTAGTTCCGTCCCAGATGTGATAGGGGGCGAACGACGTATTCAGCAATACCTCACACCACGGTTAGTCGAGAAAAAAATCATCCCCATTTCACGTGTACATACCTTAATTTTTCTACCGACTTTCATAAAGGAGGAGGTCCCCAATTCGTCTGTTTTTTTTTAATGTATGTTACGCGATATCTCCGCCGAATGTGGACTGATCTTCAAAATTCTTTTTGTGTTCGATAAAGCTTCTTTCAAGGGTGGTCCCATATTTTTTTAAATTTGGTCACTATCGGATTTGAGTCTGTGTAAGTTTTTAAACTTGTGATTATTGTACATTTGGCTTAGTAAGGTCCCAACCAAACTTGCGCTGCAGACTGTACGCCCTTAATAGGGACTTCATATTGGAATTTACAATGAGCCCCGAAGGTGCAATAATTTGCCTCATTAATTTGGCATCATGTGGTAACCTTAAATATATTGCGATGGGTTTTTGATGGGATTCCAAAGAGCAAGCCCGTTAAGTTTGCAATGGAACTTAATTCCCACCTGTTTGTGTGGGGCGGTCATGGGTTCACATCCGGGGATAAGTTTAGCATAAAATTAAAGATATTTTTCAAGGCTAGATCGTATAATTGTATACAAAAACTACGTAGACAGCTGATTATAAAGTATGTATTCTCTTTAGGTAGTAGATACAATGGAGTTCCTAAGTTCGATTCCCAAGTCAGGCAAAGCGAATCTAATTTAATTTACCTAGGACTGGATTCCCCAGAAGAAAGTTATTGTGAAATCGGTTGCCCTTGTATCCCATACTTTCTTTCTGTCTACCTTCCCTTATCCCACCTAAATGTGGGGTCGGCGCAACGGACTTTTTCATGCATGTTGCAGAAAGGATTTGGCTTAATTTTTACGACCGGCAGCCTACCTGACGTCAACCCCCTATGAAGGATCCAGTCCCGGGCAAATTATACTAGAAAATTTGCTTTGCCCGACCTGGGAATCGAACCCAGGACCTCCTGGTCCACAGCCCATACATGCTGCCACTAGACCAAGGAGGCGACT
This sequence comes from Clanis bilineata, assembly GCA_036417725.1. Taxonomy (NCBI): domain Eukaryota; kingdom Metazoa; phylum Arthropoda; class Insecta; order Lepidoptera; family Sphingidae; genus Clanis; species Clanis bilineata. The sequence continues at coordinate 14,166,656 of CM071155.1, read as the reverse complement.
AACTGTTGGGTGTTATTATTACATAACACATTTATTCGTCCGAATTCCGACATAACTCTGCAGAGGCACATGATGTATCGTACACCAGTACAAGAAATAATAAATAACGCCATTAAACACCCGAAATACATCGCACAAACATATATCGGCAAAAGTAAAAGCATTGTCATTAAATCACAGGTCCGGCGCGGGGCGGGACGTATCCGGGGGCCGACCCCCCGTCCGAATCCGTCTGAGCCCATTACCACTTCCTCCGCCGTGTCCGGAGTCCGGACCGATGCGTCCTTTCCCAATAACTTATATGGCTTTCACGTAATCGGGGATTGATTTTTGCATTATTGTACTTATGTGGTTTTGAGGTTAGAGTGTTCTTTACATTATGTTAGCGTTGCTTAACTAGTGGCTTTTGGTAAGAATATTTCGATAGTGTTGTGCAGAAATCAGCCAACCCACAAAAAGACCAAAAAAACCATTATTGACACCAGCCTATAACTGATTGATCATTAAACCAATAAAAACACAAAAATGCAATTTGGCGATATGTATTTCCTTAGCAGTGCAAAAGTTGCTTAAATTGATCCAATATTTGAGACCCAAGTATTATTTAATCAGTCGTAAACATTTCGCTGATTGTGTTCATCATGCAATTGGATGTATTTTTTTTGTTATGTAACAATTAATATTAACCCATAGTGAAGACCATAACAGATAAAAAAAGTAAATTTCATCTCACTTTATACCTCTACATACTAATTTATATACTAATTCGACATCATTCCGAAATAGTTATTAAGTATTTACGCCAAAATTAAAATAAAAAATACACCCAACAGTCACACACATAGTCCTGACCCCACACTAAGATCGAGTCTTGTGTCGTGGATATCAGGAACTACGAGAAACTTTCGGTCTCACAACACCCACAGTCTCACACACAGACCCGAAACAAATATCTATGGGCCACACAGACATTTGTCTCGGTGCGAAAATCGAACCCGCGACCTCACGTTTCACAGCCGACTAGTCCGCCCTCTGCTCCCTGGAGGCTGCCTAGGAAGAATTTCGAAAAGCTCACCTCGAAATCGAATCCACATACTCTTAACCTGCCTCGGTGGCGTGGTGGTATTTCGGTACGACTACGGTTCTGAGGTCTCGGGTTCGATCCCCGGGTCGGGCAAAGTGATATTGGATTTTTCCATAACAGCCCGGAGTCTGGAATTTGTGCCCGATATGGCGATAGGCTCGCCCCCTATCACATCTGGGACGGAACTAAGCTCGACGAAATGTGGGTGTTCTAGTTCGCTAGTGCGCCTCTGCCTACCCCTTCGGGGATACAGGCGTGAGCTTATGTTATGTTATGTTATGTTATACTCTTAACCCTACACACTACCACTAGACCAAGTAGGCTATGTTTACTTTTGCTCTAATAACAAAAACCAGTTCCCCAGGCAAAAACCCACGGCCGGCTATCTCGGCCCAGCATAATTTCCGTACACGCGTGATTTACTGCAGATATTACGCGAGATTGGACGTACCGTTTTTATGTGTACTATCTAGGCAGGCCCGTTAGAATAAGAATCTTGCGTTGCCCTTGTTTAACCTTACAGTTGATTAAATAAGATGAACTACTCATGGACGTAAAACAAAAGATGGACGTAGCGCTAGGAACAAAGACATTCAACAGTATATAGACGGGACAACAGCACATTTGTGATCCAAAAGTTATGACCTAGTGGTTATAAGTCGCTCAATTTATTTTAAATTACGCGCGCCAGGTCGGCCAGCGTAATAATCTTGAGAGAATAAACTTATCTTACGTGATTCTTAATCATTCACAAAACATTCTAGGGTGTTAATTGTAATAATCGCTCGCGTTAAGCTATAATCGAATAATAATAGTAGGTTATTTACCCAACAATCACACACGTAGTCCTGAGTCCTAATCCCACACTAGGTTCAACCTGTAGCCTTGGTATTAGGATCTACAAGAGACCCACAACATCCAGACCCTAAACAAACCTTGGACTCGGTGCGGGAATCGATCCCACGGCCCCACGTTTTACAACTCCGCCACAGAGGCTGTAAAACACTTGGCAAAGTCCCACGTATCAAACAAAGGTACTAAATCTCAATTTTAAAAAGTGCGTAAACAAGAATCGAACCTGGTTCCGTCAACGTGTCAACACAACGGTTTGTAACAATCTCGTTAGCACGCGCGCGATGATCGTTTTACACCGACATTGTTTTGTACGCCGAGTCAGGTATAAATTTGGAAATACAGCTTACAAGAGCTCATTAACAGGACATAACTTGTTGATGTACACATTTGGTTTTTGTGAATTATAAAAGGTAGTGGATTTTACAAGAGATTTCTGAGATTTCGATAGTTCCTGACTCTGTTTAAAAATATGTATGTCTCACTAACGATTTCAAAAAACATAAGTTTATAAATCTAGAGGAAACAGGGAAAATTTTGAGTTTTTAAATATAAAATTAAAAGAATGTTGCATGATGGTAATGATATAAAGCATAGAAATATGGTAATTTTAATGGATAATTGCGTAACGGATTTTCACAACAGTTTATTCAATGATTTTATAGCAGCGAATGCAAAAAATCTGCAGGAATGTCGCTTCAGATAGTTTGACCATGTTTTGAGGAAACCACAGGAGTACGTCGGTCGCAGGTATCTGGCCCAGATCGTACCAGGGGTGCGTTCCCGTAGACGACCTACAAAGCGCTCGCTGGACGATCTAGAGGAGGATATGAGAGCCAATGGTCGCACTATGGAGGATGCTCAAACCGGGCGAAATGGAAGCGTTTAAATAGGAAGGCGGACTCTGGCAGAAGGCCGGGATAACGCCAGGCAGAATGAGAGAAAAGAATGCCAAATAATAATAATAAATAAATACACCCAGCAGTCACACACCTAGTCCTGACCCCACTCTAGGTATAAACTGTATCGTGGGTGTTAGGTCTGTAACACTTATAGTCTTATACGAGAGTCATATAGTAACACTTATACATATAACACTTACGCCCTAATGGTCAAACGCTGCTCAACTTTAACGGCTGCTTACATTGATTTTCGCCATACAATTTTGACAGATAAGGCGGCATTAAACGACATAAGGCGACCTTACGTGTATGAACATTCGGCGGTTATAGTCGTAAGAGACTTTCGGTCTCACAACACCCAGACTTGAAACAAATATCTGTGGGCCACACAGTGAGTGAGTGAATGAGCGGGTGGATCAACTGATGATACCAAAATAATCCAAAATCCATATATTCCATATTCAAAGCACGGTGCCAAACCAATAACACCATAAATCAAAAATTAATTCTACCTTTAATTAGCTATTAATAGTTCCTAAACCGCAAGTGCATTACCAAAACAATCGACGATTAATAAAAAGTGGAAGCGCGTGAGTAATAGAGGTGTAGTCATAAATTAGCCAATCAAGAGGTACCGTTGTCGTCCGCGGCGCCGGCGACCATTAGCTCGTCTGCGCCGCAGCGGCCCTTTCTCCGGTCGGTTTTCTCCTACTGAAATTAGTAGGACGACGTCCATTGCGGTTTATGTTTAGCTGGCTATGGTTTTAAAGAAGTGACGATAAGCCTTGAATTTATTTCATAACATAACATAAGCTTACGCCTGTATCCTCGAAGGGGTAGACAGAGGCGCACTAGCCAACTAATACACCCACATATCGCCGAGCATAGTTCCATCCCAAATGTGATAGGGGGCGAGCTTATCGCCATATTGGGCATAAATTCCAGACTCCGAGTTGATATGGAAAAATGCAATACCACTTTGCCCGACCCGGGGATCGAACCCGAGACCTCAGGACGGCAGTCGTACCGAAATACAACCACGCCACCGAGGCAGTCAGAATTTATTTCATCTAAAATCTAATAATATATAATAATAGACATTGAATTTGAATGCAATGCATATATGAGTTAGGAACACTTTAGTTGCAGTATGAAATGAAAATTCGAAACATTGAAGTCTTCGAAAAACACTTAGGTACTTTTTTTGTTAACATACCGGTCCTGTAGCTTCAAGGCCCATTATCATACAAGGAGTCCATATCATTCTGTCTTATTCGACATGCCCATTGAAATAGTTGTTTTGATAACGCCTATACCCAAATATCCATAAGCTTCATAGCACGTATTTAAACAAATAATGGGAAACTTAGATACCGACTTCACAGATTCCAAATAACAACTATTAATTTATTCTTACTCTCTTTTGAGTTGCTGGGGCGTACATCAAATAAAAAGGCATAAATATTAAACGTATTACATTATTATTATTATGTTTGTCTTTTCCATATCTCGGGACTATTAAAGTCCCGGACTTTTGGTAGGCGTGCGTGGGGCCAAAGCCAACACGTAGAGGCCCGTAAGACAAGTTTAATCTAATATGGAATGTGACACCAACCGGCAATTATCCCTGTGAACACTATAGAAATGCACCCAAGGGCAACCCCCGGTTAGTGTAGGACTATTGCAGGTATGGAAAAAAAATTAAAACTGGGTGTTATTATTAATATTATTAGTTACTTATCTTATTATTATTAATTGCCATTAAAATTCACCAAACCAATGACGACCAATCTATAATTTGATGTATTATAGTAACCAATCAATGTACACCAAACAACTAGAAATCTTCGAGACGTTTATAACAGTAGGGCTAGTCTCGCAGCTCGAGAGCCGGTGCGGTGTCATACTGCCCTACGCTAGGCCTTTTTGTACCGCTAACCTTAGAAAAAACATCATGCGTGCTTGATTACCAAGGTTAGAACGTATACTGTATAGCTAGTCGTGCGTTTACATATTTTTCTTATAGCACAGACTAGCAAACGAGCAGATGGGTCACCTGATGGTAAGTGATCTCCATCGCCCATTGACACCCAAGACATGAAAATCATGGGTGCGTTCCCAACCTAAAAGGAGGGAAATAGGGATTAGGAATAGGAGGGAGTTGGGCCACCGGAAATCTCACTCACCGAACCAAACGCAACAGCGAGCTGCCACTTTACGACGGTTTTCTGTGAGACGGTGGTATCAAACCGGTCGAGCCGGCCTATTCCTGCTGTAACTGTCTACAGCGTAGCTCTATCGCTTATCAAAATTCATAATTTATGCTGATGCTTTTATCGTTACTTTTGCCTCTAACCTCTGAACTCTCATTTTATTTTCCACCGTACCCATAATGTCAGCATCATAGTGTAAGCAGCGATAGCTCAGTTTGGAATGGTGCCGGGACGAGTGTCGGAAGTTCGAGACCAATCCCGAAATGGAGCATACACCTCTGACTTTTCGACTGACTTCAAAAAAGGAGGAGGTCCTCAATTCATCTGTATTTTTTTATGTATGTTTCTCATGCACATGCACAGTTGACGCTCGGAAAATGGGACAGCAAAGAAGTGCTTAAGCACTCTTTTTCTCTACAGTTGGACGCCGATAGAATTCTTAATTTGAAAATTCGAATTTAGGAACGCTTTATCATTTCGTTTAAAAAGCTACTTTATAACACGTGCATAGGGTTATATTTGTGTTTGATTTAATTAGAACTTGATCTTTTTCTTTGTTTTATTCCTGAGACCACTTTTTAGGACGACATTTGCAAAGAACTATGCATCTAGGGTATAATATATCGATGATGTTTCGCAATACCTCCGCCAAATGGACCTATTTTCAAATTTATTTTTGTGTTCGATAGAGCTTATTTCAAGGCTGATCTTATATAGATTTGGTCACAATCGGATTTTAAGTCGGTCCGTTAAGTTTCTAAAATTGTTATCTATGTTAAGTGTGTTTTTATTGTGAATTATCGCTTGGTTTAACGGTGAAGGAAAACATCGTGAGGAAACCTGCACACCCGAGAATTTCTCCACAAGAAGTTTGAAGGTATGTGAATTCTACCAACTCGCATTAGGCCAGCGTGGTAGACTAAGGCCTGACCCCTCTCATTAGTGGAGGAGGCCCATGCCTAGCAGTGGGAAAGTAATATTAAATAAATAAATAATAAATAACACCCAACAGTCACACACATAGTCCTGACCCCACACTAAGATCGACTCCTGTGTCGTGGGAATCAGAAACTACGAGAGACTTTCGGTCTCACAACACCCAGACCCTTAACAAATATCTGTGGGCCGCACAAATATTTGTCTCGGTGCGGGGATGGAACCCGCGGCCTCTCGCTTCACAGTCGACTGCTCGCCCGCTGCGCCACGGAGGCTATTAATATTACAGGGCTAATATTATTATTATTATAATGCCAAGTAAAACATAGCCTACACTTAGCATTTACTTAGCCGTACAAGAAGAAACTGTGGGTAAGATGTGACGCAGCATCACCTTGTTATACAAATTAATTCTGTCCACGTTCAAACCTCGAGCAAGTTTTCCGCCGTGACTTATCTATGTCGACGGCATTCGATTCGACTCCGCGTTGATATGCAAATAACAGCTTTTATTAAACAACCAGAATGACGTGACAGCTTCCCATTCCAAACATCTTGAATTAATTGAAATGCTGTTGATTTGTTTTGTTAGGGTTGATTTTGAATTAACTGAATAATCATTTCTGTAACTGAAGTGAGCAATTGGAGTGTGGTACAGAATAGACAGCTGAAAGAAGAAAACACATTTTGGAGCTAGCAGAATTAGTTAAGTATGAAGGCATAGAAGCAATGCGTCAATCATTCTTATGGATACACTTAATCGTATCGAGTTACTTTTTATGGTAGACTATAATTATTATTTTGAAAATGCACTATTATAATATGGTGGGGAAGTCTGCAGACGCATAGACAGATGATCAGCTCATCTTAATAGAATGAATAGTTTTAATGAACTATTTCACCCGATGGAAATGTCCTTAAATTAGGGCCACTTGCAGCGCTATTACTAATGTAGAGGTTAAACGATTTATCCTACAACTCACTCCTATCTTTAAACAAAGATTTGGAATAAATAGAGATTTATGGCGGAGCAAGCTAAACGTCAGGTGTGATTAGTCCAATTTAGAAGAAAGCGATAAATAATTAATTCTCAAAAATATCGCTCAAATCTACAGTGATTAAAAATATCGTAAGAAAACCTAAAAAATCTAAATGATCGCCGCTGCCTACAAACATCTCCAAAATCAAAATGCTGACCTTACAATCGTCGCGCCTCAAGCGAGTATTCCAACAAAAAAAAACATGACACAATGAATTTCATTTACATTACTTCGGTAATCCCAAAACACCCTTTCGGCGAGGATGGGGAGTCAGCGAAAAAATGACGGCGTTAGCCTGTCGTTTGCTCGATGGAAATCAATTGAATTTTTGGAGTGTTCTCCTGTCATATCGACCTGGGAGGAGGCGCGTGCCTTGAATAACAAATGACGATTTGTGACACAGGACGACAGGATGCAGTAAGTAAAATAATTGTTAGTTGTGTACTTCTGACTACTGGTTTAGACATGCCATGACGCCAAATGTTTTGAGTGGTAGAGCTACGTACGTCTACATCATGAATCGTCTGGCTCGACCGGTTTGGTACCAATGAATCACAGAAAACCGACGTAAAGTGGCAGCTTGCTGTCGCGTTTCGTTCGGTGAGTTTTCCAGTGGCCCAATCCCCTCCCCCATCTTTTCCAATGCCTACTTCCCTCTTTTTGGTTGGCAACGCACCCATGACTCTTTTTGTGTCGTGGTTGTCTATGGGCGGTGGAGATCATTTATCAGGTGACCCACCTGCTCATTTGCCAGCCTCTGCTATCTTTCTTCCTACCTGCCCTTATCCCACGTCAATGTGGGGTCGTCGCAACACACTCTTTCAAGTGTGTTGCAGAAAGGATTTGGCTTAGTTTAATGACCGGCCTCCTGCCTGCCGGACGTCAACCCCTTCTAAGAATTCCAGTCCCAGACAAATCAAATTAGAAAATATGCTTTGCCCGATCTGGCAATCGAACCCAGGGCCTCCCAGTCCACAGCCCATATACTCAGTTTCTGCTGCTTAAAATAAGAATGATGCGTACTTTGACATCTAAGGAAGGGGTTAAGAATTTGATCGGGAAATCACACTGACCGAACGAAATACACAGAGAATAAAGAACAACAGAGATTTTCATTTAAAATAAGGCGAAACGTACATAGTTGCACTACTGACGAGCGCTTCGTGGGTATGGTATGAGCTTTCGTAATGTTACAAATACGCAATGTATGAGTTACGACCTCAAACGTCATTCACTCAAGAAAACAATAAATTCCTAACATAATAACCACAATAATAAGCGATTTGAAATAGATCATGATCATCACAACATACTTGTATTTACGCGCTTTAGCGCATTAAACAAAATATGTGGGGAATATTAAATCAAAAATATTTATAGAAACTCCTAACCTAAAATATGTAATTTAAACTCCATTGGATTTTCGCTCGTCATCATCATCATCATCATCATCATGAGCCATAGGACGTCCACTGCTGGATATAGGCCTGGACGTCCACTGCTGGATCTATATCCAGGCAAGGGAGGCCTATGCCTCCCCCAAAGATTTCCAGATTGATCTCTCGTCGTATTACTGTAAATGAGGACAAAATTTGCTTTACAATACAATAATCCATTCCTGGATGCAGGCCGCTTCCAACATCTGGAAATCTGTAGGGGCCTATGTCCAGCAATAGACGTCTTAAACTATGGCTGATGATGAAGCCATTCCTGGAATCAAAAGCATAATCATTCGCCTTGCTGCTTTTCCAAAACTCGACCAGACTTGGGCTACCGTATGTTCCTGCTCTTTGGCTGAAGCTGTGATGTTGGCCATTGATTCCGCTGACGAGTGTCAAGCCAGCTGATTTGTGTGATTCATCTTATCGCGTAACAGGTAGCACAATTCAATGGAGCGAGATTGTTTACATTCAAACAGGGTTTTGGTACATTTAGAGATAGAAAGAAAATATCTCATTATTGAGATTGTTCATCTCCTTGGTCTTGTCATCTAGTGGCGGCATATATCGGTTGTAGATTGAGAGGTCTTGGGTTCGCTTCCCAGGTCGGGCAAAGCGATTATTCTAATTTGATTTGCCTGAGACTGGATCTCCCAGAAGAGGTTTAGCGTCACGCCGAGAGCCGGTCGTAAAAACTAAGCCGACTCCTTTCCGCGACATGCTTGAAAAAGTGTGTTGCGCCGACCCCACATTAAAATGAGATAAGGGTAGGTAGAAAGAAAGAGTTTTGAATGATAAAATCAAATTAGAAAAATCGCTTTACCCGACTTGGGAATTGAACCCAGAACCTCCCGTTCCACAGACCATATAAACTGCTACTAGACCAAGGAGGCGAGGAGGAGAATATAAATCCTTTTACTAAAAAGGTAAAACATGACCTCAATAAAATTGTTCCTATAATTCTACAGATTGAACAGAATAGCAAAATGTATACGCAATACAATTCGAAAAGCAAGAAGCTAATAAAATAAAACCGAGGCACAATGCGCTAGTGAAACAGCGCATACCCCTTCATTGAACACCGACCAACTCTTTCTATATGTTTCAATTCTTTTCATTATCCACTATAAAGAGTCCCACAATCAATCTCAAACCGCGATCCGCCCGAACTTGCTTAAATGTGCGGTTTGAATGACTGTATGTTGAATGGGATAAGGTGGAGAATCGTTGGGATGCGTATGAAAACTAGCTTGCGAAGCGCATAGTCTGTCCATTCATTGCGGGTAGCACAGATTGATGTCCTCGGTGGAAGCTAGCTAGTTTCATGTAAACGACTTTTATAGTCTACGATTTTGTATTACAATATCGTATTCGACTAACGTATACGTCTATAAAATAAATAAATGTTGACATCTTCTGTATGACCTTGAATAAATAATACGTAATCAACTCAAAAATTAACATTTCTTAGTTTTATGTTGTCCAAAGGTCGTCCCATATAACAACTAAAACCACAAAACTAAGGAGGTATTCTTATCGAATTGTTGGGCCATTTACAATTAACATGTATCTCTCTTTTTAGTCCATAATTGTCCTTAATAATTCACATTGACATTGGCAGAATCATCGCAAATGCGTGGTAGCCATTTTTTATAAAAATAAAAAGAAGAATCAATTTTTATTATGTTGTAATAAGTAATTAATTGATGGTGATTAATTGTTCGTTTTTACCTATCGTTTTATTCCTCTACCACATGCCTTTATCCCACTACAATATAAGGTCAGTACATCCTATTTTTTTTAAGAATATAACAATGGGTTTCCGAGGTTTACGACTGCCTAACATCAAGCTCTGAGAAAAAATTGTGGTAGTTCCTTTTCGGTATAATAAAAGAATATAGATATTTGTAATAATAAAAATTGACTGTACTCTTTCCCTACAATAATAATAAAAATAATAAATACACCCAACGGTCACACACCTAGTCCTGACCCCACACTAGGTATTACCTGTATCGTGGGTGTCAGAGACTATGAGAGACGCACGGTCTCACAACACCCAGTCTTGAAACAAATATCTGTGGGCCACACAAACATTTATCTCAATGCAGGAATCGAACCCGCGGCTTCTCGCTTCACAGCCGTCACTCGCCCACTGCGCCACGGAGGCTGTCAGAACAATGTTTTCAGAGTATTTATATCGTGCCGTAACATGTAAAGCGAATTTTGAGGTTAGTACAGATTACGACGTGGAACTAAAGTTGATATATAGAAGGTGCTCAGAAGAAATTTAGGTAGTCTGGAGGAGAACGGCCACGGGTTCATAACTTTAACCAGACGTATTGAATTGGGGGCCTAACAAAACCTGAATATTTTACTGGCTTCATGTTTACAAATTGTATTTTCTAGAATAACTACATTCAAATCATTTATCCTGCAAATAGGACTATTTCTATCAATTTCGCATGTCAACCATATATGTAGTCTTAAAATATCACAAAATGTTAATTAGTCATGGATTTGGATAAAATGGGATAACGTAATTTACCATTACATACGAGTTCTTGTACAAAATGTTCTACTGCCGAAATTACTAATTTCATAACCAATATCTTCTTCTTTTAAAAATAAAGGCATCTACGCATATGCGATGATTTAGCCAATGTCAAGGTATAGTCAATAATAATTCGTTAGAATATTTTTTATGTACGTTCCCCGATTACCCGAAGACGCCTGGGTCGATCCGAGAAATTCTTTTTTCGTTTAAAGGGTATACTTCCCAGGTGGTCCCATTGGCACCAAGTCAGGATCTGATGATCGGATGCTACAAAAATCGAGGGCAACCTTCAAATTTTATAGGGACCCATAGTGTATTTTATATACTTTCTTAAACTATTCAGGTATTTGCATCTGGTACTCATGTTGCTGAGTTGATGATGGAAAATATAACTCCTTAACTATTAGGAGTTGATGAATAATTCTTTCAATATTTCAGGCTACTGAACACAAAAATAGATAAATAATAATAAAAGTTTAACAAAACTGAAAACTAATTTCAAAAACGAACATTTAAAACTTAAATAACAACAATTACTTAGTCTCTATGAAATCGGTTCCTCATTTAATCTGTTTCGGCTTCAGAACCGACTCCAAAGAAAGAAATTGTTGTTTTTTTACTTTAAGTGTTCGTTTTTGCAATGGATTTTTAGTTTTTTTAAACTTCAATATTGCATACGTTAACACCATGCCTATTCACATATGGTCATTCCCAAAAAACTATCTTAGTTCGAGCGTGCATATTGGGCCTTACTTAAAACAGCATTTTTAGCTGAGCAAATGGTTAAGAATAACCTGTCACTTTTTTCCTTGCGTTACATTGTTTAAAAATGAAAGGGACAACCTATGATATAAAGATAAGCAGCGCTTAAATATTTTTATAAGTAAGGGGCATAGATCACGACTATGAAACTTTTTTTCTTTCTACCTGCCCTTATCCCACCTTAATTTGGGGACCACGCAACAAACTTTTTCAAGCATGTTGCAGAAACGATTTGGCTAAGTTTTTACGAGCAGCTGCCTTCCTGACGTCAACCCCCTCTGCGGGACCCAGTCCCGAGCAAATTAATTCGAAATTTCGCTTTGCCGACCTGGGAATCGAACCCACGATCTCCCGGTCCACAGCCCATATATGCTGCCACTAGACCAAGCAGGCGACATGATCAGATCAGATCGCGATTATGAACCAATCAAATTAGATCATTTGACGGGGCCATGTTCAAACTTTGTTCTTGTTGGATATTTTTTGTAATATATCTATAGTCGCTGGATGCAGGCCGCTTCCAACAGGTCGATCTGGAAATCTTCGGGGGAGGCCGATGTTCAGCAGCGGACGTCCTATGGCTGACGATGATGATGATGATCTGCACACTCGAACAAAGATCGTTTATTGGAACCAGCCGTTAAACACACAAGGTGTTGGTTACAATAAACCTGTTTTACTGCAACGTTTTTAATTAAATTTAAAATAATAAAAAACTACGTGAGCAAAACTCCAGAGCGCCGTAACTATGAACATTGTCTAATTCTCTGTATGATTCTGAAACCAAACTGCTTATTACATTCAAAACTTTTATTTTAGACCGTATTTAAATAACAGCAAAATTGAAAATGGAATGAAAGTTTTTATCTAGCCGTAAAATTAAAGTGGCAGCCAAAAAGTGGCCAGCTTGGCAGGGTTGCCAAGCGGGCGGCGGTCACTCGAGAACTGTTTAGTTGGCCGGTGTACATTAAAAGTTGCTGCGTTCACCCCTGTTATTGCGAGACTTTTAAAATGCATCATACATTGCTGCCTGAATTGAATTAAATAACTATATTGTTTTAATTTTTAAATCAAACTAATCAGCTGCAGCTGCTCTGTCATCCACTAGAATAGCGATTAAGTCGTATGAACAAGTTTAAGTAAAGCTTTTAAGTAAAGTTTTCACCAGAAAAGAAAAAAAGTGGACACGCCATATTCCTCATCACAACGATATGCTGTGGACCAAGTGGTTCTGGGATCGAACCACAGGTCAGGAAAGGCAATATTTCTGACACGATTTGCCCGGTGGTCTTAAGTACCTACTTCGTATAGAAATCCGATAAGGGCAAGTGAAGGAAGAATTAATAAAACAAAAATAAATGATGGTCTCCGTTAAGTACATAGTACATACCAATTTTCGACCGACTTCCAAAAAGGAGGAGGTCCTCAATTCGTCTGTATTTTTTTTATGTATGTTACGCGATATCTCCGCGGACTGTGGACCGATTTTCAAAATTCTATTTGTGTTCGATAGAGCTTATTTCAAGCGTGGTTTCATATAAATATGGTCATGATCGGATATGAAGTCAGTTTGTTAAATTTTTAAACTTGTGATTATATAAAATCAAATAATACCTCTACTACCGACCAGTCAATGTACATCGAACAATCACTAACCTCGCGTTGTGTAAAATAAAAAGCACACAACGCAACGGCCGACGCCCAAGTGCCAATTCTCGCCTCTCCACCGTATATTGAAAGTACTGGCAGTGTATTTTTTCGACTCGCAATAGTCGAAAAGTTTCCCTCTGCCACGATGGGCAAAGTTGACTGAACATATTTTGCGTGTTTCAACATTGCCAAGAAATTTACTTTGAAACTGCGCACGATGTTTCACTTGCAAATAAAATTATTAGGACGTTTAGTGAGCGAAGTTTTTGCGATGTTGTTTGGTACAAATGAGAGCAATAAATACTTTACACATATAGGATCTTATAAAGAAATACATCAAGAAAAGGGACAAATATTAAAAGTTAAGCACCATACCTAAAGATCTTTAGATCCATGGCACCATACTGTTTATTTTTATTGGAAAGGGGCATAACGTCTAGATTTTGACATAATTTTTCATAGCATGGACTGACAAACGAGCAGATGAGTCACCTAATGGTAAGTTTTCTCCACCGTCCATAGACACTCATGACTCAAAAAGAATCATGGATGCCTTTCCAACCTAAAAGGAGGGAAAAGGTATTGGGAAGGGAGAAGGAACTGGGCCAAAGGAAATCTCACTCACCGAACGAAACCCGGCAGCGAGCTGTCACTTTACGTCGCTTTTCTGTGAGACAGTGGTATCAAAACCGGTCGAGCCAGCCCATTCGTGCTGTAGACGTAACTGCCTACAGCATGACTCTATCACTCAAAAATGAATACACCCAACAGTCACACACATAGACCTGACCCCACACTAGGTACAACCTGTATCGTGGGTATCAGAAACTACGAGACTCTCAGTCTCAGAACACCCAGACCCGAAACAAATATCCGTGGGCTACACAGACATTTCCCTCGGTGCGGGAATCGAACCCACGACCTCACGTTTCACAGCCGGCTACTCGCCCGTTGCGCCACGGAGGCTGTCAAATGCCGATTGCCATTAAATGGTGCTGGTGGTACAATATTCGTATCCGCCCGCTAAGCCATCATCCTACACGTGGTGTTAAAACCTGCCATAGTGACCCACACTCCTGGTGGTTGAAGAAGCATAAATATGCTGGCATGGTTCTAGTGACCATCGATAAATACTGTTTCTCGGTGGACGCTGATTTTTTTCGGTCTGCACTGCGCTTACCATTAGTTACAATGTAAATATTACTTATTAGTTACAAAAATCATTCTGCTGCGCTCGGGTAAAAAATAATAAAAGCACCAAATTTTTAAAAACCATTTTCTTTAATAATAATATAGGCCTGTAATATTACTGTCCTACTGCTGGGCACGGGTTTCCTTTACTAATGAGAGGGGTTAGGCCTTAGTCTACCACGCTGGCCTAATGCGGGTTGGTAGACTTCAGATACCTTTGAAATTCTTGTGAAGAAATTCTCGGGTACGCAGATTTCCTCACGATTTTTTCATACATACAAAACATAGAAAAGTCAGAGTATACTCTTTTTTTGGGGTTGGCCTCGAACCACCGACACTCGTCTCGTTATTCCGCACCTTTACAACTGAGCTATCGCTGCTTTCTGCTATTTTCCTTAGCTAGGTGTAATTCCTTCTTAAAAGCCACATTTTTAAACTGCGTCACCTTACAAAGCCGTACACAATAATAACCATGACAGACAACCATTTAATACATCTCAATCATTGTGCTGGAATTTTTACAACTCCTGAGTCATCGAACACGTGTCAAACTCGCGTTATGGATGAACCAAGGTTTTTGGGAGCGCGTCTATCAAGGATTACTCATAATGTATTATTTCTAGTAATTGGATATTCGGGCTGCGCGTGCAAGTGATTTATGTCTCTCTATTGTTTTGTGAACTGTCAATAATATCCTAATAATATAAATGAGTCTATTTGTTTTGAGTGTCTAGGTTCTTAGTAAGGAAAGGTAAATATGATTTTATGAGATAATTTATAGACGAAGGAATAATGGAAATATGATGAAAACACTTCCACGTGGGCAAAACTATTATTATTATTAGTAGTAGTATACTCTTTATTTTAAAAGTTTTTTTTTACATTTTTAAACATATTATGGTATAAAAAAAATACATTTAAAAATATTTCCCTCCGATGGCAAGGCTCAAGACCCAAGCCACCGGCGGTTAGGACCCCAGAGTGAGGAACCTCCTCACAATTCGTGCCGTATCCAGTAATACTGCCTTCTGCATTTGGCTCTTGACCCAAACACCAACCGAGAGCCTCTTGAGGTGTTCGAGGTCGAGGCTCAGTGGTAGTAGTATTATTCTTAGTCAGTCAAAAACTTTAAGTTTGAAAGCAATAAAGTTGGAAACATTTGTAGCATACATAAAACTGACTCGGTGGCGTAGTGGTATTACGACTATCGTTCCGAGGTCTCGGGTTCGATCCCAGTTTCGGGCAGTAATATTGGATTTTTCAGTATCAGCCCGGAGTCTGGAATTTGTGCCCGATGAGGCGATAGGCTCGCCTGCCATCACATCTGGGACGGAAACAAGCTCTGCGAAATGTGGGTGTTCTAGTTCCCTATTGCGGCTCTGTCTACCCCTTCAGGGATACAGGCAAGAGCATATGTTATGGTGTTTTATTCTATATAATTAATTATTGCGGTTGTTAATTGGACGCTTATAGTATGACACAGACATGATATGAAATTTTGAGTGGTAGAGCCACGCTGTAGACAGTAACTTCTACAGCACGAATGGGTCGGCTCGACCGATTTGATACCACTGTCTCACAGAAAACCGACGTAAATTGGCAGCTCACGCCTGTATCCTCGAAGGAGTAGGCAGAGGTGCACTAGCGAACTAGAACACCCACATTGCGCTGAGCTTAGTTCCGTCCTAGATGTGATAGGAGGCGAGCCTATCGCCATATCGGGCACAAATTCCAGACTCCGGGCTGATATCGAAAAATCCCATATCACTTTGCCCGACCCGGGGATCGAACCCGAGAACTCAGGACGGTAGTCGTACCGAAATACAATCACGCCACCGAGGCAATCAATGTTTAATTTTGTAATTATCGTGATGTGGCAAACATGTTTTGGGTCACAATCTAGAATAAGACAATGTAAACATAGTTGGTATTGTAATCGTAATTATGTGATTGTAATCTGTTATGTTGTCCTAATAAATAAATAAATAAATAAATCAATGTACCTCTATAACATACGTAAAATAAAAACAAAGGAACTTTTACTTAACACATTCTCCGCGTTCCTTGAGGTCTAAAATCATCAAAACCATATCTTCCTTACGTGCACATTATATTTAATAGCCATACAAAATCAGAGTTTACAAACACTGAGTCACACGATGTGACTAACGCAACAAAATTATACTAATCTATTTTAAAGTTAACTGAGCGAGGCGCGCGTGTCCTTCGCTCTTCTCTTTGTAACCAAAACTTAACAGGAGGAGGCGATTATGACGGTTATTTATAATGTAATGATGTTTCATCATCGTCTTTAGGGGCTTCTTTTATCTTTAAACCGCAAGAAGACTAATAAGCATCAGAGCGTATTAGTTAATCTGTGACCAGCAGGGTTATCACCATCTCTTATAGCAGTGTTATTATAATCGTTCTTCGTTTTTGTATGGGAATCGGTACAAGTAAAATTATAATAATACTGCTATAAGAGGTGATGGTAACCCCCCAGTTGCTCGACCTTGATTTTTTTTGACATTTCAAGCTTGCGACTACTTAAAACAATTTATATGAAAAACGTCAGTTCCCCGCGTAACCGCTAGAGGCGTTCGGGTGTTTGTCATTTAATTTTTTTACGGAGTCTCGCTTCTTTCGGAGATTGATTTGGTAATTCAATTATCCTTCTTATGACACAACCTTCTTAGGATACCTAATGGACAATCACTACTTCGACCTCTGAACAAGTATTACATACTGCCCACGCCAGCAGGTCGATTCTCTAAGGTTTCATTTGTGAAAACAACGTTGCGGCATCGTTGCGGCAACGATGTTGTCATTTTTGTATTCAGCAAGGTACAAAGCGCACGCAATAGCGCTATGCGTGATGACGGCGCTTATGCGAACTAGCTCTCTCGAGCGAGGTGTTTGACATAAATGTATGGAAAATGGTATTCTCTAAGACCTAACAACGTTGAACGCTCCGTCGATCTCAACGATGTGCACTGCGCGAGCTCGTCGTCGATCGCAACGTTGTGGCGTTTCTTAGAAAATCGACCTGCTGTATTTCTTCTATACTTTGTAGAACTTCAGGCTATAGAAAAACTCAAAACCGCTTATACAACTCGAAGATCAAACCGCAGAACAATAGTCGTACCGCACCCACAAAACAACTACGCCACTGCGAATAAAAAAAGCGTAATAACAAATACAATCAACAGTATATAGACGGGACAACAGCACAAAACTTGTGATCCTAAAGTTATGACCACGTGGTCATAAGTCGCTCAGTTGATTTAAAATATACGCGCGCAAGGTCGTCTAGCGTAATAATATTGAGAGAACAAACTTGTCTTATATGCTGATTTCTTAAGTTTACGTGAATATTATACATTGAAATAAAACTATTCTTACGGATTCTATCACGATTAGGTTTTAATTATTATTCCCGACGACCCGTGACAACGAAGACTGCAAAGCCTTCGAAACGTCGGGAATAATAATTAAAACCTAATCGTGATAGAATCCGTAAGAATAGTTTTATTTCATTGTCTTATATGATTCTTAATCATTCACAGAACATTCTAGGGTGTAAATTGTAATAATCGCCCTCGCATTGTAATAAGTGGTTGATGGTGGTACTGAAGTTTGAGATGATTTTTTTTCTATGAAAACTTGCTTTATGGCCCCTCTATAGTTAGTAATATTAAATCTCTTTGCATAGTAATTATAACTAGCAAATAATTAAAGGTAAAACAATGAAGACAATTTAATAAACTAAACATAACTAACCTCTATAAATACAATTTCCGTGTAAAATTCTTTGTTTCAGCGTAACGATTGCAAACATTACAGCGGTTAACAATTGTGCAAATATTGACCGAGTATGTTCTGCAAACAGGACGATGCACCTTAATAATAAGGGCTCTGTTAAAGGGGTCGTTGAATCACTTTTTTATGTACCGTTGGGATATTCAATCATTAATATTATCATGATTCATCATCATCATCAGCCACAGCACGTCCACTGCTGGACATAGGCCTACAGCCCAAAGATTTTCAGATCAACCTTATATGACCAGATATTTCATGATTATTATTCTTCTATTATATTTCTGTCTACCTGCCCTTATCCCACATTAATGTGGGGTCGGCGCAACACACTTTTTTTAAGGATGTTGCAGAAGGATATGGCTTGGTTTTTACGACCGTTTCCCTGCCGATTTGCCGTTTCACCATTAAACACTCCGATGTGAGATTAGCGCAAATCTAAATTAAGCCGAATTCTTTGGGCAATATGTTTAAAAATTGTTGCGATGACATCACGGATAAGTACAAATAAAAAAAAGAAAAGCATAATGTCAATATATTCATAGATTCGTTGCTGGTCATATGGCGGGTACACCGTCCGAACGAAGGCGAAAAAATCTATACTTGTTGCGTTCACACAAACAAACTTTCGCTGTTGTGGGAATGAAACAGGTATGATTCGTTCGCCTTCGTTCAGCCCGGTGTGTACGCGCCATTGAGGCTCGTCTTCTGCACTAAAACATTACAAAAAACACCTACGCAAATATTGGTTTCGCTACACATTTTTGTTCATGGTCCATTGTCCCATGAGCAGGAGACAGTCAAAACATTGTTTTGTGTGATGTTCTTGTGTTTTGTATAGAGAAACGTGCAGGAGACGTGGCTTTACAAGAAAAATAAATAAAAAAACGAACACTTACACTTAATAGGCATATTGCTCCAAAGACCTAATATTCAACAAAGAACCAGAAGTAAAATATAATACAGTGTTAATTATAATAATGTCAACAGTACTGCAAACTGTAAACAGGGTATGATCGATGGCCAGTTAGATCAGGTGTGTCACCTGACTCAGGTCTCATTATGACTGAACAAAGGTTTCTTCGCACTATGTGTCTAATGACACATCGATACTGAAAGTACGAGTACAACAACCCTGTTGAGTTTAGTGTTTCGGTTTCGATATTCAAATAATTAAGTATTGAATAACAAAACATAAGCTCATGCCCGTATCCCCAAAGGGGTAAGCAGAGGCGCACTAGAACTAGAACACCCACATTTCGGCGAGCTTATTTCAGTCCCAGATGTGATAAGGGGCGAACCTATGGCCATATCGGGCACAAATTCCAGACTCCGGTGGCGTTGTATTTCTTTACGACTATCGTCCTGAGTATTGAATAATCGTGAAAGAATAGTCTTATAGTATTTGTTCAAACTTCCAACTGACTAACATTTACCAAGTACAAGCCACTCATATTTTCGCTCAGTCTTACTGGATATCGACTTAATTCTGGTACTCGTCGAGGAACAATGAACATCATCATGTATCCACGGTCGACATTATATTTGAATTACATTATATTTACCATCAGTAGCCCGAGCACGAAAAACTAATGTAAATGTAAATGTATTCGAGTTCGCTGCGCACTGATGACGTTTGGTTAATATTTCATACAAATTTCATAGACGCGCATCGAGTTCGAATACATTTACGGTTGTCAGAAATTTTCCTGCTCAGGCCGCAGGTGTCTTCAAGTCATTTTTAGGAAATATAAAAAAAACTTCAATCTTTGTACACGTCATCATTTCTTCCGCCTCCCTTATCCCACTCCAATCTGAGGTCGGCGAAACACACTTTTAGGCGTGCTATAGAAAGGATTTGGCTTAGATGTTACTACCCTGTCTCGCGTCAATTCCCTCTAGGATAACCCGTCCCGGACAATTTGTGTTAAATCAGGTTACCTGACCCGGAATTGGAACGTAACACCTCCAGATCCACATTTCATAATACACTGCTACTATACCAAGATGGCGACCGTTAGACGTCGTGTATGACATAACATAACATAAGCTCACGCCTGTATCCCCGAAGGGGTAGGCAGAGGCGTATTAGCGAACTAGAACACCCACATTTCGTCCCAGATGTGATAGGGGGCGAGCCTATCGCCATATCGGGCACAAATTCCAGACTCCGGGCTGATATGGAAAAATCCAATATCACTTTGCCCGACCCGGGGATCGAACCCGAGACCTCAGAACCATAGTCGTACCGAAATACCACCACACCACCGAGGCAGTCCTGTATATTTGGGGAAAATACTGCAAAAATATTCTCGTGTCAATAGACACACACAAAAACTAGTTAATATGATTTAAAATATATTTATAACAGAAAACGCACAAAAATCGGAACGCTTTCTGCGCTTAAACAATTTAACTAACCGTGAAATTGGAGTTAACTTCGCAGAAACTATTGTGTCCGTCAATTTTCCTGTTTACATTTTTTATTTGAACCCGAACGTAATTGGTTTGCGGGTTTAGTGCGAATTATGATTAACCCGTCATTGAAGATGAGATAATTTGTGATGTTATAAAAAAGTTGACTGCCTCGGTTGCGTGGTTGTATTTCGGTACGATTACTGTCCTGAGGTCTCGGGTTCGATTCCATTGTCGGGCAAAGTGATATTGGATTTTTCCATATTAGCGCGGAGTCTGGAATTTGTGCCGGATGTGGCGATAGGTTCGCCCCCTATGACATATGGGACGGAACTAAGCTCGGCGAAATGTGGGTGTTCTAGTACGCTAGTGCGCCTGTGCCTACCCTGCGTTGCCAACCTAAAGGGAGGGGATGGAAGGGGAGGGAAGAGGGATTGGAAAAGGTGGAGGAAATGGGCCGCCGAAACTCTCACTCACCGAACGATACGCGACAGAAAGCTGCCACTTTTTTTATATAAATTTTAAATGTATATATCCTAATTACTTATTCCAGTACCTGTTCAATGTACATCCGTGAGTCACTTAGGTACTCATAGGTTTTGGCTGAAAACCAGCGTCAGACATTAAAATTTATTGTCTGGCATATGCTGAGCCCAAACCTTTTCGGCAGCATCGTGAGACGCAAAATTGTAATTATTATTGTGGGTTATGTACTCGTAGTTATTGTTATCAGTTCATTGTCTCCTTTTAAATATGTGTTTTATACCATTGTGTCGCATAATGCTGTGCCGAATAAATATTTTTTCTTTCTTTCTTTCACTTTACGTCGTTTTTCTATGAGACAGTGGTATCAAACAGGTCGAGCCGGCCTATTCGTGCTTTAGACGTTACTGTCTACAGCGTGGCCTCTACCATTCATATTTAAAAATACACAATTCAGACACAGTAACATAACTTTTAAACTTAGAACTGTAAGACATGTCCTATTACTAAGGCTCAATTGCACCACTATTATTAACCTAGAGTTAGTCCTAACCGCAACCTAAATTGACAGAAAATGTATGAATGACATGTAACTTAACTTGCGGTTAGGACTAACTCTAGGTTA
Source organism: Clanis bilineata (assembly GCA_036417725.1). Taxonomy (NCBI): domain Eukaryota; kingdom Metazoa; phylum Arthropoda; class Insecta; order Lepidoptera; family Sphingidae; genus Clanis; species Clanis bilineata. The sequence goes on along the minus strand of CM071155.1, from coordinate 14,144,688 downwards.
ATAATAGTGGTGCAATTGAGTGAGCCTAAGTATCTTACAATATTGAAAATTAGCAAGTGAGCGCATTAAAATAAAACGAGCCGCCGCGCCGCGCCGCGATGAGATCAAAGCTCTGTGTTTCATTTCTTTTTAACTCCAGTTTGATGTACTGCCGTGACACGAGACCATTCATAACCCAGCCAGTCGCCTCGCTGTACATTTTCACCGTTTGAGTACGTATTTTTGAACACACGAAAAACTTCACGAGTTAATTTATTATTTTTTTACGATTGTGGATTGGTTCTGCACATTTTAACTTTAAGATCTAAGCATACAAGTGAGGAAATTTCTATAGAAACATACATACATACATAAGCTCACGCCTGTATCCCCGAAGGGGTAGGCAGAGGCGCACTAGCGAACTAGAACACCAACATTTCGCAGAGCTTAGTTCCGTCCCAGGTGTGATAGGGGGCGAGCCTATCGCCATATCGGGCACAAATTCCATAGAAAATTGCTTAATTTTTGGGCTGTCATTGTTTTAATAACTCAACAAAACTGTTTAATACATAACCAACTTATATTTTTGTTACAGCGTATATGGGCTCAATCGATCGGATTATTGCCTACTGTATTATAGAATACGGACGGGAAGTGATTTTGACTCCATAATTTTTTTAATATAAATAATACCCTTGCAGAAGGCCGGGATAACGCCAGGCAGAAACAAAAGAATTAATATAAATAATAAATATTAGGTAATTTGCCTTCTTCGTCTTGTATATACTGTCGGAGGATCCTGGATTCGAATCACAAGTCAACGTGTATTTTTTTAAACGTTTGACGTCATATAGGTCGGTCGTAGAAACTAAAGCCAAATCCTTCCTGCAACGTGCTTTGAAAAAAAGTGTGTAGATTCGACTATACATCCAAACGGGCAATTGGGCAGGTGGAAAATGAGTCTGATGACCGGTCAATTAGGCGGTCAATAATTTTATAAAATACCTGCCATTTTCCGACCGAGGATAGTCGATAGAGCTTATTCCAAGGGTAGTTCCATATAAATGTTGTCACGATCAGATAAATAAATACACCCAACAGTCGCACATCTAGTCCTGACCCCACACTAGGCATAACCTGTATCGTGGGTATCAGAAACTATGAGACTTTCGGCCTCACAACACCCAGACTTGAAACAAATATCTGTGGGCCACACAAACATTTGTCTCAATGCGGGAATCAAACCCGCGGCCTCTCGTTTCACAACCGGCTACTCGCCCGCTGCGTCACAAAGGCTGTCGGATAAGTTTTTAAACTTGTAATTATTTTTTAGCAAGACTGGAAAATGTTCAGTTGGAACTTGGATCACTTGACCTGATAAGTAATCTCCGCCGCCATAGAATCCCATGAAACCAAAACTGTGTAATTAACATTATTATAACCATTAAATTACTTCTAAACACAACAGATCTCTGAAACCACAAAAACGTGCCAAAAACAATGTGCACACAAAAAGAACAACACAGAAGTGACGGCGACGCTGTAGTATATGTGTTACATGTAATGGCCATATTAATCATTCCTCGGGCCGTCACTGAAGTCGTGAATGTGAATGTACGAAGACCCGAAAACGACGCGGCTAAATCATTTCTTCACAATCACATTGCTTTTATTATATTCGTGACTTGTGACGTAATTCTACGAATGAAACGATGTAAAAAATTATGATCTTTGGTGACATCGTGAAGTAAATAATTGTGGAATTCATAAATTTATAAAAAAAAGGATCATAGACTAGCGCTTTTGTAATTCTTTTTAACCCCGTTCTTATGGTAAGTAGAAAGAAAGAAAGAAAAAACATTTATTATCACAATACTAGCTTTTGGTAGTAGCTACGCCCGCGTGAGTCCTAACAAACATTCATCCACATTACATCGCTTTAGGGGATGAATTTATGCATGTGTTATGCATATAAACCTTACTTTTGAATCACTTTATCTATAAAAAAACATCCGTTGCGTAGTTTTAAAGTCCTAAGGATACACAGACAGCGGGAAGCGACTTTGTTTATACTATGTAGAGAAGCTAGTATAGCTATAGTTGAGTTTCGCTGGATGCAGGCCGCTTCCAACAGGTCGATCTGGAAATCTTTGGGGGAGGCCTATGTTCAGCAGTGCACGTCCTATGGCTGATGATGATTATGATGATGAAACATTTTTACGCTTGCACGACCTTGCGCGTCAGGTATGTTTCAAATACGACTGAGTGACTTTTTTTTATAGCAGAGACTGGCAAACGAACAGATGGGTCACCTGATGGTAAGTGATCTCCACCGCCCATAGACACCCAAGACACAATAAGAATCATGGGTGCGTTGCCAACCTAATTTATTTATTTATTTATTTATTTTCAGGCAACTAGGCCCATATATAAATACCTTACAAGCTAACATACATATTTATAACTATAAAAATAAAATTATCACTAAGCACTAAGTCTTTGTGCGCTCGTGTGGCACTTCTCCGCGGAAGCGGCGAAACACCACGCCCTGTGGCCAGAAGTCCTCCTCCATGATGAGGTGCAACAAGCAGTTCGGCACGCGCACCACAAACGCCTTAAAGTTGACGTTTCGGCGCGACTCCAGCAGCTGCACCCTCGGCGAGTATCTCGTCTTCTGGCGGACGTACTCCATGATGCTCTCCGCCTTAGTGGTGTAGTGTAGGCGTGAGATATACACCGGAGTGTTTGGCTGCGCGGCACGCACGGTGATATTGGGCTCCGCAGGAGCTTTGCCGCAGCGGTTCGCGATGGTTCGTTGGCGATGCTTCCTCCTTTGCACCATCACGAAACCATCGTTACTAGCCTGGTTCAATGCTTTTTCTAGCACAGGCTTCGTTGAGGGAGCGACGGAAGCGCTCACGGCGACTTTAGCAAAATCTTGATGACTTGATTTCGCCGGGGCTGCTGGCACAGACAGCGTGACAGGGTCGATGAACCGGGCGACGTTACGCGGAGGAGTCGCGGGGACGGGCACGGTGTCGCGGGGTGTGCTTGGGGCACATTCCGCTGATTCGGCATTCGACGTATGAAGCGGCGACAAAACTGCTGACGAGTAACTAGCCGCCGATGTATCGAGGCCAGCTCCACGACGCGTGTTTACGTATGATGCCTCCGGAGATGACCTAATTACCGTTGCGTTATTACGTAACGCATCCACCTCTTTACGTAAATCGGCCACGGTGGTTTGGGAGGCATCCAATTGCCGCTGCACATCCGCCAAGCTCGCCTTCAGAGAAACGATGTCCTTGAGAAGGCGGGTCACGTCGACGTGGTCGAAGGTTACGGGAGGGAGCTTGTTCAAGTCCCTCGCCACAAACGTCGGCACGTCGTCCGGGTCGGTCTCCTTTAGCAGCGTGATGATGTCTTGCACGCTTTTCTTCGTCCCGTCACGGCGGCGGGACACCATCTGCTCGCGCTTATTCAGCACGGTGTACAACATCAACTTAGAGGCAGCGATGTCGTCCTCGCTGAAGTTCGATACACAGATCTGGACAGCAGACACCTCGTCCATCACGTCCAGCTTCTGTTGTAGGAACGCCAACAGTTCGTTCGCCATAAGTTCACTACTCATGGCGACTAATATTCAAGCGACGGCTTGCGCCGCGCTGCACTGTACAATATGATGACAATTATACGCGTCAGCGATGCGTCCGCATTGCAATGCGGCACAAGGAAGACTGATAATAGGAGGGAATGGACGGGGAGGGGAAAGGAATTGGGAAAGGAAGGGGGGAAATGGGCCCCCGGAAATCTCACTCACCGAACGAAACCAGACAGCAAGCTGCCATTTTACGTCGGTTTTCTGTGAGACAGTGGTATCCAACCGGTCAAGCCGGCCCATTCGTGCTGTAGACGTTACTGTCTACAGCGTGGCTCTACCACTCACAGTTTCGCTGGATGCAGGCCGCTTCCAACAGGTCGATCTGGAAATCTTTGGGGGAGGCCTATGTTCAGCAGTGTACATCCTATGGCTGATGATGATGATGAAACATCATTACGCTTGCACAACCTTGCGCCTGAGGTATGTTTCAAACTGACTGAGTGACTTATAACCTAGGTCACAACTTTTGGATCACAAGTTTCGTGCTTTTGTCCCGTCTATGTTTATTGACTGTCTTTGCAGTATCACCATTGTTTTACTATTTCTGAAGCTACATCACAGCCTCTCACTCAACGAATATTTATGATATTACAGTCTACATAAAGTAACCACAAACCCCGTTCCAATCAACCGATACGCAATCCGTCGTGATTATTAAACAGCTATTTATTCAATATTTATATTAAATAATTTCGCATTAGCTTGAAGCTTAGTTCGCGGTAGACGAGGTTCATAATCCGCTTATGAGTACGTTGTGGGGGCCATAGAATAATAAACAGACGGGTTTTTAATGAATATTTCTTCTTTTCTCACTTTGATCCACACTAATGTAATAAAATCACAACACTATGTTAGCCTAACCCGTTGGAGGCGGTACATATATACGTTACATAAGCGTATAGGCCACCGGAGGCCAAGCCGCCCGTGACTATTAGAAAGGATTGAAGCATTGACCATAAGCTCATGCCTGTATCACTGAAGGGGTAGGCAGAGGCGCCCTAGCGAACTAGAACACCCACATTTCGCCGAGCTTTGTTCCGTCCCAGATGTGATAGGGGGCGAGCCTATCGCCATATCGTGCACAAATTCCAGACTCCGGGCTGATATGGAAAAATCCAATATCACTGCCCGACCCGGGGATCCGAGACCTCAGGACCTCGTACTGAAATACAACTACGCCACCGAAGGAGACAGCAAAAAATATTGTCAAATAATATACTATCAAGTAGTAAAAGTTGGTATGTAAGTTTGTACCAGTGATGCTGAATTTCCTGCACTAGGTTTTCTCGAAACATCACACTAAAACACATCAAACACAACGATTTTATTTCTCATAGTACAATGGACTATAGATAAAAAATACATGTTTTGTGTAATGTTTCAGTGCAGGAAACACGGCATAATCTCTGGTAATACCGAACCGATTTTAAAATCCTTTCACTGACTGAAAGCTCCATGTACCCTAAATGACATAATATTAGGCTACATTTTACCGTGGCACATGACTTATCATGGAAGCCTATAGGAGCGGAGCGGAGCCGCGAGTATTTTCTTTCTGCCTGGTGTTATCCCGGCATTCTGCCAGGATCCGCCTTCCTACTTAATAGTCACGGGCGGCTCGGCCTCCGGTGGCCCATACGCTTATGTAACATATATATGTGCCGCCTCTGACGAGTTAAACGTTTTCACTTCGCCCGGTATTGAGCATCCTCCACGGTGAGGCCATTGGCTCTCATACCTTCCTAGACCTAAACGCCCAGCCAGCACTTTTGGACCGTCCACGGGAACGCAACTCTGACACGATCTGCGCCAGACATAGAGCGGAGCCGCGAGTAACTTCTGAAAATAACATTTAATATAACATCGCGTCTACAAAAACTATTTTACTCTATGCAAAGTGGAAAGGGTTCAGTGAACATCGTGCGAGAGCTCCCGCCGCAGTGTTACCTAACTACGATTATTGGAGAAAATATTAAATAGAGCTCGCTTCGTGTACGCCCTAAGCACCTAAATGACAACCTACGCTAAGTATCTGACGTCGCATGGTGCTCTGATTTTGTCTATAGGCTTATTTTAAATCTAACTACTCTAGAAATAACTATTTAACACTTATTTTCAAAACCACAACGGCCTAGAAAATACTTACGTAGGTACATAATTAATGTCACTTGTTAGGTACCTACTTAATTAAATTATTGTGCATAATTACAAATTAATTAACTCATGGAAGACTTAATTAATATAATAAATTGATTAGATACAATTTTATGCCCGCAATTTAATCAGAAACATCAGTGAATTGTAAAATATAAACCAATTAACACAAAGCGCCTACTCAAATGATACGAGCAAAAGTTGTATTTTAATAATTTGCTCATATACTTATGCTAGGCTACTCGAGTGTGCCTTGGCCAGTTTGAACTACCTTAAGCTTAGACTGAGATCTATAGAGCAAACTTCCACTAAGTCTAAGTCAAGAAACGAACTCAGTGAGGATTTGGATTTTTTAAATCGAACTTTGACTTAGTCCGAGTCATTTTTTACAAAAAATATTTGTTTTATCTGTTTGGCAGTCGGTTTTTCTTGTGTGTTGAGTGTATTTATTTTCTTTATTTATTCAAATAAAAAAAAGAAAAAAAAAAGATGGCGCGACGAGTTTGACGCCTTTAAGAAGACCTGGCGGAACGACACCCAGGATCGGGATGTGTGGAGGAAATGTTGGGAGGCCTTTGCCCAGGAGTGGGACAATTGAGGCTTTAATAATAATAATAATAAGCCCCTCGCAAATCTAACTTCACGTCCGGCACGAACATCTGTTGCCACGTGAGGGGCGGACATTGGCAGCTTTTAGCTACACACTCACCAATGACCAACGAAGCTCTAGTAGAAAAAATACTCACATGCGATGCGCCTAAGAAACAGGACAATACCCCAGGCGGGTACCGGAGCTAACCGCGATGGAGAATCCCGCCCCGGGCCTTCCAGCCCGGGCTGCCCTACGTATTCTGGGGAGGGCACCGTATCGCAACAGCCTGCCCAGTTTACAACTGTTGCAGCTCAACATGACCAAACACCGTCGTCATGTTCATCACCGAATTCATTATTCTCGTCTGTCCCTTCATCACCACCATCATACGTCAATAGAACTCATGTTTCAGCTAGTTCATCACCTTCATCATCATTTCAATCCGCTTCGGATGTTGTGCAGAAGGCTAATTCAGTCGAAGTTACTGCACCCGCTAAAGTCGGACGGCGCACACATAAAACGTGGTCAAAAGAAATGAATATGTTCATTATGCGCCATTACTTCATTCTCACTGATTTTGAAACCAACACGAAATCGTACCTCACACCTTTACACGCCAGATTTATAGCACAGTTTCCCGAAATGGAAGTAGGAAAACAAAGAGTAGGAGATCAACGCCGCGCTATCGTCCAGCGAAATTTTCTGTCTCAACAAGAGATCCAGATTATTAAAGACGAAGCAAAGGACCTATTACAAAGTCAATCCATTTCTGATATAAATACACACACAGAATACACACAAACACAAAGAATAAGATGGACCGATAACTTAAATGAAATCATAATGAAAAGCTATTATAGACTAACGAAATTAGAAACCGATTTAACTACATATAGGCCACTGTTACATCAAGATGTAATTTTGCAGTGTCCTTCAATCGCCCATCTTTCTGCACAAAGAATATCTGACCAACGCAGATCTATTGTCAATAATCGACTTCTATCTCCAGAACAATTAAATAGAATTAGAGATGAAGTCAAGCTCGAACTAGGCGCTTATATAACACATAGCCAAGACGATCAATCTGATCAGAATATTCACGTTTATTCACCACCAAATAGTATAGATCCTCCACATTCAACAAACAAACAACATTACTCAACCGAAGACCGAACAAATAACTACCAACAACAACAAACTCATAATTTATCTGCAAAATTACAAAAAGAATTAGACGATATGTTTTTTGAATCTTTTTCAAAGTTTAAAGACACTCACCCAACAGCTCGACCATACCTACCTAAACTAAAACCATCAAAAAAGCTTACAACAATCATAACTCATCTCAATACTATACTCTCAAAGTTACTACTCCCGGAAACAGACTTTGACACAACTCAAACAGCATTATATTGTGCAGCTTACACAGCTGTCAAATTTAATGGTGGTAAAATTCCGGAAGATAATAAAGCACGCGATAGTTATACTCCAGTAGCACCGAGATGGCAAAGACGGTTGGAGGAGCGTATAAATGATCTTAGAGCTAACATAGGAAGACTAACAGAATACGCTAGAGGCACCCGTTCACAAACTTTAGAAAAACATGTCACTAAAATAAAACGTCAATACAAAATTCACACACATCATGAGACCCAAAACACAGACATTATGCACTATCTTGACACATTAAAACAAAAATTAAATACACTTGCAAGCAGATTAAAAAGATACAAACTAACAACAACTAGGAAAACCCAAAACAAACTGTTTTGTAATAACGAGAAACTGTTTTATAGAAAAATAACGCAACTTAATTTACCAGATAACTTAACATTGCCGAACCCTGAATCTATGCAATCTTTCTGGTCGAATATTTGGTCCAATTCTGTAAACCATCAGGAAAACGCCTGGATTGAGGAGGACAAACAAAGATTACAAAATATACCAGAAATGGAATTCGAACAAATTAGTATTGACCTTTTGAAAGCTGTTATATCTAAAACACATAACTGGAAAGCTACTGGCTCCGACAACATTCACAATTTTTGGTATAAAAAGTTCACATCTATTCACACTCTCCTACTCAATCATATAAACACATTCATTCGATCACCTCACACTATGCCACATTATATCACACAGGGTATTACGTATATGCTACCGAAGGATTTAAATGACACCTCAAACCCTGCCAAATACCGACCAATTACTTGCTTGCAAAATATATATAAAATAATCACATCCTGTTTAAACGAAAGCATCTATAAACATACCCACGAACATAACATTATAGCAGAAGAACAGAAAGGAAGCCGGAAAAATAGTCAGGGCTGCAAGGAACAGCTCACGATCGATGCTGTAGCATCTAAACAAGCAGTTGTCGAAAAGCGCAATATACACACTATGTATATTGATTACAAAAAGGCATTCGATTCTGTACCACACTCTTGGCTAATATACATACTTAAACATTATAAAATCCACCCAACGATTATTTACTTTCTGGAAAAGACAATGTTAAATTGGAACACAAAATTAAAAATATGTGGCAACGGCAAAACAAATGAAACTGATTTTATCCCAATAAAAAGGGGCATATTCCAAGGTGACGCGTTAAGTCCCCTATGGTTTTGCCTAGCATTAAACCCTCTATCTAACATGCTAAACAAAAGTAACATCGGATTCCAAGTCAAACATGAAATACACCAATCAACACTTTCTCATCTTATGTACATGGATGACATTAAACTTTTCGGTAGCTCATATAATGACATACAAACACTCGCTGACATTGTTCAGACATTCTCAAATGACATCCGCATGCAATTTGGAATAGATAAATGCAAAATACAATCAGTAAATAAAGGAGTGATAATACCTGCTTCCTATGAACTAGCAAACCACGACGTAATAGACGCCGTAGATCCAATAGAGGGCTATAAGTACTTAGGTTACCACCAGTCGCAACAAATACACCACAAAGACATTAAAAAAATACTGCAACAAAATTTTCGCAATAGGCTTCATAAAATATTAAACTCACATCTAAACGCACGCAACACTATCAAAGCCATAAACACATTTGCTATACCCATACTAACATACTCATTTGGAATCATACGGTGGACCCAAACGGACCTTACAAATTTACAAAGATACATTAGCACGACTATGACTAAACACAGAAAACACCACCCACGAGCTTGCATTCAGAGGTTAACTCTACCCAAACACGAGGGAGGAAGGGGGCTAATTGACATACCAAACCTACACAATAAACAGATAGCATCCCTAAGATCATTCTTCCACAATCGTGCATTATACTCCGCGCTACACAAAACCATATCCGAAGTAGACAAACATACGCCACTCTACCTCTCTAATTACAACAAAGAACTGAAAACAACCTCTAATCAACAAAAAATAGAAACCTGGACCCAGAAATCCCTTCATGGCCGTCATCGCCTCGATTTGGTTAGCCCTAATGTTGACAAGATAGCGTCAAACGCGTGGCTACAAAGAGGTGATTTGTTTCCTGAAACAGAAGGGTTTATGCTGGCTATTCAAGATCAGGTCATAGATACTAAAAATTATAGAAAATATATCATCCGTGATAGCAACCTAAATAGTGATCATTGTCGTCATTGCCATAAATACCCTGAAACCATCCAGCACATTACTGGAGCCTGTCCATCCATTACACAGTCGGACTACAAACATAGACATGACCAAGTAGCCGCAATCATACATCAGACATTAGCGCACAAACACAAACTCATCACAGAAAAAACAGCCTACTACAAGTACACACCTCAGATCATTCTTGACTCAGCAGACTACAAAATGTATTGGGATAGGACCATTTTAACTGATAAGACTATACACCACAATAGACCTGACATCACACTACATGACAAACACAATAAAATCGTTTATCTTATAGACATAGCCATTCCTAACACACACAATCTCACAACCACACACACTAACAAACTTTCTAAATACGCAGATCTTACAATAGAACTTAAAACTCAATGGAGAGTTCAGAGTGTTAAGACCGTTCCCATTATTCTTTCAAGTACCGGCGTCATCCCCAAAACTCTTCACACAAGCCTTAAAATCCTAGACATCCATCCACTCACATACACACTCCTACAAAAAGCCACCATACTGAACACTTGCAGGATCGTCAGAAAATTTTTATCTATAGATTAAAAACAATTATATTAACACCAAAGTTGTTTGGCCAAAAGCCCGCAACTTTGGCGTAGCACCCCACATATGGGAGAAGTTATAAGACTTACGATAAACAATAATAATAATAATAATTCAAATGTTCAAAAAAGTTTTGCAACCAAGGGGGTGAATCTTGACGCTCGATTCGAATCTGAATTCAATTTGATTTCATTTATTGACAGCATAAAGATTGACAGTAAAATCCACCAAAATCGAGTTAAAAAGTGCATTAATGTCACGTTAAAAATTACCAAATGACAAGTTCTCGAATATTATGCAACATTAGCACACTTTAAAAGTCGATTTCGGTGAAATTTTAAGTCAATAAATGAAACCAAATCGAAATCACAATCGAATCTAGTCTCAAGAGTAAGGGGGCAGCACTTCCATCATAAGTCGGTTTCCTAGAACGACACAACGTTCGTCCACCTGCCTTTATCTCATTCTAATATTGTGGGGGTTACTCTTCTTCACCCGACTCTCGGAAAGATTAATGTTTTAAGCAAGTAGCAGAATTTATTCTACCAAGTTTTTACGACCGGTTGTTCGTCGTCCTTAAAGGATCCAGTCCCGGGCAAATTGTTTTATTTTTTTTATGGCAATTGAAATACATTATGCCAATGTCAAGTTAGGGAAATTGTTTACAAACATCACGTTTTCACAAGTGCAATGAAGTCGGATGTGTTCGATTTCAAGGCCCTGCTGGAGATTTGGCGTCAATTCCTTCCAGTTTGATGTTTTTAGACGATATTCTCGCAGCGGAGGAATCAAACATGGTCGACCCATCCACCCGACAAAAAGCATCCAAAATCACTTATTTCAAAGCTTCCACATACTGTCTCTTCGTTGATGTTGATTGCTTAAATACACATCACATTTAAACCACAAACACAACTTTAGACTAAAATATGAAATCATTAAAACAAGCGACCACCCGCACCGTCAGAATTCCCGCCAAAACTCCCAAATTGGTTTAGAAAAACCGATTGCCCGATCGATCCGAGATTCGAACACAAGACCTCCCGGTCCGCAGCCACTGCGGCACAAGAAAGTGACAACGACATAATTGGGTACTTGACTATGTTTGAACTTATACATATATTTATATGTAATAACAAATAAAACAAAAAAGAAACCCTTCTGTAAAAACTGCATCGAAATTGGTTGAAAAATGAGGCAGTAATTCATATTTTAAATTCTGGAGTGGGGGCATTTAGGAGATACCTATCTTGCTATCCCTTTCCAACGCACGTACCGTTATGGCATGACGTGATTATAGTGATACTTCTCTTTGCCCCATTTTGGTTACACCAAACTTCAAAGGCTTATAACTTTTTTATCGTTGAGAATATTTCAATATTTCTTTCTGTTCTATATTTTAGACGACGTATATTTCATATAAAATGAATTTTAAGAAATAGTCAAGGACCCAATTGGTAACATTTTGACAGATCAATCGTCATGTACTAGTCAGTCGATAACAAAGTATCTCAAAGACTCGAGACGTTCATAACAGAACGTTCCAATTCCAGGAAACTCAGCCATTAAAATGTCTAGCTTTTCAAATAAACCGTCCAATTCGATCGCCAAACAAGAACACGCAACAGAGCAGCGCAACTCGCAGACCCGCAAAACTTGATATAAATGAAATAAATCACGTACAGTCAGCGGAAACTCGCGCTGAGTAATTTAAAAAGGTAAAAACGTAGTCCTTAGATTGCGGATAGGGTAGCGTCAGCAAATACATAAGTCTCACTATCGGCCACTCACCGCGGTGGGTTTGTCAGACTGCAGCCGGCAGGGAGCTCGCGACGTGCTTCTAACTGTACCGTTGGCAAAAACAATTTCATATTCTTACATTGTATTAACTTTGTTGGTAGGTTTTATATCGTTGAGTGTAAGGCTGAAATCTATAGTTCTTACTTAAGTCTTGTACCAAAGTCGACTCGGCGTAGTCGTCTTTAGAGTGAACTAAGCGAAAGTCAACTTTTGCGTATTTATAATTCGAACTCGAACTCAGGCTAGCCATAGTTTGACTTTGCATAGTCTACTCAGACGTTATCGGTTTCACGCAGTTCCTTTGTCAAAAGAAACGTAAGATTTTTATAAAATTACATAAACAGGTGCAGGAGACGCGCCTTTATATTTGTAGGTTGTAAAGGAACGTATTACGTAATTAACAGCTGACAAAATGGCTGACGCTCTTTAAAATGTCGAGTGAAAAACAAACCGCATTATCATCGATATTATATCGATGCGCATTATCATCGATATAATAATATACCTAGATGCACAGTTCCATACAAATATCATTGTAAACAGTGTCCTCGACAGACAAAACAAATAAACATCACAAATTAAATTAAATTAACACAAATATGACCTTATAGACGCGGCATAAAGTAGCTTTTTAAATTGAATGTTCAAATGTTCTTGTATTCGAAATTTTTGAATTTCTAATCGTTTTTGAATTTGACAATCATTTGACATTATTAAAAGAAACATTCTAGTCACTTGGACAAAGATTGAATGGAGTCGAATAGTTCTTGTATTTATTTGTGAGAAATGTTGACCACGTGGCGTACAATATAGATGAGAATGGCGATATCTGTATAATAATTTTACTTACATTAAGAGATAGATAGAGTATAAATGTTTAGAAGATAACAAAGCTTATTAGTTATGAATATGAAATAAGCACTGTTTTGCCTTAATGTGATTCATAAATAAATAAATAACACCCAACAGTCACATACATAGTCCTGGCCCCACACTAAGATCGTCCTTTGCTCTTTAGATTCTTAATAATTTCTTTTAGACTATCATTTCGTTTTCTCAATCTTTTGTTCTGCCTTTTTAAGTTTCGCACTAAATAAGATTTAAGTTTAAATTTTTGGTTGCGTTCTTTCAAATTATCTTTCAAAAATAACGCCTTAGGTGTGTTAAAGATTGATGAAAATTCTGATGGTATTGGTGATCCTTCATTGGTTCAATTGCTGGTTCCTGGAAATGAATATGTTTCCAATAAATGATGACGCCACAATTACTGTTGTAGTAATTATGCCTAACGACCGGTTCCAATAAATGATCTCAATCCGAGAATCCAAGATAAAAATGAAAAATTAAAAAATGAAAAATCGCGAGAATGAACCATTAAAATTATTATTTGACAGCGGAATGTTCAACTTTGTTCATGTTGGCAAATTTTTATGATCTGCACACTTTGATTGAAAACATTTATTAGAATTAGCCGCATATTATTAAATAGTCATTTTACAAGGCAGTATGTACCTAGTATATGCTTGCTATTGATGAATTCTGTATCAAATATTTTTCAGCTAATACACTTGTACTGCACCCTGCCTCATTTAAACTTGTAGTTACGACAATCTAAAATAAAGTTAGTAAATGTGGCAATATTTATTTATTTATTTATTTATAGGTACACCAACAGCATACATATTGTTAAATTAAATAGTAAACATTAGTTAAGGACAATGTAGCTGATGACAATTTATCACTTTTATTTTTGGTACAGCATTCTTTTTAATTTTCCTAATCCATTTTTCTGTATAATATCCATCGGAATCGGCAAAATGGTCTGAACAAACCACACTTGAGTAATTGGGTTTAAAAATTTCTTCTCTCCTTTCTTCGGAAATAATTTTACGCCATTTATCTCTTACTATTTCATTTCATGGAAATCTTTAATTAATAAATAAAATTAATAAAAAAAATCATAAATTTAAAATAAATATAATATATTTACAAAAAAAACGACTCCATGTATTTCATTGTTCCAAATCATTATTTCAAAAGGGACAAAATATTTTATTAACTGAATTCGTTAAATTATTTATTTATACACGTTTAATACTTAATTTAACATGATTAAGGTTTTAAGAATCAAGTAAGGGAATTATACTTACTTAAAATATGAAATCCCATGTGTTTTGGGCTTTGTAAGAGTGTTATTTTTGCACTCTTTCACAGAGCATTTAGGCATCTTCACAGGCGAACGGTCGGCGCCCGACTGACAGCAAACAAGTGCTTACTTACATTTTAAGCACTCGTTGGCTGTCCCACTTTCTGAGCGTCAACTGTGCATCTAGGTATATTATTATATCGATGCGCATTATACATAAATCGTCTTATAATCCTTTCAGCAACATGCTTGAAAAAGTTTGCTACGCCGACCGCACATTCAGGTGGGATAAGGGCAGGTAGAAGAAAGAATAAACATGAATCGTCATCATTTGATAGTCAAAACATGGATTTATTATTTATTACTATTGTTGGCAAAATCATTAATATTTTGAAGAAGGCCATAATTTTTAAAGTAAGAAGAAACAAGATGATGATGATGAAAACATGATGACATAAAAAAAAGCATTCTAAGCTCTAAAATGATGAAGTAAAGTGTAAACCACCAAGAGAATTACAAGGGCTCAAATATGCCAGGAGTCACAATCAGGTGAGTGAGTGAGGTGATCGACTCTGTCATACCTATTCCTGGAGCTCTAGCTAATCCACTGCCATTATTTCATATTAATATATTGACAAAAGTTTTATTAATTTATCAAAATTGTTAAAACGGGGATTTTGTATTTTGGAGACTGTTTACTAGCAAATTGTCTGTCTGTCTGTTTGTTTACTAGCAGCCCATGTAGAGTATAAATTGCATCTCAGTCAGCCAGCAAGCCCAAAGCAAAACCATGCCTTATTAACATTTCCTGCCAGCGGTAAACTGTTGAGGCATTACCATCTGGGTACCATCTGAGTGGTTAACCTGCCAGGCAAGCTTATTGTCAGCTAGACCATGCAAATTGCCATTGTGGTGATCTGCTGATTAATAATGAAAGATCTGAGGGAAACTCTGTCTGATATTTATTTCTTCTATTTCAGAAATAACATTTTGAAGTTATTAAATTTTCACACATGCAACCAACTGCGGAACAAGTTATCAAACACAAGCAATATTACAGTAGTTTGTGCAGTAGGTATATTGCACAATAGTTGAGAATACCATTTATGTACTTTACTATGCTCACTCAAATAAACAAAGGTTAATATCAGAGATTGTAATAAATAAATATTATTCATGATAATTATTATTTTATTTACCTACTGCAAATCAATTTCCTGACAACATGTAACCAATTCATTCTCAAAATATCTATACATTATTTAGGCCGACTACATAATAATTAATATAATATGTACTTTCACTGATTCACTGTCTGTTTAATATGACTGCTAGGTGGACAGACGACCTGACAAAGGTCACATGAAATCACTGGTTACAGGCCGCTTCCAACCGGTCGATCTGGAAATCTTTGGGGCAGGCCTATGTTCAGTAGTGGATGTCCTGTGGCTGATGATGATGATAATATTATTGGAGCAATAGCATGATGGTCACTGTTGCATTGTGGGTCGCCGCGATGAAGTCCGCCGTCCGTCTATTCCCACTGGTTCTCGGGTCACCTTTCGCGCTTTGCAAATGGCTCAGCAAAACGTTTTTTTTAATTCTGAGCACGGTTTCGGGTTTAATGTCATATTAATTACCATTCAGGACATTATTGGAAGTTGTCAAAACATTTACCTTTTTTTTTGGCATCTTCTGGGTTACAAGTTTATTCTAAACAAAATTATCTATTTTCGTTAAACTTTAATAATTAATAGATCGATTTACAGTATAATAAACGGTACTGCAATATAAGAAAATCTCGTACCTTTAATTATTAAACATTTTCTAACAATAGTTTTGGTATTTTAATTTAAAAAACGTTAGAATGAATAAAACAATTTCTACATTTTATGTCAGTATTTCGATACTGGTATTACTGCATGCCGAACTGACAGACCGAAGTCAAGGTTTTGTGGACTTGGAGATCTCAGCCATAGTGTTGTAGACAGTTACGTCTACATCACAAACGCGCAAGCTCGACCAGTTTGATACCACTGTCGCGCCTAAAACTGACGTAAACTGGCAGTTTTAAGTTGGCAACTCACTTATGATTCTTTTTGCTTGGATGTCTATGGGCAGTAGAGATCACTAGCCATCAGATGACCCATCTGCTCATTTGCCAGCCTCTACTACAAAAAACACGACATTTCTACTATTTTCTTATTTTTTTAATTATTTTTATTTGATCATGGTTTATATGGACTACTATACAAAAAGGAGTTGATTTAATAAGTTAATCTCGCAGTAGTTATTAAAATATCATTACAAACAATTGCGTAGCGTATTTTCAAGTGCAAATTATACTACCCTACTACCCGACTCTTACCAAGTTGGTCGTTGACTTAACTAATCTAGATTAAAATTGCAATTTGGTATTGTTCACAGAACGTTTTAATAAAGTTTGACTTGTATATAAAGCCAAAGTGAATTACTTATTAATGTCAATGGCTTGACAAATTTTATCAAAGACTTAAAAATTTACGTCAAAAAGCAATGAATAGAGCACCTTCTTGAAGTCAAAAAGCACCAATCCCAACTGCTTTCAGTATTTCCATTCAATCCCCTACCACCATTTGTGCCATTACATTACAAACTCTATTCCTATCTCCCCATATCACCCTATCTTAGCCATTCATACTTGCCTGCCTGTCTTCAAATGTATAGCGTGATAATGTAAATTATATTAATCTTAATTCAAAATTTGCTTGTGTTGACCTGTCATAAATGCTTCATTACATGCTTACGTGACCAATAAAGTCTTTTTTGTTAATTCGCTAACAAACCCAAATATTTTCTAGGTTTTTCTGCGGACCATCCACAATACTTACGGCGGCATCCCCTCTCGCCCAGGAAATTGAGTGAATGTTTTCCAATTTAATCGCATCTGGTGTGATACTTTAAAACGGCTCCGTGTTTGTTTCCCAAACAGTCTACACTCGGGTACTCTGGTCTGGCAATCAGGTCAATACGTGTTACTGAAATTACTTCCACCACCACCACCCTTGGATATAGATTTAGAATTCCAAACCTTTGTTTCGTTTCGTATTTTGTCTCGTTCATTCGACTTACTAGATATTGCTATGGTTTTGCCCCCTACATAGTCTATTAGTACAAGTCTCGTTAGTTCTTAGTTTACTATTTTTTTGCTGCCTCGGTGGTGTAGTGGCAATGCGTTCGGTGCGACTATCGTCCCAAGGTCTCGGGTTCATTCCCCGGGTCGGTCAAAGTGGTATTGCGTTTTTCAGTATCAGCCCGGAGTCTGAAATTTGTGCCCGATATGGCGATAGACTCGCCGATCTATCACATCACATCTGGAACGGAATTGAGCTCGCTTGAATCGCTTACCACCCTGAAATTTGTTCGTCTCTTCATTTGTTGTTGATTAAAACACTCCAAATTACATCAAATTCTAGCCTCATTTAAGACCTAAATAAGACCCAAAACGAGCCATTCCCAATAACCACCAGTTCGATATGAAAGCTAGAGTGTAGTGTCTAATTAAAATCATAATTACCGAGGCAGCCAGCACGCCCGCCGTTACTTCTGCTAAAGGTTTATTTATATGAATAATTTTACACGAATTTCTAAGTCACGTATGGAGTTAATTTGAAATGGGGTGAGAGGTAATATCGGAACTATATTGAGTTGAGACAACATAATTTTTATTAAACTTTTTTATTTCCAAAGTAATGGTACTGCAGGAATGTCGCTCGAGATGGTACGGCCACGTTTTGAGAAAACTACAGGAGTACGTCGGTCGCATGTGTCTAGCCCAGATCGTACCAGGGGTACGTTCCTGTGGACGGCCCAAAAAGCGCTAGCTAGACGTTATGGAGGAAGATATGAGAGCCAATGATCTTACTATGGAGAATGCTTAAGACCGCGCGAAGTGGAAGCGTTTAAGTAGGTAGGCAGACCCTGGCAGAAGGCCGGGGTAACGCCAAGCACAAAGAAAGATTTCCAAAGTATTTTTGACAGCATTCTATCTGCAGCGTGTGCTCAACTATAATGCGAGGCCGCAGTTTCGATTCTAGCATCAAGACAAATGTTTGAATGATCCACAGATATTTGTTTCGGGTCTGGGTGTGTGTGCGACCAAAAGTCCCTCGTAGTTCCTAATACCTGCGATTTAGGTTAAACCTAGTGTGGGGTTATGTGTGTGACTGGTGAGTGTATTCATCTTACACGTTCTTCTCTGGCGAACCAGCTTCCTGATGTGGCGGGAGAGTAAAAGTTTTGACAAAATCCAAATCATGTGATACATTTTATGGATTCAATAAATTATTTGAATTGGTTTATTTATACTCGTGGTGGAAACTTGCAAATGAGCAAGCGGTAAAGCTGTAATTTACAACAATACAGTTCTAATCCAAAATCTAATGTCTAATGAGTGATGATTTATTTATTTATTTAAAACTTTATATACATAATATGTATAAAGATGGACTTAATGCCAGAGGCATTCTCTACCAGTCTACCCGTGGATGGTGCAGAGACGAAACAACGTGGGTGTATATAAATTAATTTAGCTTTTGTATATACATTTAATTAATTAATAATTACGTAACAACCAACAATCCCACGTTATTTATTATTATTTATAGTTCTGTCCCCCTCAGAAAGATATAGTTTATGATATATAAGTTTTGTCATGTAACTTTAACGTTTAACTTTCGGTCTCACAGCACTCTGACCAGAAACATAACACATAACATAAGCTCACGCCTGTATTCCCGAAGGGGTAGGCAGAGGTGCACTAGCGAACTAGAACACCCACATTTCGCCGAGCTTAGTTTCGTCCCAGATGTGATAGGGGGCGAGCCTATCGCCATATCGGGCACAAATTCCAGACTCCGGACTGATATGGAAAAATCCAATATCACTTTTCCCGACCCGGGGATCGAACCCGAGACCTCAGAACGCTAGTCGTACCGAAATACCACCACGCCACCGAGGCAGTCTGACCAGAAATAATTAATAATTGTACTTGTTATACAATAAAAACACCGACTTATCAACTCTGTATGAGATATCAAGTTAATGTAAACTCACGAATACACGATAGAGAAATAGTGTTCATAATTATGTTACAGAATAGTGAAATGGAGTAGCACCGGGTGGGATCTTTAGAAGATTAGCTTAATTATCTGTCCGTCCTTGTGCCGTCTCCGTCGCGTCGTCCGTGTTATATTATTTACTTACATGGCCGTTTTGTTGAATAATTAGAAGATATGGTAAAACTTTTTATGAGAGAATGGCATTATGTTAGAATCTGTCAAAGTGACCCACAGTTCTTCTGTGTATGACAGCCTCCGTGGCGCAGCAGGCGAGTAGCCGGCTGTGAAACGTGAGGTCGCGGGTTCGATTCCCGCACCGAGACAAATGTCTGTGTGGCCCACAGATATTTGTTTCGGGTCTGGGTGTTGTGAGACCGTGCGTCTTTCGTAGTTCCTGATACCCACGACACAAGACTCGGTCTTAGTGTGGGTTCAAAACTATGTGTGTGACTGTTGGGTGTATTTTTGATAGTTGGTCGGGACTCGGGACGGGTATGGGGGTCTCCCTGTGTCTGCATCGGGCATCCGCCTGTTTTATCGGAAGCCCCTCGATTTGTTTCTTCTCCCTTGCGTGCGTGGTACGACTACCGTCCTGAGGTCTCGGGTTCGATCCCCATTTAGAACAAAGTGATAGTGTGTTTTTCTATTCTGTTTCAGCACAGAGTCTAGAATTTGTGTGAAATTGCGATAGGGTCGCCTCCTATCACATATGGGACGGAAATGAGCGCGGCAAAATGTGCTTGTTCTAGTTCGCCTCTGCCTACCACTTCAGGAATACATGCGTAATATCAAAGAATACTTTTAAGTGTTGTATTATAAATCTAAAAAGCTCGCTTCTCTCACAATAAAAATAAAATAATAATATTAGCCCTGTAACATTACTGTCCCACTGCTGGGCACGGGCCTCCTCTACTAATGAGAGTGGTTAGGCCTTAGTCTACCACGCTGGCCTAATGCGGGTTGGTAGACTTCACATACCTTCGAAATTCCTGTGAAGAAATTCTCTGGTATGCAGGTTTCCTCACGATGTTTTCCTTCACCGTTATAGTAAGCGATATTTCACAATGAAAATATACTTAACAGAGAAAAGTCAGAGGTGTTTGCTCCATTTTGGTCTCGAACCTCCGACACTTGTTTCGGCAGTCCGTACCATTCCCAACTGAGCTATCGCCGCTTTCTCTCACAATACGAAGACCAAAACCCTCAAAAGCAATAGTCAGCCATTACCGTGAATTTGAACCGAGTTTAAGTGCAAACACCACCATAACGTTAAAGGTAAGCCTCATAAATTGCGGGCACATGATTTAACTACTGCGAGCACCTCTATCTGCATTTTTATTCCTTCGCACATTATCGTCTGGATAGTCAAGTATAAAACTGTTATACAAAATATTTTATTTTCGTTTTACAACATTCTTTCTACCTGCCCTTATCCCACCTTAATTATTTTTCTCATTATCGTTTTACATATTATTTAAAAAATGTAATTATAGCTTTGTATATTAAAGGACCAAAAACGTGCTCAAAATAGGAGAAATTGAAATAAATAGCAAAAAAGCTAATCTCCAATAAGCAACCAACTCTATGAATCAGTATTCGAATCCTCTGGATATCACCTGAAAAGAAAACAATATTATGTTTAGAAAATCTATAAATACTTTCATAATGTTTTTTCATCTTATAAACTAAAGTTCTAAAGTCATACGTACTAAAGTCAGTAAGTAAGTACATACTAAAGTCGCCAGAGCTATGCCATGGATCTGAAGGGAGAATTTTCCTTCAGAACTTTGTAGATTCAATAAGCATAAGCTCATGCCTTTATATCTGAAGGAGTAGGCAGAGGCGTACTAGCGAACTAGAACACCCAAATTTCGCCGAGCTTCGTTCTGTGCCAGATATGATAGGAGGCGAGCCTATCGCTGTATTGGGCACATTCCAGACTGTTACTAAAAATTCAATATCACTTTGCCCGACCCGGGGATCGAATCCGAGACCTCAGGACGATAGTCGTACCGCGCACGTAATACCACTACGCCACGGAGGCAGTGAAGATTTATTTAAAGCCTTACATCCCCAACCGCGCCCACCATTCCAAATGTATCCAGGGCTGATATGAAATATCATTGCAATATTTAGTCGTTACACACTTCTCTACATGCCTGTACTCCTGCATATATTTGCCATATTTCGGCTTGCCTCCTCGTGTCCAGATTACCCAATACCCACCACCGAAGCATAATGACGATAACGGACACGGCCCGCCCTAATCTAGCTTCGGAGCTAACATTCACAGCCCAGTGACGTGCATAGGCATTTCGATCAGAGTAGACAAAAATCTTGCACGTGAATTAACCAAACGGTCCAACGGAAGATCAGAGCTGGCCAATTGACCAGCATATGCTGAGTTTGGGTCGTTTTTGTGACGTGCGCATGAAAACATCATGTTATTTGCTAATTTTAGTTCAGATATGTAAATGTATTTACATGCCATGTCATGAATAAACATTTCTTTCTTTCTTTCTTTCTTTCTTTCTTTCTTCCTTTCTTTCTTTCTTTCTTTCTTTGCACAATTATTTACTTCAACTCTTGCGGCACCATCACTATTATTAAAACCTCCGTGTCGTTTTAAAACATAAGCCGAACATGTTTATTTTGGAAATCTGTTTAGTCTTGATTTTATTGTTCATTTATGGAATTAAAAAGTTGTCAGGGTAGACAGTTTCTGTCTATATGGAATACACGCCACTGTCACAGCCCACAGCCCACTGTGGCCCACCGGAGACCGCCTCATTGATTTACAAGCTCCATTGTTTACGAATCACAATGAATCTAATACCATCAATAAGATAGGAATGGAAGCTTTATGAATGTTATTAGTGCAATTTTTGTGTATCAACCGACTGGAAAAAGAGGGTTTTTGTTGGCGTTTGATGACCTATTTATAAAGCGCGAATCGATCTCACTGTCAAATGGACCGTGTTACGCAGAAATGAACCAACACACAAAAAAAAATTAAAAATGTGATTGATGCCAACATCTTCTAAACCATTAATAGTCCATATTGGTGTCAACATTTGTTTTTGTGGGTTGGATAATTTCTGCGTAACACGGTCCAAATTGAAACCTCTTTAAAAACGCCTGTCAAAAGTATCTTAGCAAAATTACATATCGCCGTATATTATTAAACTCGCAAGGCATTTTAAATGACTACAGTTATTTATAATAATTCCTACCATGCTTTACCCCAAAAATAACTAAACTGCTTATATTGTACGTTCCATTTGTAATATAAGAAGAGGCAAATCGGATTGTGAGACGGGAGTGTGACAGGCGACGTCCCCTGAGAACCCCAAAATGTCTGCAACGAAATGCGTTAATTACGTTAAAGTAAATCACGCGAAAACATATAGCTGACTATACGGTACGGGCTAGAAAGCCAGCGTTTTAATGATAAAACATAACATAACAAAAGCTCACGCCTGTATCCCCGAAGGGGTAGGCAGAGGTGCACTAGCGAACTAGAACACCCACATTTCACCAAGCTTAGTTCCGTCTCAAATGTGATAGGGGGCGAGCCTATCGCCATATCGGGCACAAATTCCAGACTCCGGGATGATATGGAAAAATCCTATATCACTTTGCCCGACCCGGGGATCGAACCCGAGACCTCAGAACGGTAGTCATACCGAAATACAACTACGCCACCAAAGCAGTTAATGATAAATAAATAATTAAATACCAACCCGCATTAAGCCAGCGTCGTAGACTAAGGCCTAACCCCTCTCATTAGTAGAGGAGGCCCGTGCCCAGCAGTGGGACAGTAATATTACAGGGCTAATATTATTTATTATTAAATAATTAAATAACACCCTACAGTCACACATAGTCCTGACCCCACATTAAGGCTGAGATCTATATAGCGAACTTCGACTAAGACTAAGTCAAAGAAACGAACTCAGTGAGGGTTTGGATTTTTTTAATCGAACTTTTTTTTTTTATAGCAGAGACTGGCAAACGAACAGATAGGTCACCTGATGGTAAGTGATCTCCACCGCCCATAGACACCCAAGACACAATAAGAATCATGGGTGCGTTGCCAACCTAAAAAGAGGACATGGAAGGGGAGAGAATTGGGAAAGAGGGGGGGGAATGGGCCACCGGAAATCTCACTCACCGAACGAAACGCGACAGCAAGCTGCCACTTTACGTCGGTTTCCTGTGAAACAGTGGTATCCAACCGGTCGAGCCGGCCCATTCGTGCTGTAGACGTTACTGTCTACAGCGTGGCTCTACCACTCATAAGTCTTAGTCCGAGTCGAAGTTCGCTTTAAAGATCTCAGCCATAGTCCTGACCCCACATAAGCCACTAGTCTTGTGGCGTGGGTATCAGAAACTACAATGACTCTGGGTTTCAACACCCAGACCCGAAACAAATGTCTCTGGGCCACTCAAACATTTGTCTCTGTGCAGGAATCGAACCTGCAGTCAATCGCTTCGCTTCACAGCTAACCAATCGCCCACTACACAACAGAGGCCTCTTTTTTTCCACCTGCCTTTATTCCACTTTAATGTGGGGTCGGGGCAACACACTTTTTCAAGCATGTTGCAGAAAGGATTTAGCTTAGTTTTTGCGATACGCTGCCGATAAAGAGGCGACAAGAGGCTATCAAACAATATATATTTTTTAAATAGCATAAACAAGCATATTGGTCACCTGATGGTAAGTGATTTGGGTAACCAGAAACCTCACTCACCGGACGAATAGCGAGTAGCCACTTTGTATAGGTTTTCTGTGAGACAGTGGTATCAAACCGGTCAATCCGGCCCACTCATACTAAGTTACTGTATATGGCGTGGCTCTACCACTCTTTACCATTGAGTTAAATCACCTCACTGTCGCTTCCGTGATCTAGTGGCAATGTATATGGACTGTGGACCCAGAAGTCCTGGGTTCGATTCCAAAGCCAGGCAAAGCAGTCTTTCGAACGCGATATGTCCGACACTAGAAGGGGATTAACATCAGGCAGTCGTAAAAACTAAGCTGAATCCTTTCTGCAACATGCTTGAAAGATTGGGTTGCGCCGACCAATAAAGAAAGAAATTACAAAAACAGTTCAAAACTCCTGAACAATGGCCCCTACCTGTGGGAATTCGCTCTCGACATGGAACGCAGCGGATCCCTGATTTATGCGGAACCCATATAAATGCAATCTGCTTAATTGCCGAGTACAATCGCACCTAACACTATATCTAGACTTACCTACTTTTATAAAGGTATTAGAAGTTAGATAGTCCCAATAAAACAATACGATTTAGTTCCACTTTACTGTACTTCAGCAGGTCGATTCTCTAAGGTTTCATTTGTGAAAACAACGTTGCGGCATTGTTGCGGCAACCATGTTTTCATTTTTGTATTCAGCAAGGTACAAAGGGCACGCACTAGCGCAATGCGTGATGATGGCGCTTATGCGAACTAGCTCTCTCGAGCGAGGCGTTTGACATAAATGTATGGAAAATAGTATTCTCTAAGACCCAACAACGTTGAACGCTCCGTCGATCTCAACGATGTGCGCTGCGGGAGCTAAGCGTCTATCGCAACGTTGTGGCGTTTCTTAGAGAATCGACCTGCAGTTCCCAAAAACCTAGATTAGTGTCACACCTGCCCTTATCCCACCTTGATGTGGGGTCGGCGCGACACACTTTTTCAAGAATGTTGCAGAAAGGATTTGGCTTAGTTTTTTCGACCGTCTGTCTGTCTAACGTCAACACCCTCTGGGGCTACTTACGCTGTTTTGCACCATAAACTTTTTACAGATAGGGCAGCCTTAAATGACATACCACGACCTCGACTATTTCAGTTGCCTTTGAATATTTGGAGGTTAATGTTATTACATTAACATTACAACAAGCTCACGCCTGTATCGCCGAAGGGGTAGGCAGAGGCGCATTAGCGAACTAGAACACCTACATGTCGTCGAGCTTAGTTCCGTCCCATATGTGATAGGGAAGAGCCTCTCCCAATATCAGGCACAAATTCCTGACTCCGGGCTGATACGGGAAATTCTAATATAATATTGCCTGACCTAGGGTTCGAAACCGAGACGAAGTACGTCGTAGTCGTACCGAAGTACACCACGCCACTGAGGCAATCATGTATCTATGACAAATGTATGTAGTAGACAAAATTCCTTAAATTACAAATAACGTGAAATTTCGTACAGGAATGAACAATTTTGATAAATTATACAGATAAACGTTCATCATGGTATCGATCAAGTCAACCATCAGCCATTACGAAGTGGCGTGCCAAAACACTATAACGTTTAATTGTTACCTCTATTTACTGTGTCATTTTGCTTTTAAACTTTGATTCGACATTATCAAAATACGCACACAGTCACACTCTTGTATACCCGAAGGGGTAGGCAGAGACGAACTAGAGAACTAAAACACCCACATTTCGCCAAGCTCATTTGCGTCCCAGATATGATGGGGACACGCCAAGTAATAGTCAAATATTAAAAAGCTAAATTTCCGACATACTTAATTGATACTTTGGAGCCCTTAGCTGCGTGTAAGTCACGCACTTGTCTGTTTTTTAAATACAATTATTATCTTTGGAACTATTAATTTAATTCTGCCCTCTTAAGTAAGATCCTAACCTATGTTCATTTGATATACCTTTACAATACGATTATAAATTAATAAAGCCCAAACAATTTTTCTGTCGCTTCACAGCCGGCTACTCGCCCACTGCGCCACGGATGCTGTCACTGTGTGAAACATTATCATGTTTATCGTTGTACCAAAAATATTAACTTCACATTATGTATCATCCTACTCCATTACATTTGACACTTTTAATGGGACCCCATCACATAATCGCTTCAGTGCAGCGCCCTCACGAGGGTTACACCTGATCTGCCGAAAATTCACCCCTTTTGTTTTGGATGAAAATCGAAAAATATCCCCCATCATTAGTGGAAGGTGTAAGTAACACGCTGCTGAAATGTTGGCGCGTATTCTTAGTCGTACGACATATTGTGATTCGAGTTTATATTATACGAGTATATCGATACATATTTTTATATGTTTCGTTGGAGGCGGTACATATATATGTTACATTAACGTATAGGCCACCGGAGGCCGAGCCGCCCGTGACTATTTAATAGCTGTTGCCCGCGACTTCGTTCGCGTGGAAATTGATTAACATGTCTATTTATATATTTTTCCTGGATGAAAAGTAGCCTATGTGCTATTCTAGACTATAATCTATATTAGAATAAATCCATCTCTGTGCCAAATTTTCAGATCCCTTTAACCGTTTTGGCGTGGTTCAGTAACATACATACATCCACACTTTCGCATTTATATAGTAGTAAGATTCATGATCTGAAAACAATGTTTGAACACTAATGCCCGAATGGTCTAACGCTACTCAACTTTAACGGCTTCTTACATTGATTTTCGGCATACAATTTTGACAGATAAGATGGCCTTAAACGACATAAGGCGACCTTAAGATAAACAAATTATCGATTGAGTATTATCACTCAATAATTTATAGCTTTGAGCCATCGATATAATAATATACCTAGATGCACAGTTGACGCTCAGAAAGTGGGACAGCCAACGAGTGCTTAAAATGTAAGTAAGCACTTGTTTGCTGTCAGTCGGGCGCCGACCGTTCGCCTGTGAAGATGCCTAAATGCTCTGTGAAAGAGTGCAAAAATAACACTCTTACAAAGCGCAAAACACATGGGATTTCATATTTTAAGTAAGTATAATTCCCCTACTTGATTCTTAAAACCTTAATCATGTTAAATTAAGTATTAAACGTGTATAAATAATTAATTTAACGAATTTAGTTAATAAAATATTTTGCCCCTTTTGAAATCATGATTTGGAACAATGAAATATATGGAGTCGTTTTTTTTTGGAAATATATTATATTTATTTTAAATTTATGTTTTTTTTATTAATTACATATTTTGAAATAGTAAGAGATAAATGGCGTAAAATTATTTCCGAAGAAAGGAGAGAAGAAAATTTTAAACCCAATTACTCAAGTGTGGTTTGTTCAGACCATTTTGCCGATTCCGATGGATATTATACAGAAAAAGGGATTAGGAAAATTAAAAAGAATGCTGTACCAAAAATAAAGGTGATAAATTGTCATCAGCTACATTGTCCTTAACTAATGTTTACTATTTAATTTAACAATATGTATGCTGTTGGTGTACCTATAAATAAATAAATATTGCCACATTTATTGACTTTATTTTAGATTGTCGTAACTACAAGTTTAAATGAGGCAGGGTGCAGTACAAGTGTAATAGTTGAAAAATATTTGATACAGAATTCATCAATAGCAAGCATATACTAGGTACATATTGCCATGTAAAATGACTATTTAATAATTTGCGGCAAATTCTAATAAATGTTTTCAATCAAAGTGTGCAGATCATAAAAATTTGCCAACATGAACAAAGTTGAACATTCCGCTGTCAAATAATAATTTTAATGGTTCATTCTCGTGATTTTTCATTTTTTAATTTTTCATTTTTATCTTGGATTCTCGGATTGAGATCATTTATTGGAACCGGTCGTTAGGCATAATTACTACAACAGTAATTGTGGCGTCATCATTTATTGGAAACATATTAATTTCCAGGAACCAGCAATTGAACCAATAAATAATGAAGGATCACCAATACCATCAGAATTTTCATCAATCTTTAACACACCTAAGACGTTATTTTTGAAAGATAATTTGAAAGAACGCAACCAAAAATTTAAACTTAAATCTAATTTAGTGCGAAACTTAAAAAGGCAGAACAAAATATTAAGAAAACGAAATGATTTTCGTTTTCTTAATATTTTGTTCTGCCTTTTTAAGTTTCGCAATGTTTAATAATTTCTTTTAGACTATCAAGTCTAAAAGAAATTATTAAGAATCTAAAGAGCAAAGGACGATCTTAGTGGGGGGGCCAGGACTATGTATGTGACTGTTGGGTGTTATTTATTTATTTATGAATCACGGTAAGGCAAAACAGTGCTTATTTCATATTCATAACTCATAAGCTTTGTTATCTTCTAAACATTTATACTCTATCTATCTCTTAATGTGAGTAAAATTATTATACAGATATCGCCATTCTCATCTACATTGTACGCCACGTGGTCAACATTTCTCACAGATAAATACAAGAACTATTCGACTCCATTCAATCTTTGTCCAAGTGACTAGAATGTTTCTTTTAATAATGTCAAATTATTGTCAAATTCAAAAACGATTAGAAATTCAAAAATTTCGAATACAAGAACGTTTGAACATTCAATTTAAAAAGCTACTTTATGCCGCGTCTATAAGGTCATATTTGTGTTAATTTAATTAAATTTGTGATGTTTATTTGTTTTGTCTGTCGAGGACACTGTTTACAATGATATTTGTATGGAACTGTGCATCTAGGTATATTATTATATCGATGCTTTGAGCTCTTCGATTATCATGTGAGAGCAACTGGATTACAAGTTTATCATGGTAAAGACTGGGTTCCTAGTACGAACAACTTCCGAATACGTATACTAAACTGCGCAATCAACATTAAATATTTGTATGAAGATTTCTAACTTATTTACATGTCGATACGGACTTTTCTCGCAATAACATTATCAAAAACTCTAGTGTTTAATGTTTATATGTAATCATTGTAACACTTTAAAATGTAAATGTAGCCATTTTGAACAGTAAGGGCCCCCTTGCAGCTCCGCGATAAATATCTACTTATCCCAAAATTGATTTAAAGATATGAGTGAGCTGTGGGATAAATCGAGATTGTGTAATTCTAGATTAGTAATAGAAATGCAAGTTGCCCTAAATCAGACTTCATAACTTCAAAAAAAAATCGCAGAAAGAAAAGCTTTCTTTCTACCTGCCCTTATCCCACCTTAATGTGGGGTCGGCGCAACACACCTTTTCAAGCATATTGCAGAAAGGATTTGGCTAAGTTTTTACGACCCGCTAACGTCAACCCCCTCTGAGGGATCCAGTCCCGGGCAAATTAAATTAGAAAATTCGCTTTGCCCGACTTGGGAATCGCACCCACGACCTCCCGGTCCACAGATGCTACCACTAAACCAAGGAGACGCTGAAAGAAAAGCGATTATCGAAATGAACTAAGATTTAACAAAAATATCGCCACGAGCACCGATAATACAAGCCCAAAACGTTTTTAATTTGTACTTGAAGTTAAAACCTTAGGGCACACGAGATGAGGTCTTGTGAAATAGACAAAAAGAGGTATTGTTCATCAAAAAGGGTCGCCCCCTTCGAATGACAATTTTATATTTTGATACCGACATTTTTCGCTCACTTTTCGCAGATTTTGCACATTTCAAGCTGTGAATAAAATTTCAATAAATTTAGTCCTCATAAGTTGAGTTGGCTGGGGACTTGTAAATGGCAGAATCATGACCTTTTGGATGCCTTTTGGGTTACAATATTTAAAAGTACTCTAATTCGACGACGAGGCATGAAAATATTGAAGAAAATAGATTAAACGAGAGAAGTAAATATATCAGAATTCTTTGAAGTGGACATCCAGTCTATACCTACCCCTATGGACTACAGGCGTGATAATAGTTAACTACATCCCCCTCTGGAGGTTCCAGTCCCGGGAAAATGAAAATTTGAAAAATCGGACTAAGAAGTGAGAATCGAACCCAGGACCTTCCAGTCCATATCCCATATATGCTGTCACTAGCCCAAGGAGACTTAAAATATTAAGAATGTTTAAAAAAATATATAACATTATTTTGTTTAAATTTCCTCTACTGGCAGAAAGCTCTTACGTCAGTCAAAAACAGTAAAGAAATTCTGACGTTGCTGTGTTCAAAACCACCACGGTTAATAGCTAAGTTAACCCGTTACTATATTCAATAAACACAGCAGAACATTCCATAGAAACCCTTATTAAACGAATCGTTGAAATAACATCGCAACAACCCTCCGGTGCATTTCCTTCGAAGTTAAATTAGAGACGAGGATGCGAGACCTTGCATACTACACGAGGTCGTTTTAGCTGCACGCTGGCTACTGTACCGCCCACTGACTCGCAATGAATGGGTTATATGCAGAGCGGACACTTGATTTAAGAAAGGAAGAAAAAAGCATTTATTGCTGGTACAGTAACAAACATAAAACAACTTCACTAGAAAAAAAAAATATAATGCATATCATACTCAATATAATATACCAACAAAGGTAACTCTAATTCAGCTATATGTTGCTGTACCACCATCTGCAGTGTGTACCGCAACGCTGATTTGTATACATACGTAAACTCACGCCTGTACAGCAGGCAGAGGCGAACTAACTAGAACACTCACATTTCACCGAACCCATTTCCGTCCCAGATGTGATAGGTGATATTGCCATATCGAGCACTAATTCCAGACTCCAGACAGAAACTGAGTTGAATCTAGTATCACTTTGCGCGATACGGAGACCAAACCATAGGCCGGCATGATTCTGACGACCACTGATAAACACAGTGTCAAGTCAGTGGTCGCTAGTTTTTTGAACTGTACTACGCTTACCATCAGGTGCAGTGTAGTCACTTTGCCGTGCCCGGATAAAAAAAAACCCGAGACTTCAGGACGGTGGTCGCATCGCGCTGTCAGTCTGATTTTTATAGGTGTATTTTATATCGCAAACGATATATCTTAAGAATTATCTTGTTACATACAAAGATGTAGTCTTAGGCAGGCATAACTATAAATCATATTTATAATCAAGTAGACAGTTATACAGGTGGACTAGGTGGTGCTAGGTGGAAAGACAACCTGATAAAGCTCGCAGGAAGTCGCTGGATCCAGGCCGCTTCCAACAGGTCGATCTGGAAATATTTAGGGAAAGCCTATGTCCAGCAGTCGACGTCCTGTGGCTGATGATGATGATGATGAAACAGTTATATTTCGGTAAAAGTTATAACATCAGTAACTTCATTTTTTAATAGTGGAGTAAAATCTTAAGTCATTATTTATCGCTATAATTAATTATAAATAAAAATGTAAATATTCATGTCCTTCTACTTTATTTTAGTCTATGCCCCCTGGTATGAAACGAGCGAGCATTGCAACGAGCTACATTACTTAGTGCTGTAAAACCAGACCTTGGTCTCGAACCAAGGTTGAATTTATAACGTTAATGCTCTGAATGTGTCTCAATTATGATTCATTTTTATTTAATTATATTTCTAGGTCTCCACTCGAGAACTTTTCTGCCCCATCGACTATCAGTTCTAAGAGCGCCCTGTCCACTGCCATTTCAACTTGCTAATCCTCTGGGCTATGTCGGTGACTCGTACCGGCAAGCGCAGCATAGCACGTCCACCTACAAGGTGGACCAACGACCTGATAAAGGTCGCAGAAAGTCGCTGGACCCAGGCCGCTTCCAACAGGTCGATCTGGAAATCTTTAGGGGAGGCCTATATCCAGCAGTGGACGTTCTATGGCTGATGATGATGATGATGTTTCTAGGCCGCTTCCAACAGGTCAATTTGGAAATTCTATGTCTAATTCTATGTCCAGGGCTAATAATACTATGTTATTATACAAAGCAGGTCCTCCTTGGTCTAGTGGCAGCATATATGGGCTGTGGATCGGGAGGTCGTGGGTTCGATTCCCAGGACGGGCAAAGCAAATTTTCTAATTTAATTTGCCTGGAACGGGATTCCTCATGGGGTCTGACGTCAGGCAGGCAGCCGGTCGTAAAAACTCAGCCAAATCATTTCTGCAACATGCTTGAAAAAGTGTGTTGCGCCGACCCCACATTCAGGTGGGATAAGGGCAGGTAGAAAAAAGATCACACATAGCAGGTGAATACCATGGGATATTTCTTCTATTAAAGTCGCACCATATACGTTATCGGACCGACTTCAAAACTTAACCGATCGTGACCAAATTTATATGGGAGCACCCTTAAATAAGCTCTATCGAACACAAAAAGAATCATGAAAATCCGTCCACATTTGACGAAGATACAGTCGAATTGCGCACCTTCTCCTTTTTAGTAGTCGGTAAATAAAATACTAAATTGGTAACTACTTTATCAAATTATGTTAAAAATAAAGCGATAAACACATTCAGCGTTCAAACAACTCTAAATAAGGGCAGGTAGATAACCGCTAACCCGGTAATCCATCCGGGTGGCTCCCGCGGGAAATTGTCAAATGATATTTTCGGAGGATTCTGTCAGACTGATTCCCATTTGACCTTTGACCTCACTTAGGCAATTATGTTATAATTTTGTGGGCTCAAGGATTATATTTTGGAGCTTTGGATCTTCTCTTTTGTAGTTCTTTTTAAGGTAAGAAGCCTATGCTACAAAGAATTCTTTTTAAAAAATGAAATAAAAAAAATGAAAAATGAAAAAAAAGAATGTAGAGTGTTTTTTTAGTGGTAGAGCTACGCTGTAGACAGTTACGTCTACAGCACGAATTGGCCGGCTCGACCGGTTTGATAACACTGTCTCACAGAAACCGACGTAAAGTGGCAGTTCGCTGTCGCGTTTTGTTCGGTGAGCGAGATTTCTAGTGGCCTAATTCCCCCCTTCCTTTCCCAATCCCTATTTCCCTCCCTTTAGATTGGCAACGCACCCATGATTTTCTTGTCTTGGGTGTCTATGCAATGAAGATCACTTACTATCAGGTGACCCATCTGCTCGTTTACCAGGCTCTACTATGAAGAAAAATGTTTAATTGATGCTCATTTATTTCTATTGAAGTATAGATCCTATACTAATATTAAAAATATACTAAATTTTAGACAGCCTCCGTGGCGCAGCGGGCGAGTAACCGGTTGTGAAGCAAGAGACCGCGGGTTCGATCCCCGCACCGAGACAAATATTTGTGTAGCCCACAGATATTTGTTTCGGGTCTAGGTGTTGTGAGAAAGTCTCTCGTAGTTCCTGATTCCCACGACACAAGACTCGATCTTAGTGTGGGGTCAGCAGTCAGGACTATGTATGTGACTGTTGGGTGTTATTTATTTACTATTATTTTGTTATTTAATTTTGCACGGATGTTTGCTACTTAATCACGTCAGAACAGCAGAATGGATCTGGATGAAATTAGCCAAAACAGAACGCTGACTGGAATTCACAAATTAAAGTAATTCCGTCTTTGTAAAAGCATACCCTCTATAAATTATTAAGATACACCGTCAAAAGTCAGAACTGAAATCTCGTAACACATTTTCAATCATAACACAACAAACGAGTGAATATACGGACCGCCGAAATAATACCAGAGGCTAAGCCCCGAATAGAGTTCAAAACAAAGCAGGGATTGTAAGAAAATCTCACTGGGGCCCGTACCTTGCATTCGCTTTACCAAATTACTGAAATTTCATTCAGCTTGTGGGCTGCGGGTGGATGGAAGAAGCAATTTTACGATTGCGGATGCGGTATATTTTTATTATTAAAATAATAACTGTCCCACTGCTGGGCACGGGCCTCCTCTACTAATGAGAGGGGTAAGGTCTTAGTCTACCACGCTAGCCTAATGCGGGTTGGTAGACTTCACATTCGAAATTCCTGTGAAGAAATTCTCGGGTATGCAGGTTTCCTTACGATGTTTTCCTTTACCGTTATAGCAAGCGATATTTCACAATAAAAATACACTTAACATAGAAAAGTCAGAGCTATCGCTGCTTTTTATTATTAGTGTGGGTTTTTGCGTCCTAAAATCTCATTTTACCGTTCTAATCATTCTTTCTGTACTTTCACCTTTCGTGGTATTGAGTATGCGTGAATCCATATAATTATCAATTGTGTCGACTATCTGTAAGGCGAATGATAAAAAGAGGAAAAAAGACTAAAAAAGAAATGGTGACAATTGATAATGAAAAAAAATAAGCCCGGTGTTTCTTTCTGCCTCTCTTCTTCGGGTCGTCATCCGTAAGTATAGAGAAATAGGATACAATCATTATGCTGCCATCCGCTTACTAAAATGCCGTTAAGTGAATAAAGCTAATTTTGAGATGTCACCATAAAACGTGAAAAATATTGTCCCTAGAGATTGATTTGACTTGTGTCTATTTTTGATCTTAAAGTAAACACGTTATTATGTCCATTAAATATGATAGTCACACGCCCGAATGGTCAATCGCTCTTCAACTTTAACGGCTTCCTACATTGATTTTCTCCATACAATTTTGACAGATAAGGCGGCCTTAAACGACATAAGGCGACCTTAACTGCATGAACATTCGGCGGACAGTCTTATAAAAGTCTAAACATTAATTTTAGTGATCGGACGGCAGTATAGTTTGTTTTGTGAGATCAAGAATATACAGTTAATAAAATATTGTTGAATGTATTATATATAATACATAGTCTCACGCCAGTATCCCCAAAAGGGTAGGCAGAAGTGAAATATTGAACTAGAACACCCACATGTCGCCGAGCTCATGTTCCGTTCCAAATCGGGGCAAGCATATTGAGCACAAAATCCAGACTCCGGGCTGATACTGAAAACCCCAATATCACTTTCCCCGACCCCTGGATCGACCCTGAGACCTCAGAACCATAGTCGTACCGCGCACGCAAAACAGCTACGCCAAAGCATGCAGAACGAAAGAAAAATATTTCCACCACCGCGTCCACTCCAACACAAATCGCTGTATTTTGTGTTGGAATTTACCCAGTTTTATAAAACCAAAGCGAGCGAAATGAGCTTAGCGGCGGATCGTGTAGCGAGCTGAGTGCCGGACCACTCAGCGACCGCGGACTCAGCACCGTGCTTACTATTTACCTACACCCTGTATATACTGGCTGTTTAGATAATTAGATTGGGGATTCCTATTTTAAAAATACACGCTAATTAGGTCTTTGAGAGACGTCAGAGATATTAATATACGTTTTAGAGAACATTCTGTATACAGCGTGTATTTAATTCAATTCTGTTGTGTATTCTTATTTTGAAAACAGTTACGATGGATCAACCTATTATAAAACATGAACTTCAAAGGGTTAATATAGAATATTGATACTAAACTCTTTGTCTATTGCTTTATAAAAAGAATTACTAAAAAACAACACTTTTAAACACAACAATTCTTCGTCTTTTAAAAATAATGGCTTCCACGCTTTATACCGTCCATCTTCAGTACAGTTTGATGCATTAAACCACATCACTTAAAAACAACAAACACAGCTCTTTAGGATAATATGAAATAATTTTAACAAGCGACGCCCACCCTGTCAGACCTCCCATCAACAATTACATGACAACGAATTTTAGTTCGACAAAATAATATGTACAAAGAAATTAAATCCTTTTTCTTTAGTCGGATAAAATTGAACGTAAAGAGATAACAGTGTATGCAGGCAGCTTTCGCGACCACTTAGCGTCAGTCGCTAGCTAAATCCATTGAAAGCGCTGGTACAAAGGGAATCGGTGATTAAAAAAATAAAAGCTTCGCGTTGCATCGGACAGCAGTATTTTTGGTTGCCATTGTTCTTTCGAATTCGTCCGACATAGAGAACGATATATACCAGGAATATATTTTCAAGCCCTAAGGAACTAAATCAAACTTTTAAAAAGTGTGAATCATTAATTAAAAATCCTCAATCTACTTCTTCCATATTTCTTTAACCCTTTGAAAGTTCGGATCGGCGAAACATACTTTTTCAAGCACGTAGCCGAAAGAATTCGGCTTAGTTCTTGCGACTGACTGTTTGCCTAACATTAAACCTCTGAAGAATCCAATACAGAGTTCATCGTGGGGTTAAAAATTACACAAGCGTTACCCGAACTGACATTCAAACCCAAGACTTTCCGATCCACAGCTTATCGGTAGACCTAGAAAGGGATATTTCTCTTTCTCCCTTCCTGGCCAGAGTCCACCTTCCTACACGCCCGGTCTTGAGCATCGTCCACAGTGAGACCATGGCATCTCATATCTTCCTCCAAAACGTCCAGCCAGCGCTTTTTGAGCCGTCCACGGGAACGTATACTTGGTACGATGTGAACCAGATACGACCGATGTACTCTTGTAGTTTCCTCAAAACGTGGCCATACCATCTCAAGCGACATTCCTGCAGTTTATCCGCCACGCCACGGACACCAAGACTACCAAGACTAGGGCGGAAAATTTGTCTATAATTTGATTTCGGTTTCCCTTGCAAACATTTCTACCATTCGCCACTGAGGCTAGTTCTAAACATAAACCCGAGTATATAACAAGCCCATTAACAGAATCCATTGTAATAACGTTAGCGCACAATACCTAGACATTACGCCAGTCAATTATCCAGATTAGATCTAGATTAAGCCGTTACATTGATTTGTGTGCTAACTTAGCGCGTATGTATTGAATACAAAATTAATTGTCAATTTGGAGGGGGATTAAATTATGATTTGGTGAGAGGTCGGTGCATCGACTCACGGCGCTGATATCGCCAGATTAGTACAGTCACTTACGGCTGGTTTCAATAAATGATCTCAGTTTAGAGTACAGATAGATCGCGATTATGGCTTCATAATCAATCAAATCAAGTCATTTTATTTATTTATTTATTTATTTATTCAACACACACACAGTCATTACAGGATATACCCAATTCGAAATTTGACGGAGTCATGTTCAAACTGTGTTCTTATTGGCTAATATTTGTAATCTATCTGCACATTCGAACTGAGATTGTTTATTGGAACCGAGCGTTAAGCAAAGGAGGTCAATCTCGGATTGAGAGATAATAAGCTGGAAGATCGTATCACCTTTATTTAGGCGTTATAAAAGTTTTCTCAAAAGTCTCGTAAAATCTCGTGCCTGCATCGTAAGTTATTCAACGTCAAACATCACAAAAATCGTTTTTTCGCGATTATCTTGGGTGATTATCTCGCTTTAGCTCCAATTATGTTTTAATTATTATGACAATTAGCATTATCAATTTGGAGGGACATTAAAATATGATTAAGTGATATTCCGTGCATCAAATTTCGGCGCGGCTGTCGCCGTTACTGAAGGTCCGTATTTACAGAAAGAACAGTCATTCATCTAGATTTAAAACTAATTTTAAATGTGTTGAAATAAAACTATTTTTACGGATTCTATCACGATTTGTTTTAATTTTTATGACCGACGTTTCGAAGGCTTCTTCAGCAGTCTTCCCTTCGTAATGGGAATTCCCCTTGGGAATTGGGAAAATCCCTTGGGAAATCCCTTCGAAATTTCAATGTATAACATTCGCGTATATTTAAGAAATCAGTAATTTTAAATGCTTTTAAAAAGGTTCTGAGGTCTCGCGTTCGATCCCCGGGTCGGGCAAAGTGATATTGGATTTTTCCATATCAGCCCGGAGTCTGGAATTTGTGCCCGATATGGCGATAGGCTCGCCCCCTATCACATCTGGGACTGAACTAAGCTCGGCGAAATGTGGGTGTTCTAGTTCGCTAGTGCGCCTCTGCCTACCCCTTCGGGGATACAGGCGTGAGCTTATGTTATGTTATGTTTTAAAAAGGAGGAGGTTCTCACTGACACAAATCAAATACAAAAACGAATATAAAGTTGAATAATTTATCTTCAGAGTCGATGCCAGCGCTAATGCAAATCAAAAATATGTATGAGAAGGTGAATCTAGATTTAAAATTAGTTTTAGAGAGACTCTAAGGGTGACTTGCAGCCTTGCGATAAACGACGTTTAATCGTAAAATAAACTCCATTTTGGCATCATTTCAGTTCAACGTCTTGCACGTCGTGGTTTTACCCTTCATCTCGATTTAAATAAACGTTTAACTTAAATGGGCATGGCCGCCGGTTTAAAGTCGCTAATCTTGATTATAATGACAAATAACATAACCTTTTCACATTATTTATTGTTGTTTAATGAAAATCTATGATAAAAATGGCTTTGTTTTTTACACTGAACACGATTTGGTATCAAACAAAGATGATGAATTCGTAAAATATATAAAAACTCAAGGTTTTTTTACGAAGAGTACTTTATTATCAATAACCCATACATAAGCCATACATATACCTTACAAACTAACATTGTATGTACATAATCTCTTGAAAAACCACATAATTACAACACTTCACTATTATGCACGATATTTGTGTGCGCACGTGTGGCACTAGTCCTTGGAAGCGGTGGTATACCACCCACGCCCGACCCGGCACGGCAGTACAAGTTTTCCTCGATGTCTCGTCGCACCTCGGTGCAGGATAGGTTTCGGCACACGCATCACAAACGCCTTAAAACTGGTGCAACTCCACACTTAGTTCACCACCATCAGCAAATACCTTGTTTTCTTGTGCACGCTCGCACTCCGCAATGTTCTTCTATTACAAAGTACATTAGTTATTCTATTTTCTAGGAGAGCGTTGTTTTCGAGATGATAAATTTCACTTAAGTTAACGAATTGCAAAGATACATCTTGATACAATTTTATTATACCTCTATTATAGAAATTACCATTGTTGACAATATACTTGTATAGTCATGTATAGTTCGCGAACGACTAGTGCGGAGGACAGCTCCCACAGAAGAAATGAACGAACTAGTTCCCAGAACTCTCGTTCTTTAGTTCGTTAGTACGTTTGATAAGTTAGATAGATTCTAAGTCTTGAGTATCGTCCAAAGTAAGACCATTGGTCCTCATATCATTCTCTAAAAAGTCCAGCCAGCGCTTTTGGGGTCGTCTGGATTTTCTTAAAATAACGCTGACAGACCACGTATCGTACATATACACAGAAGTACTGGCCAAATGATGGTCTTGTTTTCGTAACGTAGTCAATAACCACTAGGGAAATATGGTGCTTTTTCAAGCCATATTCAAATATGGTGCGCAGCACTTTTTAGTCTCACAGATGGCAACAAATCATAATATTTTCTTTTACTTTCTTCGATAAAAAATATTTGAAAACATTTATAAAATACTACGTGTACGCAACTCATGTACTTGATCTTTAGCACATTTCCTTTCAGTCGGCCATTTTTAAGCGGCCCCTAGACGCTGTTGGTCTTAAACATCAGCGTACATGAACACCCACGGTGGCTTCTGAACCTCCATAGTGAACGGGAAAAGTTTGGTGACGCCAAAAGCTGTCCGAATCAAAGACTTTGATCGGAAGAACATGTCTTCGATAACGTCAACATAAGCTTCTGGCACCCCTTTCAACTATCTAATAGCAAACTTTTGGTCCATGGTCTGTCCCCATACCCTGCAAGGCAAGAACCCACCTAGTCCGTTATTCAGAAAAGTGTACCACATGCAGATAAAGTTGGCTTAAACCTAAAGGTGTTGGTGGCCTACTGTGTAAGTAGGCCACCGTCATCGTTGGGTTTGTTTGGTAAGGGTTGTCCCTTAGACGACGTAAAAATTGCAGCATATTATGAAAGAATAAAAAAAATCGAATCGGCCCAGGCGTCTTCGAGTAATCCGGGAACATACATAAAAAAGATTCCAACGAATTGTTAACCTCCTCTTTTTTAAGTCGGTTAATTCACCTCCTCCTTTTTTGAAGTCGGTTAAAATTCGTGCAAATAATATTTTTTTAGCCTTTATTTGGTTCGAGACGAGAACTAAAAGAACGAACTAGTTCGTTGAGGAGCCGCGAACTAAAGTGATCATTCCTTATCGCGAAATATTGTACGTATGTCTAGTTGACAAGTCGTAATCCAGACAACTGACACTGATTTATTTTTTTCAATTTTGCCTTTCATCAGTTAGGCAAAGGAAGCAAGCACATACAGCCTCGTCGTATGTGTGTTTATATTACATGTATTCAAACTGAATTAAAACTAAATATTTGACAACTATTGACACAAGAGAATCTATTGAAATATTATATAAAATAAAATACAATTCTTTCTACGCAAAATTGTGATGATAGATGTTGCGAGACGGCACTATAGATAATAATATGAAATTTACGGAACGTAAATAATAAGTAATTATTGGGATTTATTTTATTTTAAAATGCAAAAAATATTTTTTTATGCGGAATTTTGTTTGTGGTTATATATTTTTTGTGAAACGGAACTTATGAACTTGGAGTAGTGGAGACTTGCAGGCAACTTGCCCGCGTTGCAAAAGTTCCCAATTTATCGGGATATCTACTGATTTTGGTCATTGTCTCACGATATCCCGATGTAGCAGTCCTATCTGCCGAATTTTTGAATTTTCAACTAATGTAAAATAATATTCTTATAAAAAATGGAAAATAATATTATTAATACGGCAAAACTAAAAGAAATCTGTAATACAA
The DNA here is from genome assembly GCA_036417725.1 of Clanis bilineata. Classification (NCBI taxonomy): domain Eukaryota; kingdom Metazoa; phylum Arthropoda; class Insecta; order Lepidoptera; family Sphingidae; genus Clanis; species Clanis bilineata. Next base: position 14,103,760 of record CM071155.1, on the reverse strand, counting down.
TACAATACGGCCTACATACAATACGGCCTATACGACAATACTACATATGTACAATAAAATACGGCCATTCAACTTCGCGGTATATTAAAGCAAATTGTACTGAAATACCTTATAATAGAGTTTATTATTGTCTGGTGAGTATAAAAGGGAAAATAAATAAATAACATCCAACTGTCACATACATAGTCCTAACCCCACACTAAGATCGAGTCTTGTGTCGTGGGTATCAGGAACTACTAGATACTTTCGGTCTCACAACACCCAGACCCGGAACAAATATCTGTGAGTCACACAAATATTTGTCTCGGTGCGAGGATCGAACCCGCGGCCTCTCGCTTCACAGCCGGCTGCTCGCCCTCTGCGCTGCGGAGGCTGTCAAATGTCTCTGAAGGTACTTCGTTCGGGTTGTTTCCCAAATTGGATAACTTATACTTGCTTTAGTCGTTCATTATAGTCCATTCATAGAATCGCATGCACATGTCATAGAAATATAACACATAGAACGACAGTACACGGCCGCGGCGTGAAGGCTTTCCAAGTGAGACATTAATGTCTCACTACGTTGCACGGCGTCAGTGTCCAAGGTTAAAACTTAGTTACGAAGAGCTCGCACAAAAATAACGGAATAAGCTTTCCACTAAGTCAATGGTAGGTCTTCTACACACAAAAAGATGTATAGGAGACAACAATCAATGTTGTTACATTTTTAATAAAGATGAGAAAATGTTCACGAAAATAGGTGGTAAGAAGACGAAAATGATTAATCAATGTACAATATATCAAGCTATAAATGATTATATGTAACTTACTGATTATAATTAAACAAATTAACGCATTATTAACATAAAATACTTGTGTTTCATTCCGAATAAAAATCTCCCGATTTTCAGATGCCAAATCTAACGATTTTTAATTTTACACTTTTGCAACACTGCATCTTACTCTATTCGCCGTTTTATTAATACACGAGTCAGTCCTAAATGTCATTTAAATCAAATGTCCCATTAGTTGTCTTGCACATACACTTTTCTGGTTCGATTTAAGAAATCCGAGTGTAGATTATTGATCCGCGATTTCATTACTACTACTCATTCTTTACGTTCCGTTAGATTCATATCTAAGGTCCGTCTCAAAACATTTATCATAACAATTTCGCATAAAACGAATTCTAGTTTGTTTTATATGATTTTTCAATAGATTATCTTAAGTCAATAGTCGTCAAATGCTTACATGTAATACGAACACACATATGATGAGGCTATTTATTTATTTTTATTAAGGAGTAACCAGGAGTAACTTTGCACTTTGTTAGCTCAAGCGGAATTTATCATCTCGTAAACAACTGCAGGGTTAACACCACCTCTTATGGCAGTATTATTATAATCGTTCTTCGTTTATTTTGTATGGGCATCGGTACAAGTAAAATTATAATAATACTGATATAAGAGGTCGTGGTAACCCCCTGTCTCCTAAAAATAGGAGAACATCGCGGAGTACATACGTGAATCAGAAAAAGAGGTTTGTTGAAACTGGTGAGCTGGGTGTCATGGTAGAAAACATAATACAAGCTCAGGCCTGTATCCCCGAAGGGGTAGGCAGAGGCGCACTAGCGAACTATAACACCCACATTTCGCCGAGCTTAGTTCCGTCCCAGATGTGATAGGGGGCGAGCCTATCGTCATATCGGGCACAAATTCCAGACTCCGGGCTGATATGGAAAAATCCAGTATCACTTTGCCCGACCCGGGGATCGAGAACCCGAGACCTCAGAACCGTAGTTGTACCGAAATACCACCACGCCACCGAGGCTTAGGTAGACTTGCACCAATTTTGAGGCGTTTGTGTGCGTGTGCCGAATTCTGATCGCCTTGCAGGACAAGTGGCTTGTGGTAGTCGAATAGAATATTCGAATAGAATAAATGTATGGAAATGACATAAGGTTACGCCGCATATAGCGTACTCCTCCGTGCCGTGGCGACGACCACACAGCCGATAGTCTCCGTGGCGCAGCGGGCGAGTAGCTGGCTGTGAAGCGAGAGGCCGCGGGTTCGATCCCCGCACCGAGGCAAATGTTTGTATGACCTACAGATATTTGTTTCGGGTTTGGGTGTTGTGAGACCGAAAGTATCTCGTAGTTCCTGATACCCACGACACAAGACTCGATCTTAGTGTGGGGTCAGGACTATGTTTGTGACTGTTGGGTGTTATTATTATTATTATTTTCATAAAACAACAAGAAATAATATGAAAATGTTATGTTGTTTGACATTCAATAATCGCGATTAGCTACTTAAACCGGCGGCCCCGATGATTTAACTTTGTCGTTTATTTTAATCCAGATAAGGGGTAAATCGACGACGTGCAAGACGTTAAACTGAAATGATTCCTAAATGGGGTTTACTACAAGATTCATCGTGGTTTACTGCGGAGCTGCGAGTGAATTCGAGACAACTAATATGACATTTAATTTTAATCAAGTTTAGGACTAAGTCGGGGACTAATAAAATGGCGATTATAGTGAAATCCCTGCAAGTCGCCCTAAGGGTGACTTGCAGCTAGGCGATAAACGACGTTTAATCGTAAAATAAACTCCATTTTGGCATCATTTCAGTTCAACGTCTTGCACGTCGTGGTTTTACCCTTCATCTCGATTTAAATAAACGTTTAACTTAAATGGGCATGGCCGCCGGTTTAAAGTCGCTAATCTTGATTTTATTGACAAACAACCAAAGAATTTAAACACAAAAAACATAACCTTTTCACATTATTTCTTGTTGTTTAATGAAAATCTATGATAAAAATGGCTTTGTTTTTTACACTGAACATGATTTGGTATCAAACAAGGATGATGAATTCGTAAAATATATAAAAACTCAAGTTTTTTTACGAAGAGTATATAATTATCAATAACCCATACATACACCTTACAAACTAACATTGTATGTACATAATCTCTTGAAAAACCACATAATTACAACACTTCACTATTATGCACGATATTTGTGTGCGCACGTGTGGCACTAGTCCTTGGAAGCGGTGGTATACCAACCACGCCCGACCCGGCACTGCAGGCAAAAGTTTTCCTCAATGTCTCGTCGCACCTCGGTGCAGGATAGGTTTCGGCACACGCATCACAAACGCCTTGTAACTGGCGCAACTCCACACTTAGTTCATCACCATCAACGAGTACCTTGTTTTCTTGTGCACGCTCGCACTCCGCAATGTTCTTCTATTACAAAGCACATTAGTTATTCTATTTTCTAGGAGAGCGTTGTTTTCGAGATGACAAATTTCACTTAAGTTAACGAATTTCAAAGTTACTTCTTGATAAAATTTTATTATACCTCTATTATAGAAATTACCATTGTTGACAATAGACTTATATAGTTCGCGAACGAACCAGTGCGGAGGACAGCTCCCACAGAAGAAATTAACGAACTAGTTCCCAGATCTCTCGTTCTTTAGTTCGTTTGATAAGTTAGATAGAATCTAAGTCTTGAGTATCGTCCAAAGTAAGACCATTGGTTCTCATATCATTCTCTAAAAAGTCCAGCCAGCGCTTTTGAGGTCGTCTGGATTTCCTTAAAATAACGCTGACAGACCACGTATCGTACATATACACAGAAGTACTGGCCAAATGATGGTCTTGTTTTCGTAACGTAGTCAATAACCACTAGGGAAATATCGTGCTTTTTTAAGCTATATTCAAATACGGTGCGCAGCACTTTTTAGTCTCACAGATGGGAACACATCATAATATTTTCTTTTACTTTCTTCGATAAAAAATATTTGAAAACATTTATAAAATACTACGTTTACGCAACTCATGTACTTGATCTTTAGCACATTTCCTTTCAGTCGGCCATTTTCAAGCGGCCCCTAGACGCTGTTTGTCTTAGACATCAGCGTACATGAACACCCACGGTGGTTGCTGAACCTCCATAGTGAACGGGAAGGGTGTGGTGACGCCAAAAGCAGTCCGAATCAAAGACTTTGATCGGAAGAACATGTCTTCGATAACGTCAACATAAGCTTCTGGCACCCCTTTGAACCTTAGGGCCCACCAGACTACCCGTCGGGACACAAAGTAAAAAGCCTTCTGCAGATCCAGGAAAGCGATATGCAGAAGCTTTTTCTTTCAACATGCATGCCTCGCAAAACGATCTAATAGCAAACATTTGGTCCCTGGTCTGTCCCCCATACCCTGCAAGGCAAGAACCCAGGTTTCGCCAGCACCTAGTCCGTTACTCAGAAAAGTGTACCACATGCAGATAAGGTTGGCTTAAACCTAAAGGTGTTGGTGGCCTACTGTGTAAGTAGGCCACCGTCATCGTTGGGTTCGTTTGGTAAGGGTTGTCCCTTAGACGCCGTCACTATTCCCCAAGTATGTACAAGTAAAAAAAAACAGCAGCATATTATGAAAGAATAAAAAATAATTAATCCGGGAACATACATAAAAAAAGATTCCAACGAATTGTTAACCTCCTCTTTTTTAAGTCGGTTAATTCACCTCCTCCTTTTTTGAAGTCGATTAATTAATAACCTCCTCCTTTTTTAAAGTCGGTTAAAATTCGTGCAAATAATATTTTTTTAGCCTTTCTTTGGTTCGAGACGTGAACTAAAAGAACGAACTAGTTCGTTGAGGAGCCGCGAACTAAAGTGACCATTCCTTATCGCGAAATATTATACGTATGTCTAGTTGACAAGTCGTAATCCAGACAACTGACACTAATTATTTTTTTTCAATTATGCCTTTTATCAATTAGGCCAAGGAAGCAACCACATACAGCCTCGTCGTATGTGTGTTTATATTACATGTATTCAAACTGAATTAAAACTAAATATTTGCCAACTATTGACACAAGAGAATCTATTGAAATATCATATAAAATAAAATACAATTCTTTATACGCGAAATTGTGATGATAGATGTTGCGAGACGGCACTATAGATAATAATATGAAATTTACGGAACGTAAATAATGAGTGATTGTTGGGATTTATTTTATTTTAAATTGCAAAAAATATTTTTTTATGCGGAATTGTGATTGTGGTTATATATTTTTTGTGAAACGGAACTTATGAATTTGGAGTAGTGAAGAGTGTAGGCATCTTGCCCGCGTTGCAAAATTTCCCGATTTATCGGGATATTTACTGATTTTGGTCATTGCTCACGATGTCCCGATGTAGCAGTCCTATCTGCCGAATTTTTGGATTTTCAACTAATGTAAAATAATATTCTTATAAAAAATGGAACATAATATTATTAATACGGCAAAACTAAAAGAAACCTGTAATACAATACAATACGGCCTATACGACAATACTACATACAATAAAATACGGCCATTCAACTTCGCGGTATATTAAAGCAAATTGTACTAAAATACCTTATAATAGAGTTTATTATTGTCTGGTAAGTATACAAGGGAAAATAAATAAATAACACCCAACAGTCACATACATAGTCCTAACCCCACACTAAGATCGAGTCTGGTGTCGTGGGTATCAGGAACTACGAGATACTTTCGGTCTCACAACACCCAGACCCGGAACAAATATCTGTGAGTCATACAAATAATTGTCTCGGTGCGGGGATCGAACCCGCGGCCTCTCGCTTCATAGCCGGCTGCTCGCCATCTGCGCTACGGAGGCTGTCAAATGTCTCTGAAGATAACTTCGTCCGGGTTGTTTCCCAAATTGGATAACTTATACTTGCTTTAGTCGTTCATTATAGTCCATTCATAGAATTGCATGCACATGTCATAGAAATATAACACATAGAACGACAGTACACGGCCGCGGCGTGAAGGCTTTCCAAGTGAGACATTATTGTCTCACTACGTTGCACGGCGTCAGTATCCAAGGTTAAAACTTAGTTACGAAGAGCTCGCACAAAAATAACGGATTAAACTTTCCACTCTGTCAATGGTAGATCTTCTGCACACAAAATGATGTATAGAAACCAACAATCAATGTTGTTACAATTTTAATAAATATGAGAAAATGTTCACGAAAATAGGTAGTAAGAGGTGGTAAGAAGACGAAAATGATTAATCAATGTACAATATATCAAACTATAAATGATTATATGTAACTTACTGATTATAATTAAATAAATTAACGCATTATTAACATAAACTACTTGTGTTTCATTCCGTATAAAAATCTCCCGATTTTCAGATGCCAAATCTAACGAGTTTTAATTTTACACTTTTGCAACACTGCATCTTACTCTATTCGCCGTTTTATTAATACACGATTCAGTCCTAAATGTCATTTAAATCAAATGTCCCATTAGTTGTCTTGCACATACACATTTCTGGTTCGATTTAAGAAATCCGAGTGTAGATTATTAATCCGCGATTTCATTACTTCTACTCATTCTTTACGTTCCATTAGATTCATATCTAAAGTTCCGTATCAAAACATCTATCATAAAAATTTTGCATAAAACGAATTCTAGTTTGTTTTATATGATTTTTCAATAGATTCTCTTAAGTTAATAGTCGCCAAATGTTCACATGTAATACGAACACACATACTATGAGGCTAGTTATTTATATTTATTAAGGAGTAACTAGGAGTAACTTTGCACTTTGTTAGCTCAAGCGGAATTTATCATCTCGTAAACAACTGCAGGGTTAACACACCTCTTATAGCAGTATTATTATAATCGTTCTTCGTTTGTTTTGTATGGGAATCGGTACAAGTAAGATTATAATAAGACTGCTATAAGAGGTGGTGGTAACCCCCTATCTCCTAAAAATAGGAGAACATCGCGGAGTAGGTACATGACATGGTAGGCATAGGACATGGTAGAAAACATAATATAAGCTCACGCCTGTATCCCCGAAGGGGTAAGCAGAGGCGCACTAGCGAACTAGAACACCCACATTTCGCCGAGCTTAGTTCCGTTCCACATGTGATAGACGACCACACAGCCGATAAGGCTATCCGATAAGCGAGAGGCCGCGGGTTCGATCCCCGCACCGAGACAAATGTTTGTATGACCTACAGATATTTGTTTCGAGTCTGGGTGTTGTGAGACCGAAAGTATCTCGTAGTTCCTGATACCCACGACACAAGTGTGGGGTCAGGACTATGTTTGTGACTGTTGAGTGTTATTATTATTATTATTTTCATAAAACAACAAGAAATAATATGAAAATGTTATGTTGTTTGACATTCAATAATCGCGATTAGCCATTTAAACCGGCGGCCCCGATGATTTAACTTTGTCGTTTATTTTAATCCAGATAAGGGGTAAATCGACGACGTGCAAGACGTTAAACTGAAATGATTCCAAAATGGGGTTTATTACAAGATTCATCGTGGTTTACTGCGGAGCTGCGAGTGAATTCGGGACAACTAATATGACATTTGATTTTAATCAAGTTTAGGACAAAGTCGGGGACTAATAAAATGGCGATTATAGTGAAATCCCTGCAAGTCGCCCTAAAGCCTGGTTTTAAAATGTATTGGTCGTTTTGTAGTACGGTACATTAATTAATTAATCCACTAAAAAACTGAAATTAGTTACTCAACCATTAAAAACCATGTTCATAAAGTGTAACAACGGCGGCCGAACAGAGGCGGGACCAAACAAAATTTATATTACTTACAAAACAATTTACTCCAAAGCTTGCACCTTGGAAAAACTCTAAACAAATCGAGAGAGTTTCACAACTATCGGGCACCCTCCCGTACAGCCCGGTACAGTAATAAAGGATTTTCGTAACTTGATTTTCACTTAAATATCCAAGAATAGTGGGGTGAACAAACGCGGTTTCTTAAATACCATTTGCCAGAGACTGGATCCCCTAGAGAGGAGAGTAAAAACTTAAGCCAAGACCTCCCCGCAAATGCATGAGAAAGTGTGTTATGCCGACCCCAAGTTGAAATGGGATAAGTGCAGATTGACAAAAAATACATATTTACCAGGCCATTGACTGGGACTGGATTCTCTATGGGGTCGATGTCAGGCAGACAGCTGGTCTTAAAAACTAAGCCGAACCATTTCTGCAATATACTTAAAAAGGTGTATTGCGCTGACACTACATTAGTGTTGTATAAGGATAGGTGGAAAAAAGAATAACTGACTTCCAATAAGGAGATGGTCCTCAATTCGTCGGTATTTTATTTTTTATATTTGTTATGCGATATCTCCGCCAAATGTGGACTGATTTTAAGATTATTTTTGTGTTCGATAGAGCTTATTCCAAGGGTGATCCCATATAAATTTAATCACGATCGGATTTGAAGTAGGTCTGTAAAGTTTTTAAACTTATGATTATTGTTGTTCTGTTGACAAAATAAAGACGACCTGACCTGACGACCAGAAGAGTTTATAAGTCACTCCATCAAATTTTTACTTGTACATAAAATCATGTAACAAACTGCATCCTCCTCCTTTTTATTAACATACATAACTTAAGCTCACGCCTGTATCCCCGAAGGGGTAGGTAGAGGCGCACTAGTGAACTTGAACACCCACATTTCGCCGAGCTTAGTTCAGTCCCAGATGTGATAGGGGGCGAGCCTATCGCCATATCGGGCACAAATTCCAGACTCCGGGCTGATATGGAAAAATCCAATATCACTTTGCCCGACCCGGGGATCGAACCCGAGACCTCAGAACTGTAGTCGTACTGAAATACCACCACGCCACCGAGGCGGTCCTTTTTAATATCAGTTAACAAATCCCTCACTCCGGTGCCTTGCTAAGTAAAACTCCTCCGATACCTGCCGCTGACAGTTTCGTTTCCAAAACTTTTCTTTGTTAAACCCCACGGAGTCGGTCTCGAAGAACTTGCCTCGTTAGTTCGATACAAACTTCTGTACATAGAGAAATAGGCGCCGCGTCGCGCCGCGTCGTTTCTCTCGCGGGTATAGTTTACGCCAGATACGTTTCATGAGTTTATTAACGGCTGGTCTCAATAAACGATCTCAGTAGCCCGAGCACGAAAAACTAATGTAAATGTAAATGTATTCGAGTTCGCTGCACACTGATGACGTTTGGTTAATATTTCATACAAACATAGACGCGCATCGAGCTGAAATACATTTACGGTTGTCAGAAATTTTCCTGCTCAGGCCGCAGTTTAGAGTGCAGATATATCGCGATTATGAACCAATCAAATCACATCATTTGACGCAGTCATGTTCAAACTGTGTTCTTATTGGCTAATTTTTGTAATCTATCTGCAAATTCGAACTGAGATTATTTATTGAAACCGGCTGTAAAACATTAACATTCGATCACGGCTTTGACGAATCTTTGACTTTAACACAAGTTAAAAACCTAACTGACCGACTTCCAACTTGATCCGATCGTGCCAAATTTATATGGGACCATTGAAATAAGCTCTATCGAACACAAAAATAATTTTGAAAATCGGTCCACATTTGGTGGGGATATCGCGTGACATACATAAAAAAGTACAGATGAATTGAGGACCTTCTCCTTTTTAGAAGTCGATCGAAAACATATGGTGACGCCTGTATAATAATAATATCAGACCTGTAATATTATTTTCCCACTGCTGGGCACGGGCCTCTTTTACTAGTGATAGGGGTTAGGCCTTAGTCTACCACGCTGGCCTAATACGGATTGGTAGACTTCACATACTTTCGAAATTCTTGTGAAGAATTTCTCGGGTATGCAGGTTTCCTCACGATGTTTTCCTTCACCGTTAAAGCAAGCGATAATTCATAATGAAAATACACTTAACATAGAAAAGTCAGAGGTGTATGCTATTTTTGGGGTTGGTCTCGAACCTCCGACACTCGTCTCGGTAATCCGTATCATTCCCAACTGAGTTATCCCCGAAATTATTGCGTAATATAAAGCTTTACTAAATCAATATTCATTTAAATCAGTTCCGTATAAATAAAGCCATCAAACGGAAAATCAGTAATTTCATAATTCCATCGAGCATCCATTACAAATAACACACACATATAATATAATTAGATATGCATTAAACACAGTAATGCGAGCCAAATGGATAGCCAGTAAGCCGGAAAGCGATCGCTGGTCGAATTCAAATTCTCTATTAACATTAACAAGCATTGGAAATGCCTAGGGGTGCGGTGGAAGTGGCAGTGTGTATTGGACAGCGATTTATTGGCAGACAGTTTATCATATTAAAGTTTTTAAGTTCTATAGCCAAAGGATGTGTTTATCCGCAATTTGTGTATTCTATTCTTTTACAAAATAGTTATCTTTTAATATTTAAAATCAGTCTCGAGTAAATCATACTTATTACAATTTCTGTAACATTATTATACCAAACACATTTTGCGTCGCTTTAATTTGAGGTGGGAAAAGGATAGGATGATGATGATTGTAATGACAGAAAAATGATCCTCTCATCTGCAACATAAAAAGAAAAATTTCTGACATTCGTAAATGTATTTGAGCTCGATGCGCGTCTATGAAATATTAACAAAATGTCATCAGTTCGCAGAACGCTCGAATACATTTACGATTATCAGAAATGTTCCTGATCGGGCCGCTTATGTGTGAAATTCTTCATTCAAACCTAAGAATAGAAAGAAGAAAAAAATTATCAAACAACAAAGACAACAGAACAACAATAATCACAAGTTTAAGAACTTAAAAGACCGACTTCAAATCCGATTGTGACCAAATTTATATAGGACCACCTCGAATACAAAAATAATTTTGAAAATCAGTCCACATTTGGCGGAGATAACACGTAACATACATAAAAAAATAGACGAATTGAGGACCTTCTCCTTTTTGGAAGTCGGTCGAATATCCTAGAAACAAAACGAATTAATATTTGAACATTTAACATGACATTAAAAGCAAGCATCTCCCAATTTATTCCATCTCCGCTACCTTATAAGTTATGTTATATTAAACGCTAGCAGTATAACCACGTTATTACATCGTGTTCTGTAGCCGAGCGTGTAGAGTATAACTTTATTATAATAGTTTGGCTCTGTGGACTCAAGAACCTTATCGACCACGTCCGCGGTACAAGATTCGATACCGTTGCTATAATCTAGTTATTATCTAGATGTAACTTTATACAATAGTTGAATATTCAGTTTGGTTTAGTTTGAAGTAATTGGAAGTGCAGTTGGTCTCGCTTAGCGACAGTATGGAGTGAGGACCGGGAAGTTCTTGGTTCGATTCCCAGGTCGAGCACTACTTTATATGGGGTTTATTGACACTTTTTACCTGTGATAGACACTTTTAATCTCAGAGAGGGTTGGTGTCAGACAAATGATTGAAGGAACTAAGACGAATCCTATATATACTCAAAAACATGTGTTTAGGCAACTTCACACTGATATAGGGGCTGGTTGAAAGAAAAAATAAGATTATTAATGTTTTCGATCGACTTCCAAAAAAGATGAGGTCCTCAATTCGTCTGTATTTTTTTATAATATCTCTGCCAAATGTGGAGCGATTATCAAAATTATTTTTTGTTCGATAGAGCTTATTTCAAGGGTGGTCTCATATAAATTAGGTCGTGATCGTATTTGAAGTCGGTCTGTTAAGTTTGTAAACTTGTGATTATTATATAATATAGCAAGACGACACGTCGTTCAACAACACGTTTGTCAACAGGAATTTTAATCAATTTATTTTTATATTTGCTTTAATGTAAATGCTCAAACAATATGATTGAAATCCCTCCATTGAAATTAAACTATTTTTACGGATTCTATCACGATTTGGTTTTAATTTTTATGCCCGGCGTCTGACCCGTGACCACGAAGGCTGCAAAGCTTTCGAAACGTCGGGCATAAAAATTAAAACTAAATCGTGATAGAATCCGTAAAAATAGTTTTATTACAATGAATAACATTCACATAAACCTAAGAAATCATTATGAAATCCCTCCACTCATACAATTCAATCTTTACCAAAACGGTACTCTATGTTTATCATTCAATATATCGATAGGTCGATCTGGAAATCTTTGGGGGAGGCCTATGTTCAGCAGTGGACGTCCTATGGCTGATGATGATGATGATGATGATATCTATACATGCTAAACATCATAAAGCCACTAAGCTAACATCTTCCCAATCAATATAATATACAAGACACATCTGAACTCCGAATTAACAGTGTAGCGCAGACATATCAATTATCAGCGCTAGTTCACCTAAATTATGAACTATTACATAATGTAGATGCAGCAAATGGCGTCGGATTACATGCTTTGATATACTATATCCCTCTAAATGTTAAGACATATGAAAACCTATATATGTACTATATGTATGATTGCCTCGGTGGCGTGGTGGTATTTCGGTACGACTACGGTTCTGAGGTCTCGGGTTCGATCCCCGGGTCGGGCAAAGTGATATTGGATTTTTCCATATCAGCCCGGAGTCTGGAATTTGTGCCCAATATGGCGATAGGCTCGCCCCCTGTCACATCTGGGACGGAACTAAGCTCGGCGAAATGTGGGTGTTCTAGTTCGCTAGTGCGCCTCTGCCTACCCCTTTGGGGATACAGGCGAGAGCTTATGTTATACGTTATGTTATATGTACATATATGTACTATTGTTGCCTATTAGTCGAAATTTGACTATAATTCATACAATTTCAAAGTTTCATTTCTCGTTATTGTCATTAACAAAATTTTGATATTCAATAAGACCAAAAAGAATTGACATTCAATAAGACCATAGAATATCTCGCCTCTTTGGTCTAGTGGCAGCATATATGGGCTGTGGACCGGGAGATCCTGGGTTCGAATCCCAGGTCGAGAAAAGAGTTTTCTCATTTAATTTTCCCGGTACTAGATTCCCACAGAAGGGGTTGATGTCAGGCTGACAGCTGGTTGTAAAACTAAGGCAAATCCTTTCTGCAACATGGTTGAAAAAGTGTGTTGCGCCGACCCCACATTATGGTGGGATAAGGGTAAGTAGAAAGAAAGTCTCTTATGCCTTACACAAATAAGAACAAAGAGAAAGATAATTATTTCACATAACATAACATAAGCTCACGCCTGTATCCCCGAAAGGGTAGGCAGAGGTGCACTAGCGAACTAGAACACCCACATTTCGCCGAGCTTAGTTCCGTCCCAGATGTGATAGGGGGCGAGCCTATCGCCATATCGGGCTCAAATTCCAGACTCCTGGCTGATATGGAAAAATCCAATATCACTTTGCCCGACCCGGGGATCGAACCCGAGACCTCAGAACCGTAGTCGTACCGAAATACCACCACGCCACCGAGGCAATTATTTCAATGGTTGCATAAATTAATCTTATTATTATTTGTTAATGAATTATTTAAGTGCGGTTTTAGGAGTACTTTAAGATTCCAGTCGTAATGTCTAATATTTTTTTCGCATACAAACGTTCTTCTGGTATTCCTTTTAAATTAAAATTTCCAAAAATCCTGTTATAATAAAGGCCAGGATGAGCGTACTTAACATTCGTCCGTTATCCCATCCGTTCCTTTCCTATGCAATAAGCAAAAAAATCATTATTTATAGAAGCAGGTTGCTATAACTCAACGGATACTCATCTCAATTTAACCCAAAACAAATCTTTCACGCAATAAATTTGATTCATTAAACATTTTTAATTTGCAGTAATTCATCGTTGCGTTTACTGCCTATCTTTTGATTTACAAGCTGTAGCGATTATTTGTCCTTTTAAAAAATTCTACTTTAAAAATCTAAACATAATAAATGAGACGTAGTTATGGAGAAATCTACAAAAAACTGTGTAGTCGTAACATTTTTTTTTTCTTGGATTAACCGCCGAATGTTCATACACTTAAGTTCACCTTATGTCGTTTAAGGCCGCCTTATCTGAAAAATCAATTTAAGAAGCCGTTAAAGTTGAGTAGCGTTTGACCATTCGAGCGTAAAGGAATTCTTTGCAGAAAAAAGTCCAATAACATATTTGCATTTTTACATGAATTGATGTAATGTGCTTTAATAGCTTTCTTATTTACCCGATTGCACTAGAAGGAGGATGTTTCTTATACATACATAATATGGAAGCCACAACAGACTTATCCTGTGCCATGGGTACAGGAACAACGAAGGCCTTACGCTCCTACAACACCCAGACGCAAAACAATTGTTTGATGACCCAAACAAGCCTTCCGCTACGTTTGTAGCCTGAGGCTGCTTCGATTCCCACATCGAGACAAATGTTGGTGTGATCCACAGCTATTTATTTCGGATCCGGGTGTCGTGAGACCGTAATTCCCTCGTAGTCCCAGATACCCGAGACATGTTCAACCTAGTAAAAGGTTGTCCCTTATAGAGTGTAGGGTGTGGCCTGTCGGTCTATGTCTGTCTGTTGGATGTATTTAAACGTAATTATGTCGTATTTTTCGTCTTCTTGGTCTAGTAGCCAGCTGTGAACGAGAGGCTGCAGGTTGGATTCCCGCACAGAGAAAAATGTTTGTATGGCCCACAGATATTTGTTTCGGGTCTGGGTGTTGTGAAACTGACAGCTTTCATAGTTCCTGGTACTCACGATACAGGTTATACGTAGTGTGGGATCGGGGCTATTTGTGAAACTGTTGGGTGAATTTATTTATAGCACCTAGCAGCATATATGGATTGTGGTCCGGGAGGTACTGGGTTCGATTCTCAGGTCGGGCAAAGAGATTTTTTGTAATTTGGTTTGCACGGGATTGGATCCCCTAGAAATATCCTGGCTGGCAATTGGTCGTAAAAACGAAGCCAAATCTTTTCTACAATATGCTTGAAAAAGTGTGTTTTAACCAAATTAAGATGGGATAGGTAAAAAAAGATGTCTCAGTGCAGGCATCGAACCCGCAGCCTCTCGCTTCACTATCTACAGTTCATGACTCGGGCCCGCCTCATCGACATTGAAGTAACATCATCGGAATATTAATTTTTGCCCCGGGAAACATTTCACGATGAATTTTATTATCACTAAACTCCCTCCTGAATCCAAATTGGGCCATTAGTTCTAAATTGATAACAGTGAAATGTTAGGGGGGAGACGGGTAGCCGATCATTTTTGGAAGCGTTTTGGTGATTTATGGGAGGTACGTTTTCATTAAATACTGAAAATTCATATTTACGTTCAATGGCTGATAATTGTAGCTTTGAAAGGTATTTAAATCACCAGCCATTAAAGGTATTTGTGCCCGATATGGCGATAGGCCCGCCCCCTATCACATCTAGGACGGAACTAAGCTCGGCGAAACGTGGGTGTACTAGTTCACTAGTGCGCCTCTGCCTACCCCTTCGGGGATACAGGCGTGAGCTTATGTTATGTTATTAAAGGTACATTGAGAATTTCACACCAAGCCACAAATCCCATAACTTCACGTTTTAAATAAATAATAAATACACCCAACAGTCACACACCTAGTCTTGACCTCACACTAGGTATAACCTGTATAGTGGGTGTCAGAGACTATGAGAGACGCACGGTCTCACAACATACTGTCCCACTGCTGGGCCTCCTCTACTAATGAGAGGTGTTAGGCCTTAGTCTATCACGCTGGCCTAATGCGGGTTGGTAAACTTCACATAACAAATATTTACCTGTATTAAAATTATCCAAAGAATACTCGGCTTCCTCCATTAAATCGAACACAAATAATTTTGAAAAAGGAATGAGTAAAATAAAATGGCGCGATACCCGGGGTGGTTACCAAGTGTTCACTAATTGGCGACACTCGACCGAGCCTATTATCGTTCGAGGCGGGAACACTTGAACTCTGATTTTCTATTTCGTCGAGAACGTTAGGCAGCGGTTTTCCACCTTTTACAAAATACTTTTGTTTGTTTACGTTAATCGATTTTAGAATCGAGTTGTACTGAATAGAAAAACAAGGTATTTTTAAAGAAGTCACGAAGGTACGATGCGAGAATATAATTAGTGCTTTCGTACGATTTAAAGATTATCATACATAAATACATAAGCTTACGCCTGTATCCCCGAAGAGGTAAGCAGAGGCGCACTAGCAAACTAGAACACTCACATTTCACCGAACTTAATTCCATCCCAAATTTGGTAGAGGGCGAGCCTATCGTCCAATTGGGCACAAATTCCAGACTCCGGGCTGATATTGAAAAAAAATCTGATGTCACTGTGCCCGACCCGAAGATCGAACCTGAGACCTCAGGTCGGTCGGTAGTCATGCCGAAATACAACCACGCTACCGAGTCAATAAAGATTTTCATATAAATATTAACCTAAATTTACCCACTTCTTGGATATATTATTACAAACTCATCATTATAAAACAGAAGTTTTATAATTATGTGCCTTGGTACCAAACATTGGACGTGGCCTTACAAATTATGACACTATTCAAAGAAAAATATTTACGCAATGCTTTTAAAAACTTTGCTTTAAAATCACAAAAAATAGCAATAAACTATTCTAATAACTTCATACATTCGACAACTTTCAATATTTTTGTGATTATGTACATTTAACAATTCAAGTCTAAAAGTCAATACAAACAACATAATTCTAATTCGGACAGCGTATAATACACTGTCGCAAACAATATTTAATTGAAACAAGAGAATCTCATTACATGGCACAATGAATAAGCCCATAGGATTAATCTAATGCCGCTCTGTCGGTGACTGGAGTTGATCAATATATTATAATGAACGTTAATCTGCCGCGGCCCGACATACTCGAACGTGACTCGCGCGGACTCGATGCGAGTGTGTTGTGAGAACAAATAGTACTTATCAAGAAGATATTGTTTTTTTTATATTCGATATATTATGGCGTATAACATACATAGACTAACGACTGTACCCCCAAAGAGGTAGGTAGAGGCGAACTAGAGAACCAAAACAATATATATAATAAATAACATCCAACAGTCACACACATAGTCCTGACCCCACAATAAGATCAAATCTTGTGTCGTGGGAATCAGGAACTACGAGAGACTTTCGGTCTCACAAACACCCAGACCCGAAACAAATATCTGTGGGCCGCAAAAATATTTGCCTCGGTGCGGGGATCGAACCCGCGGCCTCTTGCTTCACAGACGGCTGCTCGTCCTCTGCGCCACGGAGGCTGTCAATATACATAGGTGTATTTTATGGCATAGTAATGGATATTATTGCGATTTGTCTTAGTTCGCCCCGTAGTCATGAAGGCTAAAAAGTTATAAATAAATCGGGACAGTTCAAAAAACTATTCGCAATAAAAACTGTAAGCTTAATAAATCATTAATTTATTTGTTTAACTTTAACCGCTAATAATCTATTATAACAAATCCTTTTTTATTAATTAGCGACTGGCAAACAAGCAGCTGGGTCACCTGGTGGTAAGTGATCTCCACCGCCCATAAACGCCCAAGGCACTGAAATAATCATGGGTGTGTTGCTAACCTAAACGGGGGGAAATACGAATTGGGAACGGGATGTGGGGAATTAGGGGATTGGCCCACCGGGAATCTTACTCACTCAACGAAATCTGACAGCGAGCTGCCAATTTATGTCGGTTTTCTATGAGACAGTGGTATCAAACTGGTCGAGAGTCTCTACAGCGTGGCTCTACCATTCCAAAATCTGCATTAAATCCTCAGGTGTATACATATATATCAGAAAAACGACAAAGATTGTTGAATGTCGTGCTGCCTACACCGTTAATGTAAACACTGTTTAGTAAATAAACGCCGCAGACACCAGTCTAGACTCTAGACTGAACACAAGCGTCCTGCCGCTGCGTCAGTCTGAAGAAATAAAAGATACTGACATGTGTCGTAAAAAACGCGCGATGATTCAGGCACGCTTAAAATATTACTCCGGCCTATACGGAGGTGTGGTGTAAGGCATAAGATAGAGTATACTTTTAATATATAGCTATAACTCATATTTTATCACTTGGTAAAAAGGAAGCAACAAAACATTTCGCAAACATACATACATAAACTCACGCCTGTCTACCGTTGGGGTGGTCGGAGACTAAGGAGCACCAATTGCTTCGGTTCAAACACACCTCTTTCGCTTCTTCCACAGTCATCAATCTTTTCATGCATGCTCGTCGGTTACAACTCCTTATTAGGCCCTTTTTTAAAAGATCGCCATAGGACGTCCACGGCCGATGCAATCATTCACTTTCGCTACATAAATTTATTTCGTCACCGAAGCATTCCTTGCTCAATCCTCGTCACCACATCTTCCTTCAATCCACATTTTTCTCTTATTTCGTTATTCCTTACTCTATCATTCAACTTCAGCCCACATACACTTCTTAACGATCTCATCTCTACCGCATTTATCTTGCATGCTTCCTCTGCCACATCAAAGATTCACTTCCATACATTAGTGTTGGCGCCAGAACTCCTCGATGAATGGCTAACCGTGCGTGATTTGTTATATTTTCGTTAGCCATTATTGAGTACAAGGCGCCCTTAACACTGTTACCCATCCTTACTCGTCTTTCAATATCTTCTTTATACTTTCCGTCCCGAGTGAACATACACCATAAATATACAAATTATATGAGAAACTCATTATAAAGATGTAGAACTAAAGTAGGCAGGTACATATATTAGAGGTACATTTAGCTAACGTCGACTCATATAAGACTCTTATTACCTGTCTCAATAACTTACTGATACATTACTAACCGTTGAAATGCTTACTTTGATCGTCAATTTCCATAAACTAAGATAGATAAGAATACATTCTCCGTGACTTTTGACTATCTGTCGGAGAGTCTGTTCGCTCGACTGCTTACTGCTTGTGTATGTTCATTTTGCTAGTTTCCCTCTGCCTTCCTCTTCGGGGATACAGAAGTGAGCCTATGTATGTATAGGCATCATTTCCCGCTGCATCCTACACTCTGTACCACTCGCAAGGGCTACGTGGGCCTCTCCCTAGGGAAATCTTTTCGACGCCGACAAGGGTGGGTCGAGACTCGAGATTAACTTGCGTTTAATATGTCAATGCGATACCTTTAGCCTGCATTTAGCAGTATTGGATGGATACTGACTGGAATTTGTACAGGATTAGCTTTCAGTTGATTGGAATTTTGTATGGTACTTTGTTGATCGAGTCTCACGGGGTTTGTCTCAAATCTCAATTGGTCGTGTGATTTTTTTAGAAACTACATACATAAGCTCACGCCTGTATCATCGAAGGAGTTAGGGTAGGGTAGGATAGGGAGAGGCGAACTAGCGAACTAGAACACACTAGAACATCCACATTTAGCCGACCTTATTGTCCGTCCCAGATGTGGCACAAATTCCAGACTCCGGGCTTATAGTCAAAAGATAATCAAAAGTTTAAAACTTAACTGACCGACTTCGAACTTGATCCGGTTGACCAAATTTATTTGGGACCACACTTGAAATAAGGTCTACAAAATTTGAAAATCGGTCCACATTTGGCGGAGATATCGCGTAACATAAATAAAAAATACAGACGAATTGAGGACCTTCTCCTTTTTGGAAGTCGGTCGAAAAACCCAATATCACTTTCCCCGACCCGGGAATCAAACCCGAGACCTCAGGACGGTAGTCGTACCGCAATACTACACCACTGCGGCAGTTTCTAGAAACTGTAGCCCGAGCACGAAAAACTAATGTAAATGTAAATGTATTCGAGTTCGCTGCGCACTGATGATGTTTGGTTAGACGCGTTAGTCATAGACGCGCATCGAGTTCGAATACATTTACGGTTTAAATTACGGTTGTCAGAAATTTTCCTGCTCAGGCCGCTGATCAAGAAAATACCCGTTGAATATTTTTTATAATCTTGTTATCCGTCGTCATTAGTGACGGAGAGTCAATATAATACGGAACCTACCCGATTACCTTTGCAAACTTGTCAATAAATATACTATAACATTCCATACCTTATAAACAATGACCGAAAAACTGACACCGCCTTCCACCACTGGCCGTTAACAAACTCTTTTACCATTTTGGGTTGGTGATCCTCTTTACTATTTCACTCTGTTTTGAACAACTTTCTTAGTGAGATCATACTGTCCTCTTCTACTATTCAAGCCAGACTGGAAGTCTTCTTAAATATTTAAAGCAAGAATATTAATGCCCTCCACAACCACCATTTTACCCCTTCACGAGTAAAATACAAGAAAAAAATATGTCTTACATTGAAGCGAGATGGTTCGTTGCCAAGTCTAAAGAGATTTCCCGAGATAACCCGACTCGCACCTTGTGAATAAATTCCTCATTTAACCCTTGCAATGCAGGCTATGATTTCTTTTTTGTCAAATTTAATGGACCTTTTATATTACACTGAGCACGAAACGTTTAATACACAATAAAATATTATAAAAGTGATATCACACATAATTACTAGTAAATAACTTAATAATACAGATATTTATTTTAGCCTTTATACATAATTTATAATTTATACAATGTATTTTAATAAAAAAGCCTAAGTTACTTCTTATTACATCAGGTATCTGCCAGTAAAAGTCCCATCAAAATCGGTCCAGCCGTTTCAGAGACTAGCCGGAAGAAACAGAAAAAGTACCGTATATATACATTCATCATTCATATGCAATTTGTGAAAAGCTGTTAATTTGAAATTACAAATAGACACTCCAATTTTATTTATTTGTTATTATTTATTTGTTTAATTAGCACGGATAAACCAATTACACTGAAATAAAACTATTCTTACGGATTCTATCACGATTAGGTTTTAATTATTATTCCCGACGTTTCGAAGGCTTTGCAGTCTTCGTTGTCACGGGTTAGACAAAGCAACAAAGCAAAGCCTTCGAAACGTCGGGAATAATAATTAAAACCTAATCGTGATAGAATCCGTAAGATTTGTTTTATTTCAATGTATAATATTCACGTAAACTTAAGAAACCAATTACACTAATTAATATAATGTATACTTTAAAAATTATGACTAAATAACTTAAATAAATTAAAATTAAAACATAAACATATAATAAGTATTTAGTTATATTTATATAGTCTGACTGACTGCCTCGGTGGCGTGGTGGTATTTCGGTACGACTACGGTTCTGAGGTCTCGGGTTCGATCCCCAGGTCGGGCAAAGTGATATTGGATTTTTCCATATCAGCCCGGAGTCTGGAATTTGTGCCCGATATGGCGATAGGCTCGCCCCCTATCACATCTGGGACGGAACTAAGCTCGGCGAAATGTGGGTGTTCTAGTTCGCTAGTGCGCCTCTGCCTACCTCTTCGGGGATACAGGCGTGAGCTTATGTTATGTTATGTTATGTTATATAGTCTGACGTCAACCCCCCTGGAGGGTCCAGTCCCATTGTGACTATTCCTGCTTTTTTTCTTGATAAATGTTATAAGTTAATTGCTTAAAATACTTTAACACAAGAAGCCAAACCAAACCAAACCTAAAGTCGACGAATTTTTCAATAGAAATTGAGCAAAATTGATAGTGTGCAGACATCTTTACCTATGTTGTGTAAAGTACTGGCCTCGTTAGCAAGCGCGAGTCGAGACGCGGCGAATAAACCCTGTCTCAGGGGCTCGCCGCACCACACAAATAAACAGCGTGAAACACCCTTTTGATCTCGACTCGTTGCCGCTTTTCTGGTAATGAGCTGTCGGGACCCCCCTTATATATTTCAATGGAAATTCGTGTAACATTTTTTTCCAGCTTATCTGCCATTCAAAAATATTGTGGGCATGTTTCGCTTAGGTGACTGTGGGCGACAGTGCTATTACTAAGCTAGAGTTACACCTTATCTCGATTTATCCCACAACACTCCTATCTTCAAATCAAGATTTGGGATAAATAGAGATTTATCGCGGAGCTGCAAGTGCCTTTGTAAAGCTATATATTTTAATCGATGCTTAACTAACGGATTTCTTAAGTTTACGCGAATGTTATACATAAATAAATAAATAATCAAATACACCCAACAGTCACACACATAGTCCAGTAGCCCGAGCACGAAAAACTAATGTAAATGTATTCGAGTCCGCTGCGCATTGATGACGTTTGGTTAATATTTCATACAAATTTCATAGACGCGCATCGAGTTCGAATACATTTACGGTTGTCAAAAATTTCCCTGCTCAGGCCGCTGATCCCACACTAAGATCGAGTCTTGTGTCGTGGGAATCAGGAACTACGAGAGACTTTCGGCCTCACAACACCCAGTGCCGAAACAAATATCTGTGGGCCAACAAAATATATCGGTGCGAGAATCGAACCCACAGCCTCATGTTTCGCAGTCGGCTACTCGCCTGCTGCGCCACGGAGGCTGTCAAAAACTATTTTTAATAATTAAAATAAAACTATTTTTACGGATTCTATCACGATTTGCTTTTTATTTTTATGCCCGACGTCTCGAAGGCTTTGCAGTCTTCGTGGCCACGGGTTGGAGTCAATTAAAACCAATGATAGAATCCATAAAAATAGTTTTATTTCGATGCATAACTTGTGTCTTGTCTCATACATTCTCAAATTTTTACATAAAAAAGAAAGAACTTGACTTAATTTTTGGGAACAGTCAGTCACCACTTAAAAATCTAATAGGTACGGAACTGTGCGTTTCGCCAAAAATCAAGTTAAACGATATAATTAGACTCTTGTACAATGTGCAAATTTTTGCTTAAATTGATGGCGATAAATACATTAGAATACTAATTTCTCGAAGATCAATGCAAAAATTAACTTAACATTTGACAAATGTCATGTAGATTCAAAAGTTAGTTGTTAAAAGTGTTGCTGTAGAAAGTCTAAAACACGAATGGGCCGGCTCAACCGGCGTGACACCACTGTTTCAAAATTAACTTAAAGTACCTAGTAGTTTGAGTGGTAGAGCCAAGCTGTAGACAGTAACGTCTACAGCATGAATGGGCCGGCTCGACCGGTTAGCACTGTCTAACAGAAAACCTATGTGAAGTGGCAGTTCGCGCTTCGTTCGGTGAGTGTGATTTGCGGTGGCCCATTTCCCCCTTCCTTTCCCAATCTCTTTTCCCTCCCCTTCCATTCCCTCCTTTAAGGTTGCCAACGCACCCATGATTCTTTTTGTGTCTTGGGTGTCTGTGGGCGGTGGAGATCACTTAGCATCAGGTGACCCATCTGTTCATTTACCAGTCTCTGCTATAAAAAAAACTCACTGTTACGTTTAGTTCGGTGTGTGAGATTTCTGATAATCCAAAACCCTTTCACGGTTAAATAGTCTTTATTTTCTCAAAAGAATTACATGAAATTCACTTACTTGAGAAATATTTGCGCTGATACATGATGTAACAATCGTGATGGCGTACTTAGTAGTAGTGTTACATCTTATTATTTGAAATGGTTAAAAATTAACATTCACATAAACTAAAACCATATCTCTTAATGCTAAAATTCAAATTATATACAGTTATATTAATTTAACAATGTTACTCCAGTAACTAAATTGAGAATAACATTTTTTTATATTTACTATTTGTAGGTACTATTAAAATATTTACCACAGAGTTATTCCAGCAAAAAGCGCCATTGGTCATGAGCGTAGTTTCATTAACAGAATATATCGTTTTAATTGTGACTTAAAAGTTTGTATTGTGTGTGATTGTTTAATGTTAATCGGTAATTTATTAAATATTTGTGCCCCTTCATACATTATGTTCTTTTTACCGTAATTAGTGCGAGGTGGGCGTAAGTTTATGTTTTGGCAATTTCTGAGACGACGCATATGAGGAATGGAGTACTTCGTACTAAAAATGATTTTTGTATGTATTTTTTTGTTAAGTATTTTATATATTAGAATGCATGTTTTGTAGTGATAGGTTTGAGTGATGTTAAATATTTTAGTATTACTGTATATTTCATTTGTAGGGCTAAGAAAGTCATAATTAAATAAATTTTTTATTAGTTTATTTTGACAAATTTGGATACCTTGCAGATTGGTTTTTGCAGTCGTTCCCCATATTTCAACTAAATAATCAAAGTGAGGTTTTATGAGAGAATTATAAATAATATATTTCACTTTGCGTGGAAGGCTACTTGATATACCTCGTAATAATCCAGCCAAAGCCGTCATTTTCGATCTGATTTTTTGAATATGTGGCTTCCAGGTTAAGTGATCATCGAGAACTAAGCCAAGGTATTTTTCTTTTTTGCTTTCGTTTATAGGTATTCCGTTTATGTTTAAAGAATTATGATTAAATATTTTTTTGTTTTTTGCTTTAAATATTATGTAATTCGTTTTGGAAGTATTTATAGTTAATAAGTTACACTGAAACCATAAATGTAATAAGTTTAGATCATTCTGCGCATCTTCTATTAATGTGTCAATAGAGTGACCAAAATAGAACATGAATGTGTCGTCTGCATATAACTGTAGATCTCCTTTAAGATTCAACTCATGTATGTTATTTATGTAAACAAGAAACAGTAGTGGGCCTAAAATTGATCCTTGGGGTACACCATAACTGACTGATTGAGGGCTACAAATGCTTTTTTCAAGTCGATAAATATACCTAAACCAATCTTTTTCTTGTCTATATTATTTTTTATCTCCGTGACCAGGTCAAGTGTAGCGGAGAGTGTGTTTGAATGCTTTCGAAATCCGTATTGTTTGTGATAATAAAAATTAATTGAATCAAGATACTCATCTAGACGATTATAAATTATTCTTTCAAATATTTTTGATGTTCTTATTCAAAGTTAGCAACGCACCAATCATTATTTTGGGATTGTTTGGTATTGTATATTCGCTTACTAACACGTGACCCACTTGCTAAAAAAGAGAGAGAGAAAATATACTAAATATTTTCGCCTCGAGGTTTTGTAGTTGATTTAAAAAAAGGAAAAAGCTTTGTAAAGGAAAGTCCTCACGTACCCGTGCAACAGTTAATGTGAAGTGCTGTGACTGAGGAGTGAATACGTCGGCCTCTCGAGCTAAAGACTCTACGAGAGACCGCTCACCATGCCGTGTGTGAGTGACATGGGTCTTGTGACTCTGTGACACTTACTAGTGACTTTAGATGTCAATAGCGGATAATGCAAGTCATTGAGGAGTGATTACGTCGGCCTCTCGAGCTAAAGACTCTATGAGAGACCGCTCACCGTGCCGTGTGCGAGTGACATGGGTCTTGTGACTCTGGGACACTTACTAGTGACTTTAGATGTCAATAGGGGATAATGCAAGTCATTCTTTCACTGGTTTATTCTCAATGTCTCTCGCATTCATCATCATCCGTCTAGTTAGGTATAGTTACGTCTCTCAACAGCCAGCATTGTGCGAGCAATACTGTGGTCCGGTTTGAAAGACACTGAAACCAGTGACCAGTGTAATTCATTATGGGGCTTAAAATCTAATGTCTCATTCCGGGTACACACCAACCCAACGAACGGTCGCGAATCTATGCCTGTTGCGAATACAAGAACAACAAATGTGATGTGAATACTCAACAGCGAAAGTTTGTTTGTACGAACGTAACAGGCGTAGATTCACGAACGTTCTTTCGGTTGGTGCGTACATGCCAACAAGGTGACGAGCGCATTGCAAGGTCACTCGTTGCTTCTATTGGCTTCACTGACGGCCGGTTTCAATAAGCGATCTCAGTTTAGAGTGCAGATACAACAGAAAACAGAAACAAATCAAGTCATTTGACGGATTCATGTTCATGAAACTGTGTTCTTATTGGCTAATTTTTGTAATCTATCTGCACATTTGAACTGAGATTGTTTATTGAAACTGGCTGTTAGCGAGCGACTTGTTTATCTGGGCATTCGATTACAATAAAAAGACGTCTATCAATATAAAATAAAAAAATAATATTTATTCACGTTGCTATAAAAAGACGCACTGTTACTGATAACACAAATTATATTAATGCTACGAAAGTATGATTCGGTAAGACAGAAAGATATGACAGGAATTTGATGGGGTAAATAGATATATACAGATGTATATATAAAAGGAGAAACTTACTGACTGACGTATCACCGTACAACCGAAACTATTAAAAGTAGGAACGTAAATATTTACACTCCCTTTATGACGTGGCAAGCACTAAAAAAGATTTTTGAAATTCATCCCCTAATGGGGTGTAACGGGATTGAAAATTTGTATAGAGAAAGACTCTTATACGGGCTATATATCTATATGTACATATCTGGAATACCTACATAATGAAATATATAATCGTTTTTGTAAATATAAAGTTTTCGAACCAAGTGTTATGTAGCGGAACGTACTGTTCACGTCGGAAATTTAGCAAAAACACGTTGAAACAGCACCTTAATCGAATTTGGTGTGTACGTGGCCATTAAAGCATCCCATTGACGCGTCGACAAACCGCAACGACTTCAACATGCTCCTTTACAGTCGCACATCTCCATTCAATTTAATGTAGATTAAATCTTCTAGGCGCCTATTCTAATTATTTTTGTTATTAAAGTAGAATATGCCTTCGTGAATACAGTTTGCGAGGCCACGTATTTCTACTTTTATACCATTTATCACATGAAAAAAGATTCAAAAAATATGATCTACCTGTATAAGTAAGTAATAACCGGTGAATAAAGTTTTTATTCTGTTGAATAACTTTTCATCAGTTTATCTTGGCGGACTTTGTCGACTTTATTGTGAAGCTAATCAGGCAAAAGTTGGCTTTTTATAGCAGACTGACTAACTTCCAAGAAGATCACCTTATAAAGGAATCTCTTCAAGTTGATGTTACTTGTAAAGTACAGTTCTCAGTATCTTAAAGATACACAATAGCGCAGACATAAAATCCGCCGAGTCCTTACTACAATATGCTTGAAAAAGTCTGCTGCGCTGACATCTTTTTAAATGTCATTGGCTGACAGTGACACAATGGCGAGGAATAGAGGCAGGTGGTAGAGACGTTATTCAAAGAAAAATATTATGAGTTTATAAAATACATTTTTGATTGGTAGAGCCACGCTGTAGACAGTAATGTCCACCTCACGTATGGGACGGCTCGACCGGTTTGATATCACTGATACACAGAAAAAGGACTTTACAGCTCGCTGTTGCGTATCGTTTGATGAGTGAGATTTCTGTTGGCACAATTCCCTCTCGCTTACCCAATCCCCATTCCCGTCCTTTTCGGTTAGCAACGCAACCATAACACATTTGTTTCTTTGGTATCTATGCGGTGATGACTAACCATCACGTGACCCTGCTCGTTTGTCAGTCTATGATATAAAAAAAAATAACTTAGAGATACAAAGGGGATTCATGTTATGTTCATGTTACAGACGGAAAACCTCCGCCGAATGTTTTTACAACATATTTGAATAAACGTTGCGCTGACACATTGGAATAGGGGCCGAAGAAATGAAAGTCACTTGAACAGGCAAAAAGGCAGAAACTTCCAAAAATCGCGCGGTGAATACCCATCCCAGATGCATACAGTATACACGTTGATTAATCGGGCATACTGTCTGGTGGCTCGTTCCCTCTACACTCTACAATGATGGATGGTGCGCCGCAGTCCAGTTAACTCTTGTACCACTCGTTTGTCATCGGGTAATGTCGCTACTTGCTCGTGTGAGTTGCAACTTTTATCCGCTTGTTTGACTTTAGTTTTGTTCAGAACCAATATACGCCAGTGTGAAACAGTCATCAAATTAACATTCTATTTTCATTTTCATTTCAGTCTGACCCGTGACAACGAAGACTGCAAAGCCTTCGAAACGTCGGGAATAATAATTAAAACATAATCGTGATAGAATCCGTAAGAATAGTTTTATTACAATGTATAATATTCGCGTAAACTTAAGAAATCAGTATTCTATTTAATGCAAAAGAGTTTAAAATTGCGGTTGAACACGCTTTTATGTTCTCAATTTTGATTTGACGTGCTACCTGGGAGTTACCACCACCTCTTATAGCAGTATTATTATAATCTTACTTGTACCGATTCCCATACAAAACAAACTAAGAACGATTATAATAATTCTGCTATAAGAGGTGGTGGTAACCCTGCTGAGCTGTGAACTTAATTTTGGCGTTGGTTAGTCTTCAAGAACCCAGGCGACATGATATGAGTGCTGCTGGTGAATGAGACATGGATATCCTGGTGATTTTGTATGATTACAATATTATCGTCACGATATACATGACTGCCTCGGTGGCGTGGTGGTATTTCGGTACGACTACGGTTCTGAGGTCTCGGGTTCGATCCCCTGGTCGGGCAGTGATATTGGATTTTTCCATATCAGCCCGGAGTCTGGAATTTATGCCCGATATGGCGATAGGCTCGCCCCCTATCACATCTGGGACGCAACTAAGCTCAGCGAAATGTGGGTATTCTAGTTCGCTAGTGCTCTGCCTACCCCTTCGGGGATACAGGCGTGAGCTTATGTAAGTATGTATGTATGATATACATAAATATTTTTTTATTTTTTATTTTCATCATTATTTCCGCACTATTTGAGAAATGTATGAGACAAATGGCTATGAGACAAAGTTCCATTTTCAATCGACTTCCAAAAAGGAGAAGGTCCTCAATTCGTCTGTATTTTTTTGTATATCAATATCTCCGCCAAATGTGGACCGATTTTCAAAATTCTTTTTGTATTCGATAGAACTTTTGAAAAAATTGCTTTATATTGGTGAGTTATGCGGTTCAGAGAATATAATATTAATCGATCGACTTCCAAAAAGGAGGAGGCCCTCAATTCGTGTGTATTTTTTTTTATGTATGTTACGCGATGTCGATGCGATGAGCTTGCTTCAAGGGTGGTCCCATATAAATTTGGTCACGATCAGATTTGAAGGCGGTCCGTTAAGTTTTTAGTTTATTTATTAGTTTTCGTTTGTTGAATTTTTATTATCCTATACCACAAATTACAATACATATTTAACAATGTTACCATGTTAATAATTTCATAAACGATTATCTAAATTAATAATCATGAAATATTTGATTACGTCGATCAATAGTTCCCCATCCAATTACAATGATAGCTATGGGTGTGGTACAGACTGCCGAGACGAATATCGGAGGTTTGAGACCAACTCCGAAAACAAGGAGCACACACCTCTGATTTGTGTGTTTTCATTGTGAATGATCGCTTGCTATAACGGTGAAGGAAAACATAACATAACACATAACATAAGCTCACGCCTGTATCCCCGAAGGGGTAGGCAGAGGCGCACTAGCCAACTAGAACACCCACACTTCGCCGAGTTTAGTTCCGTCCCAGATGTTGTAACATGTAAAAGTGTAATGTAATGTAACAAGTGTACAGGTTAAAAACAAATTAAAAACCAAAGACCGAGATGTTCTCATACAATCTATATATTATTAAAATATCACCAGTATTACAATTATATTATTTTTATTCTTATAAAATAATTACAGAGCGGGTCGTATAAAATAATTACAGAGCGGGTCGTATAAAATAATTACAGAGCGGGTCGTGAGCCTACTGGTTTTGCTATCGTTCAATGCTCGAGTACATTTAATTTTGATGTTATGATAGTAAACTGTTACCACAAATTCAAATACAAAGGAAACTAAAAGGGGCGCCACCAGCCTCCGGGACAGACTGGAAATAAAATACGGAGGTACCTTCTAAAGGGGTTTGCGGAGTGGAACTCGCAGCCAACTCCGAGCACAACCTCATATAAAATGGGGTGATCCACCAAACACGTGGACACCAACACGACGCGGCCACGCGCTCAGTCACCCACGCAGCTGGCCCTGGACCGCACCTCACCCAGGCAATGCAGTCCAGAACAAGGAGACCATCCAGAAAGGATAGTAATATCCAAGAAGGCCCCTGGAACCAATAAATTCCAGGTTATAACCTTAAAAACACAAAATCACCATGTGATTGGTGACTACAAAGGAAAATACACGTGTCCATACCTTGAGGGAACGCGAAGGATGCCTATAGATGGATGTCCCAAGCTGCCGACCTCAGCCTTAGGACCTTCTCGTTATCCGCTGGTACCGAAGCGCTGCATGAGAGCGCTGTCGGTGTCGAACGGTCTCTGCTGCGGCCCCCGCCTTGAGGCACCAACGAAATCGATGCTCGCAGACCGAAGCTCTCAAGAAAAAAGGGAACGCCCGATTGGGAGGCCGAGCTTTTTATACCTTTGCGCCAGGCAATAGACAAAACTCCATGACGCAAAACAAAAGTCCAAATCACAAATCGCAATTACTAACATGATTAACCATACCGATCGACATCTAAATAACTCAATAACTCATCTGTCAATCTGACAAAACATAATGTCAAATGAACTCTCTTTTTTTTTTTTAATTACCCAAGGAACACGAGTCGTTCTGCCAACGTAGTCTTAACTAATCGATAACATTTTTTTTTTATGTTACAGTACCCCCCTCCCTAGGGAAATTTTGCTTGCAAAATTTAACGCTGGTCCTCCAGCTCTCTACAACCCAAGACCACAACTCTGACCTAAAACAAGCAAAAAAAAAAACACAAATCAACGGACCGAGTTGCTGGCGACATAGCGAGATGATACGTACCAATCGGGCTATGCGTCCAGCTACTACAGGATACCGGATCTAAAACAACAACAAAAAACTGCCGAGCGTTAGTGAGTGTATTACCATACTCACATAAAATATAACACTCAACATTACAAAACTCGTTACTACTGAGTCGTTGGCGACGCATCGAGGCGAACAGTAT
The DNA here is from genome assembly GCA_036417725.1 of Clanis bilineata. Taxonomy (NCBI): domain Eukaryota; kingdom Metazoa; phylum Arthropoda; class Insecta; order Lepidoptera; family Sphingidae; genus Clanis; species Clanis bilineata. The sequence continues at coordinate 14,073,165 of CM071155.1, read as the reverse complement.
CAACCGGGGTGCGCGTCCAACAACTACAGAATCAACAAGAACAAAAAAAAATAATTGTATCGAGTGGTAGGTTAGCTACCACACCAATAAAAGGTGACACTCGACACAAAACAAACACCAAAATCGAACCCACGACAATGTGTCGATGGATTCCCTATGCTAACAAAAATAGTTCAGCATAATAAGGCAAATAAAAAAAAACACGATACTGCGGCCAGTCACTTGCTTTAAAGCAGCAGAGACTGTATCGCATTACTACTCTCCAAGCCAATCCTAAGACACTATGCTAGCCATTTGCAAAAATACTACGAGCAAATGCTAACAGTCAGGTACTGACTTCCTTACTAAAGGCACTGAGACATTGGCGGCGCAGCGAGATATTCACAAAAATCGGGTTGCGCGTCCAATGACCAGAGAAAAAAGAGAAGAAAGTATTTTAAACTTTCTTGAGGTGCTGGATATGCCAGGACCCCAAATTTTTACCAGTTGCAACACTCTCCAGTTCATAAACCAAGGGGGAGTGTTTGAAAACAACTCTACATTTTTCATAACGAGGTGCTAATTTCGCCATGAAGAATTTCCCCGCATCACTCAAAGGGAAAGTTTTCTTCCAAACAATATCGCCTACCTGATGTTCGGCAGTACTCCGACCTTTATTGTAGTTTCTAGGACTTCGGACGTGAGCCTTTTCCAAAGCAGATTCAACCTTTGTAAAAATATAGTTCAGATTACCCAATTTAGTGGCATAATCGTCACGCGAAGCGCAGGTTAGGCCCGCCTGAGAGTCCTTAGGATCTCCGTATACCTTTCCTGAAGCGATCGCTTCACGACCATGCACCAAATAGTAGGGAGTATAACGCGTAGATTCATTTACAGTGTTGTTTAAGGCGAACTGAACTTTAGACAACGTGGTATCCCAGGAACGATGGTCGTCCTTGACTAAAATTGACACAGCCGTCATTACGGTCTTATTATACCTCTCTACGGTGTTAACCTGAGGGCAATAACGAGGTGTTAAATGAATTTGAGGAATGTCGTACTTCTGAAACAAAGCCTTCAAATCACTACCAGTAAATTGCGTTCCATTATCCGCAATTACTGTACGTGGAATGCCGTGTTTAAGAAACACTTCATCCTCAAGACGCTGTGCAATATTTTTACCAACAGCACGTCGAAGGGGAAACAATAAGACATATTTGGAAAAACAACAAACCACACTCAAAATAAACGTATGTCCTAACCTGGAACGCGGCAAAGGCCCTATCAGGTCCATACTTACAGTTTCAAATGGACGTGAGCAGACCTTCGGGTTACCCATCGGACCAGAAGGTGGTTTCTGCGAATGCTTGTACGCAGAACACTGATCACACTCCTTGACAAATTTTATTACATCTTGGTACATGCCTGGCCAAAAGTAGTGTAGAGACAGTCGTTTATACGTTTTGTAAACACCCAAGTGTGACAATTGATCACAATGACACGACCTCACCAAGTCTGATCGTTGGTCAGAAGGGATGACTTCTTTCCAATCAAAATCAGTAGGACAACGAAACTTACTTTTAGAATATCGATAGAGTTTACCATCGGCAATACAATAATTTGGACAAGAGGTGGGAAAATTTTTACATTTTTGAAAAAGGTTGTTATACCATTCACATTTCTGGATTTCCAATACCGGAACAATACGCGATAACGCGTCGGGTACGACGTTTTCCTTCCCTTTGCGATGCACAATTTCGAAATCGTAAGGAGACAAACGACAACCCCAACGAGCTAATCTACCGGTGGGATTAGTTAAATTGAAAAACCATTTTAAGCTAGAGTGATCGGTAACTATCCTAAAACGTGGACCTCCCTCCAAATAAGGTCGAAAATGTTCAACTGCAAACACTACTGCTAGCGCCTCTCTTTCGGTAGCCGAATAATTGCGTTCCGCCCTATTCAAAGACCTGCTGGCAAAAGCAATAGGGTGTTCAAGTCCATCCTCCAAAACTTGGGTTAAAGTGCCCCCAATACCATACCCAGATGCATCACAGTGCACAGTAAAAGCTCTGGTGAAATCTGGACAAGCCAGAATAGGGGCAGAGACCAAGGCAGACTTTAATTCACGAAACGATAGATCAGCTTCCTCAGACCAAACAAAAGGAGGAGCGTTTTTGCGGGTACTAGTTAAAGCGTGTAGCGGAGCAGCTATTGAACTAAAATTCTTGATAAATCTACGATAATATGAAGCGGTCCCCAAAAACATCTTCACATCCCTACGACAGGACGGAGTCGGGTAATCCACAATAGATTTAACCTTTGATGGATCCGTACGTAAGCCTCTTTCGTCAACCACGTAGCCCAAATATTTCAATTCGCTACGAAAAAACTGAGATTTTGAAAAATTTACAGTCAAATTGGCTGATCTTAACCTGTCCAAAACCTGGGAAAGCAATGAAATGTGATCCTCAAACGTCGAACTGGCAACTACTATATCATCCAAATAAACGAAAATGCGACCATTAAATTCAGGGCCAAACAATTTGTCCATCAAACGCTGCTGCGTAGCAGGTGCTCCTGTCAAACCAAAACACATAACTTTGAATTGGAAGAGACCGCGACCTGGTACAGTAAATGCGGTGCGCTCTCTCGAACAAGGATCTAGTGGTATTTGCCAAAATGCACTTTTTAAATCAATTGATGAAAGAAATTTCGCGTCTCTAAGGCGATCTAAAATACTAGAAATGTAAGGCAAAGGATAGGCGTCATGCTTGCTCACTGAATTCAATTTGCGACTGTCGATACAAAAGCGAAGTTCACCGTTCGACTTAGGCGTGAAAAGGGTGGGGTTATTCCAAGCACTAGTGCTAGGTTCCACCACATCCTGTTTCAGCATTTCATCTAACTGCCTATTTAGTTCCACTAGGCGATGGGGTGAAATAGGATAATAACGCTGTTTAATGGGCAGACAGTCACCCGTATCAATGGTGTGAGAAACCAACTGCGTTCGCCCTAAACCTTTTTCCTCAAAAGATATGCTATTAAATTGACTAATAATATTATCGGCAACCACTCGTTGATCCGAACTTAAATTATTAAACGAAAGCAAGTGCACTTCCGACACGGTAACTTCACAACCTCCTGGCGAGCTTAAAGAGAATTCCTGGAATAAGCGAGGAGCTATGTTAAAAGCCTTCCAGAAGTCGACTCCCAAGATAAGTGAGGAAGTTACATCCGGTACTGCATAAAATTTTATAACTCGGGTCTGGTCTCGAACTTTGACCGGTAAGAACAAACAACCGAGAACCTTAGCCTGGGAGTTGTTAGCGGTAGCGATGTGCGTACAATCGGCACAAACTTCAAGAGAACAACCCCATGATAAAAATAAATCAGACAATTCTGAACCCAAAATAGATATAGATGCACCAGAATCTAATAAACCATTAAATATCGTATCATAGATTTCTACGGATATATGTGGACGCTCATCCCTATAAAATTGACCATGCGGTACCGACGAAACACACGGCGAGACAAAAGCGTTAAGCTTCGTTACATTCGCACTACTCTCAGCTGCATTGATGGTATTCTCAGAAATACCACAATGAGAACCATTTGGTCTTTTATCGTGACGGTACCGGTTATCTAGTTTTTTGGTTTATTAGAAGTCTTTCTGAGATCAGAACCCTTCACAGAACATTCCGGACAAGTGCGACTTGTGAAACCCTTTTTGCCACAACGGAAACACACTTTTTCTCGGGAGGGACAATCCCTCAGACTATGGGTGTTAACCCTACAACGCAGACAAGGATTTGTAACACTAGCCACTTCTACTCGGGGTTTTGAACTCCCTGCGTAACATAAGTCCCTAGCCAAGGAACAAGACGAGGGTTTCGGAGGCTCAATAAAAGAATCCGAGCGTTGCCAACTATCTTCCAGGCAACGGCAAACTCTCTTCAGTGCGGGCAAGTCTTTAACGGTATGGAGAGCTAATGGCACTGAATATTTGGGTTGAATACCATTAACAATAATGTCAAATCTTTCGTCCTCAGGAAGCGGAGTGCTAAGTCGCCCGAAATAATTCTGCATGACACTTATATAGGTAGAGATTTTCTCCGTACGACCCTGGGTACGATTGCGAATCTCCTTCAGCAAACGACGATCAAAATCGTAGGGCAAAAATTCGTCTATCAAGGCCTGCTTCAATTCTTCCCAAGAAAAAATACTATCCTTAATCCCTCTGTACCACGTTAAAGCTTCTCCATCAAATAACTCGACCGCAGAAGCGAAACGGTTAGCGACTGAAATGGTACGAGCATCACAAAGTTCCTCAAGACGTTGCAGAAAAACTTTAATACACGATTTGCCATCATATTTTAAATTCAGAGAACTCACCATTTGGCTCTTATGTCTCACCACTGAAGTCTCAGGAACTGGTGCACACGCCTCAGCACTCTTAGACTGGGCAGGACCTGCCTGAAATCCAGCAACCATAGTGTCAAGTGAGGATAAGATCTTATTAAGCCTTAAGGTACAATCCCTATATGTGGCAACCTCAGAATCTATAGGTACAATACGTGACAAACGGTGGTATAAATGGTGTGACAACGCTTGGGCACGGTTTAAAAATTTTGAAGTTTGTGAACGCTTAGGTTCAAAAATTGAACGAGATAGCTCTTCCAGTTTTCCATTTACAATTTTTAATTCCTCCTTAATATCACCCTCAAATGTATCAATAGAACATGGAGGTAACTCCTTAGCTAATTGCCTAATTTGAAGTCTTAAACTTTTAACATCAGTGGCCGGGGCAACATCCCGAACCATGACTTCATACTGCAATTCATCCTTAAGTAAAAGATTAAAACAAATAGGACGTTCCTCCAACATGTTGATACAATTGATTTGAAATATGTTACACAATAAACAATACAACCTCAAATAAAATAATTAAATTAAAATTTTAAAATTATTTTTTAAGTTGAGGGTAGTTATAAAAAATTCTGGTACAAAATTTCTAAGTTGAAAATTATTAATTTAGATTTGCATTATAACAATTAAAATTTAATTTTATTAATACAAATCAATATTATTTTTAGATTCAGAAAAGCACAAAATAAGGTCATACAATATTCAAGGACAATACACAATCATTCACAACCTGTGTAAATGATTGTGAATGATGTTATTTCACTTTTAAATATATTAACATGTGGTATAACAAATTATTTTAGTTACAAAATCATAAACATCAGTAAACGAGCAATGAACTATTCACCATAGCGGAATGACATGGCAAATGCTTCCAGTATTAAAAAGAAAGAAAGCAAGCCCCTACGTTGGGTAGCCACTGTAACATGTAAAAGTGTAATGTAATGTAACAAGTGTACAGGTTAAAAACAAATTAAAAACCAAAGACCGAGATGTTCTCATACAATCTATATATTATTAAAATATCACCAGTATTACAATTATATTATTTTTATTCTTATAAAATAATTACAGAGCGGGTCGTATAAAATAATTACAGAGCGGGTCGTATAAAATAATTACAGAGCGGGTCGTGAGCCTACTGGTTTTGCTATCGTTCAATGCTCGAGTACATTTAATTTTGATGTTATGATAGTAAACTGTTACCACAAATTCAAATACAAAGGAAACTAAAAGGGGCGCCACCAGCCTCCGGGACAGACTGGAAATAAAATACGGAGGTACCTTCTAAAGGGGTTTGCGGAGTGGAACTCGCAGCCAACTCCGAGCACAACCTCATATAAAATGGGGTGATCCACCAAACACGTGGACACCAACACGACGCGGCCACGCGCTCAGTCACCCACGCAGCTGGCCCTGGACCGCACCTCACCCAGGCAATGCAGTCCAGAACAAGGAGACCATCCAGAAAGGATAGTAATATCCAAGAAGGCCCCTGGAACCAATAAATTCCAGGTTATAACCTTAAAAACACAAAATCACCATGTGATTGGTGACTACAAAGGAAAATACACGTGTCCATACCTTGAGGGAACGCGAAGGATGCCTATAGATGGATGTCCCAAGCTGCCGACCTCAGCCTTAGGACCTTCTCGTTATCCGCTGGTACCGAAGCGCTGCATGAGAGCGCTGTCGGTGTCGAACGGTCTCTGCTGCGGCCCCCGCCTTGAGGCACCAACGAAATCGATGCTCGCAGACCGAAGCTCTCAAGAAAAAAGGGAACGCCCGATTGGGAGGCCGAGCTTTTTATACCTTTGCGCCAGGCAATAGACAAAACTCCATGACGCAAAACAAAAGTCCAAATCACAAATCGCAATTACTAACATGATTAACCATACCGATCGACATCTAAATAACTCAATAACTCATCTGTCAATCTGACAAAACATAATGTCAAATGAACTCTCTTTTTTTTTTTTAATTACCCAAGGAACACGAGTCGTTCTGCCAACGTAGTCTTAACTAATCGATAACATTTTTTTTTTTATGTTACAATGTGATAGGGGGCGAGCCTATCGCCATATCGGGCACAAATTCCACATTTCTTTACAAGAATTTGGAAAGTATGTGAAGTCTTCCAACCCGCACTAGGCCAACGTGGTAGACTAAGGCTTAACTCCTCTCATTACTAGAGAAAGCTCGTGCCCAACAGTGGGACAGTAATATTACAGGGCTAATATTATTTTATTATAGTTGCCCATCACATTAATCTTGTAGGTTAATTTTATTCGTAAAATCATTATTTCAACTAGTTCGCCGTTAGTTTTGTTTGTAAATATTCCAACCTTTCACATATTAAGCATATAGAGTATCTATGTATTAGAGGAAACTCAAAGGCTCTGTATGTTAAACGGGGGCGCCGCCAGGATCCCTTCTAAGACCACTACGCTCATGTCTACGTCCTAGACAGGCCAGGATTATAGTCTCTGCATATTGCTGCCTAATTATACCGCTTCCTTGTTTAAACATGTGAATTCTGCAACATTCTACACTAAGTTGTTGAGGATGTATGTAAAGTTATTCTTCACATGCCCATATCCATCTCAAATTAGAAATGGCAATACACTTTTGAAGCACTTTTTTTTAATGCAGAAAATGGCAAACCAGCAGATGGGTCACCTGATGGTAAGTGATCTCTACCGCCCATAGACACCAAAGAAACAAAAAGAATCATGGGTGGGCTGCCAACCTAAAAGGAGGGAAATGGGGAAGGGGAAATAGAGGGGGGAATTGGGCCACCGAAAATCTTACTCGCCGGAAGAAACGTGACACCGAGCTGCCACTTTACGTCGATTTTCTGTGAGACAGTGGTATCAAACCGGTCGAGCCGGCCCATTCTTATTTACTCTATTCTATTCACTAAGTTCGAGTCTTGTGTCGTGGGTATCAGAAACTACGAGAGACTTTCGGTCTCACAACACCCAGACCCTTAACAAATATTTGTTGGCCATACAAACATTTGTCTCGGTGCGGGGATCGAACCCGCAGCCTCTCGCTTTACAGCCGGCTACTCGCCCGCTGCGCCACGGAGGCTGTTTGAAATATAAATAAAGATTTTTATTAATATTGTAAACCTTAGTGCTCAATATTTTAAAGTCACAAGTGATGGATGGCTTGCCGGTTCGATCTGCTAGACACCCCATAGTTCACATTTCAGATAAAAACATGGCAAATTGCTTTGTGCATTAAACTACACGTTATTAGGATTCCGTACCTTAAAAGGAAACAACGGAATACGACACTACGATACAAGTCTTGTATCGTGGGTATCAGGAAGTACGAGATACTTTAGGTCTCTCACAACACCCAGAACCGAAACAAATATCTGTGGGTCACACAAACATTTATTTTGGTGTGTGAATAGAACTCGCAGCCTCTCGCTTCATAGCCGGCAACTCGCCCGCTGCGCCACGGAGTAAAAACTTAACAGACCGACCTTAAATCCAATCGTGACCAAATTCATAAAGGACCACCCAAGAAAAAAGCTCTATCGAACACAAAAAGAATTTTGAAGATCGGTCCACATTTGGCGGAGATATTGCGAGATTTATTGGAGATATATAATATACATACATAAAAAGATATACAGACGAATTGTGGACCTCCTCCTTTTTTGAAGTCGGTCAAAAGTAAGGTATCATCATCATCATCATCAGCCATAGGACGTCCACTGCTGACCATAGGCCTCCCCCAAAGATTTCCTGATCGACCTGTTGGAAGCGGCCTGCATAAGCAAGGTATAACAAAATAAAATGATTGAAAACAAATTAGTGTACTACCCTACTGTATCGTAGGACCCCATTCTCTCTAACATAAAATACTGAATCAATAAATAACAACGTATCTAGATGGCTGGCTATATTTTTATCTCACAATATATGTGTAAAAAGATGGGGCTCCCTGACCGCAGTAAATCACCACCATGATTTAGTCGGTGTTCACACCATGCCCATTTTTATTCCAAACCGCATTATATCTACATATTCCGTATATTTTATGGAGATATCGTCGATGTGCTAGTGTTTGTAGGAGGCATTAAATTAATAAACATGCTTAACTGTAGCTTTTAGTTGACGAGCCTATATGCTGGAAAATCCTGGGTTTGAACTCCATTTTGGGTAATGCGGTTTTTTTAACATGATTTTCATGTGAGACATGCAGACGACTGTAAAAACTAACTAAACACTTTCTGCAATATTTACTGATTTTTTAAGTTTACGCAAATATTATACATTGAATTATAACTATTTTTACGGATTCTATCACGATTTGGTTTTAATTTTTATTCCCGACGTTTCGAAGGCTTTGCAGTCTTCGTGGTCTCGGGTCGGACTGAGGTGTCATTTGTCAACATTAAAAACCAAATCGTGATAGAATCCGTAAAAATAGTTTTATTTCAACTTTCTGCAATATTTTTTTAAAAATGTGTCCATCTAATATGCACAGGACTGCTCTTGGAGGAAGCTTAAACACAACGAATCTTGAAAATCTTGTGGGTTTTCTAGTTCGCTTGTGCGCCTCTGCCTGCCGCTTGTGGATATAGGCGTGAGCTTATGTATATGCTACGGATGATAATCAAATCAAATCAATCATATATTTATTTATTCCGTCAAACACTCTACCACCAGTTCCGAAGGTCGCCAGAGAAGAACGGGCAAGAAGGCGTTGCTCTTTTAACTTTAAAATCAATTCTTTATAGATGGTCGCTAGTTTTAAGACAATATTTCGCTTACCATGATGTGTAATGTAGTCACTTGCGGTACAATAAAAAAGTTAAAATAAATAAATACACCCAACAGTCACACACCTAGTCCTGACCCTACACTAGGTTAACCTGTATCGTGGGTGTCAGAGACTATGAGAGACGCACGGTCTCACAACACCCACACTTGAAACAAATATCTGTGGGCCACACAAACATTTGTCTCAATGCGGGAATCGAACCCGCGGCCTCTCGCTTCACAGCCGGCTACTCGCCCGCTGCGCCATGGAGGCTGTCGAAAAAAGTTACAGACGAATTAATGACGTCTACTTTCAAAGTGGTTTAAATACCATATCCGAAGATTTTATCAGTGTTTTGGTGCCATAATGTTCTGCCTTATAGAATAATACAGCAATAAGTAACCAGGGATGTCAAACGGACAGTTATAACGGCCCAGCGGTTTCACTCACCCCCACATACAACCCCGTTCAGAACTAGGAGCATATATTTACATGACTAACATCTTATATTGTAAGAGTATATTTAACTCATAATATTTATCTATACAATAAAGAGAAAATATTTGTTTTTTGGATTTTTGTTCGTAATGAAAAGGCTCAACAATTTTCTTTCTGCCTGGCGTTTTCCGTCCTTCGCCCGGTCTTGAGTATCGTCCATAGTGAGGCCATTGGCTCTCATGCGCTGAATGCCCATGTCAGCCTCCCTGGCGCAACGGGCGAGTAGCCGGCTGTGAAACGCGGTGTCGCATGTTCGATTCCCGCACCGCATATTTAAAATGGTCGCTTAAGGTCGGCTCATGTTGCTTAAGCCCGCCTTATCTGTCAAAATGGCATGTCGAAAATCAATGTAAGAAGCCCTTAAAGATGCGTAGCGTTTGACCACTCGGGCGTATATCTTTTATTCTCTTATATCTTATATCTCATATCTTTCTTATAGAACGTCCAACCAGCGCATTTTGGGTCGTCCACGGAAACACAACCCTGATACATATCGAACATAAATTCAAGACTCCAAGCTGATATGGAAAAATCCAATATGACTGCCCGACCCGGGGATAGAACCCGAGATCTCTACGCCACCGAGGCAGTCGGTGATACATAGTTCCATGCGAAGTTTGAACGCCAACGACGATCCTAGTCTGAGATCCAGTGTGTCAGAGAATCGTATCCGAAATCGATTTTTTGATTCCCAAGTCGGGCAATCTGAAATTTTTACTAACACATGTACAGTATTGGATCCAAGGGAGTCATGCGTCAAGCAGTCGGTCGGTTGTAAAAACTAAGCCGAATCATTTTCCCAAGATGCTTGAGAAAGTATGCTAATCGACACCATGTTGGAAAGATAAGGACAGGTAGAAAGAAAGATGTCCCGAAATATGACTTATTTGAAAGAACTTTGACAGTCTCTGTGGCGCGCCGCGCGGCGGATGAGTAGCTGGCTGTGAAGCAAGAAGCCGCAGGTTCGATTCCCGCACCGAGACAAATCTTTGTGTGATCCACTGATATTCGTTTTGAGTCTGGGTGCTGTGAGACAGAAAGTATCTCATAGTTTCTGGTACCCACGATACAGGTTATACCTAGTGCGGGGTCAGGACTAGGTGTGTGACTGTATGGGTGTATTTTATTTTATTATTTTTATTATAATTTACTCTATAGCCAGCTATTCACAGGTGTACCAGTAAGTCGGGATTGAACCCATGACCTGCCATTCCCACAATCCTATAGAACCCGTAGCGATATAAATCCCCCATTTAATCCATATTAATTATTTGCTAACTCTCTCCCGAGGTTGGGTTGTCCCTATTTATGGGTCAATAACCGCCCTGTAATTAAAGTGATGTCTCAAAATCTTAGCTTTAACTAACGTTAAATTAAACTAGAGGTTATGGGCAAAGTTACCGCAGCTTGATTTTAATTAGGGACTGTCAAACACGTTTCCATTCAAAAAATTATCTCAAAGCCAGTAACGCCTTCTTAACTGATTACAATTTACACCCTAGAATGTTATGTGAGTGTTCCAGAATCACGTAAGACAATTTTATTGTTGAAACATTATTACGCTGGCACGACCTTGCGCGCGTATGTTTCAAATACGACTGATTGACTTATGACCACGAGGTCACAACTTTTGGATCACAAGTTTTGTGATGTTCCATCTATGTAAGTACTAGCGAACTAGAGCACCTACATTTCGACGAGACAGCCTCCGTGGCGCAGCGGGTGGGTAGCCGGCTGTGAAAGAGGCCATGGGGTGGATCCCCGTACCGAGACAAATATTTGTGTGGCCCGCACATACTTTTTTCGCGTCTAGGTATTGTTGGACCAAAAGTCCCTTGTAGTTCCCGATACCCACGGTACAGTAAAACTAGTGTGGGATCAGGACTATGTATGTGACTGTGGGTGTTATTTATTAGATATATTATTCCACTCGCCCGATCGTAAGCGATACAATTACAATTGGAATCGAACTCATGACCTCCCGGTTCACAGCCCATGGACACGCTGCTATCAGACTAAGAAAGCATCCTAGGGTAAGCTTATCGCCATGTCGGGCTTAAATACCAGCTAAAAAAAATACGATTTATATATTTTGAATCGAAAAACAAAAACTAACGCTAATCAAAATACGCAGAAAAAGTCCTATTCAGTAAAACGCGGTGCAAAAGCGATATAAAATTTACAGCGCGCGGGTAAATATTTATTAAAAATAAAATATGTCGGCGCTCAAAGGGAATAAATTCAAAGAGAGAATGATAAATATACGTTATTTTTTATATTATTCCATGTAAAAAACTCAATATGTGAACGCAGTTGGCTTTCTGTGTATTCGCAGCGGTTATTTTTAATGTTTTTCTTTGCTTTTTAAAAAGTAGTTTTCCGCGTTCTGTTAATAGCTCTTTGTGTTTTGAATAACGTTAACAAACGAAATGGTTAATTGCTTATTATCGTTTGAAAGCAACTTATCTTTTGTTTACTTGAGTTATGCCTCGTTTACATTAGAAGAATTCTAATAGCACATGGGCCCGTGCATAGAGATGTAGGCATCTGTGCAACTGAGAACAACTGACACAGAAAACCGGCGCTAAATGTCAACTTGCCCTGAGGTCTTAGGTTCGATCCCCACCCCTATCACATCTCGGAACTAACCTCGGCGAAATGTGGGTGTTCTAGCTCGCTAGTGCACCTCTGTCTACCCCTTCGAGGATACAGGCGTGAGCGTACGTTATGTTATTGAAAATCTTTTATATTTTATTTGGAAACTAAGTCCTAAAGATATAAACGGAATATGAAGGTAACATTGATAGGAGGAGATCGATCGAAATGTCATCAATACAGCGTCAAACCATCCCCCTACGTCTGGATTTATCAGACTTGACTCCGCACTTGCTTAGTGTGGATATACCCAATATTTATATTTTAAAACTAGCTGACCCGGCGAACTTCGTTCCGCCTATTAGTCGCTATAATTTATTCGTTTTTTTTATTATATCTAAAATAAACTTAGCCTAAGTTACTCATTATTACATCAGCTACCTGCCAAAAAGTCCCGTCAAAATCGGTCAGGCCATTTCAAAGATTAGCCCGAACAAACAGACAGACATACATAACATAAGCTCACGCCTGTATCCCCGAAGGGGTAGGCAGAGGCGCACTAGCGAACTAGAACACCCACATTTCGCCGAGCTTAGTTCCGTCCCAGATGGGATAGGGGGCGAGCCTCTCGCCATATCGGGCACAAATTCCAGACTCCGGGCTGATATGGAAAAATCCAATATCAATTTGCCCGACCCGGGGACCAAACCCGAGACCTCAGAACCGTAGTCGTACCGTAATACCACCACGCCACCGAGGCAGTCAAACAGACAGACAGACAAAAAAATTTAAAAATATTATTTTGGTGTAGATGCCGTTGATATTAATATACATACATGTAGTAAAAAACGGTTATTTCAATATTACAAACAGACACTCCAATTTTATTTGCATGTATAGATGTATTATATTATATGTATAGGTTAGCCCCCTATGACAGGAAATCTGGGTGTCGATTTTTGAATGACAAATAAATAAATACACCCAACAGTCACACACCTAGTCCCGACCCCACACAAGGTATAACGGATAACCTGTATGGTGTCAGAAACTATGAGAGACTTCCCTATGAGAGGTCCCACAACAGCCAGACTTGAAACAAATATCTGTGGGCCGTTAGGTCTACAGCACGGATGGGCCGGCTCGACTGGTTTGATACCACTGTTTCACAAACAAATGACATAAAGTGGCAGATCACCGTCACGGCCCAATTCCTCCCCACCCTCCCTTTCCCAAACCCTCTTCCCTCCCCTTTCATTCCCTCCTTTTAAGTTGCCACGATCCCATGATTCTTTTTGTGTCTTGGGTGTCTATGGGCGGTAGAGATCACTTACCATCAGGTGACCCATCTGCTTATTTGCCAGTCTCTATTAAAAAAAAAATCAAACACTAATTATTGTAATTGGCTGATTTGGGATTGGAACCCTATACCATACCTTCCACCTCTTATACGCTGGCGCTAGATGTACACAATATAAAATGTGTCGTATCCACACTAGGACAGTCGTATCTCGTTGAAACTCGGTCTCTCGCAGGAAATGATAATTGACAAGCGAGCTTCGAATTTATGGCCGCACGGTCAGCGGGCGCGCTCAGATTTATCGCTTTCACCGGCTATTGCGCGAAAAACCCAGCCATTGTATATAAACGTTATTTAGCCGATTGGTTTGTACATCGCCGGTTGATAGATTTTGTATATGTTGGAAATTATACATCACACATCAACTTACTTTTCCAACATTCCTTCATTTTAATCAACCCTTATAGCTTAACCATAGAGGATGCTCAAGACCGGGCGAAGTGGAAGCGTTTTAGTAGGAAGACGGACCCTGGCAGAAGACTTGAATAACGCTAAGCAGAAAGAAAGAAAGATAATTTCGCCTTGTCTGTCTGTTTGTCTGACGGCGATTTCGCCCTGAGACTTTTATTTGTATTATAAAGCTGTAATTTGGCATAGGTATAATAATAAATCAATCACGCTTCACGCCGATAAAGTAGTAAAAGAAAACTGCAACTCAATACGACTTTCGAAATTGAAAATCTTAAACACAAATCGTGATAACCCGACCAAGACTTTGAACCCAGAACCCCACGATTTTCTGTCTAAGTACGTTATCACTACACCAATATATTACATTCTCATTTCCCTGCTTTAGTTTACATATTAATGACTCTATTAAACCATTTTATTCAAGCAGTAAAACAGCATGAAAAATAGTTTAAAATATTAAAATGCAGTAAAGTAATTAACGCACACAGTCGCAAAGTTTGACGAGCATCGTTAACCGAGCATGCTGCCGAGCTGATGGTGTCCTCGCGTGCGCCGCATAGATGCTTCACGCTAGATAATATTTCCATTAATCGCTTTGTGTCTAGGATGTCACTGTTTGAGACACACAGCGAACGCGGATTATGAATTTTAAAATTATTCTGTAAATAGATAACGCATCTTTTTAATGCTAAATAGATTAATTAGAGCTCTACCGGAAATTTTGATATTCTATAAGCACATAGAAAAAAAATTGTTTTTAATTAATAACATTTTTATTTAAATTTTAACCCGTCAGAGGCGGCACATATATATGTTCCATAAGCGTATGGGCCACCGGAGGCCGAGCCGCCCGTGACTATTTAAAGTAAAGATACTTCACTATATTCGAACCGACACTATGTAAACGTCCAATTTGAGATCCTCAGAGTTTGCTGGAAACAACCTCAATGGGATTTAATGCTAATGAAATACTGAATTACAATAAAAATTTATTAAAAATAGGTAACAATATCCCTAATATAATTTGCTGAATTTATAGTTGGGCGAACTTTTCGTTCGTCTGTCGTATACAAAAAGCTGTTGTTAATATTTTTACGAGTAATGCAACATCGTTCATAACAGAAACATTTTTCAAGATATTTTAACGGCTAAGTACTTTTTGTCTTGTTATATGCTATTAATTATCTGGCTTTTGTTTACACACTATTAGCAAGTTGCTCGCTACCTCGCTAAACTACACGAGTCTGATTTCAACACGATTATGCACGTATTAAACCGGGTCTCCCGCACTAGTTTTTTCGAAACAACACTAATAACACATACGCAAAACAACGATTTTAGCTGTCACCTGCAGGGTTACCACGACCTCTTATAGCAGTATTATTATAATCGTTCTTCGTTTGTTTTGTATGGGAATATTGACAAGTAAAATTATAATAATACTGCTATAAGGGGTGATGGTAACCCCCCTGCTCGTAGAACAATGGACCATAGATAGAAAAATACATGTTTTGTGTAGGTGTTCTGTGTAATGTTTTAGTGCAGGAGGCTCGGCTTTAAACTTGAGCAAGCAGCAGCTCTAGTGGCGTCTTTACATCGATTTTCTATAAAACTGGTCGAGCCGATTTCATCCTCCTGTAGACCTGAAGTGTATAGCTACTCACAATCATCATCATGATCAGTCGCATACAATATATGCTTGTAATTGGGTACTTGTCTATGTTTGATTTGAAAAATATTTATATGTAATAGCAAATAAAACAAAAAAGTAACATTTCCGTAAATAACTGCATCTAAATTGGTTGAAAAATGAGGATGTAATTCATAATATCTATTTTAAATAAACGTACCGTTATTATTATGGCGGTGACGTGATTATACTGATACTTCTCTTTCCCGCAGTTTGAACGTTACACCAAACTTCAAAGGCTTATAATTTTTTTATTTTGGAGAATATTTTAATATTTCTTTCTGTTCTATATTTAAGATGACGTAAATTTCAAATAAAATTAATTTAAAAAAACAGTCATATACTGACGTTTCGATTGCCCCATAGGTATCAGTAGAACATATTAGAAGAGGTCTAGTCCTTCATTAATTCTTAATGAATACATACTTAGAAATGTCAAAGAGTTCGAGAGCTTGGTTTCGAACCAACGACAATCGTCTTTGTGGCTGCCTCAGTGGCTTAATTGTATTTCGGCACAACTACCGTCATAAGGTCTCGGGTTTGATTCTCAGGTCGGGCTGTGATATTTTCTTTAAATATCAGCACGGAGTCTGGAATTTCGACAGGCTCGCCCCCTATCATATCTAGGACGGAACTAAGCTGTGAAATGTGGGTGTTCTAGTTTACTAGTACGTTTATGCCTACCCCCTTGGGGATACAGGCGTGAACTTATGTATGGTTATGACAATCGTCTCAGCAGTCCATACCACATATAATGGAGCTAACCTTAGTTATAACTTATAAACTATAGTTACTTATTCTTCATGTCTCCTATAATTATCCTACCACATTACATTAGTCAAATCAGAAACTCCTAAACAATTGCTGGTTAATTTGAATGCATTGTACTGAGTGTACAAAGTGTGCAGCTCTTTTTGTCCGTATGTAAACACGCCGGGTTCCGTGGGTAATTAATTAAGGTTGTGTTTGCGCCGTGTGCCACTGTTTTATATTACTTTAGGGTTCTACGGAGAGTGGTTCACTGTGAGGATATTTTTAATAAGTTATTGAGGTTATAAATTGATATGGCCATAGACATCTAGGTTTGGCATACTCGGCTGTGGTGGAGGTATTTATATGTAGGAAATATAATATGATGCGTTATTTGAGTCGCCTCCTTGGTCTAGTGGCAGCATGTATGGGCTGTTGACCGGGAGGTCCTGGGTTCGATTCCCAGGTCGGGCAAAGCAAATTTTGCAAACATGCCTGAAAAAGTTGTGGGATAAGGGCAGGTAGAAAAAAAGAAAAAAGATTTTCCCCTACAAAATACGTAGTTTTCTGTAGAGTATTCCTCGTTGTTAGCCTCCAACCGCCCCGATAGCCAACCCAATTCTTTATGAAACAACTCCATTACTTTATGAAACCACATACAAGCATTATACCTCTACAAGCCACACAGCTATATCTAAACATTTCGACGGTCGCAAACAGACTGCGCTTCTGATAAATGACTAGATATATTTTAGTGGTAGAGCCACGCTGTACACAGTTACGTCTACAGCACGGATGGACCGGCTCGACCTGTTTGATACCACTATCTCATAGAAAACCGATGTAAAATGGCAGTTTGCTGTCGTGTTTCGTTCGGTGTGTGAGATTTCCGGTGGCCCAATTCCCCCCTCCCTTTTCCCTCCCCTTCCATTCTCTCCTTTTAGATGGGTAACGTCACCATGATTTTTTTTATGTTTTGGGTGTCTATGGGCGGTGGAGATCACTTACCATCAGGTGAACTATCCGCTCGTTTGCCAGTTTCAGCTATAAAAAAATGTATTCTATTTATTTGTAGGATGGTAAATATAACTTTATTATAATGTTTTTATTATTATACCATCTCCATTACGCCGTTTATTATAAGAAGTATGTTTGAACACTTATCTCCTACTCCTACAAATCACAACCTTTTATCTAAGCCCCATCCTTGTTATTGTGTCCATACCTGCCTGCTTGTTTTCTAAATTGATAGTGTGGTAACATGATTATTATATAAATGTATCTAGACCTTGTTGTGACCTGTCATAAGTGCATTTGATATGCCTACGTGACCAATAAACATCTTTATTTTATCCCACAGATTGTACACCACATACTACACAAAAACTTGTACATAAAACATCGTGTCATTACACATTTTTTTAATGACTCTATTATATAATATGGTTTAAGTCTTGAACAACGTGTAAATATTTCCATGATGGAAAACCAAGATGCACAGTTGACGCTCGGAAAATGGGACAGCAAAGAAGTGCATAAGCACTCGTTTTGCCTACAGTCGGACGTCGATAGAATTCTAAATTTCAAAATTCAAATTAAAGAACGCTTGCTCATTTTGTTTAAAAACCTACTTTATAACACGTTCTTAGGGTTATATTTGTGTTGATTTAATTACAACTTGTGATCGTTTTCTTTGTTTTATTTCTGAGACCACTTTTTAGGACATTTGCAAAGAACTGTGCATAGGGTATATTGATGTGGAAAACATATATTTTTCTGTACGGAACCATCCCGTCTCCTTCCAGCTCGCTCGTCTCAGCCGCCCATTGTTTCTTTACAACCATTCAGAGTTCATTGTGTGCTTCGCTAATGCGGACTTGCAGTAAGCATGCTTATTTGGGACTACAATGTTTAAGTTAATTACATATACATATTCGAAATGGCGTCCTTCGGGATTGCGGAAAATGCATTTTTTCCCACCTACCCTCATCCCACTTAAATGTGAGGCCGGCACATACTTTTTCAAACATTTTGAAGGATTCGGTTTCGTTTTAATACCGAATTCTTGTCTGATGTAAACCTCGTCTGAAGGAACGTGTCCCGGGCAAATAGTATTAGCAAAAGTGATTTGCCTAACCTGAGATTCAAACCCAAGATCTCCCGGTCCACAGCTATTGTACGCTTCTTATACCAAGAAGAAAATTTGAAATAGCAGAAAATACATCAAATTATAAAAACATACTACATTAATTATTTATAGCAGAGGTTGGTAAAGTTGTCTCCTTGGTATAGAGGCACCATAAATGGGTAGAGGTCAGGTCCCAGGTTCGAATTCTAGGCAAGGTGAAGCGGTGTAACACGTTTTCACGCTGGCAGCCAATCGTAAAAGTTGAAGTCGATCCTGCAATATTCTTGAAAAAGTGACGTCCTTGGTCTAGCGGCAGCAGCACATATAAGCTGTGGACGGGAGGTCGTGGGTTCGATTTCCAGGTCGGGCAAAGCGAATTTTCTAATATTACTGCCCGGGACTGGATCCCTCAGAGGGGGTTGACGTCAGGCAGGTAGCCGGTCGTAAAAACTTATTCAACACTAACCAAATCACATTAAGGTGGGATAAGGGCAGGTAGAAAGAAAGATGCTTAAAAAATGTGTTGCCGTAAACCCGTAGTGGAATGGGAAAAGATCAAATAGAAAAATAAATAGAGCCTAACAAACGATCAGGTGGGTCACCGCCTATAAACACGTCCAGATACACATTTCCTCAAACATCATAGTTCCTGAAGTACCCACGTTCCTCAGTCATTTTATATAACAAATACCTCATTTGCTAGCTTCATGATATAAACAAAGTCACCAAACTGTCATTTCTCCTGTTTTCAAAGTACAAGTCGCAATTCAGCTGAACAAAGTAACAAACTTTCAAAACAAGCAAGTATTTAAATAAAAACTTATTTGCTTCATAAATCAACGGACAAACAAAATTTTATGTCATTTATTACCTCTTAAGGTACTGGGGATTAACGCTTATTTCGCTTTTTGTATTTTCGCCGAGTGGGGTTGCTTCCCTACTCGCTTTCGATTAGGGTTGCCACTAAAAAGATGTAAGATATATTTATTGTCAACAAGGAAATGCATGCAATAGTTACAATAATAACTTAAAAAACTAACACATAACTAAAAAAATAAATAAAACAACGTTGCACGCTTGACTACACCGTAATAAAAGTGACCAACTCAGCATATTTCAGTATTATTAATATATTTACAAGGTATAGACATCGTCTTCCTTGCAGTAATTTGCTTTTTACATACGGAAAAGTCAGTCAGATTTTTCAGGTAGGTACACATACATTAATGTGTGATCTTAGATAATGTGAGTCTAATATATTCTATTGAATTAATTCGTCTTCCTTTTGGAAATAACTGTAATCTCAAAATAAAGTCAAAATGGCGGACGGTATCGTCCTAAATACTAATTTACTGTAATCATATTTAGCAAACGCTGGCAGAGGAACCTAAGTAACACTTACAAGTCGAGTTAATTGGTTTTTACCTAGCCTTCATTCACAGATACTTCAGACAAAAATTATAACATAACATGACATAAGCTCACGCCTGTATCCCCGAAGGGGTAGGCAGAGGCGCACTAGCGAACTAGAACACCCACATTTCGCCGAGCTTTGTTCCGTCCCTGATGTGATAGGGGGCGAGCCTATCGCCATAACGGGTACAAATTCCAGACTCCGGACTGATATGGAAAAATCCAATATCACTTTGCCCGACCCGGGAATCGAGCCCGAGACCTCAGAACCGTAGTCGTACCGAAATACCACCACGCCACCGAGGCAGTCAAAAAATAAGACAAAAAATATCTATAGATTAAAGATCTATAGACTATTCGTGCCAACCCTACACAGCTAATGCATTCTTTATGACGAGCCAAGCTGGATTCCTTAGCAGCTAGTCGCACACTCACAACACTCGTCGCTTTTGCTCGCTGATTTTAGCTGTTAATATTTATTAGTGAACTATATGGATTAGATTTTCATTCCGACGTCTGATAGAATTTATTAGCTTTATTTTGAACATTTCTTTAAAAATTCCGCTCGCATTGAAGGTTTAGCTGAGATTCCTCAGTTTATATTATGGCTTTGCTTAATTGCGTATAAAAAATTTTGGGTGCTCTTGAACCATGGTGATAACACGTGACAATGTGATAAACAGACAGAGTTAGATTCGCATTCATAATATTATTATTGATACATAAACAATATTAACCATACTACTTAATGCAAATGATTATTTAATGCAAAAGTTTGGATGGTTTTTTTTTATGGCAAACGAACAGATGGATTACCTGATGGTAAGTGATTTCCACGCAAGACACATAAAGAATCAGGTGTGCGTTGCCAACCTAAAAGGAGGGAAATAGGGATTGAGTAAGGAAGGGGGGAATTGAGCCACCGGTAATCTCACTCACAGAACGAAACGCAACAGCGAGCTGACACGTTACGTAGGTTTTCTGTGACACAGCAAACCGGCCGAGCCACGGCCCATTCGTGCTGTAGACATTACTGTCTACAGCGTGGCTCTACCACTCACTCAATAGTATTATCATCTGATTTTCAATTCATCTATTCATTTCTATGTCTTCATCAGAGCTTTGCCGATAAACTCCTTTCAAACGTTTGAATAGTTTTAAATCTGTGTAAATTGGCGCCATGCACAGCTCGGCGCGTCGCTTGTCATTATAGCTTTCAACCAATGTGAATCGACGCTAATTGCACGGTTGTACTGGAATAAAAAGCACCGTGCGGTCAGACAAATTATTATTTTCAGTTTATTTTCGGGTTACGTACTCAACCGTTGTATGCTTAGACCAGGGGCGATTCCGGAGATTTTACAGCCTACTCAGGATTTCCCGGGATCGACCTATATGCGCCGAAGAAGGCCACCATGTTTTTTTGGCGAGAGTGTTGGCATAAGGCTGTTTTGAGGAAAGCAGAGAAGTACGTCTATCGCAAATGTCTGAACAAGATCGTACCAGGAGTACATCCACGCGGACGGCCCAAAAACGCTGGCTGGATTTTTGAAGCGCATTTTGGCGGATTATATGAGAGCCAATGGTCCAAAACCGGGCGAAGTGGAACGTTTAAGTAGAAAGGCCGACCCTGGTACTAGGTCGAGATAACGCCAGGCAGAAAGAAAGTGTTGGCTTATGGCTGATGAATCAGGCATAGCCATCACACCCCGCTCGAGTTGAAAGATATCCTAAAAAAGTAGATTTAGGCATGGCGAGATGTATGTGTTCTACTTCGCTACTCTGCCTGTACCTACTTCTTCAGGGATACAGGCGTGAGCTTACATATACATAATGAGCATAATGCATAATTAAGACATTCATTATTTTAGCTGAAGGTCATCACTGCGCAGCGAGCTCGATTCGAATTCAAACGTCGCAATTATTCATGCTTGGGCCTCAGACCCCGGCCATATACAACCACCGTTGGTAAATCCCACACTCAGACGAATTTTAACACATTATTTTTTGAAGTCGTTTTAAAGGTGCTCACATCATATCTATAGTTAAGTGCACAAATGTGTGGAAGTATTCGTGGTTGATAAATTGTGCCGGCGGGGGGAAGCAATACGTTACCTCCATTCATGAGAGCTGCGAGTGTACTTCTCCCCTCTTCTCCCTGCTTCTCCCCTCGATGTCGTCGGGAGTCGGGTCCGACTGTCGAATGCATATACAATTTATAACAAATAAAAAATATAAAAAAAAATTGTAAAAATATATAATTTTTATTGGCTTACAGTCTGCCTCGGTGATACACAACTATGCAGTTGTATCGCGGTACGACTACCATCCTGAGGCCTCGGTTTCGATCCCGGATCGGGCAATATGGGTAAGCTCATTGACATCTTCAAAAGCAAGGCACATTACCTCGTCAATAACTATATATTATGTTACTAACTGTTGCCTGCGCTCCGTTCGAGTGGAAATTTATTCTCCGGTATAAAAAGTAGCATATGTGTTATCTGTTATCTGATGTACATAATCTGTATAATGGCAAAATTTCATCAAAATCCATCCAGTAGTTTTTTCGTGAAAGAGTAACAAACATACACACATATTCACAAACTCACGTTTATAATATTATATTAATATTATATTTTGACGCCGAATATGCAATCTTAACTATCAAAAGGGACTAAAAACATCGATATTAACTATCCTAGGATAATCGATTTAAAAAGCTACTTAAATTACAATAAAATATAACGATTTTTCTGAAAAATATTACTCACTCGCTATCGAGTTAACCTAAAGATTGAAGACAATCGATGAACGTTCAATACGCGAAAATCGTCAATATTTCGTGGTTATCGCATTACAAGTAATATACAGATACGATCTTATAACCGAACGCTGATGCAAACTTACAAATGCACATAAACGGGGAAACTTCGACGCTATCGCCTTCGTAATAAAGTCTTACATAAGTGAACGGATCAACACGCCTTTACTTCATACTCTAGGGAAATTATGGAAATGTATATCCGACTCAGTTGGCAGGTATTTTGTCAGATAAACGTTATTCGTACGTTTCGATTAGAGATCTGGGGGCGCACACATTGTTCCTTACCGTGGGGAGGGCATTGAAAAAATCTGCAGTTTGAAACGTAGATTGCTAATTTTAGAGATGTGAATTTGCTCAACTGTCATCCCTTCCCAAATCACCCCTTCCCAATTTACATAGACTTACCCTCGTATCCGAGAAGGTAAGCAGAGGCTAACTAGAGAACGAAGCTCGGCGAGATGTGGGTTTTCTAGTTCGCTAGTGCGCCTCTGTCTACCGCTTCAGGGATACAGGCGTGAGCTTATGTATGTATGTATGTATTTCCAGATATGGTAGGGGGTGAGCGTAACACCATATCTGGCACAAGTTCCAGACGCCGCGCTGATACTGAATCGAAAAAATTAAAATCTTTAGCCCGACCCGAGGATCGAACCCGAGACGGAAGGTAGTCGTACCACGCACGCCATATAAATAAATGACACTATACATATTTTACACTTTTTTAAGCATGTTGCAGAAAGGACTTGGCTTAGTTTTTACGACCGGCTCCTGTCCCTCTGGGGGATCCAGGCCCGGGTAAATTAAATCAGGAAATTTGATTTGCCCGACCTGGGAATCGTACTCAGGACCTCCCGGTCCCCAGCCCGTATATGCTGCCACTAGACCGAGACGGGTCTGTTATGCCATAGAAATATTAAACTTTTGATACATACCAACATTTTTATTCTCTAGAGCTGTATTTGTTGGTTTTAAATGATGTGGTTTAATGCATCAAACTTCAGTGAAGATGGACAATATAATGTGGAAACTTTTTAACCAGTGATCTTCGATGAGTTTTGCTTGGTGCGTTGGCTGGCTTTGCTCGGTCGATTCGCCGATTTAAGGTCATCTGAGGGGCAGCGCACTGGAAGGAATTACCGCCATAGTCCCAGCAGGACCTTGAGATCATCCACATCTGGGTCTCATGATCATTGTGAAAACATATTTGCTCTATTTACCTTGACATTGGCTAAATCATCGCATATGTGTGCAAACCATTATTTTTAAAAGAAGAACCAACATTTTACAAAACAAACCAGTCTATTTGTATTAAAGAAGACCATTAATTTCCCCACAATGGGTTTTAAATTAATAAAACTCGAACAAGTAGGATCGTATTTCTCAATGAATCGGAAATATATTTGGCATACGCATTGGATTCTAATCTTGGTAGAGGGAATAAGCCAAATTGGTTTCCTAGTGTTTGGCTAAGTTTCAAACATGCCGAAAAATCCTTGTTTACAAGCGCACATAATTTGTGTTGTTTGTTGCATATGAAAATACGGTAGGAATATTTAGGAAAATAATATCAATTTTTTAAACATAACATAACATAAGCTCACGCCTGTATTCCCGAAGGGGTAGGCAGAGGTAAACTAGCGAACTAGAATACCCACATTTCGCCGAGCTAAGTTCCGTCCCAGATGTGATAGGGGGCGAGCCTATCGCCATATCGGGCACAAATTCCAGACTCCGGGCTAATAAGGAAAAATCCAATATCACTTTGCCGGACCCGGGGATCGAACCCGAGACCTCAGGACGGTAGTCGTACCGAAATACAACTACGCCACCGAGGCAGTCAGGAGAGGGAGGCAGATTTTTTAAACAGAATTATATTTTTCGAGTTCGAAAACCAAATGGCAAATAGAAACCCTCATTTTTTTTTGTGCGAAGCTCAGAGATTATTATTGGATAGGTCCTACAAGGCTGTAATTTTACATGGGTATACATACCAATGACACCGACAAAATGGTAAAACAAAATCTTGATTTTTTAATCGTACTTTCTCAATATATAAACTGAAGATGATTTTTCATTGGGAATATCATTACAATATAATATTATAATAAAACAGCTTATCTTAAAAACATCTTTGCTAAAGCTACGATAGCTAAGTTACCTTAACAAAGTTAGATACTACAGTACGAGTGTTTCCTAAATGCATTGTGAAGGAACGGACCCAAAGTGGTATCGACTGGTCATTTCCCCCACAGCGCCGGTAAAGGCGAATCGTATTAAATATACAGAAGGCTGTCTACGATGTTTCCGTCGGCTTATGATTTGTGACGATATCGATCAGTGAACGCAGGTTCTCAACACGGAACGCACTACCCCTAAGTTATTAACACGATTTATAAATATTTTTAATATTATAGACTGCCTCGGTGGCGTGTCCGGAGCCCGGAATCTGGAATTTGTGCCCGATATGGCGATAGGCTCGCCCCCTATCACATCTGGGACGGAACTAAGCTCGGCGAAATGTGGGTGTACTAGTTCGCTAGTGCGCCTCTGCCTACCCCTTCGGGGATACAGGCGTGAGCTTATGTTATGTTATGTTAAGTCATAGACTGGCAAACGGGTTTAAAAAATCACAGAAAAGGCAAAAAACTAAGACAAAGAAAAAGTATGTTACGTCGACCTTCGACTATTCCCTTTTCGACCGACTTCCAAAAGGAAAGGTCCTCAATTCGTCGGTATTTTTTATGTATGTTACGCGATATTTCGGCCAAAGGACCGATTTTCAAAATTCTTTTTGTATTCAATACAGCTTATTTCAAGGGTGATCCCATATAAATTTGTTCACGATCGGATTTGAAGTCGGTCTGTTAAGTTTTTAAACTTGTGATTATCAGTCATCGTGAGGATACCTCGGTATCAGCCCGGAGTCTGCTTGTACCCTATAATGCTATTAGCTCGCCCCCTACCACATTCGGGACCAAAATGAGCTCGGCGAAATGTAGGTGTTCGCCTCTGCCTACCCTTCGGGAATATAGTCGTGAATCCATGTATGTTATTATGATGAAATGTACCAACCTGTATTAGGCTAACGGTTTTAACTTTATATACAAAAGCGTAAAATGTTGGGAACCTTAGCGAGATAGAAACGTTCAGAAGGCTAACGTAACATGTCATCAGTCATACGATTAGTCAGTTGCATGGATATGCCGCTGTTGCGATGGCACGAATAGGAGTCGCAAGCTAGCCTGGTACACATGCTGCTAAAATACAAGCGTTTATGCAACTTAAATCCTAAAGCATCGGTATCATTATTTGAGTGGTAGAGCCACGCTGTAGACAGTAACGACCACAGTACGAATTAGCCGGTTCTACCGGTATACCGGATACCACTATCTCACAAAAAACAGTAATGTAGCAGCTCGCTGTTGCGTTTCGTTCTGTGAGCGAGATTTTCGGTGGCTCAATTCCCAATTCCAATCCCTTTTCCCCCCCGGTCCATTCCCTCCTTTTAGGTTGGCAACGCACCCATGATTCTTTTTGTGTCTTGGGTGTCTATTGGCGATGTTACCATCAGGTGACCCATTTGCTCGTTTGCCAGTCTCTTCTGTAAAAAAGCCTACTTTCTTTACCAAATATGTGAGTCAGTCAAAGTTTAACACCCAACAGTCACACACGTAGTAAATAAATAATTAATAAATAAATAAATACACCCAACAGTCACACACCTAGTCCTGACCCCACACTAGGTATAACCTGTATCGTGGGTGTCAGATACTATGAGAGACTTTCGGTCTCACAACACCCAGACTTGAAACAAATATCTGTGGGCCACACAAACATTTGTCTCAATGCGGGAATCGAACCCACGGCCTCTCGCTTCGCAGCCGGCTACTCGCCCGCTGCGCCACGGAGGCTGTCAAAGTAGTCCTGACCCCACACTAGGTTTAACCTATCATGGTATCAGGAACTACGAGAGACTTTCGGTCTCACAACACCCAGACTCGAAACAAATATTTATGGGTCACACAAACATTTGTCTCGGTGCTGTAATCGAACCCGCGGCTTCTCGCTCTCGGTGGCCTAGTTGTATTTCGGTACGAGTACCGTCCTGAGGTCTCAGGTTCGATCCCGGGTCGGGCAAAGTGATGTTGAGTTTTTCAATTCGGTATCAGCCATGAGTCTGGAATTTAGGCCCGAAATGGCGATAGGTCGCCCCCTGGGCCCTGTCACATCTGGGACGGAAATAAGCTCGATGAAATGTGGGTGATCAGTTTTTCGCTAGTCCGCCACTGCCTACCCCTTCGAGGATACAGGCGTGAGCTTATGTTATGCTATGTAATATGCTTATTAAAATATTCTGTGAATACATGCAATTCTACACGATGTAAATTATTATATTTTTAATAAAAGAAGCAATTCACGTGTACGCAAAATGGCAGTTAAACGGGAAAGCTGAAATTATAATGAGAGCCTGCGGCCGTCAATACAGCGAGTAATAGACCCTGTACACTTGTTTATCGATCGTTTATTATTCAGTTTACTAACCGACTTCAAAAAAAGGAAGGCTCTCAATTGGTCTACTCGATGACTAAGACATACCTGGGGGTTACCACCACCTCTTATAGCAGTATTATTATTATTTAACTTGTACCGATTCCCATATAAAATAAACGTATAATATAATAATAAAACCATATAATAATACTGCTATAAGCAGAGCCAAGAGGTGGTGGTAACCCTGCTGAACCGATTTGGATAATTATTTTTTAGTTTGAAAGGGTTCAGAATTGGTTCTATATTTTAGAAAAAATACAATTTTGAGAGATTGTCGCCTTCTTGGTCGACTGGCAGCATATATGGGCTGTTGACCGGGAGGTCTTAGGTGCGATTTCCAGGTCGGGCAAAGCGACTTTTCTAATTTTATTTGCCCGAGACTGGAACCTCCTGAGGGGTTTGAAATCAGAGAGGCAGCCAGTCTTAAAAACTAAGACGAATCCTTTGTGCAATATAGTTGAAAAAGTTTGTTACGCCGACCCCACATTGTCGGATAAGGGCAAGTTGAATTTATTTTTTTGAAAATACAAAACGCAAAATCGCCAAAAATATATAAAGTATAAAATACAGATAAAAAATTAGACTAATAAAAATAAAACCAAAAGTTAAGATTCGTTTAAGATGCGAGGATCGAACCCTCAGGATATTGCTCCTCACCCATGGTAACCGATTCACATCCAACTCACCCCGTCCAAACAAAGTTAAATTAAGGAAGCCTTAGATCACTCGCAGCACTATTACTAAATCTCATAGAGTAATAACATCAATATATTATACCCTAGATGCACAGTTCTTTGCAAATATCCTCCTAAAAAGTGGTCTCAGGACTAAAACAAAGAAAAAAATCACACGTTCTAATTAAATCAAACACATATATAACCATATGCACGTGTTATAAAGTAGCTTTTTAAACGAAATGATCAAGCGTTCTTAAATTTGAATTTTCAAATTTAGAATTCTATCGGCTTCCAACTGTAGGGAAAACGAGTGCTTAAACACTACTTTGCTGTCCCATTTTCCGAGCGTCAACTGTGTACCTAGGTTAATAATATATCGATGCTCATAGAGTAATAATAATAAATCTTAGGACCACTTGAAGCTCCGCAATAAATCTCTATATATCCTAAATCTTTATTTAAAGGAGTGAGCTGTAGGATAAATCGAGCTTAGATTTAACTCTAGATAAGTAATAGCGCTGCAAGTGGTCCTTTTTCTTGCAGCTCTTAGATAAATCTCGATTTAAATATACGAATGACTAGAAGGTTAAATCGAAAAACTAACTCTAGATTAGTATCATCATTATGAGCCACAGGACGTCCACTGTTGGACATAGGCCTCCCCAAAGACAGGACAGTCGACCTGTAGCCCGAGCACGAAAAACTAATGTAAATGTAAATGTATTCGAGTTCGCTGCGCACTGATGACGTTTGGTTAATATTTCATACAAATTTCATAGACGCGCAAATTTCATTCGAGTTCGAATACATTTACGGTTGTCAGAAATTTTCCTGCTCAGGCCGCTGATAAAGGTCGCAGGAAGACGTTGGAGGCAGGCCGCTTCCATCAGGACGGTCTGGAAATCTTTGCGGGATACCTGATTATAAATGCTGCAAATCTACATCACTTTAGTACATTTAAATCGAGATTTAAAGTAGATCGAACACGTGGAAGACATTAAACAAAGCTTAGGCTTAAATCGACTTTATTGTAAAATGAATCGAGATTTATATTGCAAACTCTCCTTTCGCACCATATTTAAAAAGAAATATAAGTATTAAATTGAAAACTTCTACAATTTTTGAAGTTGAAAAGGTCCTATGACATTTTTTTCGAAACGCGGCTGGAGTCGCGAATTCAAAAGGAGGATTAATTAATCTGTATTTTTTTACGTAATGCCTATAATATAGAGGTATTTTGTTTATGTTTGTTACCCATCAATATAATATACCCTAGATGCACAGTTCTTTGCAAATATCCTCCTTAAAAGTGGTCTCAGAAATAAAACAAAGAAAACGATCACAAGTTGTAATTAAATCAACACAAATATAACGCTAAGCACGTGATATAAAGTAGGGTTTTAAACGAAATGAGGAAGCGTTCTTTAATTTGAATTTTGAAATTTAGAATTCTATCGACGTCCGACTGTAGGCAAAACGAGTGCTTAAGCACTTCTTTGCTGTCCCATTTTCTGAGCGTCAACTGTGCATCTAGGTAAATAATATATCGATGTTGTTAACTGATATTTCAGACAATTAATGTGGATCGATTATCAAGATACTTTTGTTTTAACGGTGTACAGTACTATTATATCGACATCCTCCGTGTCGCAGCGGGTGAGTAGCCGGCTGTGAAGCGAGAAGCTGCGGATTCGATCCCCACAACGTGACAAGTGTTTGTGTAGCCCACAAATATTTATTTCGAGTCTGGGTGTCCCAAAAGTCTTTCGTTGTTCCCAACCCACGACACGTAATACCCACGACACAAGCTAGATTTTAGTGTGGAGTCAGAACTATGTATGTAACTGTTTAAAATAGTCGGGTTTTAAGTTCGAATAAATCAATGTATAAGGTCCACAACAACGTCATCTGAAAACTGAAATTATGAAATTTCGGTCCCCGGTTCTGCGGATCGAATAACTCGCTTCCCGCATCGTTCCAGTTACGGGATTATCGCTTAATTATTCTCGTCGCTTTTACCGCTTTTTTAAGCGCACACAACTGTCAACACAAGATGTCATGCACCAATATATTACAAACGTGTGTGCAGTTTTAATTTATTTGGTAGAAAGAGCGGAAAAGGATTTGTCACATGGTAGGATAAATATTGAGTGGTAGAGCCACGCTGTAGACAGTTAGGTCTACAGCACGAATGCGCTGGCTCGACCGGTTTGATACCATTGTCTCACAGAAAACCGACATAAAGTGGTAGCTCGCTATCGCCTTTCGTTCGGTAAGTGAGATAAATCGGTGGCCCAATTTCCCCCCTCCTTTCCCAATCCCTATTCCCCTCTTTTTAAGTTGGCATAAGCATGATTATTTTTATGTCTTAGGTGTTTATGGGCGGTAGAGATCATTTACCATCAGGTGACCCACCTGCTCGTTTGTCAGTCTCTGCTATATAAAAAGCTATAATCCTTAGTCCTCTTCCACAAATAGGATTTTTTACATAGACAATTAAGTACCGCCTTCTTTTTGGTATTAGTTAAAAACACTAACATAAATGGAAATCGAATTTGGATCATGATAAAAATATAGAAAGATAAGCCAACGAGTGTGACCCGGACGGCTAATGGAGGCGTGTGGTTCCAACGGCGACAGATTTCATTCCGATCCGAAACGCATCAAGTAGTTATAAATAGAAATAAAAACTCGAGCGACGACGGAGCGGGAAATCTCTGGGGGCACCATCATTCCTTGAATTACGGAACACAAATTGTCTATTTAGTAATTACGACATTCTTTCTTTCTATCTTCCCTTATCCCACCTCAATGTGGAATCAGCGCAACGACTTTTTAAGGTGTTGCAGGAAGTATTTGGCTTAGTTTTTACGACACGCTGGCTGCCTGACATCAACTCCCTTCTAGGGGAATTAGTTGTTACGAATTAGTAATTAAGTTATTATGAAGTCTTATATGTAATTTTTAAATTGTATTTAACTATTTTAATATTTCCAATCACTATTTTAGATGATAAGAACACGTTGTAGATAATTTCTTTTACCTTATTTCCAGCCCGTGGATTAAAAGTTAGATGAACATTTTTTTAAGAATTTTTTCAACATTTTTTTTCGAATATTTTGCTAACTATTGACTTTTTATAATTGTGCATAGTCAACCCAAAAGTTATTACTTTAACTATACCTTTGTGGAGTAATTTGTAGAACACCCCTAATCTCCTCATCTATGTAGGTAAGCTTCAAGTTTCTGAGTAAAATGGCAATGACTTACGGACAGGCAGGCGGGCAGACGGACCTGATAAAATTATGAGGTTTCCTTTTCGCCATTTAATAAAAAGGAAGTATATTAAGGAGGTATATTGTTTAAATTTTTACAGCCAGCGAATTGACTGCAACCCTGACATGTTCAATTTCCATGGTCACCACCACTTACCATTTGAGCTTACTCAGCCTTCGTAAGCTAAAATGTCCGTCATTTTGGATTTCCTGGTCACCCTACACGTTAACATGCGGGCAACATTAATTAGTAAACAGTCGCCCGTCTGAGTGCGGCGGTAACAAAGCGAGATTTTTCTTGTGTTCCAGAGAGCTCGCAACTTGGATTTTTTTCAATGTCTGCAAGTTTTTTTTAACAAATTACATGGATTTTAGTGGAAATACATTTTAAATGTTAATTAGGAGCGCGAGATAGTTTGCTTGTATATAATATAATTATATAATTTATTAACTTCCTCGGTGGCGTGGTTGTATTTCGGTACGACTGCCGTCCTGAGGTCTCGGGTTCGATCCCCGGGTCGGGCAAAAGTTATATTGGATTTTTCCATATCAGCCCGGAGTCTGGAATTTGTGTCCGATATGGCGATAGGCTCGCCCCCTATCACATCTGGGACGGAACTAAGCTCGGCGAAATGTGGGTGTACTAGTTGGCTAGTGCGCCTCTGCCTACACCTTCGGGGATACCGGCGTGAGCTTATGGTATGTGTTATGTTATGTACATGCTTTTTCACACGACTCCGCCCGCGTGAGAGTTTTTTGTACAATCACTCTGTCTGTGGTGTCGTTTATTAATATAAACTCTTTATATCGGAATATTTAAGAGATCCGCCCACCAAAACAACATCATTCCTCATAACCTGTCAGATTTATAGAGACGAGGTACTTCCCTATGTTTATTAATGCTATCTACATTCCTTTTATTAACATTATTGCCGAAGACTAAAGAGACAGTAACTGCTTACCAGCAGATAGGCCATCTACTTCCTTCGTTGATTAATAATAATATTAGCCCTGTTATATTACTGTCCGACTGCTGGGCACGGATCTCTTCTAATGAGAGGGGTTAGGCCTTAGTCTACCACGCTGGCCTAATACGGGTTGGTAGACTTCACATATCTTCGAAATTCTTGCAAAAAGAAATGTCTCGGGTATGCAGGTTTTCTCACAATGTTTTCCTTCTCTGTTATAGCAAGCAATAATTCACAATGAAAACATACTTAACATAGAAAAGTCAGACGAGTGTGCTCCTTTTGGAGTTGATCTCGAACCTCCGACACCTGTATCCGCAATCCATACCACACCCAACTGAGCTATCGCGGGTTTTTCGTCAGCTAAACAAATATACATTTTATTACTTCTTCGAGACAAGATGTCTTACAGTAGTAATAAAATTCTAATTCTTTACAAGATACAAAGACGTTCCTCCAAAAACATCCATATATCAATCAAAGTTGTCCACAAACGACTGGCAATAAAAAACATCGTAAATACTGTCACAACTTCGTTATACAGGATAATTTATTACCACTTCAATTACCTAAGTCTAGATTACGCAGGACTTTTGCTAATGTGCTCTGTAAGTAATTACGAACAAGTTTTGGTTTATATTTTATTTCTATACAATTTATTTTTGCTGAAAATTCGTCATTAAATTCTAAATACTATTGAGTGGTAGAGCCACGCTGTGGACAGTAACGTCTACAACACGAATGGGCCGGCTCGACCGGTTTGATACCACTGTCTCACAGAAAAACGACGTAAAGTGGCAGCTTGCTGTCGCGTTTCGTTCGGTGAGTGAGATTTCCAGTGGCCCATTTCCCTCCGTCCCTTTTCCCTTCCCTTATATTATCTCCGTTTAGGTTGGCAATGCACTCATGATTCTTTTCCTAACCTGATGGTAAGTACCATTAGGTACCAGGTGACCCATCTGCTCGTTTGCCAGTCTCTGCTATAAAAAAACATACATACATATACTTACGCCTCTTTACCATAGAGATAGGCAGAGACAACGGATGTACCCTTGCTATGATTCTTGCACAACTCTTTTGCCACATTCTCCACGTATGCACATCGGTTTATGGTACTTCTAAATAGACCTTTCTCGAGTATATCTCTTAGTCAGAGGCTTTTCCATGAGGTCTTCTTCCCCTTCCAACTTTACCTACCTTGATTAAATTTTATCTCTATTATAAATAATGATGTTGGATTATTTAATTTTAATACTCCGACATTTTCCGTAGCGCAGCGGGCGAGCAGCCCAAGCGAGTGGCCGCGGGTTCGATTCCCGTACCGAGACAAATGTTTGTGTGACCCACAAATATTTGTTTCGGGTCTGAGTGTTGTAGGACCATAAGTCTCTCGTAGTTCCTGATAGCCATGATACAGATTAAATCTAGGGTGGGGTCAGGGCTATGTGGGTGACTGTTGGGTGTAGTTACCTATTTCTGATATTCATATAAACTCGGCCGGTCGTAAAAACTAAGCCAAATCCTCTTTGCAACATGCTTGAAAAAGTGTATTGCGCCGACCCCATATTTAAGTGGGATAAGGGCAGGTAGAAAGAAAAGACATAAACGAATTGATTTGTCTTAGTCTATATATTTTTTTTCTTATAAAAATCCTGATTCGTTATTAACTGCTATGTATACAAAGATTCACGTTTTTATTTTAAAAGGCACAGACAGATATGAAACTTTTACACACGGTTTCCGAACTTATTTCCGTCCCCTATAATAAAATCTTATATCAAATCAGAAAACTTCTCCTCAACTTCAAAATTATCGTCAATAATTAGCGAGTTGGCGCAACGTTAGGCCAACACAGCCCGCTGCAATATCAAATCATTATTTAACATTTTACCGGCAACTATGGACGTTGGAGTTACAAACACCAATATTTGGTTACAGCGGCGTGTTAACATGACTGGCATATTATATTAACGGTATATGAACTTGGGAAATTTATTGCAAAACCTGCCAACTTGGCTGCATTTAAACAAAACCTACAAAATTACCATTTCGGTATACATTGCTCGTTTTGATGAAACAATGTTGCATACTTCATGTACACAGCAAGCAGTGGTTGATGTAAAAATGTTGATAGTCGTGTCGTGGTGCAGGTTGGTATAAAGGTTGGTGTAAAGTTTGGACAGGCACGTCGGCTGCAGTCCCGGGAGACGGGCCCGAATGCAAGCCATGACACGTCGCAAATATTAGACAAAAGACTTGGCTCATGGCTGACGGCTGTATGCATTTACTTCGAAAATCTGTATGGTTTGTCTAATAATTTAGATTTTTTAGTGTATATCAGAGTCTGTAAATGCGAAATATGATCGTTCGAGTACGTCTTCGGAAGCTATTCGTACTTTGCTTTCTACCTGCCCTTATCCAAAGAGATTTAATATAACTATCTATAGTGGCGCTATCAAGCAAATATCCATACAAAAAATTGATCTCAAACTTCAGTACCCCCATCAATCATTTATTACAATGCGAGAGCGATTATTACCATTTACACCCTAGAATGTTTTGTGAATGATTAAGAATCACGTAAGATAAGTTTATTCTCTCAATATTATTATGCTGGCCGACCTGGCGCGCGTATATGTATTTCATATAAACTGAACGACTTATGACCACTAGGTCATAACTTTTGCATCACAAGTTTTGTGCTAATGTCCCGTCTATATATTGTTGAATGTCTTTGCCCTTATCCTACTTTAATGTACGGTCGGAAAAAAAACGTTTAACATCACACATCACGTAAATCTGAGTTTAATATAATAAACCAGCAGCCCGAGCAGGAAAATTTCTGACAACCGTAAATGTATTCGTGCTCAATGCGCGTTTATGAAATTTGTATGAAATATTAATCAAATGTCATCAGTGCGCAGCGAGTTTACATTTACATTAGTTTTTCGTGCTCGGGCTACTGCATTCATTATCAGTAAGCAGTAAGCAGCAATAGCTTAGTTGGGAATGGTACGGACTGCCGAGACGAGTTGCGGAGGTTCGAGACCAACCACAAAATGCACATACACCTCTGACTTTTCTATATTAAGTGTGTTTTCATTGTAAATAATTGTTTGATATAACGGCAAAGGAATCATCGTGAGGAAACCTGCATATCTGAGAAAAATTCTTCACAAGAATTTCGAAGGTATGTGTAGTCTACCAACCTGCATTAGGCCAGCGTGGTACTAAGGCCTAACCCCATTGGTAGACGAGACCCGTGCCCAGCAGTGTAACAGTAATATTACAGAGCTAATATTATTATTATTCATCATTATATGCTTTCATAAGACATGAACGCGTATCTGATCGTTTTGCACATTCGCAACGCGTCAAATGGAGTTTCCGAGGTGTGGCATTATTAAGGGTGCTATATACTGACAAAAGCATTGGCCGGTAAGTATAAAGCTACATGCACATCGCTGTTTCCCTGCTATTTCCACACCGACGTAATCGGATTACAGATTATTTATTCACGCCGAGGCTTTCCCTCTAATGGAAACCGCACTGTTATAGGATTATTGTACTCTGATAAAAACTGCACATACATCGATGCAAAATGTATTACGTGGACTTTAATTTAACAACGATAGTCTGTGCGGACTGGAGACTTATAGACTGCAGGGTTACCACCACCTCTTATAGCAGTATTATTATAATCGTTCTTCGTTTGTTTTGTATGGGAATCGCTACAAGTAAGATTACAATAATACTGCTATAAGAGGTGGTGGTAACCCCCCTGATATTTGACAGCCTCCGTAGCGCAGCGGGCGAGCAGCCGGCCGTGAAGCGAGAGGCCACGGGTTCGATCCCCGCACCGAGACAAATATTTGTGTGGCCCATAGATATTTGTTTCGGGTCTGGGTGTTGTGAGACCGAAAGTCTCTCGTAATTCCTGATTCCCACGACACAAGACTCGATCTTAGTGTCGGGTCAGGACTATGTATGTGACAGTTGGGTGTTATTTATTTATTTATATTTGTTTTGGGTCTGGGTGTTGTGAGACCGACAGTCTTTTGTTATTTCTGATACCTACGATACAAGACTATCTTACTCTATAGTCAGGATTTTGTATGTTGGGTATTATCTAAAATTGCAACTTGCAAAGAAGGCTTTAAGCAAATAACAGGATCGGGTCGCGGCGGGTCGTGGGCGGGGGCGGGGCGGGGAGGGGCGGGCGCGTGCCATCGCATCGTCTAACTGAAAAGTTTCGAAGCCAGTTAATACTCTGTTTTACCGAAACTGTTATTGTTATTGCTTATAACTATTTAAGGCCAAGTTGTTTAGCTTAACTTGAAGGCTTCAAGCCTTTACTTCCAACAACAAAACTAAAAGCTTTAAGCGCCTCGGGGCCTATTCCAATGTAAAAGATGCTCAAAACGTTTATAATAGGCGTATGCGATCTATGTGGGAGATTATCAATTAAACAAATTCTTACAATGTAACTCCCATGTTCTCCATGTACTGCTAAAGTAATTCGTAGCTTAAAGTGTAATAAAAAGTATTTATACTTAAATGGGGGTAAGCTCCAAGCATGTTGCATTCGGAATGGTTTTCTACGATTGGCTTCCTGGCTGGCGTCTTCAGAGTTATCCAGTTCCGGGCAAATGGTGTTAGGAAAATACCCTGCCCGACCTGGGAATCGAATACGGGACTTCAGTTTACAATACATATACGCTGCCATAAGAACAAGGATGCGACGAAGCACCTACTTCAAAGATAAATTATTTTTATCTTTTTGAAGGCAATTTAATTTTTTAAACTGAATATAAAATCTTCCTAAAAATAGCGAAGCGAATGCCCTTAAGTAAGGTTAAGTACCACAAAGCGACTTGGCACTAGTACGAGCTAATTTGGCAATTCTTTGAAAATATTAGCTTTTAGCTGATCACTAGTCGAGTTACTTTACTTTTTTAATAGTTTTAAATGGTTTTATATGTAAAGGGCAATATTCTGTTTAGAACTTTGGTACCCATGATTGCCAGTGGTTGTAAATAATAATAGTGGATATGATCAAGGAGCATAATTAAATTAAATTATTATAAATTAAAATATTTTTTTATTTTACCAACCCGCATTATGAGCGTGCTAGACTAAGGCCTAACCCCTCTCATTAGTGGAGGAGGCCCGTGCCCAGCAGTAAGACAATAATATTATTTATTTAAATTTAAAGAATTGCTAATGTTGACATGCTATTTAAAAATAAGGGTCTTGTAAAACGAGGTCATAAATCACAGCGTACTGTGATATTTCTCGCTATTCTGACATGTCCAAACTCTAATGTGCTTATATAAGCGAGTGCTACGCATTGTAGTGCTACGATTGCTACGACGTAGCGCTACGCAAGCGAGACGATGTACACAACACAGTATAAACCTTAATACATAATATAGAATGGGTTATCGCCTAGGTGAATAATATTGATTACATAGGGGTCGTCAGTAATCACCTGGATGAGATCCTGTGGTGAGATCAGTATCTAAAAACAAATGCGTCACTCTCAGACTAGTTTCACTCTTAATGACGTAAAAGGTTGTTTAATGCGAAAATTCTTTTGTTATTCATTATCACTTAGCTTTATTAAGTCTGGCGGCTTTTTGCCCCTTATTTGGGGCTTTTTAGGGCTTTTAATAATATTCAATATTTACTAAAATAATCGTAAATACATACCTATATATGTACTAAAAGAAAAAATAAATATTTTTTTAGTTGTGATACTTTTCATAGTTTTGCAAACCAAATGTAAATCCCAATATAATTAGTTTAATGTATCCCCATAATACTTAGGGATCAGCAAGAATATATCAAAGCAAAACGAATCATTTGATTGCAGTTCCGTGCACCGTAGCTCCCCGCGGGGATAGATATGGGTCACCCAAATACGACAACCCTACGCGAGGAGAATGCACCAACTGTGGACATTGACTTGTTTTCAATTAATTCTTTGATTGAAATATTATAATTTTATATATTTAATATTGTGTGTTTATGTGTTTGATTGACACAAAAGAACATATTTTAATATAAGTATCAATTACATAATCTTAAAAAATAAAAAGCCCTATATGGGCGCAAGGGAATATAATTAAATAAATAAAAATATTTCTTACGCCGACCCCACATCAAGGTGGGATAAGGGCAGGTAGAAAGTAAAGATTGTTATGCTTTAGACGCCACTTATTTACCGTCACAGAAGTAAAGCGTAAATTAGCCTATGCAGGCCTTGTAATGGTAACAAAAATTTCTTCTAGCATGAATATAAGATGAATAGTTAATTGTACTATTACCTAAACCTGACACAAAGGATCATAGAAGACAGTTGATTAACCACGTAGCGGGAAGCTGAGCTAGTCCCCAATTGAACTTTTTTGAGACACCTAGATTAAAGTTGCTGAATGCATTAGAATGAGGGTCATTTGTCAGGTAAATTAGGATTTTAGAATGATTTCGCAGCCTCATGAGACCTCAAGAATGAGAATTTCTAATCCTACGTTTATATGGTAAATCATGAATCCTTGGAATATTTCGATTCCATCTTTTATATCCAATGTGGACTGTATTAAGACTTGAAAACTAAATAGCAACGGGAGGTTCCAGTAATATTTTTTTAAATAGAAATAATAATTTTAAAAAAAATTATAACAAATTCAACTGATTTTGTTAGAACTTGCTATAAAATGAATTTATGAAATATTTCCTATAATTGCTTACAGTGGCCATAATAGTCCCATTCACCCGACCCTATTGGAAGTACGCAGTAACCTACTGTCAGGGGTGCTGAAAACTGCGCAGTTGTGAGCACCACGAGGCTAGTTCATTCACCTCTGGCTACATGCGTAATTCTGGGACAACTCTTAACTAAAGGGTGCTCAACATACCTAACCAATATACCACAATCTGCTTAGATACCTACATTATGTTATACACGTCTCTTAAGGGAGAATTTGAATAGAGTGCCTCGGTGGCGTAGTGGTATTGCGTGCGCGGTATAACTATCGTCCTGCGGTCTAGGGTTTGATCCCCGGGTCGGGCAAAGTTATATTGGATTTTTCAGTATCAGCCAGGAGTCTGGTATCTATGCCCGATATGGCAATAGGCTCGCCCCTTATCACATTTGGGACGGAACCAAACTCGGCGAATGGATGTTCTAGTTTGCTAGATCGCCTCTGCCTACCCCTTGGGGGATACAGCCGTGAGTTTATGTAAATAAATGTATGTATGTAAATATATTTCTGACTAGAGCGCCATAAGCGCCAACATTATTATCGAATGAAGTGGTTAAAACAATATAGGCTAACAACCACTAGCGTAGCTACAGGGTGGCATATGCGGCAAAATGCCATGCGCCCCGATAGGGGGCTTCCGCGCTGGCCTGAAGGAGGCTCCGGTTCGAAAAAGGCGTGACCTCTAACGCGCCTCTATGCCGGCCAAA
Source organism: Clanis bilineata (assembly GCA_036417725.1). Lineage (NCBI taxonomy): Eukaryota > Metazoa > Arthropoda > Insecta > Lepidoptera > Sphingidae > Clanis > Clanis bilineata. Next base: position 14,033,359 of record CM071155.1, on the reverse strand, counting down.
AAGCAGCCCCGGGCCCTCCATGCCAACAAAGGGCTCTATCGGATGAATTTGCCAGGGGCCCTAGCAGTATAGTTACGCCACTGCTAACAGCACAAATCAACTCGAGAAAAAAGCCTCTCAAATTTATCATCGCCTAAGATTAATGAACTCAAACCTTGAACCGAAAGAGATACATTTCACAAGATGTGTATAAACATCAAAAATCACCGAGTACTTGCCGAGTGGAAATCAAACACCTCTACGGATGTACGGACAAACTTTACAAGAATATGTAGTGTAGATGCGCCGCAGGTTGACAATTTTACCTATGGGCGGTGGTGATCCCTAACCATGAGGTGATCCATCTTCTCCTTTGACAGTCGTATGCAAAATAGTGTTTCGAATTTAGAAGAAATAGTGAACATAAGCTCACGCCTGTATCCCCGAAGGCGTAGGCAGAGGCGCACTAGCCAACTAGTATACCCACATTTCGCCGAGCTTAGTTCCGTCCCAGATGTGAGGGGGCGAGCCTATCACCATATCGGGCACAAATTCCAGACTCCGGGCTGATATGGAAAAATCCAATATCACTTGCCCGACCCGGGGATCGAACGCAAGACCTCAGGATGGCAGTCGTACCGAAATACAACCACGCCAACGAGGCAGAAATAGTGCAGTATTTTTATAATAGCGTAAGATATTTGTATTCAATGCTCTGAGCTCAATATCACGTTAATAAAATTCCTAAAACGGTTTATACTACATATACTCATCGCCTCCTTGGTCTAGTGGCAACATATATGGGCTGTGGACCTGTAGGTGGTGGTTCGATTCCCAGGTCGGGCAATGCGAATTTTCTAATTTAATTTGCCTGGGACTGGACCCCTCAGAGGGGGTTGACGTGGCAGGCAACCGGTCGTAAAAACGAAGCCAAACACAATATGTTTGAAATAGTGTGTTGCTACTCCATATGAAGGTGGGATAATAAGGGCAGATAAAAAGAAAGGTTGAGACTATATTAATTGACGTGTATAACGGTTTTTCTAACACTATTTGATCTGGAATGGATCTCCCAGAAAAGGGGTTGACGTCAGTTCGTAAAAACTAAGTGAAATCCTTCCTGCCACATGGTTGAAAAATTGTGTTGCGCTGACTCCACATTAGGGTGGGATAAAGGTACGAAAAAAGAAAGTACGTTTCTGTCAACCCTTGCTACATAATACTCTTTGGCAAAACATGAAATCTTCAATATTTGCTGAGTCTGCGATGAGCGTGTTTGTTCTGATACATCTAAACGTTCTTTGATGCTTTGGACAAATATTTGTGAGCTGGCGCGATTTTTATTTTGGACGGTTCCGTTTGCGATGGACGTGATGTGGGTAGAGAAAAATTGGGAAAAAAATACATTCGCTGGAGATATCGCGTTACATACATAATCACAAGTTTAAAAACTTAACAGACCTTCTTCAAATCCGATCGTGACCAAATTTATATGGGACCCCTGAAATAAGCTCTATCTATTGAAATAAAAAAATATTTTTACGGATTTTATCACGATTTGGTTTTATTTTTTTTTTATTCCCGACGTTCCGAAGGCTTTGCAGTCTTCGTGGTCACGGGTTGGACTGAGATGTCATTTGTCATGGATAAACGAAACATCGGGAATAAAAAAAAATTAAAACCAAATCGTGATAAAATCCGTAAAAATAGTTTTATTTCAATGAATAGCATTCGCGTAAACTTAAGAAGCTCTATCTAATAAAAATAATTTTGAAGATCGATCCACATTTGGCGGAGATATCGCGTAACATACACTCATGTGTGGTGGAGAAGAAATCCCATTAAGTAACATAAGTCGGCCTTATGCTATAAAAAAAAACTTATATTCTCAATCCATTCTTCATTCTATTTACAAGATATTTTTCAAAGTGATCTAGTTTTCATGTCCAACCCATTTCATCCGTACACTTGTGTATTTAAGTTTGCATCCTACACAGATTAATAAATCTACAAGACGCTTCGACATAATTTTCTTTCATCAAAGTTAGTTAAGTCGATGCGACTCGTCAAACCCCGACCCTATTCGGCCGACTTCAAAATAAGGAGAAGGTCCTCAATTCGTCTGTATTTTGTTATGTATGTTAACGCGATATCTCCGCCAAATGTGGACCGTTTTTAATTTTTTTTCGTTAGAGCTTATTCCAAGAGTGACCACTCTATAAATTATATTATCTATTCACTCTAAAAATACTCTATTATTAAAAAAAACACTCTACTCATATAAATTTGGTCACGTTCGGATAAGTTTTGAATCGATCCGTTAAATCTTTAAACTTGTGATTATATTTAATTGCCAGAATGGAAACGCTACTTAACTTTAACGGCTTCTTACATTGAATTTCGCGATACAATTTTGACAGATAAGGCCTTAAATGACATAAAGCGACCTTAGGTGTATAAACATTCGCCGGTATGTGTAGCAATAAACGCTATGCTAAATTACTGGTAAAAATATTTTTTGTTCATTTAACTCACAAAAATGTGTTTGTGGAATCATCGTTACCATCTTTCTGCAACATCCGGTAGAGCCTACGTGGCGTGTTTGAGTTCAATAGTCTACGGCATCTTGTACTTCCGCGCGATAAATGTTATAAATCAGCGAGTAGAAAGTTTTCATCAATCGGCCTCCCGACTCCAATGTATTCGCGCACTGGCCTGTGCAAGGAGCGGGCCAATTTGACACAGGCACGGAATTACAAGATCTTTAAGGGGCCTGACCCCCCTTAAAAATGTTACAGACTGATCATAAATTATTAGTGTAATTAACCTGACATACATGACATAAGCTCACGCCTATATCCCCGAAGGAGTAGGCAGAGGCACACTAGCGAACTAGTACACCCACATTTCGCCGAGCTTAGTTCCGTCCCAGATGTGATAGGGGGCGAGCCTATCGCCATTTCGGACATAGTGTAATTAAACCGATCATAAATAACTTCACTGTAATGTTCTTATTTTTCCAGTTTAATTTTCTTTTTATTTAAACCCGTCATTATATTCAACAGATCTGGGATTCGAGCCTGGGACTAGTCCATACCACATATACGCTGCCACCGATCCAAGGCGACGACAAGATATTATCAACCAAAATAATAATAAATCAGGACATAGTTGTCTGGTAGGGATCACTTTCATCGATAAGACCGCTTATTGTTTATACTTCAATTATTTGTTTTTTGTATTTTTTTGGTGATGTACAATAAAGTTTTCTGTCTATCTATCTCTCACATAACATACATTTTAAGATTATTGGGCCTCACTTGTAAAATTATTTACGCTTATCTTATCTGTAAGAATAGTTTACAACTTTTCCTTGCGTCATATTATTTAAAAAAATAAAATTAAAGGACCAAGCTACTCTTAAACATAGGAAACGCGTCATTATTTTATAAATATGGGGTATTTTTAAGTCGGTTAATAATACAGCCGAATTCAAAACATTACTTTTTAAGGGCAACTTGCAGCGCTATTACCAATCTAGAGTTATACCTTATCTTCATTTATCATACAGCTCAATCCTACCTCAAAAAAATCACAAGTTTAAAAACTTAACGGACCGACTGCAAATCCGATCGTAACCAAATTTATATGGGGCCACCCTTGAAGCTCTATCGAACAAAAAATAATTTTGAAAATCGGTCCACATTTGGCGGAGATATCGCGTAACATACAAAAAAAAATACAGACGAATTGAGGACCTCCTCCTTTTGTGAAAGTCGGTCGATAAAGATTTGGGATAAATAGAGATTTATCGCGGAGTTGCAAGTGGCTCTAAATCTGTTTGAAACCGAGACTTACTTAGACGTTACTAAAACATTTTAATTTTAATAAAGCCCTCTATATTCCGTCTGAGAGATTGCTTTAACTATTCCTTTTGAATCAGTAGAGATAAACTACTAGAGGTAGTACAACTCTGAATAATTAACACTAGCCGACGAGATTTACAAGATTTTAGCTCAAATAAGTGAAATTTATATATATTGCACTTAATATATTATTTAGTAGATACTATTCTCTTAATACTAATATAATAATACAAATAGACGGTTCTATTTGATTCTTTAAGCATTAAATAATAAACTGTCTTGAATTAAATTTGACAGATACCATGGCATCCTTTATCTTGTGGCAGCATATTATATGGGCCTTGGCAACAGAGATTATGGGTTCGAATCTCAGATCGGGCAATGCGTTTTTATGCCGTGGTATATTTGAAATTGGATCTCACAGAAGTAGTTACACGCCAGGCTAGCCAATCGTAAAAACTAAACCAAATCTTTTCTGCAACACACTCGAAAAAATTGTGTACACCGAACCTGCACTGGAGTGGGATAAGAGCAAGAAGATTTTTTTTGCACCAAAAATATGGTCGAAAATATTGAATTTCTTGATTTATTAGGTAGGGTAGACTATATCCCTAACGTTTCTGTTAAAGCTAATGACAATACCTGCAATATTACAAAAAAAATTAAATCCCCCGGAAAACACGCTAAGTACGCCCCAGTTTCAATATGTACCGATACAAAAGGCCCCTTCAGACTGTCATGTCGGCGCCGCCGTCAACAGCTTCCTTCGTCTGAAGCAGCCTTTATACAGCTTCCACTATTATTCGGTGACAGCCTTTCTCCTCTGATGTATGTGCTTTCATTTAATTTTGTGATAAAGTGTTTTTTTACTGTCGTATTTGATATATATGAGCTAGAATGTAGGTGAATTTATTCACCATAAACTCTTTCATTGCTGACAGAGTTTCGGACAAAGCAGCATTTTGGTTTTTACAATAATAAAGTTTACCAAACTTCTCCTTCTCGCGTCCTTGTTCTAGTGGCAGCACATATGGGCTGTGGACCGGGAGGTGGTGAGTTCGATTCCCAGGTCGGGCAAAGCGAATTTTCTTAATCTGCCCGGGACTGGATCCCTCAGAAGGGGTTGCGTTAGGCAGGCAGCCGGTCGTAAAAACGTAGCCGAATCCATTCTGCAACATGCTTGAAAAAGTGTGCTGCGCCGACCCCAAATTAAGGTGAGGTAAGGGCAGGTAGAAAGAAAGAATAAAAAAGTTTACCAAACAACATTAATAATTTCCAAATCTGGATATGGTGTTTTTTCAGGTGAGCATTGTGGCCCAGAATTTTCTTAAATTAATATAAATTTAATGAATTTATTTTCGGTTTAAAAAAATATTCTGACGAAAGTGAGACATAAATACGACAAGTTTATGGTTGGCTACGCATAGTGAAGGAAGGGTTCTTTAGTAGAAATGATAAAAATGAATAACATAAACTCTGTGAAATGTTTCTGTCCCACTTCTGATCATAGATCTCTACCAATGAGATGATTTCTCTGAAGTAGAGACGAATGTTACTAAAATTTGATTTCCTCAAAAACTACTCGAAGTCAATATTTTAATTGAAAAACCTTTTAAGTTCTATCATCATATTTTTTCATATTTTCCACATCGTGGTTTTAAGGTTTTAAGTAAGAAAGGGAACACAATTATCAAAATGTACTTTTTTTTACACATCCAACAGTCACACACCTAGTCCTGTCCCCACACTAAGATTGAGTCTTGTGTCGTGGGTATCAGGAACTACGAGAGATGCATGGTCTCACAACACCCAGATCCGAAACAAATATCTGTGAGCCCCACAAACACACAGAATCGAACCCTCGACCTCACGTTTAACAGTCGGCAACTCGCCCGCTGCGCCACGGAGGCTGTACATTTTTAAACCATTTAAACCATTTATTTGCCACAAACAATACATATATATATAGCAAAAAACATAATTAACATTAGTACCTATATCTAAATATATTATTGAGTGGCGAGGGACCAACTCAGTGCGTGCACTGTTTTTCAGTTGGCTCCTCCCAGTTTGTACATACATTTTTATTAGTATTTCGACTCATGCTACGCAAATGATTAACATAGAAAATAAGAAAATACGTCGTGCAGTTTATAAAAACAAACAAACAAGAAGAACAACAGTAACAAAGTAGATAATCAAGAGGAGAGCAAAAGAACCAAACGAAAGAAGGATCTTTATCCGTTGATACAGAAACATTTTCATTTAAAATACGTAATATATACATATATATATGTCAAGAGAAAAAAAAAATACATTCGTGAGGCCATTATTTCCATGTAGGATGAACAAACCAATAACGGTAATGACCAAAAAAAAAGAAACAAAACATCAATTTACAATAACATGACAGTCACAGTGAAAAAAGGCAATATTAATTATATTTTATTTTTGAAAAAAAGAAAAAAAAACTTGCATAATTTAATGATTACTGTTGGTTCATTTGTGTGTTCAGTAACTCTCTTTGTATGTGTTTTTTAAGGGTAATTTGGCATATATTACTTTTCAGCGGTGGTGGTAAGTCATTCCAAATTTTGGCTGCACTGTATTTGAACGAGCCTTTATAGCTAGTTGTCTTATGTGCTGGTATAAGCAACTCATTTGCCTTTCGCCTCCTGGTGTGACGATCCTAGTTTTCTTGAACCCATTTTAACTTGTCATACAAATATCTTGGCCTTTTAGAGAGTGCAACTTTATGTACAACACAAGTCAAATGTAGCCTTCGACGAGCATCCATCTTTAGGATCTTCTTTTCATTTAAGTATGGTGTAATATGTGCGCGTTTAGGTACATTGAAGCAAAATCGGGTACAGGCATTTTGCACCCGCTGGATGGCTTTTTTTGTCCTTTCAAGGAGACGAGGTCCATACACTATATCGCAGTAGTTGAATTGTGATAACACTATGGTCTCAACAAGGATTCTTCTTACTTTTTCAGAGAGATGCTTCCTAATACCATACAATGTCTTCAGTCGATAGACCGCATTTTTTATTTTCATGGTGATATGGTTCTCGTAACGGAGTTCACTGTCAATAAAAAGGCCTAAATTGGTCGCACATTGTACTTTTACAAGTTCTTGGTCCTGGATCTTCATTACTATTTGTTGCGAATTTATTTTGCTGCATTGACTTTTATTTCCTAGTACTAGAAATTTTGATTTGGCAGGGTTAAGTACCAAAGCATTGCAATTTGCCCAACTTGCGACAGAAGACAGATCCTCGTTAATCTTAACTACAGCACTATCAGTGTCCTCAGGTTTAAAAGAGTAGTATATTTGGGTATCGTCAGCATACAGATGGATGTTGCAATGAGTTATTGACATTGGTAAGTCTGCTGTAAACAAGATAAAGAGTATCGGACTTAGTATTGATCCCTGTGGAGTACCTCTAGTGAAGTATCGGATCGTTGATTTTAGTATTTTTCCGTATTCTGATTCAATCTGTACATATTGGCATCTGTTAGACAGAAAGGAGCGAAACCATTCACAGGTTTTATCAGACATACCATAGTATGTCATTTTGGCGAGAAGAAGTTCAACATTAAGACAATCAAAGGCCCTTGAAAAATCTAATAGTGTCAACATGCTACCCATACCTTTATCCGACGCGGCTAATATATCATCAGTCACATGAGCTAGTGCTGTGGCAGTTCCAAAGCCAGCACGAAAACCAGATTGTATAACAGGCAGGATGCCCTCTCTTTCCAAAAATGTGGTGACTTGAGCGCAGACGATCTTTTCAATGATTTTTGAGAGCACGGGTAGAATACTTATAGGCCTTAAGTCTTTGAATTCCTTGACTATACTCTTTTCAGGAATGGGCTGTACACGTGCTAGCTTCCATAAATGTGGGAAAGCATTGGTCCTTATGGATTGGTTCACCATTTCAGTTATAATTGGTAAGGTCTCGGAGAGAGTCATTTTTACCATTTTTACTGAAATAGTATCATGTCCGCTGGCTTTAGTATTAATACTTGCTATAACTTTTAATACCTCTGCCTCGGTGGTTGTATTTAAATCGAAGATTGATCCAGTGAATCTGTTTCGTTTGAAGTGGTCAATTAAATTTTGATCTACATTGTCATTGCCAGGAACATTAAGGAAAAAGTCATTGATTTTATTCGGGTCGTTGAGATGACCTGGCAAAGTAGGAGTAGAGGTATTTTTACCCAGGGGGCTAGAGCGCTTTAGATGGTTCCACATTTGCTTGGGATCATGTTGATTATTGTTGACATAAAATGTGAAATATGCTGCCCTTTCTCTGTCAATCGCACCATGCACGTAGTTTTTTAGGTTTTTATAGTAACGGCGATGTTGATCTTTGCCGGATGAGCGAGCTTTTGCCAGTGCTGCGTTCCGAAGTGACATCATTAATTTTATGGTATCTGTTATCCAGGGTGATGGTTTGCTGAAAATCTTGCTCAGTCTCACAGGAGCGTGTAAGTCAAAGAGTTCAGTTATAAGTGAACTAAAACGATGGGCTTGTTCATCAACACTAGGTGACTCCAGAACTTTGCTCCACTTAACACTGTGAAGATCTGACTTAAAATAATCTAAATTAATTTTGTTTAGTGACCGTTTAGATAAGTATTGAGGTGATCGTTTGGGTTTCGCTATAAAAAATTCTCCGATCACCATGGCATGGTCACTTAACACAGGATTGTGATGCACACTTATATGTTTGCATAGTTCAGGCGAGTCAGTTATTAGAAGATCCAGAAGTGATGCAGTTTTATCATTCACCCGTGTAGCTTCCTGTACAAGTACCTTAAGACCTCTTTCTGTGTAGAAATTAAGTACGTCTCGAGCCGAAGATTTGTATGGCAACAATAGATCAACGTTAAAATCAGTCAAAATAAATAGATGCTTGCATGCAGCGAAAGTATTCAGCGATTCGTTGAGAGCGTCAATTGCAACGGACACCGGAATAGACTCAGGTCTATACGCGGTGCAAATCGCGAGGCGTCCTCTTCCAGGTAGTGAAAGCACAAGCCATAATTGCTCAAGGCTTGAATCAGGATGTGGCATGACAAGCGCTCGTAGGTCTGTTCTGATGTAAAATCCTACGCCACCGCCTCTTGCATCACGGGGTCGAGGTGAATGTTTTAAAATTTTTTTTTTTTTTTTACATTAACTTACGATTTATATTATAACTTGAGATATAAATAATACAGAAGTTAGCTAACGTTTCGCGACTTACATAGACACGACACTCAAGTACGAAACTACATTTAGTTTTACATACTAAAATCTAGTTTTAACATTTTTTTTTTTTTTTAAATATAGCAGAGAGTGGCAAACGAGCAGACGGGTCACCTGATGGTAAGTGATCTCCATAGCCCATAGACACCCAAGACACAAAAAGAATCATAGGTGCGTTGCCAACCTAAAAGGAGGGAAGGGGATTGGGAAAGGGAGTGGGGAAATGGGCCACCGGAAATCTCACTCACCGAACGAAACGCGACAGCAAGCTGCCACTTTACGTCGGTTTTCTGTGAGACAGTGGTATCTAACCGGTCGAGCCGGCCCATTCGTGCTATAGACGTTACTGTCTATAGCGTGGCTCTACCACTTCAAAACATAACATAATATAAGCTCACGCCTGTATCCCGGAAGGGGTAGGCAGAGGCGCACTAGCGAACTAGGACGCCCACATTTCGCCGAGCTTAGTTCCGTCCCAGATGTGATAGGGGGCGAGCCTATCGCCATATCGGGCACAAATTCCAGACTCCGGGCTGATATGGAAAAATCCAATATCACTTTGCCCGACCCGGGGATCGAACCCGAGACCTCAGAACCGTAGTCGAACCGAAATACCACCACGCCAGCGAGGCAGTCGTAGTCGAGGTAGTTTTAAAACTAGATAATAACCATAACACTTTTAAGAACAGAATCTAAGCCTTCATGGTACGTCACTTCATCATCATCAGCCATAGGACGTCCACTGCTGAACATAGGCCTCCCCAAAATATTTCCAGATCGACCAGTTGGAAGCAACCTGCATCCAGTGACTTCCTGTGACCTTTATCAGGTCGTCGGTCCACCTCGTAGGTGGACGTAGGACGTCCACTTCGTCACTTTCACGTCACGACGTCACTTAATAATAAGATATTTTTTAATTACTTCCTGCAGGCTGCAATATTGAATGCACAAAGATTTCCGGCGTATATTGCGGTGGACACACAATGTAAAATGGCTGATTTTGCGAAACCAGCACTACATGACAACTTAGGCCACCCGTACACATACGATTTAATGAATTTAATTAAGCCATATCGGCATTAATATTTTTTTTTTCTACCTGCTTTTATTCCACCTTTATGTTTCAATACTTTTTCAAGCATATCGCAGAAAGGATTTGACGCCCGCCTGATGTCAACCCCCAATGAGGGATCCAGTCCCAGGCAAGTTAAATTAGAAAATTCGCTTTGCCCGACCTGGGAATTGAACCCAGAACCTCCCAGTCCTCATATATGCTGCCACTAGACCAAGGAAGCGGCAATAAATATAATATGTTATAATATGTTGTTATATTGTCTTATTTTCAATGTACTTGGTAATATGTGTGTGGTGTACAATAAAGAGTTATAATCTAATCTAATCTATGATTGAGCTTTTTAAATCGACTTTTCTTGAAAGAGTAAATCTGGATTGAAAATGCATACTATGGCGATACGGTCGTCCCTTAAGATAATATAATGTGATAGAAAAATTGGGAGCCTTAGTTGCACCTCTGGCTACCCCTTGGAAGTTACAGCTGTGGCCTGATGTTACGTAGTACTATTTGCGACTTTTAATCGCATGTAAATGATCGCCTTTCCGTTGGTCACAGCCGCCCGGACGGTGCGCCTATAAATCTGTCCGGGCCGGACGCGACAATCCGACGGTATCCCCAATGAGCGTCCATTTACATGTTTATATCTCTGTTTAAGCTATAAATAACGGCTTAATTGCGTCAATAGCTTAAACGTTATTTGCTATTGATATTTGGCGTTAAGAATCGGAGAAATATTTCTCTGATTAATTGGATTTTCAAACGACAAAACATTCACAATTTGACAAGTTTTATGTATGTTTCGCTATTACATTGCAGAATTGATTTGATTCTATACGGAGTTTATAGGTTTATCTGGAGATTGGGCCTATATTTTAGTAAACTTATAAGTCAGAAAAAACCTTTAAGACAACAAGGAGCAAATAATTGCAAGTTGCCCACTCTGTTTTTTTTTATCCAGGTACGGCAAAGTTACTGCATTTCACCTGATGGTAAGCGTAGTACAGTCCAAAAAACTAGCGACCACTGACAAACAATGGGTTTATAAACGGTCGCAAGAATCATGCCGGCCTATTTATGCTTCTTCACACTCCGAATACTAAGAGGGAAGAAGCAAATCTAGCGGCTTGCGACAAGACAGGCGGATGACCAATGCAGATACAGGGATACCCCCACACCCGTCTCAACCAACCATCAAGTCATGCCGCAAGCCCCTCGAGAGAACCGGAAGTACACTGGTTGATCCTGGTACGCGAACCACACACGCAGTGTGTGTCACTATGGCAGGTTTTAGCACCATGTGTACGGTGGTCGCCATCCGGTCGGATACGAATACCCTACCACCAGCAAGTTTTTAAGTTTTATCGTAAAATCTGTTTAATATACACGTAATATTACTTTATAAGATAAAGACAGTGAGCTGCGGCCTGAGCAAGAAAATTTCTGACAACCGTAAATGTATTCGAACTCGATGCGCGTCTATGAAATTTGTATGAAATATTAACCAAACGTCATCAGTGCGCAGCGAACTCGAATACATTTACATTAGTTTTTCGTGCTCGGGCTACTGTAGGATAAATCGAGATAAGGTGTAACTCTATATTAGTAATAGCGCTGCATGTCGCCCTAAATCAAGATTTGAGATAAATAGAGATTTACCGCGAACCTGCAAGTGGCCCTTAAAGTTTACAGAATACGAACTTAACTGAAACAGTTTGTCTCTATCATGTATTATTTGACTGAAGTAAGAAAGAGACAAACTAATTTTAAATTTAAACACAGCGAAAAAATATAATAATAAGCTTCAAATATGTTATGTCATCTATAACGTAATCTTTAATGATATATCTACAAATAATACATTATCATCATCATCATCAGCCATAGGACGTCCACTGCTCAACATAGGTCGATCTGGAAATCTTTGGGGGAGGCCTATGTTCAGCAGTGGACGTCCTATGGCTAATAATACATCGCCAGTTTTTATTTAAACGCACCATCAAAACCAATATTGAAGTCTCAATCGTGAAATTCTTTCGTTATACCATTGTAAAAGTATGCAAAACACCTAAAAACAGACGCGAGACGCCGGCACAATAAATTCGGAGAATTCCAAAGGGATCTGAGGAATTTGTCGTGCGGAAAATCATGTCAAATTTGTTCGAGTGCGCATTTCTTGAGCCGCGTCTCTGTTTTGAACATAAATATTCAAGTTTTTCGTGTTTTACTTTATACAACTCACGCCTGTATCCCTGAAGGCGTAGGCTGAGGTGAACTAGTGCACTAGAACACTCATATCTTGCAGAGCTTATATCCGTCCCAAATTCCAGACTACGGGCTGATATTGAATCCGAATAATCGAATTTGTCCGACCCGGGGATCGAAGCCGAGACCTCAGGACGGTAGTCGTACCGAAATACAACCACGCCACCGAGGCAGTCGAGTTTTTGAGTAACATTGCAAACTATATTAACGGAATAACATGGCTTTTTCGTGAAAAGCAAAAACTATTAACAAACTTTCGCGTAAAAACGTACGTGTCATAAAAATGTTTTTTCGTCAAACCCAATTACGCCAAAACGGCCAATAGGTCAACGTTTACTCACAATTTGGTAGTGAATTTTTTCGTAGAAGTTTATTACGAAACTTCATTAGCCCAGCGGAACGTATTTATCTAATTTCCCGGCCATTTAACGCGAACATCTTATAAGTAGGATGGCCAAGTTGCTATAGCATGACAACCTTCCAGTTTATTGTTGTCGTAAAATATTTTATGGCGCACCCCGTATCTTCAACAGTGCGCTCGGAACAGTTGGGTTATACCGAAAAAAGTTTAAATTCAAAATATAATATATTGTACTGATTTATTCAGTTTACGCGAATGTTTTACGGGAATAAAAATTAAAACCTAATCGTGATAGAATCCGTAAAAATAGTTTTATTTCAATAATATTATATTGTACTAAACCGTTGGAGTAGGCACATATATGTTACATAAGCGTCTCAGTCACCGGAGGCCGAACCGTCCGTCACTATTTAATTCTCACAAAAGGGGTTGACGTCAGGCGAGCAGCTGGTCGTAAAAACTAAGCCGAATCTTTTTTGCAACATTTTTGAAAATGCGTTGTGCTAAACCGAGGCTGATATAGAAAGAATATATTGTAATACTGTCCCGCCTCGTTTACTCATAGGATCTTAGTTATCACGCGGTTTTGGTCTCTTTTCTCTCTTTCTTTTCTTTTCTTTTCTAGGGGTCTAAATACGGTCTTAATCAAATCCAGTACCTGTATAAATACACCCAACAGTCACACACACAGTCTTGCCCCGCACTATGTATAACCTGTATCGTGGGTATCAGAAACTACGAGAGACTTCTGGTCTTACAACACCCAGACCCGAAACAAATATCTGTGGACCACAAAATCATGGAGACATACATACGACAGCCTTTATGGCTTAGTGGGCGAGGAGCCAGCTGTGACGCGGGAGGCCGCGGGTTCGAATCCTGCACCGAGACAAATATTTGTTTCGGGTGTGCGTATTGTGGGATCAGTTAGGGTTACCACCACCTCTTATAGCAGTATTATTATAATCGTTCTTCGTTTGTTTTATATGGGAATCGGAACAAGTAAGATTATAATAAGACTGCTATAAGAGGTGGTGGTACCCCGCCCAGGGCAATGTGAGTGACTGCTGGGTATATTTATTATCATTATTGTATCTATTTAGTCACTAAGGGCCACTTGCAGCTCCACGATAAAAATCCATTTCTCCTAAATCTTGATTTAAAGATAGGAGTGAGCTGTAGGATAAATGGAGTTCACGTTTAACTGTAGATTATTAACAACGCTGCACGTCGCCCTTATTACTTGGATAATCAAAGCAAATGATAAAAACAGCCGCGTGCAAAAGCTACCTCGCAAGTAGTAATATCAACACTAGCCGAGTAGTTAACTGGAAGCCAATAAACCGGTAACAATGCGGCCCTTAAGCTGAACCCAAGTTAAGTTTGACTTAACTCCGTTACTTACGATAGCTTACATTGTGTAAAGATGTAGCGGATATGGAAGTGACATGCTTCGTAAGCTTAACCTTAGGTATACACGAAGTTAAATATTCTTTAAAATACGTTTCCTTTTGGCATTCCTGTACGACTTCTGAGCAAAATACTGTATTTTATAATTTTATATGTACCTAATATGGCGATAAATTCGCCCCCTATCACATCTGGGACGGAACTAAGTTCTGTGGATGTGGATGTGGATGTATGTACATACATACATACATAGATTCAAGCCTTTTTCCCATAGGGGTAGACAGACACAACGGATTTCCACTTGCTACGACCCTTACATACCTTTTTCGCCTCATTCAGTGTCATTACATTCTTCATGCATGCACGTCGGTTTACAGTACTTTTAACTTGACCTTTCTCGAGTATATCTCTGACTTGGTAAGAAAAAGTTCGATGAGGTCTTCCCCTTCCAACTCTACCATTCACGCTTGCCAAATATATTCGCTTTCTCAACCTCCTTTCATCCATCCTCTCTACATGCCCAAACCACCTGTATAACATAACATAAGCTCAACCACCGTGTAACATAACATAACATAAGCTCACGCCTGTATCCCCGAAGGGGTAGGCAGAGGCGCACTAGCGAACTAGAATACCCACATTTCGCCGAGCTAAGTTCCGTCCCAGATGTGATCGGGGGCGAGCCTATCGCCATATCGGGCACAAATTCCTGACTCCGGGCTGATATGGAAAAATCCAATATCATTTTTCCGAACCCGGTGATCCAATCCGAGACCTCAGAACCGTAGTCGTACCGAAATACCACCACGCCACCGAGGCAGTCATGTATGTATGTATATAGATCTAACCTTGTGTATACATGTTTGACGAGCGTGTAGTTCGCTAATAGCACATCTAGAAGCAAACTAGTTGTGTTGAAGTGTGCTGGCACTCATGGCAGCCCATCAAAGCAAACTGAGTGAAAATATTCGCACACATCGACGATTAAACGATGGACCATCGAATTATAGATGCGGTAATCTTTTAACCGACTTCAAAAAGGCATATATCAATTCGAATATCGTATATATGTAAATGTACAATACCCTTATATATTAGTCTATGTGGGCTTAGTTGTATCTAGAACGCGCACTGGCCGGCTCAGCCGGTTTGAAGTGGCAGTTCGGTGTTGCGTTTCGTTCGGTGAGTAAGATTTTTAGTGGCCCTAATCCCTCATTTACTTACCAATCCCTACCCCCAGTTATAATTTGGCAATGCACCTACGATTCTTTTGGTATCATAGGTGTCAGTGGGTCGTTAGGCTGTTTGCAAGTGTAGTACTTAAAAATAACTTCATGCACGTTACTACATACTTAAGCAGTTAATAATTGTCATACCACCGAATGTTCATACACTTAATGTCGCCTTATGTGGTTTAAGGTCGCCTTATCTGTCAAAATTGTATAGCGAAAATCAATTTAAGAAGCCTTTAAAGTTGAGTAGCGTTTGACCATTCGGGCGTTAGTTGTTGATATTCATATAAATATATTGTGCAATTGTAGGTAGATATTGCCTTTTTCCTAGTTATTTGTTCGGATTTCTTTATTTTCTTTCACCTCTCTTATATTACTGTATGTCGTATAGTGCTAAATACATTTCTTATTTCTTGTTAAAAAGCAATAATATCTGCTTTATAGAGTCGGCTTCCCTTTTATCTTTCACCGCTCCCTATTTCAATATAACAAAACCGCATCCAAACTTTATTGATGCATGTGAATCTCCTGTCAAAGTTCCCTCATCGGTCGACGAATAGACTATAGTGGATGTGGTAGATGGTAAGCTATGGTAAGTTTATTCCACCGGATCGAGCTAACACAGACGGGTATTTCGTCGGAACACATCCGGCTATTCACCCGACTGCACAAAGGAGTGATGTTTCGGATGAAGTATGCGAATCACAAGTATGGACATTGACATCCCTAAAATAATGCATGGACTTCTGCTGAGATTGGTAAAGACGGAACTTGGAACCGGTCGACAGAACTGCTTTTTGTCCGATATTTTGTATCGTTCAATCATAAAAACCCAATATACATAGAGCAAATTGTATGTTTATTAAATATATTGGCTTTTAGCTTACTGTCGCATTTCGTTTGTAGAGTGTGATGTCCGGTGACCCCCCCCCCTCCTTTTTCTTAACCCCTATTCCCTTTAGTTTGGTAAAACTGAGTTTTGAATGGTAGAGCCCCGCTGTAGACAGTAACGTCTACAGCACGAATGGGCCGGCCCGACCACTTTGATACCACTGTGTCACAGGAAACCGACGTAAAGTGGCAGCATGCTGTCGCGCTTCGTTCCGTGAGTGAGATTTCCGGTGGCCGATTTTTCCTTCTCCTTTTCACAATCCCTTTTCCCTTCCTTTCCCTCCTTTTAGGTTGGCGACGCAACTATGAATTATTTTGTGTCTTGGGTGTCTATGGGCGGTGGAGATCACTTACCATCAGGTGACCCATCTGCTCGTTTGCAGTATTATTCTTTTATTATTTCACCGCCTATAAAAAGGTTGACGTCACTTGTTTCTATGGGCGGTGGAGATCAATTACCATCAGAGGCATCAGGTGACCTACCTAATCATCTGAAGGTTTTTGCTATAAAAAAAATATCGCCCTTATCTGGGGTGTTACCACAACCTCTTATAGCAGTATTATTATAATCTTACTTGTACTAATTGCCGTAAATAAAAAACGAAGTAAGATTATAATAATACTGCTACAAGAGGTGGTAGTAAGCCCCCAGAACCTACGATCGACTTTGAGAGTAATTTCACTGGCTTTTTATTGCAGAAAAATGTTTAATTAAATGAATGAAATAAAAATAATTTGCCCACTACGCGAATATTCCGACCACCATGATGTTTTACTTGAAAACTCCAACGGAATTCCAGCTCAATAATGTAAACTCAATTCAGAAGTACGAGTACATTCGCAAACTCATAAATTCATTAATTTAATATTTACCCGTTGTGGCTGGAGTTAATTTTTAAACAATCCAGAAAAGTGCTTGTTAATATTTTTTTAAGAAGCGGACATTTTAACTACACGGTGGGCCGTGGCGTAGTTTACAGTCCTGAGGGTGTCGGTTCGATACCTGGGTAGGGCAGTGATATTCAGTTTTCTGCTCAGTATGAGCCCGGTGTCTAGAATTTGTGCCCGATACGGCGATGGTATCCCCCCTAACATATCATGGGACGGAAATAATCACGACAAAAGTGAGTTCACTATGTAGTGGTGGAAAAGTTATGATGGCGGTGAATGGGTAACAGGCGTGAGAACATTTGAAAGAAAGAAAATAAATATATTTCTACTCAAATAAAACGACAGAACAAGATTCTCAGACATGATGCTTTCGATGACAAGTGACTTGGCAGTATGGTCCCTGACCTTAGCCGACTCCAGTACAGAAAAAATATCTTTATCTACACAAATGTGTAGGGAAAGTTTTTATAACTCAAGTAAGTCTCCATTTTAAAAAACGTATTGCACTAACACGTAATCACACATTGATCTATGAACAGATAATGGCGACGACTGATCGAAAGAGCCGAAAACCCTGCTTCACTTTCAATGTTCCTAGCGCTCCGTCCATCTTTTTTTACGTCCGTGGCACCGAAATATACTAAAACTATTATATAACTTATTCAACATACGCTATAACGTGATAAAGCTTAGCTTTTCGTGTCCCCAATCCTAATAGTAAAGAATACAGCAATCCGGGCAGCCGGTAATAAATCCAGAGAGTTGAATAGCCAGACACTTTCAACCAATATCCGGGGGTAATCCCGGATCTACCCGGGTATAGCGTTGATTGAATTATCTATCAGTACTCTGGTATTACCATTTTTTATAGCTGAGGAAAATACTACGAATTCTTTTTATGTATTCGGCAGCAAGGTTTATAAAGTAAATTATTTGTTACAATCCACAATACATTATTTTTGAGTGTTTTAAGAGAATTATTTACCAAATTATAATATAGACATTACTTACGACGCCCATAACGAATTTGTAACAATCATATTAATAAATGAGACTGAATGAGGCGAAAGAGGTATGTAAGGATCGTAGCAAGTGGAAATCCGTTATCTCTGCTACCCCTATGGGAAAAAGGCGTGAGTCTATGTACGTATGTATGTATATAAATGAATTGTATTATTCCCTGATTTATACGTTCTTTATTTTAATAAAAAATCACATTATGGGCGTTACTTATAAAAACATTTTCGCTTATCTTTTTGCTAAGAAATAGCCTGTCACTTTTTGCCTTGCGTTACATTGTTTAAAAATGAAAGGGGCAACGTATGGTTAAAGATAAGCAGCGCTTAATTATTTTTATAAGTAAGGGTCTATATTTTCCTAAAAACTACCACAATTTCAATCTTAGACAATCAATATACGAGTATATTGAATCAATCAATAATGACTTTAATCAAGTAATAACGGAAGAATAACAGAAACTAATTCGGATTGATTAAAAAACTTTTTTTATGTTATCAATAATGTTTATCGTTGAACTTTTTATATATTTCTATTAATAAAAAACCATATCTGCCAGGAAATTAGACGCTCACACGACGATTGATGTCTACGAAAAATTATGTACCATTGAGTAGAAAAGGTTTAAAAAAAACTTAACTGACCGATTTCATATCCGATCGTGACCAAACCCTTGAAATAAACTCTATCGAACACAAAAATAATTTTGAAAATCAGTCTACATTTGGCAGATATATCGCGTAACATACATAAAAAAACAGACGAATTGAGGACCTCCTCCTTTTCGGAAGTCGGTCGACTATGCATCCTGGAAACAGCCGACGAATTAAATATTATTTATTTCATATTTTATATTAATTTATACTCATATTAATCAATATTTAGGTCTCAAGACCAGGTGAAGTGGAAGCGTTTAAGTAGGAATGCGGACCTTTTTTTTTTTGTTATCTCGGGGAAAAGTGTTTTACCACTACCGCCACGCCTAGGGGGGGAGACGCGACGGTTATGTCGGAGTCGCCGGTCTTACGACCCAGCGCCATATGCCCGGGAGAGATGAAAAACATCCGGGCGACACTGAGCCGAGTCCCTAACACTATGTACACCCTACACCGGCAATACCGACTAAACACCCCGCGGTGGCCCTCTTCGGCGCTTTAGGAACAGTACCGGGGTTCCCTAGGCGAGAGGCGCCCAGGCTTCGGCCGGAACGGCCCCTGCGCGATGCCGCCTTGCGGCCCGTTTCCAATTGTGGGGAGGCTCAGACCTAAGGCCGGGATAGCAACTAGACATAAAAAAGAATGAAATATTATTTTCTTTATTTCTATTTGAGACTTAAGCGTTACACGCGTATCTTTTTAAGCATGTTACAGAAAAGTTTTGGCTTAGTGTTTACGACCGGCTGTATACTTGACGTCAACCCTAGGGATCTAAACCCGGGCAATTCGTATTAGAATAATGTTCCTACCTGAGATTCGTACTTAGGACCTTCTGATTCACATGTACACTGCCACTAGACCGAGAAAACGACAAACAAAATCGCCATTCCAGATAATAAATAAAACATATATTTATAGTTTAATAGCTATAAAATATATACTACACTCACCGAACGAAATGCAACAGCGAGCTGACACTTTACGTCGGTTTTCTGTGTACCAGTGGTATCAAACCAGTCGATTGGGCCCATTCGTAAACAATATACGGCGTAGCTCTTCCACGCAAACTGGCTGGGGCTCATTTTATGCTCAATTTCTACGTGATTGTACAGTACCCTGTCGTACAGGACAAATGAGCTCCCACTACACTACATTAGTTTTGATATCAGGGGGCAGGGCTATATCAGTAACCACAACTCAGGTCGTTACGCCTTTGTTATTACACTATCAACCAACGAGAACATTCTATACGATAATATAAGTTAGCAAATATTTTATACTGCCTCGGTGGCGCTGTATTTCAGTACGACTACCGTGAGGTGTCAGGATCGATCCCCGGGGCGGATAAAGTGATATTATTTTTTCCAATCGAGTCTAAAATTTTTATATGGCGATATGCTCCCCCTATCACATCTAGGACGGAAATTAGCTCGGCGAAATGTAGGTGTTCTAGTTCACTATTTCACTTCTGCCTATGCTTTCGTAGATACAGATGTGGTATATGTAAAGATTGCCTAGGTGATTTCAATCTTTATCCAATAACCAAATGAAATCTCGCTGTAAATAACTAACGTATAAACAAAGAAATTGAATATTACTAACTATAGAGGGGCTATCAAGCAAGTTTCCATACAAAAAAATTGATCTCAAACTTCAGTACCGCCAGCAACTACTTATTACAATGCGAGGGTGATTATTACAATTTACACCCTAGAACGTTCTGTGAATGGTTAAGAATCACGTAAGACAAGTTTATTCTCTCAATATTATTACGCAGGCCGACCTGGCGCGCTTATATTTCAAATAAACTAAGCGACTTATGACCACTAAGTCATAAGTTTTGGATCACAAGTTTTATGCTGTTGTCCCGTCTAACAATACTGTTGAATGTCTTTGCGTATAACACTTTTTTATGTCTCGACGCTGTGGCTAACTTCACCCCATAATTTAGCACAAATATCCTCATAAAAATACAAATTTATATCGCACGTCCCGGTACACCCTTCAATTAATTTGCCACAAAAAAGTAAACGTGAGTCGGTTTTGCGGTTACCGATCAGCGGCCTCCGTGGGTGCCGCCTGGGGGCACGGGCCCCGTTTTATTCGCCTGCATTCGACAGCTATGGCCTCCTTTTTTCAACCTCAAAGTTCGCTTTTTAACTTCGATCCAATTGGCATGAAACCAAGCCGCCGTTACACTTCGAATTTTCGGTGAAAACTAAAAACTTTTGTCAATGTATTTAGATTTTAGATTTTTGTAAGATTTGATGTTTTACGTGATATTATGTTATCTATAAGTACTAATAATATTGTTATAACAATAGTTAAGGGACTTTAATCATAAATTATTATCATCATCATCATCAGCCATAGGACGTCCACTGCTGAACATAGGCCTCCCCAAAGATTTCCAGATCGACCTGTTGGAAGCGGCCTGCATCCAGCAACTTCTTGCGACCTTTATCAGGTCACCAGCCCACCTTGTAAATTATCATAATATAACTTTTTCTAAACCGTTTCTAGTTGTTGCAGATTGTTCTAGATGTTCTAGTAATGACGTTGGAGGAGACTACTCCTCTGAGTATTTCTATGAGTAAAATACATGTTTCTTAAATATATCGGAAGTAAGCATAAGCTGTAAAGTTTCAAAGTTTTAAAACGTTGTAACCTAGTTTCACCTCCCTTAAGAATTAAACATGAATTCGCGCGCTGTGTTCAAAGACTTTTATGTATACTACTAGACTGGCTGTTCGGTACATAGAATGTGCGCACTATATCTTTGTTAATCGTCCTCAACTGACTAGAAATCTGCTCTTTTCCTTAGCCGTGAAACGTAAAACACTAGCCGTCATGTGTCACAATTTTACTTCGAACAGCTCGTCTAGTAAATACATACGGTTTATGGTTTTAGACATTTATTTATCTAAAGAATACAATTCACTTAGGCTCAATTGCACCACTATTATTAACCTAGGGTTAGTCCTAACCGCAAGCTAAATTGACAGAAAATGTATGAATGACATGTAACTTAACTTGCGGTTAGGACTAACTCTAGGTTAATAATAGTGGTGCAATTGAGCCTTATTTAGAGAACATTACATAGCGTAAACTTATTAAACTAACAATTGGATACTTGACTATAGTAACCAATATCAATGAATTTCTGTAGGAACATAGATTTATCATCTAACTATATGTATGCAATTGGAATTTATTAAAAATACTCCAAGGATAATTTTATTTTAGTAATTTAAATACTTAATTTTTATCTGTGAGTTACGTGACGGTAAACACCAATCACGATGCATGATGTCAGATTACTCATTTTTCTTGTTTATTTGCTCCACAAGGGCCTAAGATCTAAGATCCATAGTCACACTGCCAGGTTATTTGGTATTTTCTTTTTCGATTTTTTATTTAAATCTCTACTTAATTTACACGCGGATCTGATGGACGATCGATATCTGATCGACGAAATATCTGACCCGTTTTTTTAGTTTGAAATCATACATGTTATTTCCTCAATATCTTTTTTAAACGCGATTTTGAATCTATGGTAAGAAACAATGACGTCACCCGTAGCTACAGTTAACATATAGCGTTTTGGCGGCAAATTAAATTATACAAAATTTTTTTTTTTTTAGCTAAATATATGAAAATAAATTACGAAATATTTTTATATATGTTAAGGAAAACTAATTAATAGCCCTGTATACTTTAAAAAAAATTGACAAATACCCAATTATTACGAGATAGTGCGTAGGAACAAACGGTTGAACTATGATTGAGGGTAGTATTTAAAAGATAGGACAAAGTTGCATATGCGATATGCTATAATACATAGAAGTCTTTGGCTGTGTCAATGAAATTTGCACTCACCTGTACTCGTCTTCTCTTGCGCCCTACACCGTTCGATGCAGCCTTCAACGCACTCTTACACATGTTCAAAATCATTATACACTGCTAGGTATATACACTAATATTACTACTATACTTCATTTATTAACCTCTAACTAGCTTTTATAAATAACAAAGTAATATAGCTACAGTCGCAATGATTGATACAAGTTGAGAATTCTCCACACAAATCAAATACAAACAGAAGAACTCTTGAAAGAATTTGTGTACCCGTTGGAGGCAGCACATATTTATGTTACATAAGCGTATGAGCCACCGGAGGCCGAGCCGCCCGTGACTATATGAACGCACGACTGTAAATTATCATTTACTACGACTGGCTAGATGTCATATACAATCCATGGCTACCCTCTACTTTGATAATAAATATAATTAATATGTCTACCCCTTAGATTATCCTATATTTTCAGAATGTCATTTTTGTAGATCTTAAGCCGTGTCTTCTGCACTAGCTTTTTCGAAACCAAAAACTTAAAACATATACGCAAAACAACGATTTTAGCTGTCACCTGCTCGTAGAACAATGGACCATAGATAAAAAATGCATGTTTTGTGTAATGTTTTAGTGCAGGAGACCGGCTGTAGAAAAACATTCGTCGTCTCTTGGTCTATGGGCACCATATGAGACCATTCAGACCAGGAGTTCTGAAGCCATACATCCATATTATACCACACAAAAAAAATAATTAAGGTGTCTATTGTAAAACTTATAATCCATAAACATTTATTATACAGTAGTTATACCAATAAAAATCAGTTTAAATATTTTAAATTTCCTTTGTTCCAGCCAAAGTCAGTTCCAGCTAAATTTCACAAAGGGCTGCACCTATTTTGACAGTACATACCTTAGAGGTACATACATACACATTCAGACAGTACATGCATACATTCCCAATTATGTTTTTGGTGATAACTTGGTCTCCTTTCTTTAAAAAAAGTCACCCATAGACACTAAAGATACAAAAAAATGTGCCAACATAAAAGGAGGGAAATATAACATAACATAAGCTCACGCCTGTATCCCCGAAGGGGTAGGCAGAAGCGCACTAGCGAACTAGAACACCCACATTTCGCCGAGGCTAGTACAGTCCCAGATGTGATAGGGGGCGAGCCTATCGCCATATCGGGCACAAATTCCAGACTCCGGGCTGATATGGAAAAAGAGGGAAATATGGATTAAGAAAATAAGAAATTGGGTCATATGAATGAAGTCACAACTTGCTACTATTTATATCATAGTGTTAGTATAGGAGATATTGAATGTCGCCTCCTTCGTCTAGAGACAGCATGTATGAACTGTGGACTGAGAGGTCCTGGGTTCGATGCCCAGGTCGGGCAAAACGAATTTTCAAATTTTATTTGTCTGGGACTGAATCCCTCAGATGGAGTTGATGTCAGGCAGGCGACCGGTCGTAAAAACTAAGCCAAATCCTGTCTGCAACATACTTCAAAAAGTGTGTTGCGCCGACTCCACATTAAGGTGGGATAAGGGCAGGTAGAGAAAGAAGTAGGTAGGAACATCGAATTCCTTTATAAACACATACAATCAAAAGCTCCACATTGTAAACAGATGATTCGGAAGCGTGTCACAGAGATGGGATGTCGAATTTTACGTAGTCCTTCGGCTGGCGAGGCGATGCGACGGTTCCACAACGCCTACCTCGCCTTAATATCAGCACTCTACCTGCCTTTGCGACTACCTGTCTCGACGTGGAGGCCAAGTTGTAGAATGAAGCGATTATAATATCATATTCTTGTATACAGTATGTAAGTTTAGTCGAGGGATCTGTTTAAGGAGGTCACTCAGTGTTCGATTCTCGTCCCAAATATATATAAAATATATGACCTTATTTATTTACAGCAATTGCCATTGAAAACTTATTATTGCCGGTCCTAAGCCAGGTTGGAATTAGGTAAAACGGATAATACATCAAGGTTATTTATACATAATGACCGATAAGATACATAGGTCAAACAAGTAGCTGGCACAAGGGTATCGACACGTTAGGTTTATTCGTCCATTTAGCATTTGTTTCTGCGTATATTACCAGTTACCTGCAAGCATGAACTGCCTAAATAAATCTGTTTAAATATGTCCCTCGACTAAAAATACACACGGCTTGCGGGATAACATTTTGGTTGGTTTGGGCGGGTCATACACGTTTTCTCGCAAGCCCTTCGATTTTCTTCTTCCCTCTTCGGAGTGTGAAGAAGCATAAATAAGCATGATTCTGGTGACCATCAACTTATTGTCTGTTGATGGTCTCTGGTTTTTCGACCGACTTCCAAAAAAGAGAAGGTCCTCAATTCGTCTGTATTTTTTTTTTGTATGTTACGCGATATCTTCGCCGAATGTGGACCAATTTTAATTTTTTTTGTGTTTGATAGAGCTTTTTTCAAGGGTGGTCCCATATAAATTTGGTCACGATTGGATTTGAAGTCGGTCCGTTAAGTTTTTAAACTTGTGATTATATTAACTGCACTAAGCTTACCATCAGGTCTGCCATCCTCAAGCTAAAATGCCGTTAAGTTAATAAGCCTAATTTTGTGAGATCTCCAAAAAACGTGGAAAATATTATCCTTAGAGGTATATTAGACTGTGACTTTTATATTTAATAGACTTAATAACTCGTTTACTTCAAGATTAAAAATAATCGTAAGTCTATGAAATCTCTATGGACCATATTTTCTACGTTTTTTGGAGACATCTCGAAATTTTGGTTTATTCACTTAACGGCATTTTAGCCTAAGGACGGCAGAGGTGCCCGGACAATAAAAATCCTATGAAATTATCCAGGAAGTCGCTAAATGAACGGTAGTGCCAAGAGGTCATTTGCTAATTCTTGGAGGAAGCCTATGTTTGGCAGTAGAAGTCCTGTGGCTGATAATGATGAATCCAAAATATCCTAAATATCATATCCGCTGCGTCTTATGAATCCGACCACGCGGTAAAGATGCTGAGCGAGCGGCGGATATGAGCTGGAGGCGGATATTGTGCAGACACTCATCGCAGGTACATTCGGCTACATTGTAAACTACCCACATTTGGTTATAAATGTTGTTTACCGCCTAGCTGTGGACCCTTTCGGATACTACGTCTTTGAACAATGCAGTTTGCGCGTCCTATTCTTATAGACTACCGTCATTTCAAGTAGAATTTAAAATAGTAGTTTATACATAAGCTCACGCCTGTATCCCCAAAGGCGTAGACAGAGGCGAACTAGAAACTTAATTTCCCTAACAATAATAATGTTCTCATAGTTTAGTAGAAGACAAAAAGCTTATTTTTTCCAAGATTGCAAGAGTTTGTAATGATATGACTATAATGAAAACTACCGCCTTAAAAAACAAAGAGGTTCAATCGTCCGTATTTCTTATGATGTTACGCGATATATCCGCCAAATGTGGACCGAGTTTCAAGATTCGA
This sequence comes from Clanis bilineata, assembly GCA_036417725.1. Lineage (NCBI taxonomy): Eukaryota > Metazoa > Arthropoda > Insecta > Lepidoptera > Sphingidae > Clanis > Clanis bilineata. Next base: position 14,007,114 of record CM071155.1, on the reverse strand, counting down.
TTCCGATAGAGCCTATTCCAAGAGTAGTCCCATATAAATTCGGTTATTCAAATTAACTTTGAAGACGGTTCGTTAAGTTCTTAAACTTATTATCTAGAACAGTGGTAGTACCTAGTCGAGCCGGCCCATTCCAAAACTGCAGCATAGCTCTACCACTTGTAACCGGGAAACAGCTCCCAAAACCGATCAACAGCTCGCGTCGTCCACAACGGCCGACAACCTTTTACAGCTCCCACTAAAACTTTTTTATGGCATCACTCGTAAAAGGTATAAATAATATATAGAGGCAGGACTGACAGCGGAGGACGGAGCGGGTAGGGGCGAGGGAAGAGCGGGAGGGGTGCAATAATTTCCACGTTTTGGCGACTCGAGAGCTCCGCTCTTTTCGATTATAATTTATAGCAGAGTGGGTAACACTCGTATCAGGCCGGTGCCACGATATGTGGAGAACAGTACGGCTATCGCACACATTGATTTTCAACCGATTTCAAAAGAAGGAGATCTCAATTCGTCTTAATTTCGTTTTATGTTAGGCGATATCTCTGCATCGGGGGCGTAGGTGTATTTAGGTACGACTACCGTCCTGAGGTCTCGGGTTCGATCCCCGGGTCGAGCAAAGTGATATTGGATTTTTTCAATATCAGCCCGCAGGATTTGGAATTTGGGCCCGATATGGCGATAGGCTTGCCCCCTATCAAATCTGGGACGGAACTAAGCTCGGCGAAATGTGGGTGTTCTAGTTTGCTAGCGCGCTTCTGCCTACCCCTTCGGGGATACTGACGTGAGCTTATGTTATTTTACATATATTTCTGCGTTAGCTTGTAAACCGACTTTCAAGTTTATTTTTTTGTGTCCAATAGAACTTACTCGAAGGGACCTTCTGTATAATATTGGTCAAAATTATGATGACGGAGTACGGAGTGAACTCTTTAACTCACGCCTGTTACCTCTGAAGAGGTAGGCATAGTTGCAACTAGCTTCACCTAGCTTGTTTCCATCCTATTATGGGATAAACAACGACCTTTTAAATCGAAAGAAATAGCAGAAAAACCCATATTTGCCCAACTCGGGGATCGAATCCAAGACCTAGGCATGGTGGTCGTACCACGTACTCAATACAACCACGCCACTAAGGCAACGACAAACACCTTAAATCATAACTAATAATTGTTTCAATGCTGTACTGTTCGTACTCTACCGCGGTCCGTGCTGTAACGTACAAAATGTCATAAATACTGTCATAAAATTGTTTGGTGGCACCAACTGCGCGTAAACACATCACGTATTACGAAACCAGGGCTCGTAATAAAAACGACACCTCATTAACTATATTACATGTTTTAGGGAATTCGTAGGGGTTGAGTCTTGAACCAAAATATCTACAAATCTACAAGCTAAAGACAGCGTCTTGCTTAGCTTTACCCTGACAATGCAATAGGTCGATTCTCTAAGGTTTCATTTGTGAAAACAACGTTGCGGCATCGTTGCGGCAACGATGTTTTCATTTTTTGTATTCAGCAAGGTACAAAGCGCACGCACTAGTGCTATGCGTGATGACGGCGCTTATGCGAATTAGCTCTCTCCGCTCTCTCTCTCTCTAGACGTTTGACATAAATGTATGGAAAATGGTATTCTCTAAGACCGAACAACGTTAAACGCTCCGTCGATCTCAACGATGTGCGCTGTGGGAGCGAGGCGTCGATCGCAACGTTGAGTCGTTTCTTAGAGAATCGATCTGCTGCCGACTATGGGCGACGTTGACAGACGGATAACCGAGGCAGATACCCCCATACACGCCCCAGTCATACGGCGGTGGTTATTCAGGCGTACATGCATACTTAGGCTCACACCTGTTTCGCCGATGGGGTAGGTAGAGGCGAACTAGAATACTCATATTACGGCAAATATATTTTCGTCCCAGATGTGATAGGGGGCGAGTTTATCTCCATATCCCGCATAAATTCCTGGATCCAGGCTAATATCGAGTGTAGAAACCCAGGATCACTGACCGACCCGAGGATCGATTTCGAGACTTCAGGGCGATAGTCGTAATACAACGCCGAGACAGTCTGAATATTTTATTTTTGCTGGTGGTAGGATTCGTATCCGACTGGATGGCGACCACTGCACACATGGTGCTAAAACCTGCCATAGTGACCCACACTGCGTGTGTGGTTCGCGTTCCAGGAACAGCCAGTGTACTTCCGGTTCTCTCGAGGGGCTAGCGGAATGACTTAATATTTGGTATAAATAGGCCGGCACGATTCTGGCGACCACTAATAAACCCATTGTTTGTCAGTGTTTTGTTTTTAGTACTTCACTACGCTTACCATCAGGTGCAATGTAGTCACTACGCCGTGCCCTGATAAAAAAGGAAATTAATAAAATAAAAATGAAAACGACGAAGGAACCTCCCCATTTTTGAGTTTGTTAAAAATACATGAATTCTAGTACAGTATAGCCTGCTAATTGAAAGTGAGAATAATTTAGGTTGACCTTTCACCCGCAATCTACAAATCAAAGTGTTTGCATTATTTATAAAGTAATTTGCGATGGCCAAGTCCATTCAACTATTCAAGTGAAAGTGGTAATGAGAAATAAATAGTTTATACTACTAAAATTGACGCAAAAGGAAAAAAAATAACTTAACCTAAATAAAAGATAATTACAAAATAACATAGGCTCGTGCATGTATCCCCGAAGAGGTAGGTTAAGAGAGAGCCTTAGCGAACTAGAACACCCACATTTCGTCGAGCTTAGTTCCGACCCAGATGGGATAGGGGGCGAGCCTATCGCCATATCGGGCACAAATTCCAGACTTCGAGCTGATATTGAAATTAAAACAGTATCACTTTGCCCGACCCGGGGATCGAAACCGAGACCTCAGGACGGTAGCGCACTGAAATACACCAACGCCACCGATGCAGTACAAAATACACGATCATCATGTCATACAGCTATAAGCTCACGCTCCAGAGAGGATAGGCAGAGATGAATTAGAACTCTTACTGCCTACATTTCCGTCCTACATTCCATCTTAGATGTCTGATACTGAACAAAAGGAACCAAATCACTTTACCTTATCCAGGTATCAAACCCGAAACCTCATGAAGACATTCGTACCGAATACGCAATACACTTACCGCAAACTTTAACAGGCCTGAAAATCGATTAATAAAAAAATTTACTACCAAATAACTGCCTGGGTGGTGTGGTTGAATTTCGGTACGACTACCGTGCTGAGATCTCGGGTTCGATCCCCGGTAATATTGGATTTTTCAATATCAGTCTGGAATTGATTTGGCGATAGGCTCGCCCCCTATCACATCTGGGGGTTACCACCACCTCTTATAGCAATATTATTACTATGTTGCTTGTTCCGATTCACGTACAAAAAAAAACGTAGTAAGATTATAATAATACTGCTATAAGAGGTGGTGGTAACCCCCCTGGACTAGAACTAAGCTCGGCGGAAAGTGAGTGTTATAGTACTTCTAGTTCGCTAGTACGCCTCTGCCTACCCCTTCTGGCATACAGGCGTGAGCTTATGTTCTTAAAATCTTCAACATATATCACACACAAAGTACTGACCCCACACTGATATCTTACTAATACCACATTTTGAGTGGTAGAGCCACGCTGTCGACAGAACGTCTACAGCACGAGTGGGCCGGCTCGACCGGTTGGATACCACTGTCTCACAGAAAACCGACGTAAAGTGGCAGCTTGCTGCCGCATTTCGTTCGGTGAGTGAGATTTCCGGTAGCCCATTCCCCCCCTCGTCTTTCCCAATCCCTTTTCCCTCCCCTTCCATTTCCTCTTTTTAGGTTGGCAACACACCCATGATTCTTATTGTGTCTTGGGTGTCTATGGGCGGTGCAGACCACTTACCATCAGGTGACCCACCTGTTCGTTTGCCAGTCTCTGCTATAAAAAAAAAACATACAAATGTTCGTGTACCAGGAACTACAGTTACAACACTGATTTTTAAAGGATATAAGTAACCTATGCAATAACAATCAAAGGGCGGTTTGGTGCTAAAAGCCCTTCGTACTTCGACCCTTTTCAGTAGGCGTAACTCATAAACGCAAGGAAAGTCAATTTTTGGGAGTGGTAAGGCATCGGGCTTAGCCCACGCGTTTAAGAGTGTACCAACATAGAATATCAAAGTGTACCAAGTACCAAAGACTTCTTCATCGTTTGTTGTGATAGGTTAGGTTATCTTACTTCGATTATTTTCAATATCAAAGGCACGGACGTAAAAAAAAGATGGACGGAGCGCTAGGAACATTGAAAGTGATGCAGGGTTTTCGGCTCATTTGATCTATCGGCATGTAATGGCGGCGACTGATCAAGTGAGCCGAAAAGACTGCTTCACTTTCAATTCCTAGCGCTCCGTCCATCTTTTTTTATCCGTGATCATAACATAACATAACATAAGCTCACGCCTGTATCCCCGAAGGGGTAGGCAGAGGCGTACTAGCGAACTAGAACACCTACATTCCGCCGAGCTTAGTTCCGTCCCAGATGTGATAGAGGGCGAGCCTATCGCCATATCGGGCACAAATTCCAGACTCCGGGCTGATATGGAAAAAATCCAATATCACTTTGCCCGACCCGGGGATCGAACCCGAGACCTCAGAACCGTAGTCGTACCGAAATACCACCACGCCACCGAGGCAGTCATCATATCCGTGATCAAAGTAATCTAATTAAAAAAAATGATTCCATAACCGATTTCGAAGTCTGTTTTCAAGTATTTTTACTGCCTACATTCTAGTCGCCTTGTTCTAGTGATCTAGATAAATGGAACGCTGGCGCTCTGAACCGGCTGGTCCTGAATTCGAATCCCAGAACAGGCAAAGCTGTTTGATGCTAGGCAGGTGTGGGTCGTAAAAACTAAGCCAAATCCTTTCTTCAACATTTTGTTGTTACACCGACCCCACATTAAGGTGGAATAAAGGTAAAAATGCCGCTTCTCCTACACTGAAAGATTACACAAAACATAATGCCCCTCACTTATAAAAATATTTAAGCGCTGCTTATCTTTAACCATAGGTTGTCCCTTTCATTTTTAAACAACATAACGCACGGAAATACGTGACAGGCTATTCTTAGCGAAAAGATAAGCAAAAATGTTTTTATAAGTAAAGCCCAGTATTTCTACAAATTTTTATCTATGGTCCCTTGTTACATGAGTAGAAGTCAATTTTTTTTTATAGCAGAGACTGGCACACGTGCAGGTGGGTCACCTGATAGTAAGTGAACTCCACCGCCCATAGACACCCACGACACAAAAAGCATCATGGGAGCGTTGCCAACCTAAAAAGAGGGAAATGAAGGGGATGGGAAAAGGAATTGGGAAAGAGAGGGGTGGAATTGGGTCACCGGAAATCTCACTCACCGAACGAAACGCGACAGCGAGCTGCCACTTTACGTCGGTTTTCTGTGAGAACAATAAAAACATTGTTTTGTGTAGATGTTTTTTGTGTTTTGTTTTTAAAAACGAAAACCCGCGGTTATTCTTTAACTGGAGTTAATTTATTGAAACAAGGAAACTGATGGGAAGGAGAAATTCCTCGCTAACTTTTTGAGTTGAAAAATACTTTTTTGGAGAAAAATTACAGACAACGTTCCGGAGTGGCGTCTAGGCTCTTCACGGGACGATAGCAGACAATTATGGGATGGCGCTGGAATTTTTGCAAACTGGCATTACACGCTTTCTTGATTTTTAATTAAACCCCAAGTCTTGTTTATTAATTCGCCTGTGCGACGATTTTGCTGTTTTTTGACGAGGATTTTAATTTCAATTCTGTTTTTGTATCTTATGGGTATTTTGTGGAATCATTTGAAAACATCTTCTTTCCATTTGCCCTTATCCTACTTTGTACATTTGATTTGGCTTACATTTTAAGACCGAACGAGTGCCTGACATGGGAGATCAATAACTTAAAAACATAAGCTCACGCCTGTATCCCCGGAGGGGTAGGCAGAGGCGTACTAGCGAACTAGAACACCCACATTTCGTCGAGCTTAGTTCCGTCCCAGATGTGATAGGGGGCGAGCCTATCACCATATCGGGCACAAATTCCAGACTCCGGGCTGATATGGAAAAATCCAATATCACTTTGCCCGACCCGGGGATCGAACCCGAGACCTCAGAACCGTAGTCGTACCGAAATACCACCGCGCCACGGAGGCAGTCCTTAAAAACACCTTTCTTTTTCTTTCTTTCTACCTACCCTTATCCCACTTTAAGGTGGGGTTGGCGCAACACTTTTTCAAAGATATTGCAGATAGGATTTAGCTTAGTTTTACGACCGGTGTCTGCCTGACGTCAACCCGCTCTGAGGGATCCAGTCCCGAGAAAATAGTTTCAGAAAAACACCACTCCCGACCTGGGAATCCAACCCAGGACCTCCCGGTTCACAGCCCATACATACTGCCACTAGATCAAGGAGGCGACCAATGCGGATTCCTAAAAATACTACATACCTATTCATAATATTGTCTTGGATCTCTTGTAGGCTGTCGTTGTTTATCGCATTTGCTACACCGAGAGACGCCTCGTGGGAAATTACAGACGACCCCGTCGGCGAAACCGCTATTTAGGACTTATTTAAACTTGCAACGACTCAGCCTTTCGCGGGAACAATAATCATAAAAAGTTTTAAGAGCAAGTATTTTGAAATTGGTTTGGGTGTAACTCAATGTTGACATTTGTTGATCTTTACTTATATTCAAATGTATTTGAAAATGATGTCGAATTTTCAAAAATAGGAGCACAATATGATAGGCATAGAGCTAGCTCACTCACAGTTAGGCTAAGATCTATAGAGCGAACGACTAAGTCTGAGTCAAAGAAACTAACTCAGTGACGATTTGGAATTACAAGAAAAACAGACTGACAGACCAAGTAAAGATTTTCTTGTAAAAAATGACTCGGACTAAGTCGAAGCTCGATTTAAAAAGTTCACATCCTCACTGAAAGTTCGCTCGAAGTTCGCTCTATAGATCTCAGCCTTAGAGCGGCCATATACAGACAACTCGAGCAGTGATCCAGTGATCAACATACATACATGAGTATACATGGACCACTCGCGCAGTTGAGTATGCCTGTCGACTGCTTGACAGCAAGCTGACATTTCACCGTGCTGCCAACCGCCCGAAGCAGTCGCAAGTCGCAACTGCTCGAGCGGTTCGTGTATGTGTGTATGAAGACTGAAGACTGTAGTTTGCTATGCGGTTGTAGCTTGAAGCAGTCGATGCTAGCTGCTTCAAGCTGCCCGTTTATGGCCGGCCTTAACATCCGTTTATTTAGCGTAAAAGAAAAGATAACATACCAATTTTTGTCATTCTAGTTGCCCATATCCCACCTTAATGTGAGGTCAATGCAAACTTTTTTAAGCATGTAGCTGCTTGCCTGGCGTTAACCCCCCCCTGCCCCACTTGAGGGATTCAGTCCCGGGCAAATCATATTAAAAAACCACCTGATCTGGGAACCGAACCTAGTACCTCCCCATCCACAACAAAATGATAATTCACTACAAAAACAAAAACTGACTTAAAGTAACAATTTGCTGTTGCATTTCATACTATGAGAAACCAGAGATAAATTTTCCGCCTATTTCCAACACAGAATGCCGCAGCTTGGCTTTACCTATAAGGGCAACGGTACCTTACAATTAGGTAGGCCGCGTGCTCATATATCTTCTAAACTTGCTAACCCAATAAAACACATTTCATTATTGCCTTGAATTATTGACACTGATTAAAAAACTATTTAGTGCAGCACCGATAGAGTAGCGTGGCCGATCTTTTAATAGACTCAATCAAATGTCACTCTCGCGTTCCAATTTGGAACTTCAAAGTTCAAACAAAATCGAAACATAATGACGTGCCGGCGTAAACACAACCCACCTGCGAATAAACGCTGTAAATATTGTATCGAAATTAACATCAATTTACATTTGAAATCAACAAGTTATGGAATTAATGGTGCACAATGAAAGCGAACTTGCGGAATAAGGGCCAAGTTTACAGTGTGGGCAACTATCTGATGAACGGCAGGGTCCTAGGGAAGGGACACTTCGCCAGAGTTGAGGAGGCTACTCATAGAGTCATCGGGAAAAAGGTAAGATTTTGTGTTGGTCACATTCACTTGCTTAAATAGACTACTCTTCTTTGCCGTTTTATTTAGTAGGTTCCAATGGCATTTGTGGTACTAGATAGGTCCACAGAATATCTACAATCGGTAATCTAGACGTGATTTCCGACGAATTTTAATCCGGTCGGAATTACGTATACATTATGCGCAGACACAGTTTCATCAATCTTTTAAATAAATATTATTATTGTGTAGTTTAAGTACTCTTTTAAATTCTAAACAGCAAATTTACAAATTTAAAAGGGCTTTACTCCAGCTCTATGAATTCCATAAATCACAAAATCTACGTATTGGTATTCATTCTTTGTACCTAATCCCTAGTTATCCTAGGATTATAATTATTGCAGTCGGAATTAATGAACAATGGGTGTTAGTGTCCTGTGAACCAAAGCTTGTGTGCTAGCCCCTTTCCTCGAATTTTTAAGTTGTAACCAATAAAAGATCGTAGAACATTGTTGAAGCGTAAAAGAGAGCCAATGCTAGAGTCTTTAAATAAATAAATACACCCAACAGTCACACACCTAGTCCTGACCCCACACTAGGTATAACCTGTATCGTAGGTGTCGGAGACTATGAGATACTTTCGGTCTCACAACACCCAGACTTGAAACAAATATCTGTGGGCCACACAAACATTTGTCTCAATGCAGGAATCGAACCCACGGCCTCTCGCTTCACAGCCGGCTACTCGCTCACCTCTTCAAATCACAGGAACCTTTAAAGATTGTACACAACCTTTTAAGTGGTAGAGCCACGCTGTAGACAGTAGCGTCTGCAGCACGAATGGCCCGGCTCAACCGGTTTGATACGACTGTCTCACAGAAAACCGACGTGGAGTGGCAGCTTGCTGTCGGGTTTCGTTCGATGAGAGATTTCCGGTGGCCCATTTAACTCCCTCCCTTTCCCAATCCCTCTTCCCTTGTCGTCCATTCTGTCCTTTTGGCAACGCACCCATGATTCTTATTGTGTCTTGGGTGTCTATGGGCGGTGGAGATCACTTACCATCAGGTGATCCATCTGCTCGTTTGCCAGTCTCTGCTATAAAAAAATGATTTTCTCGAGCGCCTATGACTCACCAAATGAGCCTCATCTATTATTTTAGCTTAACTTACTGCCAGGTGAATCCTTATTTACTTAAGTCTGCAATAAAAATAAAAGAAATATTTCATCACTCAACATCGGCTTTGTTAATGAAAATACTCTGATGGTAAATGATTAATGTTTTTACAGGTGGCAATAAAAATAATAGATCTAACATGTATAAAGGAAGAGTACGCGCGGCGGAACCTCCACCGCGAGCCTCGAGTCATGGCCAGGCTGAGACATCCTTGTATCGCCGCACTCTATGAAACTATGATGGTTCGTACTCACATTTTGTTGTGTTCGTACCAGTTGGTACTCAATGTCTTGATCTAAATAATGAGAACGATATCTAAAATAAACCACTGAATGAACAATTTTATTACCAAATGTATTCCTAATATTTTAAGGAATAGTTACACGATGCGTTATGAGTTATACTTATAACGCGAGACAAACTGCCACGCACTCGTGTACTAGACGCATCACGTCGCATTTCCAAATATGTAGCAGTACATTATACTAAAGTTGACACTAGTAACTAATTTGTAAATATAATGGGTGGGGTTGAAATTGTGTACCATCCCGATTTTTAAAATAATCACAAGTTTAAAAACTTAACTGACCGACTTCCAATTTACCGATCGAGACCAAATTTATATGGGACCACCCTTGAAATAAGCTCTATCGAACACAAAGAATTTTGAAAATCGGTCCACATTTGGCGGAGATATCGAGTAATATATATAAAAAAAAATACCGACGAATTGAGGATCTCCTCCTTTTTGGGAAGTCGGCCGATATATAACATTCAACAATGACACACTTCTGAACCCATAGTAAGATTCGAGTCTCGAGTCGTATCAGCAGAAACTACAAGTAGGTACCTACGAGAGATTCGCCCTCTGCGCCACAGAGGCATATTGTTTGCGGCTAAGCTCGACTAACGCTAATCCACACCGTTTTGATTGCATCTTTACTGTAATCTATATTTTATTTAGTCTCCGTGGCGCAGGGGGCGAGTTGCCGGCTGTGAAGCGAGAGGCCGTGGGTTCGATTCACGCACCGAGACAGATTCCGCAAATGTTTGTATGACCTACAGACATTTGTTTCGGGTCTGGGTGTTGTGAACCGAAAGCCTCACGTAGTTTCTCTTACGATACAGGTTACACCTAGTGTGAGGTCAGAACTATGTATGTGACTGTTGGGTGTATTTATTTATTATAACTCTGGTGCAGCACGGCCCCCGTCTGTACGTGGTGATGGAGGCGGCGTGCGGCGGCGACCTGTGCGCGCTGGTGCTGGGCGCGCGCGGGCCGGCGCGGGGCCTGCCCGAGCCGCGCGCGCGCAGCCTCGCCGCCCAGCTCGTCTCCGCTGTGAGGCACATGCATGCGCGCGGGGTCGTGCACAGGTATACCAACCGTCGACGATACAGCATCGTCTAAATAAACAGTTATGAACACCTGGTGGCAGTGTACTCGATTCTTCGTACTCCTAAAAAGTGACAACCGTACATTATAATATGAGTTATGATGACTTATTATTTATACCAACGGCCTATGTGGCAGTATATAGTGTGGCAGTGTTTAAAGTAGGAAGGCGGACCCCGGTACTAGGCCGGGATAACGCCAGGCTGGAAGAAAGATTATTGACTAATGAATCGGCCCGGTGCGGCAGACGGCAAGCAATGTAGACTCTTCAGGCCCGCAAAGTTTTGGCGACGTTATATTATTTAAACTGCATATTACTAGTGAAGATACTTTTCTCGTACCAGTATAAACACCGACGTGACGCTACGGCGGTATAGGGTAGACATTCCAATAGACAATGAAGCACTAATTACTGATCCAGTCGGCGATGATTTCAATTATTCAGTAATCATCTGAAAAAACAATTTTCTATATTTACAGAGACTTGAAAATGGAAAACATCATGTTGGATGCTACTAAACAGTTTATCAAAATAGTGGGTGAGTTTCTTGTAGTTACCGAGATTGGCTAACGACTCTACTTATTTGCCTTAACGCTAAAAGTGTAACCACAGAATAGATTATAATCATACCAACGTAATTCAGCTCACAATAACAGTACCTAGATAACGTACCCCTTCGCAATCCTTTTACTATTGAGGGAAGATATACATTACCAAGTTAACTTTTGAGAGGTAGAGCCACGCTGTAGACAGTTACGTATACAGCACGAATGGGCCGGCTGGACCGGTTTGATACCACTGTCTCACTGAAACCGATGTAAAGTGGCAGCCTGCTGTCGCGTTTCGTTCGATGAGTGAGATTTCCGGTGGCCCAATTAACCGCCCCAATCCATTTACCCTCCCCCTTTCATTCCCTCCTTTTTAGGTTGGCAACTCACCCATGATTGTTTTTGTGTCTTGGGCGTTTATAGACGGTGGAGATCACTTACCATCAGGTGACCCATCTGCTCGTTTGCCAGACTCTGTTAACTTAAAAAATAGAACTACTGATTACAGAAACTGGGTTTACTGAAGTATGGTTACAGGGTTTACACTTTTACCCACACGTTTGTTGCCTCTACGTTCCAGATTTTGGTCTGTCGAACGTGTGGAGCGCGGGCGGCGCGCTGCGCACCCCGTGCGGCTCGCTCGAGTACGCCGCGCCAGAGCTGTTCATCGACGGACGACGATATGGGCCCGAAGTCGATCTTTGGAGCATGTGAGATTCATAATCATGAGTCACTGCTGAACCACATCTCCAAACATTAAAATAACAAAAACTGAAAACCTACTTCAAAACGGACACTAAAACAAAAAACAACAACAATTTCTTACTTATTTTGGAGTCGGTTCATTTTCATTTAATATGCTTCGGCCTCAGCACCAGGTTTTTTAACACCCCACAGCCACACACATAAGTCTGACTCTACACTAAGATACCAGTCTTGTGTTTTATCAGGAACTGCGAGAGACTTTCAGTCTAACAACACTCAGACCCGAAATAAATATCTGTATATCATACAAACATTTGTTTAGGTACGGGAATCAAACTCACAGCTTCTCACTCACAGAGGCGTCACGGACTGTTATTTAAGGCTGAGATCTATAGAGCGAACTTCGACTAAGTCAAAGTCACGAACTCTGAAGATTTTTACTAAGTCCGAGTAATTTTTTACAAGAAAATCTTTGCTTAGTCTGTCTGTCAGTCTGTTTTTCTTGTAAAAAAATGACCCGGACTAGGTCAAAATTCGATTATACCTCTACAATTACAAATCCCCCTGAGTTCGTGGCTTTTTGACTTAGTGAAGTTCGCTCTATAGATCTCAGCCTAAAAATTTTCCAGCCCGCCTAGCATGCGTGTCATGATATAGATCGATAACCGACTGTAGAGATGTTGCCTACAGTATGGTATGAAAATAAACGAAAACACATGTTAATGTATGGACATACGTCACATAACCGGTTTTCTCTATTTGGGTATGGACCCAAATAGAGAAAACCGGTTATGTGACGACAGTGTAGACAAAATTTCTCGTGGCGGCATGCTAAGCGGGCGCCGGGCAGGCTATAAAATTTTTAGAATGTAAGACTTTATTGCAATGATAAGACGAGCAAGCGGCTTGTCTCATGATTAGAGATACGACAACCTACTAGCCAACTGTGACGACACCGCCCTCACCTACCAAAACATTCAGTGGCAACACACTGTGCTCGTCACCCTGATAATGCCCAGTAATTACACCGGTTCACACTGCCTCAGTGGCGAGGTTGTATTTCGGTACGACTACCGTTCTGAGGTCTCGAGTCCCGGGTCGGGCAAAGTGATATTGGATTTTTTCATATCAGCCCGCAGTCTGGAATTTGTGCACGATATGGCTATATGCTCGCCCTTTTTACATGTAGAACGGAACTGACTCGGCGAAATGTGGGTATTCTAGTTCGCTAGTGCCTCTGCCTACTCCTTCGGGGATACAGGCGTGAGCTAATGTTATGTTATTTACACAGGTGACCAGCCACAGTGCTGTTAATTGCTTTGTTTACAAGGTAAAAAGATAAATGATGTGTTTGTAATATGTACTGTTAATAGAGGCGTGATAGTGTACGGCATGGTGACGGGGGGGTTGCCGTTCACGGGCGCGGGCGGCGGGGAGGGGCGGTCGCGGCCGCAGCTGCGCGCCGCCATCACGCGCGGGTTCGCGAGGAAACAACGCGCCGCGCTCGCATGCGTCTCACCAGGTACACAATAATAATAATAGCCCTGTAACTACTGGGTTACCACCACGTCTTTTAGCAGTTTTAATATAATCTTGTACCGATTCCCATACAAAACAACGAAGAACGATTATAATAATACTGCTATAAGAGGTGGAGTTAACCCTGCAGTACAGCGGGTTTAGACAAGTGTCTTATGCGCTAATCGAATAGAATAATAAATGTATGGGAATGACCTAAGGGTACGCCGCATATAGCGTACTCTTATGTCATTTCCATACATTTATTATTCTATTCGAATAGCGCTTAAGCCACTTGTCTAAACCCGCTGTACTTTATAAACAATTATTGTCAACTGGCATTTCAAAGAGCAACGCCAGAGTTTCTTGCCCGTTCTTCTCTGGCGAAACGGCCTTCCTAACTGGCGGTAGAGGAACTTTGACGGAATCTAAATGACGTAGTAACATTTCATGGATTCGATAAATATATTGATTTGATTTGATTTGTAATATTACTGTCCCACTGCTGGGTACGAGCCTCCTCTACTAATGAGAGGGGTTAAGCCTTAGTCTACAACGCTGGCCTAATGCGGGTTAGTAGACTTCACATAACTTTAAAATTTTTTTGAAGAAATTCTCGGGTCTGCAGGTTTGCTATTATTTGCTATTATTATTTGCGATGTTTTCCTTCGCCGTTATAGCAATCGATAATTCAGAATGAAAATACACTTAGCATAGAAAAATCAGAGGTGTATGCTCTCTTTGTGGTTGGTCTCGAACCTCCGACACTCGTCTCGGCAGTCCATACCATTCCTAACTGAGCTATCGCTGCTTGCCACCAAGTACATACAACTGTTAATGTTATTATTTTACCAACCCATCTTAATGTGTATATCGCGCAACACACTTGGTCAATGTTGCAGAAAGGATTTGGCTTAGTTTTTACGACGGGCTGCCTGCCTGACGTCAACCCCCACCTGGGGGATCCAGTCCCGAGGAAATGAGAAAAACACCCCGACCTGAGAATCGAACCCAGGATCTCCCGGTTCACAAACCATAAATGCACTAGCCCAGGGAGGGCTAGTGACATCAACCTCTTACTATTTTAAAATAAAACTGCCGAATATTGTTTGAAGTTTAATAAAAAAAATATTACAAAAACATGACCTGTGTTTTGAATGACGTTACAAATTTCCAAAATGGTCCTTATCTCCAGAATTTGATACAAAAAGAAATTGTTCATAACCGATCCAGTTCAATAAACAATGAACATTGAAATATGAACTCACAATCGTGCGCTGTAGACACATTTTACTTCTACCACCTCCTCTTACCTCACTCCAACATCTGCACGCATTTTTTCTAGCATGTTGCTAAAAAGATTTAGCTAAGTTTTAACAACTGACTGCCAGACTTCAGTTCCAGACAAACCGCGTTGCCCTTAGATTCGAACTCAGGACGACGTCACGGGCCCACATGATATACACTGCCACTGGGCCAAGGGGCCAACATACTTGTACATTGAGTTATGTAATAGCCAACTGCTCGTTAGATATTATATCTGTAAAATATATCTACAAAGCACGATGCGATTGGTGCTGTCAGGATTAGAGTACGTTCCCGCTCAATTTAAGGCACGTTTCTGCTCATATTTTTCTCTAAACATTACACAAAGAAACTACACAAAACATGGTTTTGCTAAGCATCGTCAATGATAATTGTTCCATGAGTAGGAGACCGAAGGAGACGTGTGTCTAAAAAAAATGTTTGTGTTTTGTGTAGATGTTTTTGTGTTTCGAGACAAAATATGTACAGGAGTCGCTCCTTTAGCTATAGATAAATATTTCATCAAACGACTTAAAAAGGTGATTCTCAATTTACGTATAATTTTTAAGCGTATACACCCAACAGTCACACACACTCCTGACCCCACGCTATAACCTGTGTCGTATCAGACCTACGAGGGACTTACAGTCTCACACACACCGGAATATCTGGGAATCACACAAACATTTCGGTGTGGGAATCGAACCTGCAGCCTCTTCACACCCAGTTATTCCCCGTTGCGCTATGACTGCCCAACGCTTTACAAAATATGAATACAAACTTTCTACTAGCCCCCGTTCATTTTGGAAGTCGATCGTTTTACCTTAATAGATTATGGATTTTGATATCAAATATACAAGACCTTAGCGCATTAACCATATACCTACAATATGTACTCTTAAACTACACACTTGACATGAGTCTATTATGAACACACACATCTACAGCTTCCGACACCCAACCGGCTATTTTGTACCTGAGGACAAAACTCAAAATTAATTACTGATTTCATAAGTGTACGCGAATGTTATACATCGAAATAAAATTATTTTTACGGATTCTATTACGCTTTGTTTTACCCGTCCGTTTTAATTTTATTAGTCCGCCCCGTGACCATGAAGACTGCAAAGCCTTCGAAACGTCGGGCATAAACATAAAACAAATCGTGATAGAATCCGTAAAAATAGTTTTATTTCAAAATTAATTGTTTATAACCCTTCAGGCCTATGATCAGCAGTGGACGTCCTATGACTGATGATGATGATGATGATGATGAACCACTCATTAAATCAGTATAGAAATACGACAGCTTGATATTTTTACATAATACAAATACCTCTAATATGCATCCTCAAGCGAAAGCTTTCGTAACAAAAAAAATTGAAACCCAAATAAAAAACCGCATCACAACTTGATCCAATTTATATGGGACCACCCGTGGCCAGCTCTGTCGAACACAAAAAGAATATTGAAAAGATTGTTTGATCGTGACCAAATTCTTGAAAATCGGTCCACATTTAGCGGAGATATCGCGTAACATACATTAAAAAAAAATGCAGACGAATTGAGGACCTCCCCCTTATTTTGAAGTCGGTTCAAAAATCGATCCACATTTGCCGGAGAGAAAGCGTTAATAATAAGACTATAAATTCAGAACCTCCTGATTTTGAAGTCAGTTTAAAAAAAAAGGGAGCATGTTATCAGTGATAGACCACATCACTAGGGCTATTATTCCGAAAAATGCTGATTTTTCAATAGCTAGATTAGATTGCTTTGATTTGAAGAATAATTTTTACGGTTTGGTTTGAGTAACTGTGTGAGAAATTTGTCAAAGTGACAATTATCCGTCAGATAAAAGTTATCTGACCTTTAAAGTACGGCCCTAAACCAGTCATAACTATTTACTATATTTCAGAGTGCAAAGCGTTCATCCAACAGCTGTTGGAGCCGAACGTGGAGACGCGGATGAAGATCGACGAGGCGGCGCGTCACCGTTGGGTGAAGCGGAACGGCATGCGCATGAAGACGCATCCATTGGGCACCATCGAACCCAAGACTAACAGAGAGGTATACATAAGCACACGCCTGTCTACAAATCTACAAAAAAGATTTTCACAATAGAAGCACTTGCATGATATTTTAAATCAACACGGGGATGTTAATAATGGTTCTAGTGAATCAAGAACTGAAGAACATAATTATGATTTTTTTTGTCTACCCTAATCCGAAGGTCTGTGTACGGTACTGGTTCCGTTCTAGATGTGATAGGGGCGAGCCCATCGCCAAATCGGGCACAAATTCCAGACTCCGGGCTGATATCGTTAAGTTTTCAAAGATGATTATTCTATCATATATTTCCAGATGTACAAACAAATATCGGAGCTCTGCGGCATGACCATCACCGACGTGGTGGCAGAGATAAAAGCAGACCCGTTCGGAGCGGTGGCCGGCATCTACAACATCAAGGCGCATCTGCAGCAGATGCAGGCCGCCCCCAACGACCTGCTGTGGTCTGCGAACATCCAGGAGCCCAGGCCGGCCACACCACCGGAGTACAAAGCTAAAAGCGACTGCACCAAACTCCTGAACAAGCCCTTCAAACTTCCAGAACCCAAACCTCAAGAGACTGCAAGCAAGATCGTGCAAACTGACAGAATCAGTCCAGTGGTAAGCTAGAACGTGACTTAATCATAGACATATCCCATGGGGGTAGGCAGAGACTGTTGAGTGCCACAAGCTACTAGACTAGCTAGACTAACTGGCATTTTTCGGTCAGATTTGGGAATGAATTTACGAATCGAACTTGATGGCGTTTTTTCCACTTTTTTTCATGGACAAAGCTCTGTCTGACCAGGGGGGTTACCACATCTCTTATAGCAGTATTAGAAAGAAAGAAAGAAAGAAAGAAAAACACTTTATTTGTCACAGACACTAGGATACATGATAAAGTTATTAATATTTAAAGCTTAGTAATAGCTAGCCGTGACTGTGACAGGTAGGTGACCACTCAGCATAATTTTGTAATGTGGCTTCAACCACAGTACAACGCTGGTTTTCAGTGGTCACCTCGTGTGACGTGCGGACGCTAGCCATGTAAGAAAGAAAAAAATAAAAGCAAAGATAAACAACCATAATAAACGCAGTAGTGACATTATGTACGAGGGTCACAGTTATACATAAATAATAATATTATTATAATCTTACTAGAATCCCATACAAAAAAACGAAGCAGAAAGGATTTGGCATAGTTTTTACGACCGGTTGCATAAGAATCGAACCAAGGAGGGGACATGTAAAGAATTTGTATTGTTTACAGGTAAGACCCAGCGGTCTGAAGCCTCCAGTGTTCAGAGTTTACGAGAACGGAGACTGCCTCGGTCCGAGGTTGCCGATCATCGACGAGCACAACGCTGAAGGCACCAGGAGTCCCTATGTGAGGAAGGTCAGCTTGGAGGAGGAGAGGCAGCGGCTGAGCAGCTGCCCAATGAGGGTCGGGGACAAGAGAACAGAGTTCTATAGGAAAGCTGGTGACGGTCTACCGAGGTACGTTGGTTTGTGGTATCTAGAAGCACGCAAAGTCCGAGAAGGCATCCAAAAAATATTAATCAAGTAACAACGAGTAAAAAAATACTGCTGGTTGTGATTTTTTAACAGTTGGTCCATGGCAAGACAAATGAAATGAATGAAGACTGATATGGAAAATCCAATATCACTTAGCCCGACCCAGGGAACGAAGCCGAGACCTCGGGACGGTAGTCGTACCGAAATACAAACACGCCAACGAGGCAGTCAAAACCACAGATTTATTCGATACGAGACAAACTGTTTCTGTGATCTACAAAACACATGTGACCATAAAACCAGTTGATAACGTGGTAAATGACATAATACAAATCATAGCTAAAGGTTTGTTACAGTTGGAGAGCAAGTGGAGTGAACGCGCCAACCCGCATATTACTGCAAAGCAAAGCAACGAACATCAAGAGAGCATCATTAGGGTAATAATGAATCCTCTTTTTATAACCATTTACCGATCTCTCTAAAACTAAGGTTTATTTTACCTATCGGACGTACCTACCCGGGCATTTAGTAACTTAGTAAACATTACTTAGGGCGACTTGCAGCTCTTAGATAAATCACGATTTATCCCAAATCTCAATTTAAATACAGAAATGAGCTGTAGTATAAATCGTGTTTAGGTCTAACTCTAGGTTAGTGACAGAGCTGCAAATAGTTCTTAGGGTGACTTGCAGCTAGGCGATAAACGACGTTTAATCGTAAAATAAACTCCATTTTGGCATCATTTCAGTTCAACGTCTTGCACGTCGTGGTTTTACCCTTCATCTCGATTTAAATAAACGTTTAACTTAAATGGGCATGGCCGCCGGTTTAAAGTCGCTAATCTTGATTTTATTGACAAACAACCAAAGAATTTAAACACAAAAAACATAACCTTTTCACATTATTTCTTGTTGTTTAATGAAAATCTATGATAAAAATGGCTTTGTTTTTTACACTGAACATGATTTGGTATCAAACAAGGATGATGAATTCGTAAAATATATAAAAACTCAAGTTTTTTTACGAAGAGTATATAATTATCAATAACCCATACATACACCTTACAAACTAACATTGTATGTACATAATCTCTTGAAAAACCACATAATTACAACACTTCACTATTATGCACGATATTTGTGTGCGCACGTGTGGCACTAGTCCTTGGAAGCGGTGGTATACCAACCATGCCCGACCCGGCACTGCAGTCAAAAGTTTTCCTCAATGTCTCGTCGCACCTCGGTGCAGGATAGGTTTCGGCACACGCATCACAAACGCCTTGTAACTGGCGCAACTCCACACTTAGTTCATCACCATCAACGAGTACCTTGTTTTCTTGTGCACGCTCGCACTCCGCAATGTTCTTCTATTACAAAGTACATTAGTTATTCTATTTTCTAGGAGAGCGTTGTTTTCGAGATGACAAATTTCACTTAAGTTAACGAATTTCAAAGTTACTTCTTGATAAAATTTTATTATACCTCTATTATAGAAATTACCATTGTTGACAATAGACTTATATAGTTCGCGAACGAACCAGTGCGGAGGACAGCTCCCACAGAAGAAATTAACGAACTAGTTCCCAGATCTCTCGTTCTTTAGTTCGTTTGATAAGTTAGATAGAATCTAAGTCTTGAGTATCGTCCAAAGTAAGACCATTGGTTCTCATATCATTCTCTAAAAAGTCCAGCCAGCGCTTTTGAGGTCGTCTGGATTTCCTTAAAATAACGCTGACAGACCACGTATCGTACATATACACAGAAGTACTGGCCAAATGATGGTCTTGTTTTCGTAACGTAGTCAATAACCACTAGGGAAATATCGTGCTTTTTTAAGCTATATTCAAATACGGTGCGCAGCAATTTTTAGTCTCACAGATGGGAACACATCATAATATTTTCTTTTACTTTCTTCGATAAAAAATATTTGAAAACATTTATAAAATACTACGTTTACGCAACTCATGTACTTGATCTTTAGCACATTTCCTTTCAGTCGGCCATTTTCAAGCGGCCCCTAGACGCTGTTTGTCTTAGACATCAGCGTACATGAACACCCACGGTGGTTGCTGAACCTCCATAGTGAACGGGAAGGGTGTGGTGACGCCAAAAGCAGTCCGAATCAAAGACTTTGATCGGAAGAACATGTCTTCGATAACGTCAACATAAGCTTCTGGCACCCCTTTGAACCTTAGGGCCCACCAGACTACCCGTCGGGACACAAAGTAAAAAGCCTTCTGCAGATCCAGGAAAGCGATATGCAGAAGCTTTTTCTTTCAACATGCATGCCTCGCAAAAAGGATCTAATAGCAAACATTTGGTCCCTGGTCTGTCCCCCATACCCTGCAAGGCAAGAACCCAGGTTTCGCCAGCACCTAGTCCGTTACTCAGAAAAGTGTACCACATGCAGATAAGGTTGGCTTAAACCTAAAGGTGTTGGTGGCCTACTGTGTAAGTAGGCCACCGTCATCGTTGGGTTCGTTTGGTAAGGGTTGTCCCTTAGACGCCGTCACTATTCCCCAAGTATGTACAAGTAAAAAAAAACAGCAGCATATTATGAAAGAATAAAAAATAATTAATCCGGGAACATACATAAAAAAAGATTCCAACGAATTGTTAACCTCCTCTTTTTTAAGTCGGTTAATTCACCTCCTCCTTTTTTGAAGTCGATTAATTAATAACCTCCTCCTTTTTTAAAGTCGGTTAAAATTCGTGCAAATAATATTTTTTTAGCCTTTCTTTGGTTCGAGACGTGAACTAAAAGAACGAACTAGTTCGTTGAGGAGCCGCGAACTAAAGTGACATTCCTTATCGCGAAATATTATACGTATGTCTAGTTGACAAGTCGTAATCCAGACAACTGACACTAATTATTTTTTTTCAATTATGCCTTTCATCAATTAGGCCAAGGAAGCAACCACATACAGCCTCGTCGTATGTGTGTTTATATTACATGTATTCAAACTGAATTAAAACTAAATATTTGCCAACTATTGACACAAGAGAATCTATTGAAATATCATATAAAATAAAATACAATTCTTTATACGCGAAATTGTGATGATAGATGTTGCGAGACGGCACTATAGATAATAATATGAAATTTACGGAACGTAAATAATGAGTGATTGTTGGGATTTATTTTATTTTAAATTGCAAAAAATATTTTTTTATGCGGAATTGTGATTGTGGTTATATATTTTTTGTGAAGAGTGTAGGCATCTTGCCCGCGTTGCAAAATTTCCCGATTTATCGGGATATTTACTGATTTTGGTCATTGCTCACGATGTCCCGATGTAGCAGTCCTATCTGCCGAATTTTTGGATTTTCAACTAATGTAAAATAATATTCTTATAAAAAATGGAACATAATATTATTAATACGGCAAAACTAAAAGAAACCTGTAATACAATACAATACGGCCTATACGACAATACTACATACAATAAAATACGGCCATTCAACTTCGCGGTATATTAAAGCAAATTGTACTAAAATACCTTATAATAGAGTTTATTATTGTCTGGTGAGTATACAAGGGAAAATAAATAAATAACACCCAACGGGCCAACTGTCACATACATAGTCCTAACCCCACACTAAGATCGAGTCTGGTGTCGTGGGTATCAGGAACTACGAGATACTTTCGGTCTCACAACACCCAGACCCGGAACAAATATCTGTGAGTCATACAAATAATTGTCTCGGTGCGGGGATCGAACCCGCGGCCTCTCGCTTCATAGCCGGCTGCTCGCCCTCTGCGCTACGGAGGCTGTCAAATGTCTCTGAAGATAACTTCGTTCGGGTTGTTTCCCAAATTGGATAACTTATACTTGCTTTAGTCGTTCATTATAGTCCATTCATAGAATTGCATGCACATGTCATAGAAATATAACACATAGAACGACAGTACACGGCCGCGGCGTGAAGGCTTTCCAAGTGAGACATTATTGTCTCACTACGTTGCACGGCGTCAGTATCCAAGGTTAAAACTTAGTTACGAAGAGCTCGCACAAAAATAACGGATTAAACTTTCCACTCTGTCAATGGTAGATCTTCTGCACACAAAATGATGTATAGAAAACAACAATCAATGTTGTTACAATTTTAATAAATATGAGAAAATGTTCACGAAAATAGGTAGTAAGAGGTGGTAAGAAGACGAAAATGATTAATCAATGTACAATATATCAAACTATAAATGATTATATGTAACTTACTGATCATAATTAAATAAATTAACGCATTATTAACATAAACTACTTGTGTTTCATTCCGTATAAAAATCTCCCGATTTTCAGATGCCAAATCTAACGAGTTTTAATTTTACACTTTTGCAACACTGCATCTTACTCTATTCGCCGTTTTATTAATACACGATTCAGTCCTAAATGTCATTTAAATCAAATGTCCCATTAGTTGTCTTGCACATACACATTTCTGGTTCGATTTAAGAAATCCGAGTGTAGATTATTAATCCGCGATTTCATTACTTCTACTAATTCTTTACGTTCCATTAGATTCATATCTAAAGTTCCGTATCAAAACATCTATCATAAAAATTTTGCATAAAACGAATTCTAGTTTGTTTTATATGATTTTTCAATAGATTCTCTTAAGTTAATAGTCGCCAAATGTTCACATGTAATACGAACACACATACTATGAGGCTAGTTATTTATATTTATTAAGGAGTAACTAGGAGTAACTTTGCACTTTGTTAGCTCAAGCGGAATTTATCATCTCGTAAACAACTGCAGGGTTAACACCACCTCTTATAGCAGTATTATTATAATCGTTCTTCGTTTGTTTTGTATGGGAATCGGTACAAGTAAGATTATAATAAGACTGCTATAAGAGGTGGTGGTAACCCCCTATCTCCTAAAAATAGGAGAACATCGCGGAGTAGGCACATGACATGGTAGGCATAGGACATGGTAGAAAACATAATATAAGCTCACGCCTGTATCCCCGAAGGGGTAAGCAGAGGCGCACTAGCGAACTAGAACACCCACATTTCGCCGAGCTTAGTTCCGTTCCAGATGTGATAGACGACCACACAGCCGATAAGGCTATCCGATAAGCGAGAGGCCGCGGGTTCGATCCCCGCACCGAGACAAATGTTTGTATGACCTACAGATATTTGTTTCGAGTCTGGGTGTTGTGAGACCGAAAGTATCTCGTAGTTCCTGATACCCACGACACAAGTGTGGGGTCAGGACTATGTTTGTGACTGTTGAGTGTTATTATTATTATTATTTTCATAAAACAACAAGAAATAATATGAAAATGTTATGTTGTTTGACATTCAATAATCGCGATTAGCCATTTAAACCGGCGGCCCCGATGATTTAACTTTGTCGTTTATTTTAATCCAGATAAGGGGTAAATCGACGACGTGCAAGACGTTAAACTGAAATGATTCCAAAATGGGGTTTATTACAAGATTCATCGTGGTTTACTGGGGAGCTGCGAGTGAATTCGGGACAACTAATATGACATTTGATTTTAATCAAGTTTAGGACAAAGTCGGGGACTAATAAAATGGCGATTATAGTGAAATCCCTGCAAGTCGCCCTTAATGTTTGTGGTACTTCTTAATCGTGATTATCTGGGTATTTAATATCGTAAAAATATCTATACTATTAAAGAAAATCAGCTACACAACCTAAGGTCCAATGTTCGATATCAATAATTTAACGTCCTTTTTAAACCTTTGCATGATATAATCATATGTGGAGCTTTATAAACAGTATCAATTGGCAAATGCCTGCTCTTACCCTATATTGTAAGGTTTGCACGACATATATTCCACGCCTTCCTATCAGCCGCCATTCCAGCACTCACTCCCATATTGTCCATACATCTGTTCTTGGGTCTTTCCCTATTTCTAAATCCTTATAAACAATATCAATATAACTGGGCACTTACTAGTTTTTTTAAATTGATCTTATATGAAATTTACGTCGTTTAAAATACAAAACAGAAAGAAATATTAAAATATTCTCTAAAATAAAAATGTTATAAGCCTTTGAAGTTTAGTGTAACCGTCAAACTGCAGGAAAGAGAAGTATCAGTATAACCACGTCACGCCATAATGGTACATGCGTTGGAAAGGGATAGCAAGATATCTCCAATATGCCCCCACTCCAAAATTTAAAATATACCTCATTTTTCACCCAATTTTGATTTTCGCAGTTTTTACAGAAAGGTTTCTTTTTTGTTTTATAAATATGTGTATAAAATCAAACATAGTCAAGTACGCAATTATGTTTTTAATTTTGCTTTATCTCAACAGGAACATTGTCAGTCCAAATTCATCGACAAACAGCCAGTGTAAAAGCGAACGAGCCATGCCGGTGAGTACTGAGTACACAGTCACACTTATATCCCTCAAGAGGTAGGCACTGAGGCAACTACAGCACCTCCGGTTCGTAGAGCTTATATCCGTCCTATGATAGCCCGCAGAGCCGCTAGAACGAGCTATTTTCCAATTTTGACACTTTTCTAAAACACCAATAGTTTTCGTTCTCTTCATACATTTATTTTAGTTCATTGAAGTTTCCGCTAGAGGCCCTGCTAGTCAGATATATGGAGAAAACTAAATCTACGTTAATTTTGCAAACTAAGAAATCCCGTAAAGGCCAAAACCATTATTACAGGTGGGATGGTATTCAACAAGAAGCATCAGTAAGGAGAGAACGCATTTACAACGATTGAGACGCACTGCGCCTATGAAGTAACTACTGGATCGCAGCATACAACATCGCGCTATTTTTTAACGCAACCCAAGTTTTTATTTGGTGAGGAAAATCATTTACAACTTACTCATAGCACAACCAAACTACACTACCGGTAGTGCTGTGGAGAATATTTTTCGCGGCACTATTCACAAGTAATGACATGGGTAAAAAATTCTTCAAAATATCCCTTAAAAAAATTTTATATTCTGTAAATAAAAATTCCGACATAACTCATTGTTTTTTATAAAAGAAATTGGCGATAGGTTCGTTGATTACCGTTTAGATTTCATTCTTTTTATGTATTTAGAATGGCGTAAATGATTTTTCTTCACTAAAGTCCCATTTACATGAAGCTTTTCCTGATCTGTTGCATACAATAATTATACAGTCACATTATTTTTGCATCATTTAAATATTGTTTAAATGGTGCAACTGAATTATTTTACTGTATGCAATATGCAAGAGAATTGCCTCGTGTAAATGATAAAACTTGTTTTTACGTGCGTAAACGCTACCGAAAATTATGTTAAAATTGTTTTTAATTGTTAAATTGGGTACTTGACTATGTTTAATTACACACGCATATTTATATATAATAGCAAATAAAACAAAAAATAAACCCTTCTGTAAAAACTGCATCGAAATTGGTTGAAAAATGAGGCAGTAATTCATACTTTAAATTCTAGAGTGGGGCATAGTGGAGATATATTGCTATCCCTTTTCAACGCACGTACCGTTATTGCGGTGACGTGATTATACTGATACTTCTTTTTCCCGCAGTTTGAACGTTACACCGAATTTCAAAGGCTTATATTTTTTTTATTTTTGAGAATATTTCAATATTTCTTTCTGTTCTATATAAAATGTAAATTTCATATAAAATTAATAAACAAAAATTAGTCTAGTACCCAATAGTTATCGCATTTAAAAATGTTATTTTAAGGCCTTTATTCATAATGACTTAGTGGGACGCTATAATACCGCTGTAGGACGTTTCCGAAAAATTGTTATTCATAATAGCTCAATAGCGTTAAAACGTTCCCAAAATCTTCCATAAAATATCTGCAATTTATAGAAGCTGGCACCCTACTTTAACGTTTCAATAGCAAAAAATATGGCCGATTTCGATCAACTGATTCGTATTTGACGTTCCACCAGTTTTGGTTGGGATTAATTTGAGGGTGCCTGCGACTTCTATCATAAACATTAAAAAATAAGCTCACGCCTGTATCCCCGAAGGGGTAGGCAGAGGCGTACTAGCGAACTAGAACACCCACATTTCGCCGAGCTTAGTTCTGTCCCAGATGTGATAGGGGGCGAGCCTATCGCCATATCGGGCACAAATTCCAGACTCCGGGCTGATATGGAAAAATCCAATATCACTTTGCCCGACCCGGGGATCGAACCCGAGACCTCAGAACCGTAGTTGTACCGAAATACCACCACGCCACCGAGGCAGTCTGCTAGACTTCAGAGAGACTTCTATCAAATGCAATTAATGTTATAAACACGATAGTTTGTGAGGTTGTATGGATGTTTTGTTACTCTTTCACACCAGAATGGTTGATCGGATTTGAATTTAATTCGGTAAAGAAATGGATTATAGTCTAGAATAAAAATGTCTAGGATAACAAGACAAATAAATGTGATGCAAAAGTTATGACCTCATGGTCATAAGTCGCTCAGTTTATTTGAAATATACGCGCGCCAGGTCGGACAGCGTAATAATATTGAGAGAATAAACTTGTCTTAAGTGATTCTTCACCATTCACAGAACATTACATTCTAGGATGTATTTATTTATAGAGGAATAACACATAGGCTACTTTTTTCCAGAAAATGTAGGGTCTCCGTAGGATAGATTTGTTTGAAGTCAGCTAGTATTTAATATTTTCCGTGTGATATTTAATTACATACCTTGATTTCAACAAAACATTTTTTTCTTCAATATCATCATTATCTAAGCACGAATAAATCAAGAGAAATAAAACACTTCAAAAATACAATGATGAATTTTATTAAATCTGATTCAACAAAAAATACTTATGCACGCATGTTGCCTAATTATTCTTCAATACAATGTTATGTTGAAGCCGCTGTGAACTGGAAAGTCCGGTCCTGAATTCCATTCTCAAAGAAGGCAGGGTATTTTTCTTACACGATTTGCAAAGACTGGAAGCCCCCTTTCATTCATACGCTCCAAGGAATATCCTCCAAATCTAAATTTCATTTCCAAATATCCATAATCTACCCATCTTCGTTGATGTTTAGGTATTGCATAAAACAAAATCACTTCACATGCAACAAACATACTTTTACTTTGATTAAATTAATTAAATAAATATATAAACAAACTAAACTGGTCGCCATGGTCGCCATTTGCCATTTCGAATTGCGCGCGCAAGACGCGCGTGAATGATTGTTTTTTTTATTAGGCCATCGTTCCATGACTTTCCAGAGACAAAACTTGTTAAAATTACGTTTTATCTATGTACTAGCAACATTGTGACACGGTAAATATATTTTAGGTAATGGAGCTATAGTAAACTATTATGAATAAAGAATTTTATCGAACCTTCGATAGGCTTAAAATGCATTTTTACCAATATGAGTTTATATCTTCATTAGGGGTTTTATTATGAATAAAGGCCTAAGAGAATAAATACTCGTTGAGGTACGAAGTTGACATTTTTAGAGGGTTTTTAATAATTTGTAGTAATTTTATAATTTTAAATGGTAAATAATAGAGTGGTTTCTTGTGTTTAATTGTATTTTAATTTTATCATTACGCACCTATTTCCGGTGATTTCTAAACATTATAAAATGTCTCTTGAAATATATTTGTTTTTACTGAAAAGAAGAAATGGTGTCCGTCAGAATGGCTGGACCATAAGATACATGCAAATGAAACTATGGCATGATCTGCTATAGTCCGATTCCTAATTAAATGGAGTAAACTGTCATTTTGAATGTTGCCACTTTTTTATGATATTTAATCGATAGTGCTGCGGTAAAAAAATCAGGATTATTTAAACATTTCAATTCAGTGACCTATTTCATTATTTCATTTTCTAAAGTACGACTCAAAATCGTAATTTCTGCTTAATTGTTACTATTTAGTATGTACTAGCTGTTGCCCGCGACTCCGTTCGCGTGGAAATTTATTTACCGGGATAATTTTTATCTAAAATAAAAGTAGCCTAAGTTACTCCTTATAACATCAGCAATCTACCAGTAAAGTCCCGTCAAAATCGGTCAAGCCGTTACAAAGATTAGCCTGAACAGACAGACAAAAATAAAAAAATATTTTTTTATACTATAAGCACCATATTAGGTACAGTGCTTTCATATGCATTTAGTAAAAAATCTGTTAATTTGAAATTACAAACAGACACTCGCAATTTTATTTATATGTATAGATATAGAGGTATTATATATATTGGTACCTGTGACCAATTAAATATTTAAAAAACAAGAGGGAAAGCCATACTGACAAGTTAACTGACTACAATACAATACAATTATTCTTTATTGCAAACCATTTACACACACTGACTACTTATAGCTTCTCATGGTTTCAACGTATTGTTTAGTTTTTCAGATCTTTTATGCTGCTTACAACTTATTTGTTACCCAAACAAACATATCCATGACGGTCCAACCATCCTAACGGTCACAAATACTATGCTTAGAATATGTCCTGCTCACACGAAAATAGTGACACTTATGAAGTTCTAAACTATTGCATGATAATAAATTAATGGTTTGACCAAAGAGTTATTTGATAATATTGCGCAATTACTCGTATTGCAGATGTAAGTTGGACTTATAACTAACACCTAGTAGGCGTACGACATAAGACAGGAACTTCAATTGTCATTCACATCGATATTCACTGACACTTGTGTCAACTGACCATGAGTTGGCCATGGAAGCCATGCGCATGTACGTGGTATGTGCACGAGCGAGCGGTGAGGAGTCACCTGCTACTGACCTGCACGTGGTGGTGTCCAGGAGCCGGTGCGTCGGTGTCAGTGGTACGGCATGTGCGCGGGGTTGGCCATGGAAGCCATGCGCATGTACGTGGTATGTGCACGAGCGAGCGGTGAGGAGTCACCTGCTACTGACCTGCACGTGGTGGTGTCCAGGAGCCGGTGCGTCGGTGTCAGTGGTACGGCATGTGCGCGGGGTTGGCCATGGAAGCCATGCGCATGTACGTGGTATGTGCACGAGCGAGCGGTGAGGAGTCACCTGCTACTGACCTGCACGTGGTGGTGTCCAGGAGCCGGTGCGTCGGTGTCAGTGGTACGGCATGTGCGCGGGGTTGGCCATGGAAGCCATGCGCATGTACGTGGTATGTGCACGAGCGAGCGGTGAGGAGTCACCTGCTACTGACCTGCACGTGGTGGTGTCCAGGAGCCGGTGCGTCGGTGTCAGTGGTACGGCATGTGCGCGGGGTTGGCCATGGAAGCCATGCGCATGTACGTGGTATGTGCACGAGCGAGCGGTGAGGAGTCACCTGCTACTGACCTGCACGTGGTGGTGTCCAGGAGCCGGTGCGTCGGTGTCAGTGGTACGGCATGTGCGCGGGGTTGGCCATGGAAGCCATGCGCATGTACGTGGTATGTGCACGAGCGAGCGGTGAGGAGTCACCTGCTACTGACCTGCACGTGGTGGTGTCCAGGAGCCGGTGCGTCGGTGTCAGTGGTACGGCATGTGCGCGGGGTTGGCCATGGAAGCCATGCGCATGTACGTGGTATGTGCACGAGCGAGCGGTGAGGAGTCACCTGCTACTGACCTGCACGTGGTGGTGTCCAGGAGCCGGTGCGTCGGTGTCAGTGGTACGGCATGTGCGCGGGGTTGGCCATGGAAGCCATGCGCATGTACGTGGTATGTGCACGAGCGAGCGGTGAGGAGTCACCTGCTACTGACCTGCACGTGGTGGTGTCCAGGAGCCGGTGCGTCGGTGTCAGTGGTACGGCATGTGCGCGGGGTTGGCCATGGAAGCCATGCGCATGTACGTGGTATGTGCACGAGCGAGCGGTGAGGAGTCACCTGCTACTGACCTGCACGTGGTGGTGTCCAGGAGCCGGTGCGTCGGTGTCAGTGGTACGGCATGTGCGCGGGGTTGGCCATGGAAGCCATGCGCATGTACGTGGTATGTGCACGAGCGAGCGGTGAGGAGTCACCTGCTACTGACCTGCACGTGGTGGTGTCCAGGAGCCGGTGCGTCGGTGTCAGTGGTACGGCATGTGCGCGGGGTTGGCCATGGAAGCCATGCGCATGTACGTGGTATGTGCACGAGCGAGCGGTGAGGAGTCACCTGCTACTGACCTGCACGTGGTGGTGTCCAGGAGCCGGTGCGTCGGTGTCAGTGGTACGGCATGTGCGCGGGGTTGGCCATGGAAGCCATGCGCATGTACGTGGTATGTGCACGAGCGAGCGGTGAGGAGTCACCTGCTACTGACCTGCACGTGGTGGTGTCCAGGAGCCGGTGCGTCGGTGTCAGTGGTACGGCATGTGCGCGGGGTTGGCCATGGAAGCCATGCGCATGTACGTGGTATGTGCACGGGCGAGCGGCGGGGAATCTCCTGCCACTGACTCGTTCTTAAACACCGCCACGCACTTCCACTGGTTCAAGTATTGCACTGCAAAATTAAAAACGCTTATTTCAACAACTAGTAATGGAATAGAAGCAATTAAGGGAACATACCCATATTGCGTGACCTGTTCAGAGGGTAGGGGGTCTTCAAAATACTACGATTTAAAGTCACAGGTGGCATCACATCATAACACTTGGTTTTTTTTACTTTTCTATGAAAAAAATATTTCTTTCCTTCTTATGCACCTACCTTATTGTACTCGGCATCACCCTAAGGTTGACTGGTAGAGAATCCGCCTTTATACATTGTATATGAAGTGTATAAATAAATAAAAAATGATAACTAACGCTCCTAAAACATATTTCTGTCCCGCACAGCAAGAAAGTGCTCATATTCCATGAGTAGTATTAATCCATATAGCCCCTTACTTATAAAAATATTTAAGCGCTGCTTCTCTTTCACCATAGGTTGTCCCTTTCATATTTTTAATCAATGTAACGCAAGGTAAAAAGTGACAGGCTATTAGCGAAAAGATAAGCGAAAATGTTTTTAAAAGTAAGGCCCATAATGTTGTGTCGTACTGTGTTGTGTCGTGTAGCAGTGAGTGAGTAGTTAGTAATGAGTGAGTAATGAGTAAATAGTGAACAGTGAGTGAGTAGTTAGTAATGAGTGAGTAATGAGTAAATAGTGAACAGTGAGTGAGTAGTGAGTTGTGAGTGAGTAATGAGTAATGAGTGAGTAGTGAGTTGTGAGTGAGTAGTGAGTTGTGAGTGAGTAGTGAGTTGTGAGTGAGTAATGAGTAATGAGTGAGTAGTGAGTTGTGAGTGAGTAGTGAGTTGTGAGTGAGTAATAAGTAGTGAGTAGTGAGTGAGTAGTGAGTGAGTACTGAGTGAGTACTGAGTGAGTACTGAGTGAGTACTGAGTGAGTACTGAGTGAGTTGTGAGTGAGTAGTGAGTGAGTAGTGAGGGACTAGTGAGTGAGTAGTGGGTAGGGAATGAGTAGTGTGTAGTGTCGGTACTGACTCTTCCACAGTCGCACACAGCTGTCGTCGCCGGAGGAGGCGAGCAGCGAGCCGGTCACGTTCCACGAGACGCGCCACACGCACGAGTAGTGCTCGTCGAAGGCGGCCATCACCTCCGCCTTGAACCGCACGGGCCCGCCGCTACCGCCCCCGCCCCCGCCTCCGCCGCCGTTCGACGACGACCCGCCCGCCTCACTGACCAAACAAATACACGTCAATTGGATACTTGACTATGGTAACCAATATCAATGAATTTCTGTGGGAACATAGATTTATCATCTAAGTAACGTGTGCTATAGGAATTTATTAAAAATACTCCAAGGATAATTTTATTTTAGTAATTTTAATATTTAATTTTTTATCTGTGAGTCACATGACTGTAAACACCAATCACGACGCATGATGTCACATTACTGATTTTTCTTTGATATTTGTTCCACAATGGCCTAAGATCCAAAGTCATGCTGCCAGGTTGTTTGGTATATTATTTTCGTATTTTTGTTTAAAGCTCAAACTAATTTCAACGAGAATGTGATCGACAATCAATATCTGATCGACGAAATATCTGACCCGTTTTTTAGTTTGAAATCATACATGTTATTTCCGCAATATTTTTTTAATGAGCGATTTTATATCTATGGTAAGATGACGTCACCCGTATCTACAGTTATCAGATAGCGTTTTGGCGGCAAATTAAATTATACATAATAATTTTTGCATTTTTTTTAACTAAATATATGTATAAACGTAATGTAAAAGCAATGTTGAAAGAAAGAAAGAAAATTAGTAAAGACCATTTTCCAGTTATGAAAAAAGTTCTTATAAAATGTTTATGTGTACTCTGTCGGAAGTGGTACTCACGCTAGCGGCTCCAGTTTGATGATCCTGACATCTTTGGTGGCGACGGCGAGGAGGTGGAACGAGCGGCCGAGGTTCGGAGCGAACGCGATGTCGTTCACTGGCTCCTGAACTGACGACAGGCATTCTGTACGGGTCCAACGACGTGACGTCTCGCTGTATCTAAAATAAATATTGCTTTATTTCATTGGCCTAAAAGCGCACTCAAACAGTCCATAAAACAATATAACCATTGAATCAAAAATAATCGTATAAATAATAATAATAAAAAATTTACAGTCACACACCTAGTCCTGACCCCACACTAGGTATAACCTGTATTGTAGGTGTCAAAGACTATGAGAGACTTTCGGTCTCACAACACCCAGACTTGAAACAAATATCTACGGGCCACACAAACATTTGTCTCAATGCGGGAATCGAACCCGCGGCCCCTCGCTTCACAGCCGGCTACTCACCCGCTGCGCCACGTAGGCTGTCAATAGCGATCATATTTGACAACAGGACACTAAAATACCCCACATAAGCTCACGCCTGTATCCCAGAAGGGGTAAGCAGAGGTGCACTAGCGAACTAAAGCACCCACATTTCGCCGAGCTTAGTTCCGTCCCAGATGTGATAGTGGGCGAGCCTATCGCCATATCGGGCACAAATTCCAGACTCCGGGCTGATATGGAAAAATCCAATATAACTTTGCCCGACCCAGGGATCGAACCCGAGACCTCAGAACCGTAGTCGTACCGAAATACCACCACGCCACCGAGGCAGTAAATTACCCCACTCCTTCCCAATCCTTCTTCCTTTCGACGGTATGCCAAAACAAATGAACATACGAAGGCTCATCCACCTTTGGTGACCACCGAAAGTACGGTAGCTGAACCATGAGTTAGTTGCACGTATTAACGCAGGCAAGGACATAAAATATTTGTATGGAAAACGTCAGTTCCCCGCGTAACCGCTAGAAGCGTTCGGGTGTTTGTCATAGAAATATTTTTACAGAGTCACTAGCAAGTAATGTAAAAAAAACTCTTGGTTGGCCTACTGTTCTAATTTCCACACGATAAGTTTAGCCCTGACTCACTCCAGGCTTTATAAGACTTACTCATATATGAAAACCTTCCCATTGCATGCAGTGCCTTTGTCACTGGGTACGCTGGCCACTGCATTGGTTGTATTCGGCTCGTCGCTGCCGACTGCCAACATAGGTGGGTTGCCCACTCTAAAACAGAAGACAATGCGCCCTGTATCCCATCCAAAATTGCACAAAGTTCCAAAGTTAAATTTTCTAATTAAAAAAAAGGAAATGGCTCTCTAACCATTTTAAATTACGTGACAGCTAGGCACCAAATGAGATATGGAAATAAAACTAAGTGCAATATCTACATAATATTGCTCATAGTTTTATTTGGATCTTATCTATTGCGGAGGGGCCAAAGAGCGAGCGAGGGCCCAAAGGGCCAGCCTGACGAACGCAAAGAGCTAGGTATTTAATGA
Organism: Clanis bilineata; assembly: GCA_036417725.1. Lineage (NCBI taxonomy): Eukaryota > Metazoa > Arthropoda > Insecta > Lepidoptera > Sphingidae > Clanis > Clanis bilineata. The sequence continues at coordinate 13,973,080 of CM071155.1, read as the reverse complement.
AAAGTAACTCCAAATTCACTAAAACCCCTGGAAATCTATAGGACAAAGAATATAGGGTATATTTTCACTAGACAATTGGAAACCAACAGCAACTCATTCATAAGTATTGCTAAATTTTTATAGGATTTTCGTATTGTAATATGGATGTATGGCTAAAGATTGAACATTGCATTGCATTGATGAAGATTGTAACAATCAATAGATTAAAAAAAAATATCCCCAAAGAGATAACCAGGGATTCAACTAGCACACCATGTTAAGCTATTTCTGATGTAGTACCATTAAAAAATTAAGAAAAATGAAAATTTAAAATGTACTGTATAAAATAAAATGTATAAAAAGTACTGTATAAAATCAAAATACTTCTAACCTGGACAATGAAGGATTCCATGATAGACAACTGATGGACACTTTAGTAGGTATCTCATGCTGCAGGGTCCACTGTGCTAGGTTCATCACATCAGGTGCCTCGTATATCCTGGAATATTTAAAATTCACATAAAGCTAGAGGTATAATGGATATCATATTTTGAATTTGTATACTAAAATATTCATTGTATTTTCATCTTCAGAGTAATTTAGGTTTGGATTACTTTTTAAGACTGCTTCCGTGACGTTAACCTTTTATATGTTATCCAGTCTCCGGCAAACTGTGTTAGAAAAACATCCTGGGGATTGAACCCAGTATATCCAGGTTCACAGCTCATAGGCAATGCCACTAGTGGCCACACCCAGGAGGTTATGTTATGATAGTATAGAATAAAAACATAAGCTCACGCCTGTATCCCCGAAGGGGTAGGCAGAGGCGCACTAGCCAACTAGTACACCCACATTTCGCCGAGCTTAGTTCCGTCCCAGATGTGATAGGGGGCAACCCTATCGCCATATTGGGCACAAATTCCAGACTCTGGGTTGATATGGAAAAATCCAATATCACTTTGCCCGACCCGGGGATCGAACCCAAGACCTTCGGGACGGTAGTCATACCGAAATACAACTACACCACAGAGGCAGTAATTTGTGTGTAGTATAGTATAGAAAATCCAACCTTATGATGCCATCAGCTGAACATGTGACCAGTAAGAGTCCCAAGTGTTTGGGGCCAAACTTCACATCAGTGACGGAGGTCCTTGAATCCACCAGGTTGGACCGCTTTAGCCATGTGTGCAAACCTTTCTCTGAACCTGATGATGCTGCATCACCTGAAATAGTTGCATTGTCATGAGTATCTCATTTTCAGTATACCTGTACTCTTCTTTCACTTGATCTTTTCTCACTCTAATGCAGGGTAAATGCATGTTGAGAATAGGACTCGGTTTAGTTTTATGAGCTGTCTGCCTTACGTAAACCCCTCTCTGAGGGCCCCAGTCCCAGGCAAGTTATGTTAAAAAAACAAACCCCAACCTCGAAATCTCTTGGAAGGAGATCCAAGAGATTTCACAATCAATATCCCCTGCCACTAAACCAAGGGGTGACATCTATCTGTACTATTTATAATATTAAGTATGTTATAGTTGGACTTCAACCACTCATTGACTATTTGGAATTTTTGAAATTGAATGTAGACTTAGTCCTTGTCATTTTTTACAAAAAAATTGTCGCTTAGTGTCTGCCAGTCTGTTTTTCTTGTAAAAAATGTCTCAGACTAAATCAACATTTGATTTAAAAATTCCAAATCCTCACTGAGCTCATTTCTTTGACTAAGACTAAGTTGAAGTTCACTCTATAGAACTCAGCCTAAATAGTTATTAATTTAGTCATGAATCATATCCATACCAACTTCTTCCCAAATGGCCGCAGTTCGATCAAAAGAGCATGTGGCTAACACCTGACCAAACTCTGGATGGGCCCAGGTCACCTTCCACACTGACCCATGGTGGGCCTTCCAGCTGGCTGATAGTCTCCAGCCCCCACGCCCATCTGAATCCCATACCTGGAAAAATACATTATCATGCAGATTGTCTATGTGATCCCAAGTGAGAGACCCATGGTACACAGAACTGGTAAAAAGAATACATGATATGTTTAATACATTAATATGTTTATTGCGTTTTTCAAAGGACTTTAAAAAAGGAGGAAAGTTCCCAATACGTATACTTTTTTTTATGTATGTAACACAATATTGGCAAAGCAAAAGTGGAATGATTTCAACTATTCCTTTTGTGTGCAATAGAGCTGGGCTGCCTAGGGTTGGTCCCATATAAATTTGGTCACGATCGGATAAGTTATGAAGTCAAATTTTTGCAAATGCAAATTAATTAATAAAAATGCTAGATGGTTAAAAACAATTTGTTTTTTTAGAGGGCGGTTATGTTTAGTTTTTTTAATTCAAATTAGTACTCAAAAATCACCTTTCTAAACTACAAACAGCTTTTTTAAAATTGATTATTTTACATTCCTGAGTGCAAATCGTTATCAAGGAATGTAAAAATAACAATGTAAACAACTTACTTTAACATACTGGTCGCTGGAGCAAGTAGCCATTCGTTCCCCATAGAAATCGTACGCCACATCGTGGATAAGGTCCTTATGGTCGGCAAATATAGTTTGCGATTCGAACAAATTAGTTGCCGTAAGTTCACCCATTATTTTAATTATAAAAAAGTTGTTTGCGGTTGATAAATTGAAAAAATAACCTCAATTTGATATACTGTCAATTTTTTTTTTTTTTTTTTTTTTTCCCCTTTCGGGAAGGCAAAGGGATCTAGCCCATACAGCCTCGTCTTAAGTGCTTTTTTTCTTCATTTCCTTATATCTAATTTTTCGCAAGTGCCATGAAATCGGATGTGTTCGAATTCAAGGCCCTGCTGAAGTTTTGGCGTCAATTCCTTCCAGTTTGATGCTTTTTAGACGATTTTCTCGCAGCGGAGGAGTCGAACATGGTCGACACATCCACCCGACAAAAAGCGTCCAAAATCACTTATTTCAAAGCTTCCACATACTGTCCATCTTCGTTGATGTTTATTGCTTAGATTCACATCACATTTAAACCACAAGCACAACTTTAGACTAGAATATGAAATCATTAAAACAAGCGACCACCCGCACCGTCAGAAATCCCGCCAAAACTCGATATACTGTCAATCTCAATTGATTTATTTTTTTTTTTTTTTTATTTTCCCTTTCGGGAAGGCAAAGGGATCTAGCCCATACAGCCTCGTCTTAAGTGCTTTTTTTTTTTTTTTTTTTCTTCATTTCCTTATATCTAATTTTTCACAAGTGCCATGAAATCGGATGTGTTCGAATTCAAGGCCCTGCTGGAGTTTTGGCGTCAATTCCTTCCAGTTTGATGCTTTTTAGACGATTTTCTCGCAGCGGAAGAGTCGAACATGGTCGACACATCCACCCGACAAAAAGCGTCCAAAATCACTCATTTCAAAGCTTCCACATACTGTCCATCTTCGTTGATGTTTATTGCTTAGATACACATCACATTTAAACTACAAGCACAACTTTAGACTAGAATATGAAATAATTAAAACAAGCGACCACCCGCACCGTCAGAATTCCCGCCAAAACCTCCCAATCTCAATTGACATTCTGCGTCAATTTTTTTTTTTTAATTTTCCCTTTCGGGAAGGCAAAGGGATCTAGCCCATACAGCCTCGTCTTAAGTGCTTTTTTTTTCTTCATTTCCTTATATCTAATTTTTCACAAGTGCCATGAAATCGGATGTGTTCGAATTCAAGGCCCTGCTGAAGTTTTGGCGTCAATTCCTTTCAGTTTGATGCTTTTTAGACGATTTTCTCGCAGCGGAGGAGTCGAACATGGTCGACACATCCACCCGACAAAAAGCGTCCAAAATCACTTATTTCAAAGCTTCCACATACTGTCCATCTTCGTTGATGTTTATTGCTTAGATACACATCACATTTAAACCACAAGCACAACTTTAGACTAGAATATGAAATAATTAAAACAAGCGACCACCCGCACCGTCAGAATTCCCGCCAAAACTCCCATTCTGCGTCAAATCACAATGCGTTTTGTTTATGCATTGTACATGGAAAGTTGTAATATTTTTATTTTGTTTAAATTAAAATGGAAATAAATATTTTACACACATAACAGACAATCCACTGATGTTTGTGATCCACTAATATCTAGTTTTGTAAATTTACATCACATACAAAAACTTATGCCATTCTCTTTCCTATAGGGGGAAGCAGAGAGGTAAAAGAGGTGAGCAAGAATCGTAGCATGTTGAAATCAGTTATCTCTGCGTGCATAGTTTTAATACTACAAAAATCCAAATTTCACGCCTGCATCACCGAAGATGTAGGCAGAGCTAAACTCAATTCTTATAGCGAACTAAACACCCACATTTCGCCAAGCTCCATCGAACATGTGATAGGGGGCGAGCCTTTCGTCATATTGAGTACAAATTCCAGACTACGGGCTTGATACTGAGTAGAAAATCCCAATAATAATTATAACCTACCCGGGCATCGAACCCGAGATCTCAGTACGGCAGTCGTGGCGCGGCCCTCAGACTCCACTCAGTGGTTTTACTCACAGATGTCCGACATGCGCTTGGACATGGCCAACCTAGTATTAACTCATAGCCCATAAGTCAACGATTCATGTTTTAAAAACCAGCAAACCCCATAGCCCACTGGCAATTGGGTAGTTGACTATGTTTGATTTTAGAACTTCTGTAAAGACTGCATCGAAATTGGTTGAAAAATGAGGCAGTAATTCATAGTTTAAATTCTGGCGTGGGGTCATATTGGATATATCTTGCTATCTCTTTCCAACGCAGGTACCCTTATGGCGTGACGTGATTTCACTGATACTTCTCTTTCCCGCAGTTTGAGGAGGTTTCCACTTCGTTTCTTTTTTATGTATGTTAATTGATATGTATGTTTTTTTGGGATTAAAAAAGAAAATGTATACTGTAAGCTTTATTTAAAATCCATGGTACTTCAAATAACACAAAACACGTTACGGTAAAATGGCACAGTTATTTATTATCCCATAATTAATAATATCAATTGGCACTAGTTACTAACAGGAATGTTGAACTCCTTTTTATGTATAAATACAATTATTATATCTCATTTTAAAAAACAATAATGGTTTGTTAATGATTTTATCAATAATACAAAATCTCTATAATGTACTCATATTATGTAACTAATATTACTTAGGGATCAACCCCCTTAATCCTGTATGGGGGCACAATGACATAGGCAAGTTAACTGACCTATGATGATTGCGAGATTCATTGCCTAGTGAGAGTTCTTTTACTGAATCGGTTGCGTTAAAATTATCGGTCGCCTATTTGGTCTAGTGGCAGCATCTATGGCCTGTGGACCGCGAGGTCCTGGGTTTGATTCCCAGGTCGGGCAAAGTGAATTTTCGAATTTAATTTGCCCGGATCTGGGTCCCCAGTGGGCATTGACGTCAGACAGGCAGCCAGTCCTAAAAGCTAAGCCAAATCCTCTCTGCAACATACTTGAAAAGTTCTGTTACGCCGACCGCATAGTAAGGTGGTATGAGGGCAGGTAGAAAGAAAAAGGTTGCGTTAACATTATCTACAAAGGGAATACAGTTTCAATTTTTTGACAATAGATGGCGCTATGCTTTTCTATATAAATTGCAGTTGCGTTATTATCGAATTGGTATAAACCGCGCATCCAATCACATGGAATATTTAATGCGATGCCAATATTTTTCGAATATTTTCCAGTTGAATCACATGTAACGCTTTCTCATTCCGTGATCAATAATCCGGCATGACCATATCGAATCAAATTAAAATTCAATTAATCTCCCGCCATACTGAGATTCATTCAAAAATGTTTATAATGCTATAAGGGTGCGTTTCGTGCGTGAAAAATAGTAATCGATGGATCTCATGAGAGCATTCTTATGTATTTTAGTGGTAAAATGGTATTCGCCTGGGCGAATAAACTAAAATTTCGCGCCATCGCTGACATTCAGAGTTCTGAGGGTCCTTGTTTAGGCCTAGCAGGGTCATGATCTATTATCATAAAAGGAATTACGTGATGATAATTTTCGTCTATGGTGCGATTTTTAATTTTTACAAAGACACTCCATTTAATAAGAAACGCACCCATCGTATATAGCATTGGATTATCTGCCAAGTGCTGATCTATCAACATGCAAAGCAATTTTTAATGAATGCATTTTATTTTAAGAAAGTTTCATACCATATACCTATTTCCACACATTTACAATACAAAACGCAATATTTAAATTAATCATGCACATTATTAACAACTTATTTTCACACATAAATATATGTAATGAAATATAGGACACATTGTAATAATAATTTAAAACATGGAATTATTCAAATGTAACATTTTCTACAACAATCAGTAGCTCGAGCATGAAAAACTAATGTAAATGTAAATGTATTCGAGTTCGCTGCACACTGATGACGTTTGATTAATATTTCATACAAATTTCATAGACGCGCATCGAGTTCGAATACATTTACGGTAGTCAGAAATTTTCCTGCTCAGGCTGCTGAACAATGGGAAATTGACATTTCATTCATACACAACACTGAATATATTTTTTGATATTTTGTAAAAAAAATGTTCAAAATACTTTGGCACATATATTCCGTTAATCTACATGACATTGAGTACTAAAATTTGCTTAAAGCATTTTAAATAGAACTTAGAAGTTATTTCACAAATCAGAATATTTTCCACACACAATAGAAGTCTCACTGTTGCAGATATCTGTCACAGTCACTTACATAAAAACGTACCTTTAAAATATCATATTGTTTTATAAATTTTGAGTTTATGACCTCAAATGGCAAAATTAACCTAAAACATAATTTATTCATAAAATAACAGATCAATTTGTTTCAACTGAAAAATATTTTATATTATATTCTTTTGACACCAATTATTTAAAACCTTCAAATATAACATTATGATCCAAATGCTAACATGCATGGTATACATTTCAATATTTACTGAATATTTCATTTTATACATCCTATATCACTCAGCCTTATTACCAACTACAAAGAGCTTCCATTTACAGTCTTTTAACAGAATAATTTGGCAATTTAAAAGAGATTTTGTCTTGCTTTCAATTGCTCAATTTCTAATGCCAATTTTCTATTAGTTTCAATCAGGGCATCTTGATTGTGCAATAAATGCTGAATTTGCTCATTCATGCCTGATAATTGTTTCTCTAAATACAATTTCTGTTTAGTTAAAGCCATCATAATGTGTAGAAAGTAGTTTCTATTGTCATCAGCAACATCGGCTAACGTAAGTTTCATGAAATCTTTGAGCTCTTCTATGGACTTATTTTCTGTTCCAAGCGTACACATATTCGAATTTGTGTGTTTAATATTTGACAAGTTAATGTTTGATCCCCTACCATCGTCCGGTATACCGTTAATTATGGGTGAAGGAAAACCAAAATTATCTGTTACTCGTGTAGTTAAAGGTGTGGACACTTTACTGATATTCTTTTCAGCATCCAATTGACGATACCTTGCTTCGTGTCTGTCGCTTTTCCTCTCAAATTCGGATTTGTTTCCGTCTTCATCAAAATCATTGTTAGACTTGTCTAGACCCAACATGACCAGGAATGAATCCGCTTTGGCATCTCCATGGTTTGATACTTCTAAATTTGTCTTAGGAGGTGTGTCTGTAATGAAAAACATATCTGATGTCCGTGTCCTGACAGGTGAGTTTATTTTGGTGGGTGATAGGTTGTTCTCAATGTCCTCACGCAGGCTTATGTCAGCAGATAAAAGTTTTTTCCTCAATGGTTGGAAGGCTACTCTTCGCACTTCATCTTCATGGCCTTTTAACACTTTAATCGGTATAGTCAGATCCCTCAAATCGTAAATCAAGACAATACCATTCCTCGTACCAAGACCTACTTGGTTCTCTGTATTAATTGCCAGAGATGTTAAAGTGTACGAGGTTCTTATTGTTGAGACAACATTCTGCAATCTGACATCATAAACATGCATTATCTTGTCATAACCACATGAGAGCATTACGTCTCTATTTATAAGTGAAAATGCTATATCACTAACAGGTGATGCATGAACATTTTCAAAGAAGACTTTGTCTTTATTTGTTGTTATATCCCGAAGTACGATATGGCCTTCATCCGTAGCCAAGCCGAGCAGGGGTCTCGACTCCTGGTGGAATTTCATTGATGAAATACTTTTGGAGCATGACAATCGTACTGTCAGCACTGGTATGTTCGATACTAGTCCATATATGACTGTATCTCCGTTTTGCATTGTTGCAGCCAGACTTGTATTCTTGGCATTATAACTGATGTAATTTACAGTAGATTGTTGGGACGGTGTAGGGAATGTCTTCACTATGCTCTTGTTCTTTGTATCCCATATCATTACGTTGCCACTTTTAGTGCCAATGGCAATGTTGCGATGCCCATCTCGGTGGAAGGTGGCAGACCAGGAATCTTTTAAGGGAATGTGCTGTAGACTCCTGACTTCATGTTCTGCTGCACTCAGAATCTCAACAACACCTTTGGAATTTACCTAGAAATAATAATGTGGAATGAGTTTTCTTGTGCATATTGGTATTTTGGTTCTGCTGTCTGTATTAAAGATATATGTAATTCCTTTATATGGTATAACAAAATCTATATTTTCTCATCATAAAATGTTATACTACTTCATAATGTTTTACAAACAGAGCCTGAGATCGGCATTGCTATTTCAGGTCACTGGATGTGATTTTTTTTTTCAAATTGGAGCCTTTGTGATCATTATTATGAGTTATCTCCATCCATCATTGATCTGCGTCAATGCGTCTGAACAATGCAGTTATTGACGGCGAGCAACAGGCGCCGCGCCGTCCGCCGGGCGCGCCCTTGTTCCTGAACTATAACATCTACCCATAGCTTCTATATTACGTATCTTAATTTTTGTTATAGTTTATAAAATGAAAAATATTTACCTGCAATAAGTATTTACTGTCGTCGCTCCATGAAACATCACGCAGGATTCCCTCGTAGCAGCCGTATGATTTCTTCAAATCCCAATTTACATTATCGTAAAGTAGCAAACGCGAACTTGCAGATGTGAAATACATCGTTCCGGTTCCTAGTGCATGTAGGATTACACGTGTGGTTATGTTTATTCAACAACATAAAATTAAAAACCCGTTGATATCATTTTGAAAACAAAATAAACGAAATCCTCAACTGAACATTGACAGTTTACGGTGTAATGAAACGAATCATTTGGACGTGAATTAAAATGTTTACCAAACGCAAGTTACTATAGAAATATTCACGAATATCGTAGAAATATTTTTAGCTTATGTTTTTAAATTACAGCCACATAATTTTGAGTTGAAAATAGGAATGCGCGCGATGACATCACAACGTTTAGAAGAATACGTTCCGAAATTGAAAATTACGATAAGATTATTCACTTTTGATATCCACTACAAATAGATCAATTGTGATTTGTGTTATTTCTTGGAAGATTTAAATAATTTACAATCGGTACTATAAAATACGAATTAGGAAGTCTAAATAAAAATGATTTATTATTATTTTCGAGAACAAAGTACAACAAAAAAATATAGATTTCTAAACAGTAAATTATATAGACGTTTCAGATACTTGTTGTGAGGTAAATGGTAAATGAAGCATTTAAGTTTCTAGTTTACTGAAATCAATTAAAAGTAAATACATTTTTTTTGTATAAATGTTTTAAGTTCGTGATACATACGTGAAATAATTATCGTCTATCGTTGTAACTTTATTATTATTGTATCGTAGCCATAGTAGCATATATTATAAGATTCTTTCAGCTACTAAAAATACTAAAAAGTAGCTCTAGAACAAACTGTCATATAAAATCTGACGTGTACCTTTGTTTGTTCGTTGGTGCAGTTGCGGTAATAAATAGAGAAAAGTCTGAGAAATATTAAGATACTTGAGGTAACTTTCTTTTTCCTACACATTTTATAACATTTGTGTAATAATAAGGCATAAAAACCTAATACTCATAGACCGAAATAAACATAACCTCAATAGTGGGAATCTTAGAATAATTCTACGGTGACGACTCAGAAAACCATGAAAATAACGAAAATTAAATTACGATTTTGGCAAATTATACGAACCTTATATTATTAAGTATGTAGTCAAAATATGTTTTACATTCATCAAATATCTCGTTCCAGCATTCCTTGCAAGATGATCACTGACATCCAGTTGGCTGTGTTTTCGAACATCCTCGGCGTCTCAATATTCCTGCTTGTCATTCTGTACCATTACATTAGTGCAAATGCTAGCAAGTGAGGTATGGGTTTTGTATATTTTCTTATAGTTTCTGAGATAAGGGTAATTATTTTGATGGTAAGTGATCTCCACCACCCCTAGATTCATAAACACTCATGAAACCAAAAGGATCAATGGTTTATATATATATAACTTACACATAACATAAGCTCACGCCTGTATCCCCGAAGGGGTAGGCAGAAATGCACTAGCCAACTAGTACACCCACATTTCGCCAAGCTTAGTTCTGTCCCAAATGACAGGGGGCGAGCCTATCGCCATTTTTGGCACAAATTCCAGACCAGGGCTGATCTGGAACAATCCAATATCACTGCCTGACCCAGGGATCGAACCTGGGACCTCAGGACAATAGTTGTACTGAAATACAACCACACCGTGAGGCAGTTGATATATATTTACTTTATATAGCAGAGACTAGCAAACAAGCAGGTAAGTCACTTGAGGGTAAGTGATCTCACATCACCTGTAGACACCCAAGTCACAAAAATAATCAAGATAGCATTGCCAACCTAATAGGAGGAGAATAGAGATTAGGAAAGGGAGGGGGGAATTGGGCCACCGGGAATCTCACTCACTGAATGAAACAACAGTGATCTGCCACTTTACGTCAGTTTTCTGTTAGTAAGGGGTATCTACATTTATTTGTGCTGTAAATGTTACTGTCTACATCGTAACTCTACCAATCAAAGATGATACTTGTTCTCACCACCAAGTGTGAGCAGATTTTCAGTTATTTTTTTGTGTTCAATAAAGCTTACTCTGAAGGTGGTTTCATATTTAGGTCAAAATTTCAGGAGTTTTGAAGTCTGTTTTGTAAGAATAGTGCGATTGTCTGAGGCCCAGAAAATAATATTCCCAATAATATTCTAAATGTACACACATTACATGAATATCTTTTTCTCTGGCAATGCTAATATTCATAGCATATGTTATGTTTATATCTTTATTGCAACATAAAGAAAATTATGATAGCTTATTGTTAAATATTGAATATAAAACAATATTTTTTTGTTACAGATCTGGCCCTTAACATTCTTCAGTTAATCATCACCATAATTTATAAGATGTAAATAAAAAGCACATAATACTATTTATTTTTATTTATTCATAATATATAATTCTCATCAGTGATACCCTGGTGATACACATCGCCCTGACCCCACAGTAAAATTTGAGTCTTGTGTCCTGACTCCCAAGTATCAGAAAGTTCAGAAACTACAACAGAATTTTGGTTTCAACACCCAGCCCCCAAAACAAATATTTATGTGGTTTTGCTTGACGCGGGAATTGAACCTGTAGCTTCAACCTCACAGTGGTGCTCGTCCGATGCGGGTGTGAAGACTACCAGACTTTTTAGTTGTTTGAAGTCTGAGGTATTGTGAAATAATAATTATTATCTCTTTTTTGATAGGCTCACCTAATCATCTCAGAAGAAACTAATCTCATCGAAATGTGGGTGTTCTAGTTCCCTACTGCGCCTCTGCCTACCCCTTCGGGATACAGGCGTGAGCTTATGTAAAAAGTTCTAACAAAGACAATAGTACAAATCGCAAGGTTATGGTAACAAGCTAGTACCTTCTACGTAACGAGAATGAAAATGACAGTGATCAAATTAAATATTCGAAATCCCTTGGTCTGGTAACAGCGTGCGTGGGCTGTGAACTGCGAGGCAGGACCGTCTTAGGGCATGCATCAGCCCCTGAGCATACAAGAATTGGGTACTTGACTATTTTTTAAGAGTATACGGGGCTATTTATTGGTTTATCCTAAACATATAAAAAAATATTTCGTAATTTATTTTCATATATTTAGTTAAAAAAAGCAAAAAATAATATGTAAAATTTTGTTTGCCGCCAAAACGCTATCTGTTAACTGTAGCTACGGGTGACGTCATTGTTTTTTACCATAGATACAAAATCGCTTTTAAAAAAGATATTGAGGAAATAACATTTATGATTTCAAACTAAAAAAAGGGGGCAAGTATTTCGTCGATCAGAGATCGACCACCAATCACATCCGCGTTGAAATTAAGTTGAGATTTAATTAAAAATACGAAAAAAAAACAAATAACCTGGCAGTATGAATTTTGATCTTAGGTCTTAGGCCCTTGTGGAGCAAATAAACAAGAAAAATGAGTAATCTGACCTCATCCATCGTGATTGGTGTTTACCGTCACGTGACGCACAGATAAAAAATTAAGTATTTAAATTACTAAAATAAAATTATCCTTGGAGTATAATTAATAAATACCTATTGCATACGTTATTTAGATGATAAATCCATTTTCCTACAGAAATTCATTGATATTGGTTACTATTGTCAAGTACCCAATTGGGGGGCACCTTGTAGAGTAAAAAGATCGTGTAAGACAGGGGTTCCTAAGCTTATTATTGTCTCACGCCTCCTTTCTACCGAAACGTATAGGCCCAGGCCCCCCCATCGATGTATGCAAAGTTCAAACCTACTAGCTTGCCTGGTGACTTTTTAGCGAATCTGTTCATACATTCATATTTTGGAAGTATATCTCATCCTCTCTCATAATTTCGGGGGCCCCCTAAGTTTGAAAGACATGGACCCCGTGTGCCCTATGGTAAAGACGGTACTGCCGGGAGGTGTCCCCTCTTCATATTCCTTCTTTTACCACGGAAGGAAGGAAGTAGTTGTAGGAAGGTTGCTGATGTCAATAGATGACGGTGACCACTTACCATCAGGGCCGTATGTTCGCCTGACATTGTAATAAAGAAATCATCTCATGCAATCTTTTTATCTATCCTTGGTACCCCACTTCAATGCAGGGTCGGCGCAAATATGTTACAGAAAGGATTCGACAAAGTTTACGACTGGCTGCCTGACGTCAACCTCCTCTAGGGGCCTTTAGTCCCGCGTCAATCTTGTAAAAAATATACCAACCCGGGATTTGAACCCAGGACGTGTCATAACTATGATACCTACATTTTGTTTCCTGTAATTGAATTGCAACAATATTGTGACAAAATAAAGTGTAGAACGTAAATGTTTAGGTAAACAAAATGCTAACTTAGCAATAAAGCTAAATGTAAATAGTTTTTGCAAACACATTATTTACGAACAATTGCTTAATGTAAAAATAGTTACCTATACTATATGCAGAGATGTACTCGGGACTATGAACAGTAAAACCGCGTCTCATGCACTAAAACATGGTATTTCATTTTTTTTTTGTCTATGGTCCATTGTTAGGCCGGGTCTCCTGCACTAGCTTTTTCGAAACAAAACACTAAAAACACATACGCAAAACAACGATTTTAGCTGTCACCTACTCGTAGAACAATGGACCAAAGATAAAAAATGCATGTTTTATGAAATATTTTTTCGTGCAGGAGACCCGGCTCAATATGAGCAGGAGACAATGAAAAATGTTGTTTTGTGTAGGTGTTTTGAGTATTTTGTGCAGGAGACGCAGCTTTAGATACTCTTCATTTTATAAACTTTGGATACCTTACTTTTGGATACTACTTACCACTTACATTTGCATAATGCTTCTAATTACGTAGTAAGTAAATATTAATTATTCTGAGCCCTAGCACAGTAGGTTTTACTTTTTTGTTATCCCCCAGAAGGGGATTGAAGTAGGCACTTAAGCACGTCAGGCAAACAGCCGATCGTAAAAATTAAGCGAAATCCTTTATGCGATATTCTTGAAAAAGGGTGTTGCGTCGATCCCACATTAAGATGGGATGAGGGCTGGTAGAAAGAAAATACGTTTTTAATTCCAAAATTATACATTATACACATCTTATTTAAATTGTCAGAATTACATTATAAATACACTTGCTGGCATCGGAAGGCACTAAAATGAATATGATTTTATTACGCTACCAAATAAATGAAATCGTATTTTTTCTATAATCAGCTATTTTTTTACCAATTTTTGATCTATGTTACAATCCTGAACCCAAAATGAAACTTCTCCTTTCTCACATTTCCCAACCCCCCTTTCCTTTTATGGTAGGAGGCCAGGCCCCAGCATTCCTGAAGTTTGTGGGTTACCATCAGCATCAGGTACCATGGCACCATTACTACTTTCCCTTTCCGAATAATGGGGTCGCGACCCCCAAAGACCCCCCTTGCTCCAGCTCTGTAACTATTATTGCAATGAAAAAGTCGAACTAAGCACAATTCGATGACACGCCGCGAACTCGTGAATTTTGTGCAAGTCATCCGATTAATTTCCTATGATTTTGTTTCCCTATATCAACAATTTGGAATGCACGGACGTAAAAAAAAGATGGACGGAGCGCTAGGAACTTTGAAAGTGAAGCAGAGTTTTCGGCTCATTCGATCTATCAACACGTAATGGCGGCGACTGATTTCAATAACCGATCCACAGCCTGTATATGGTACCACTAGACCAAGGAGGCGACAGCGTCCATAACTGTGATCTGTAAAAGAATGTGTGCAGGTTCGATCCCCGCGCAGTAGGTAACTCTTCACACTCGATTCGATTTACATACATAGTTACTTAAAATTCCGCCAAAATCGAGTTACAAAGTGTCCAAAGTTGCGATTGTACAAAATTCATTTGGCATTTCTTTTTAATCCGATTTCGGTGGAATTATAAGTAATCTGCGACATACTTTTTAATATAGTCTAAGCTTTTTAAGCATGTCACAGAAAGGAATTTGCCTAATGGTTACTATGGAACCAATAACCCCTCCTAGTTTGCACCCATGACACAAGCGCGTATATACCTATATATAATCGTTTTTACATATCTCTACATTAGCTCACGCCTGTATCTCTGAATGGGTAGGTGGAGGCGGACTAGCGAACCAGAACACTCAGACGTAATAGGGGCGTGCCTATCGCCATATCGGGTCCAAATTCCAGACTCCCGGCATTGAAAAAACCTAATATAACTTTGCCCGACCCAGTTATCGAACCCGAGACCTCAGGACGATAGTCGTACCGAAACACAACCACGCAATCGAGGCTGTTATAGTTATTGTTTGTTGAATTTTGCTTTATCATAAATCGTAATCAATTCGTCTTTTTTTAATTTATGTATGTTACGATTGGGGTCGGTGTTTTTAAACTTGTGAGTATTATGATAATTATATCATAGGCTCGTGGCATACCTATCTATATCTACCGACTTCCTAGGTTCTATCTTGGCAAAAGACGAGGAAACGTGAGCTATATTTATTTAAAAAAAGTTTTATTAATATGCGATGACCTGTAGTCTTCTTTTTATGTTTTTAAACCTAAATATAATTGAAATAGGTGCATGTGAAGGCTTCAAAACAACATTTATCTATCATTTACCCTAAAATATTAAAAGAATAACAACAACTTCCGTAGTCTCTCATAAATTAAAGTTTTAAAATCTTTTGCGAAAAGGAAATCGAGGTGGTTGAACTGTTTGTACGGAATCCTGTAGATGTCCACAGAATTACCTAGCAAGTTGTACAACTGGTCCACATCGTCTGGATGCGCGAGCCAATCTTCATCACTATAGAAAAGCGAAACAGGTGTTACTACTTTTTCCAGCGCATACCTCGGAGGCACTGCCGACCCGTATCTATTGAAATTTTCCCCAACACCATAACTGAATTGTCTAAAATCGCCAGATAAAACTCCCTGGCCATAATGAGCGAACTGTTTCGCCGATGCACCAGAAGGCGAATGGCCGAAAAACACCGGCAGGTTGGTCACGTTCAGCTGGCCAATACCGAAACCAGAGATCAGGAACATTACGTTACTGCACAGAATCTCAGATAGGGGACCGGTGCCGCACATCAACAGCTTCAACATCCTCATAAAATAATTATCGGGTAGGAACTCATATAGGCCAATCGATGTGGCGAATCCATATATCACGGGAGTTCCTGTTGACAGTAATCTCACCACAGGCGACCTAGCATTCGACATGAAAGCCACTGGCGATAGAGCAACCATCAGCGATATCTTCTCGTTGTATTCCGGTCTGAAGGAAGCCATGACGAAAAACGATGTAGTGCCTTGCGAGTGGCCGATGTATTTTAATGTAGTTTTGTTTGCCGTTTCCAAAGCGTAGTCAATCATGGCTGGTAGGTCGTAGACTCCAATCTCATGCCAGGAGAAATCCCAAAAAGAAGGATCCGAGGGCTTGAGACTGATGTGCCGTCGGGAGTGCTTGTTACCGCGAGCGTTGCCCATCCAGACGTCATACCCTTCCTGAGATAGCAAATAAGCGAGGCCACTTTCTGGACCCGCGATGACGTAATCATCAGCGCTTCCCAACAATCCATGCATCAGAAATACTACAGGACCGTCGCTCGGTATCCTGAACAAAGTAATCTCGTATCCATCTTCAGTAAAAACATGATGATGTTGAACAGGATATCTGTATTTGGTAATAATTTGCCTGATGTGTAGTCTAGCGTCTTCGTTTCCCAGACCAGCGTTGTATTCGTCGAGTATAGATCTGACGGAACCGAATACATTGCTGTCGCTGATTAGGATTGGCAGGACACTATTGATGTTGAATCTTCGTGCTATAGCTGACGGTACTGTATTGAGCATTTGAACCGCTGTGGTGAGGATATTCTCCGAGGCTTCAGTCGCGATCGCCACGAGAGGATGGTTGGTGATCTGATCCGCAATCTCTCGAGCTGTTTTCACACCAGGTAAAACGAAGTCTGATTGTCCATCACACAGACTAAATAACACACATAAAGTTAATATTTTTACGTTCATCTTACACAAGTTGTCTCTCACAGAACGGACTCAAAACTGATCTGATCTCACATTAGCGGGACGACCTTCACCACGACTTTTTGTGACATTCAAGTTATCAAAAGCAATGGTTTGTTTTTGTATTTATGAGAATTAGGTACATCGAAAGTTAAAGTTACCGTAACTACGTTATAGTAAAACGTACCCTTATGTCCATATGACCATTAATTACGATAAGTAATCATTTGCTATAGTTAGTTACGCAGGAAGGAAACCAGAGTTTTTCTTATAGATATTTAATTATTTTGTCAATAATGAGTTATTATAGTTCTTAGTTAGGGTTCCAGCAGTGTTATGTTCACACCAACAAAATCCTTGGGATGCACAACCTTCTTTCTAGCTACTCTTATCGACTCTAATGTAAGATCGTCTCGACATACTTTTTCAAGCATATTGTAAAAAGGTTTTTTTATAGCAGACTGGCAATCGAATCATGGGTGCGTTGCCAACCTAAAAGAAGGGTAATAGGGAATGGGTAACGCCCATTCGTGCTGTAGACGTAACTGTCTACAACTTGACGTAGCGGGCGAGTAACCGGTTGTGAAGTGATAGGCCACGGGTTTGATTTCCGAATATAACATAACATAATCTCACGCCTGTATCCCCGAAGGGGTCGGCAAAGATGAACTAGAACACCCACATTTCGCCGAGTTTAGTTCCGTTGTTCCAGATGTGATAGAGGGCGAGCCTATCGCCATATTGCACAAATTCCAGACTCCGGGCTGATATGGAAAAATCCAATATCACTGCCCGACCCGGGGATCGAACCCGAGACTTCAAGACGATAGTCGTACCGATATACAACCACGCCACCGAGACAGTCAACTCAGACCCGAAACAAATATTTGTGTGGTTCACAAATATTTGCTTCGGGTCCGAGTGTTGTGAGACCCAAAGCAAAGTCTCTTGTAGTTCTTTTTACATCGGGTATCAAGACACCCACGACACAAAAGTCCATCTTAAGCCGGGTCTCCTGCACTAAAATATTACACAAAACACCTACACAAAAAAAAATAAACCTAAAAAAAATAAGCAGCGATAGCTCAGTTGGGAATGGTACGGACTGACGAGACAAGTGTCGGAAGTTCGAGACCAACCCCAAAATGGAGCATACACCTCTGACCTTTCTATGTTAAGTGTAATTTCATTGTGAAATATCGCTTGCTATAACGGTGAAGGAAAACATCGTGAGGAAACCTGCATACCTGAGAATTTCTTCACAGGAATTTCGAAGGTATGTGAAGTCTACCAACCCGCATTAGGCCAGCGTGGTAGACTAAGGCCTAACCCCTCTCATTGGTAGAGGAGGCCCGTGCCCAGCAGTGGGACAGTAATATTACAGGGCTAACATTATTATATATTACCTACACAAAACATTTTTTCTTATCTATAGTCAATTGTTCTACGTGCAGGTGACAGCTAAAATAGTTGTTTTGCATATGTGTTTTGTTTCGAAAAAGCTAGTGCAGGAGACCCGGCTTTAGTGTGGGGTCACTATCTTTAATATATAAAATTCTCGTGTCACAGTTTTCGTTGCCATACTCCTCCGAAACGGCTTGACCGATTTTGATGAAATTTTTTGTGCTTATCCGGTATCTATGAGAATCGGCCAACATCTATTTTTCATCCCCCTAAATGTTAGGGGTAGTCCACCACTAATTTTTTTTTTATTTTTTAGACAAAATTTTTAATTTCTATTTTTTTATGATACAATCCTCAATTTTCACCCTTCTACGATCAACCCTTATTTTTTAATAGCCATTTTAGGAATTTAATCATTTTTCCTCTCCGGTCGAAAACTGATCAATCGTCATTTAATTAGTTATCCCCGCCAGATGTCTACAGGTGACAGACTGGGTGACAGATGGGTTACATACAGGGTGACTGACGGGTGACACACGGGTGACAGACGGGGTGACAGACTGGGTGACAGACGGGTGACAGACGGGGTGACAATCGAGCAGATAGATGGGGTGACCGACGGGTTGACCGACAGGGTGACTGTCGGGGTGACCGACGGGGTGATGGACGGGGTGACTGACGGGGTATCTGATGGGGTGATGGACGGGGTAACTGATGAGGGTACTGACTGGGTGACTGACGGGGTGACTGACGAAAACGGACCAAAGTAGATCATCTCATTACCTCCTTTAGAATTATTGGAATATAGGTGCCTACAACTCATTCTTTCAACCCTCTCTCTCCTACGCAGACGAAGTTGCGCGGGTCAGCTAGTACTATAAATGACTGTTGGGTGTTATGTATTTATATTTATTGGGATTGTGTGTGAATGTTTATTTATTTATTCATTATACAATTGTTTTGGATTTATGTATATATTTATTTAAAGTTATCGTGACAATGCTCAGGTAAATAAATCATATAATTGCACAATCATACATGCGGCCTTGTACATGTTATTATAGGCCACAGAATCATAGATAATATTATGCTATGTGGAATTAATTACACTATACAAGACCATGCAAGATAAACACCAGTTTGCCTAAACCATAAAAACTTAAGCATTCATGTCAACATTGCATCGTTACCCTGAAATTAATTAATAACTACATAGTTGATTTGACAGCCTCCGTGGCGCAGCGGGCGAGCAGCCAGCTGTGAAGCGAGTGGCCGCGGGTTCGATCCCCGCACCGAGACAAATATTTGTGCGGCCCACAGATATTTGTTTAGGGTCTGGGTGTTGTGAAACCGAAAGTCTCTCGTAGTTCTTGATTCCCACGACACAAGACTCGATCTTAGTGTGGGGTCAAGACCATGTGTGTGACTGTTGGGTGTTATTTATTTATACGTGATGCTCGCCTGATGCTTGCCGACTTCGAAACGGTAAACTCCGTGTTCGATTCCTGCACCCAAAGGCAGAACATGAAATTGTGTAATACAATATGAAGGTACCTATTTGCCCCTTTGGAGGTAAATTCAGTATTTTTCGATTATAGGGGATGAGAAGAGGGTGGGTTGGGATATGAGAAGAGAGAGAGAAGTGTAAAGTACGAATTGGTGTGGGTGTTGTGAGACTGAAAATTACTCGTAGTGTCTAACAGTGTGTGGTAACCTGGTAACTGGTTAATCATTGGGTAATAATACCCATTTATTTGTCAATGTCTAGTTTTATGTACCTAAAAGTTACAAAAACCGTAAACGGCTTCCATGGTACCTTTCATAAAATTTATTAACATAACATAACATAAGCTCACGCCTGTCTCCCCGAAGGGGTAGGCAGAGGCACACTAGCGAACTAGAACACCCACATTTCGCCGAGCTTAGTTCCTTCCCAGATGTGATAGGGGGCGAGCCTATCGCCATATCGGGCACAAATTCCAGACTCCGGGATGATATGGAAAAATCCAATATCACTTTGCCCGACCCGGGTATGGAACCCGAGACCTCAGAACCGTAGTCGTACCAAAATACCACCACGCCACCGAGGCAGTCAATAAATTTATTACACCTACTTATATTACATGATACGAGTACATAATATAAAATTAGGTACAAAGTCCAAACTCTAGAATGGGTAAAATTACATTTAATTTATACATAGAATCCCAGAATAATCACAAAATTATATTCGTCACAAAAACACATTTGATAGACGGGTTCCGTACCTACATAAAATTGGTAAGCTATATAAATGTTACCTATTCTTGCAATACGTACCTAGTGTCAAAAGAATTTAAATTGGTTGAAAAATGAATCTGTAGTCTGTATTATCATAAACATTTGAAATAAGTGCGTGTGATCGATCATGTTATCGATTGAAATCATAATATCAAAAATATTACTTTCGGTAAAGTAAGTAGGTAATAAAGTAGATACTACTTAGGTAGTAGGTACCTACCTGATTTATTAACCGGTAGGCGTGGTTTCAGGATTTGGTGATAGAGACGGTTAAGCCATTATAGTATGAGCAGTATAGTATGAATGAATATGAATCAGTAGTATGAGCATGCACCCAAAGTCCATTTAGCACGAGAGATCCAGAGATTGTCGGTACCTAGTTATTATGTTGTACCTCGGTATCTTTGTAGTGTGCAATAAATGATTTCTGATTTTCTGATTTCTGAGAATTACTTAAATATTTCTAATACTTACATAGAACGCAACCGTACAACCTAGACATGATTATTTATTTCACCGCGTTTTATTCCGTTAAACACGGATCTCTAAAAACACACGCAAGCCGTGTTAGGCATCAACATAGGTAAATGATGATCTATGCTAAATTGTTTGCGAATTGGCAACTAATTGTTGTTTTTAATTTCTATAAACATAATATAGGAATAGCAACGATAGCCTAGTGCGGAATGTACGGATATGGGCATCGTGGGTTCGAGATCCAGGGATATAATTCTTAAAAAATAATTGCTATGATTGTGTGATAGTTGGCTGTACTGGACCTACACACTCTTTAATGCGATAAAAAAAATATTGTATATTCAAATTCAAATTCAAATCATACTGTCCCTTACTTATAAAAATATTTGAGCGCTGCTTAACTTTATACCATTGGTTGTCCCTTTCATTTTTAAACAATGTAACGCAAGGAAAAAAGTGACAGGTTATTCTTAACCATTTGCTCAGCTAAAAATGATTTTATAAGTAAGGCTCTTATTCTGCAAATAGGATATTTTATACCACTTTCACATGTCAATTACGAGTATATATTGGTTTTAAGATATTGTTAAAGTAATAATGGCGTCGGCATTTCGTGGCTATCCCTGAAGAAATGCCGAAACAAACTCAAAGGGTTATTATAGGAACAACATTATCAAAATTGGTCCGCATTTCGCATAAATATTGCGTATGGGACCATTCAAGTACTACGTAAGCAAATTTTTTACAATTATTAGCCTCTCTCTCCCCCTAATCAGCAAAAGTAAGCAAAGCTCTTATCCCCTTCCATGCTTACGTAAACATTGTTACATGAATTTTACAATGTGTTCTGGTTTCTGTATTAAAAAAAAATTCAATAAAGTAAAAAAAAAAGAATACTGCTGATGTAATCACCATCCAAGGACGATTTAAATTCGTCTATGACACCATCCAAACCCCCCCATCTCCCATGTCATCAAAAATAAGCACAGAAAAGTTACGTAATACATACTTGAATGAGCACCATGTTATGTTACCTCCAAAAACAGACAAATTGAGGACCTCCTCTTTAGGAGTGCCTCAGTGGCGTGGTGGTATTCCGATACGACTACGGTTCTAAGGTCTCGGGTTCGATCACCGGGTCGGGCAAAGTGATATTGGATTTTTCCATATCAGCCCGGAGTCTGGAATTTGTGCCCGATATGGCGATAGGCTCGCCCCCTCACATCTGGGACGAAACTAAGCTCGGCGAAATGTGGGTGTTCTAGTTCGCTAGTGCGCCTCTGCTAACCCTTCAGGGATACAGCCGTGAGCTTATTTTATGTATTATGTCAATAAAAAAAGAATACTGCTGATGTAATCACCGTCCAAACCCCCCCATCCCCCATGTCATAAAAAATAAGCAAAGAAAAGACCCAAGTAGTGCTTACGTTATACTTGGAATGGCCCCTATGTAGTTATGTTACCTCCAAAAACAGATAAATAGACCTCCTCTTTATGGAAGTCGATCAAAATATCAAAACCACTCATTAATTAACGATCAGTGAGAAAGTTAAAATTCACCCGCCATTTTTTCTCATCAAAATATCTTTACAGTAAATGTAATTCCGTTTTTGTCTTTAACATCCATTACTGCAATATTACGCTTATCAAGATCTCATGATCTTTAATTGTGTACACATTGTCTTGTTTTTATATTCAGTCTACAGGGTGTTTCAGAAACTTTTACTATTATGCCCCTTACTTATAAAAATATTTAAGCGCTGTTTATCTTTATACCATAGGTTGTCCCTTTCTTTTTTAAACAATGTAACGCAAGGAAAAAGTGACAGGTTATTCTTAAACATTTGCTCACCTAAAAATGCTGTTTTAAGTAAGGCCCATGATCTTTAATTGTGTACACATTGTCTTGTTTTTACATTGTCTACAGGGTGTTTCAAGAACTCTTACTATTATACATATTGGGCCTTACTTATAAAAACAGTTTAGCTGAGCAAATGGCTAAGAATAGCCTGTCACTTTTTTATCTGTGTCACATTGTTTGAAAATAAAAGGGACAGGCGAATACTTATTAGCTAATAGCGAATTTTACCATTTGCTCAGTTAAACTGTTTTATCCCTACCTGACTGCCTCGGTGGCGTGGTGGTATTTCGGTACGACTACGGTTCTGAGGTCTCGGGTTCGATATCCGGGTCGGGCAAAGTGATATTGGATTTTTCCATATCAGCCTAGAATCTGGAATTTGTGCCCGATATGGCGATAGGCTCGCCCCCTATCACATCTGGGATGGAACTAAGCTCGACGAAATGTGGGTGTTCTAGTTCACTAGTGCGCCTCTGCCTACCCGTTCGGGGATACAGGCGTGAGCTTATGAATGAATGAATGAAACTGTTTTATCCCAATATGGATGACAGCCTCCGTGGCGCAGTAGGCAAGTAGCCGGCTGTGAAGCGAGAGGCCGCAGGTTCGATCTCCGCACCGAGACAAATGTTTGTGTGGCACACATATATTTGTTTCGGGTTTCGGTGTTGTGAGACCGAAAGTCTCTCATAGTTTCTGATACCTACGACACAAGACTCGTATATATTTTCGACCGACTTTCAAAAAGGAGGAGGTCTTCAATTTGTCGTTTTTTTTATGTATGTTACGCGATATCTCAGTCAAATGTGTCCGATTTTCAAAATTATTTTTGTATTGATAGAGCTTATTTCAACGGTGGTCCCATATAAATTTGGTCACGATCGGATTTAAAATCGGTCCGTTAAGTTTTGAAACTTGTGATTATTATAGGTGTGATTAGGAGTATGTGTGACTGTTAGGTGTAACATAATATTAAGACTTAGATCACGTTTAGCAATCTGTCTTCATACCAGCCCTTATCCCACCTCAATGTGGGGTCGGAGCAACACACTTTTTCAAGTATGTTGCAGAAAGGATTAAGCTAACTTTTTACAATCGGCTGTATGTCTGACGACAACCCCTTTCGGGGGAAATCACTTCCCGCTTCACTTGTGAATCGAACCCAGGACCTCGTGGTTCACAGTCCAGCACAGGTACACTGTTACTAGACTTTGTGTAGGTACTACGTATTCTTTCTACCTGCCCTTATCCCACCTTAATGCGTGGT
The DNA here is from genome assembly GCA_036417725.1 of Clanis bilineata. Lineage (NCBI taxonomy): Eukaryota > Metazoa > Arthropoda > Insecta > Lepidoptera > Sphingidae > Clanis > Clanis bilineata. The sequence continues at coordinate 13,948,778 of CM071155.1, read as the reverse complement.
CGCGTCGGCGTAACACGCATTTTCATGTTGCAGAATTGGATCATAGATTGGCTCAGTTTTTACGACCGGCTGCCTACCTGACGTCAACCCCCTCTGAGGGATCCAGTCCCGGGCAAATTAAATGAGAAAATTTGCTTTGCCCGACCTGGAAATCGAACCCAGGACCTCGTGGTCCACAGCCCATATATGCTGCCACTTGACCAAGGAGACGACCTGTGCAGGTACTACGTATATTGTACAAAAAATCCATTAAAATATTCAATTTTGATTATCTCGATGACGAATGTTTTGTTGATTACATGACCATTGTAGGAATAGTAATGACTTCTGAGATTTTGAAACATTTATTTAGCATTATATTTTGCCCGCGGCTCCATCCGAATATTTTTATAGCAATGACTATATTTTTTTAGGCACTGATAAACGAGCAGGTAGGTCACCTAATGGTAAATGATCTCCACCGCCCATAGACACCCAAGACAGAAATGTATCAACAGGAGAGGAATAGGGATTGGAGACAGAGGGGGTAATGGAGCCACTGGACGACCGAACGAATGGCAATAGCGAGCTGCCACGTTACGTGGGATTTCCGTGAGACAGTGATATCAAACCAGTCGAGCGGGCCCATTCGTTCTGTAGACGTTAGTGTCTACAGCGTGGCTCTACTCAATATAATATTTCCGGTTGTCGATCTTACAGCTTAAATTCTGATACTAAGCAACTAACATAATCTGGTGACTGTATCACCAAAGGGGTAGGCGCACTAGCAACTAGAACACCCACATTTCTCCTATCCGTCCCAGATGTGATAGGGGGCGAGCCTATCGCCATATCGGGCACAAACAGACTCCGGGCTAACATGGAAAAATCCAATAAACTTTGCCCAACTCGGGGATCGAACCCGAGACCTCAGGACTCTATCTACTAGACTAGACTCAACTAAATCAAGATTTGGGATAAAGAGAGATTTATCGCGGAATTGCAAGTGGCCCTAAAACTTAAACTTTGAAATGCATGCATCGTATAGCAGCCATGTACTAAAGTGAGGTAAAACATACAGTCCAAAAATATTATCAAATTGCCTATCCTCTCACTGATATTATTAGGTCGTGAAGATACAGACTTTATTTTACTTTAATAACACGAAATCAAAAACACATAGCAAGCAGTTATAATGAAATAAATGGACGCCCTCAAATCAGAACACTGTAACTCATTTTTATTAGTTTTTCAGTATTAAATAGTAGTACACACTCTTAACCCAATTAACTGTGGGGTCGACGCAACACATTTTTGTCAAATAGCTTCATAAGAGATTCAGCTGCTTGATGTCATTTTTGGGGATTCAGTCCCGGAAAAATAGCGTATTGTAAAATCAGTTTTTCCCGACATGGGATTTGAACCCATGCCTCCCGATCTATAGCCTATGTTTGCCGCCGCTGCCACTAAACCATAAAAAACGACATAGTAAACACATAGACAATAATAAAGTCACGCTTGTACCCCAAAAGCAGGGATGAAATAAAGCCGCGTCTCTTGCACTAAAACATTACACAAAACACCTACACAAAACATGGTATTTCTAAATTTTTTTGTCTGTGTACCATTGTTACATGAGCAGGAGACAATGAAAAACATTGTTTTGTGTGGGTGGTTTTAATCTCTTGTTTCGAAAAAAACATGGGCAGGAGACGCCTCTTAACTCTTAACACTTATTTCCGTTTCATAGATTAGATTAATTTTTTTCTTCAAAATTGTATTCTGGAACGATTGATACTTGTTTTTATAATCACAACTAGCTGACCCGCGCAACTTCGTCTGCGTAGGAGAGAGAGGGTTGAAAGAATGAGTTGTAGGCACCTATAATCCAATAATTCTAAAGGAGGTAATGAGATGACCTACTTTGGTCCGTTTTCGTCAGTCACCCCGTCAGTCACCCAGTCAGTACCCTCGTCAGTTACCCCGTCCATCACCCCGTCAGTTACCCCGTCAGTCACCCCGTCCATCACCCCGTCGGTCACCCCGACAGTCACCCCTGTCGGTCAACCCGTCGGTCACCCCATCTGTCTGCTCGATTGTCACCCCGTCTGTCACCCGTCTGTCACCCAGTCTGTCATCCCGTCTGTCAGCCCATCTGTCTGCTCGATTGTCACCCCGTCTGTGAAATGTCTAATATCTGGAAAATATTTTTTCACGCACCGGCGCCATCTACTTAAAATATTGGTTTGTAGTACATGCTATGTATCAGAGATGGCGCTTTATGTGAAAAAAGATTTTCCCGCTTTTCTGTTGAATTTTTCCTGAATTTTCTTTGCTATAAACCTCACGGAGCCCGAGACCTTTCCAACGAATGCAAAACCGTGGAAATCGGTTCGTGCGTTCTGGAGTTATAGCGTCAGGAAGGAAAACCCAACTTATTTTTATATAGTAGATTATTTTTTGTATCTAAAAAATTTATAGATTGGGTTGGATTCAGTTAATCAACTTGTTTAAGATCTTATACTGTGACTTACTTCAATACAAAAATAAAGTATTCTTACTTAGTTCACTGAATTATTGTAAGTAATCGCGAATTTGCATTCCAAAAAAAGTTCGGAACAACGTAAAAATATTGTTTCCCCTAATACTTAGAAAACATTATAAAATGAGTTATTAGGGTCTCATTCAAAGACACCAACCAACTCTAGCAACAGTAAGTAGGCGCTGCTTAGCTTGCATTTACCCCCGGCCGGCTAGCTCGCTAGTTGCTGATTTTACAAAAATATTTACATAAAAAGGCCTCAAATCAATCACAATACACACTCAAACGGACAGAACATGAAGACAGTAGGCTTGTTACTTTGCCTGGCGCTTGCCGGAGCCTCCGGCAGTATCTTCAGACGGACGCCCAACACCGACAGCCTCATAGTTGAACCCTTGGACTACATCCCTCAGTATCAACTACCGATCTACCAACAGTACCAGCAGACATTCGAGGAATACCAGAAACCGGAACATAACCATAACCACAACCGCAAGCACAACAAGGATAACCGTCACCACCACTCAACCTCTGCGTCCCACGAAAGCTCGCACGAATCCGACGAAACTAGAGAGAAGAGAACTGAAGAAAAGGATCACCATGACACCAAGTACTGGAAGCATTTTACCTTCGTGAAAAAGGACGGTGAAATGGTCCCTGTGTACGGCGACCCCATCGTTTGGAAAGGTTTGACGATAGCCGTTGGTCCAAAATCCGCCGTTAAAACCAAGGATGACATCGAGAAGATTTTCGGTGATGCCGAACAAATTACGACACATATTACCGAGGAGCAGAAGGCCAAACTACACGAAGCTCTCATCACTGCCATTAAGGAGGACAACGAAGACGCACATCTTAACGCTACCCAATTAATACAGAAGTACAAGTATCCTGTTGAAGAACACACCGTGAAAACAGACGATGGCTATCACCTTACAGTGTTCCGCATCCCGCCCAAGACGCTGACTCGCGACGTTCAGAAGAAACCGGTCGTGATGCTGATGCATGATCTTCTAGGAAGCGCTGATGACTGGTTGCTGCAGGGCCCTAGCAAGTCCCTCGCTTACCTGCTCGCCGACGCCGGCTACGATGTGTGGTTGGGCAATGTACGTGGCAGCAAGTATTCCCGCCAACATGCCAGCAAGCATCCCGCTCTCAAAGACTTCTGGAAGTTCAGCAACGACGAAATCGCCCTCCACGACTTACCAGCGATGATCGACCATGCTCTTCAAACAACCGGCCAAGATAAGTTGCACTACGTGGGACACGGACAAGGCACAACAACATTCTTCGCCCTGACGTCTGAAAAACCAGAGTACAATGACAAGACTATTACGATGCATGCGTTGTCGCCTATGGTGTATATGAGTAATGTCCGCAGCCCGTTGTTTCGAATGATCGCGCCGTCCAGCATGTTTTACGAGCGCCTACATGAACAGTTCGGGCATGGCGCTTTTACACCGAGCAAGGAGTTGGTACACACCACTGGCGGCGCCATGTGCAAGAACGCAATCGGTTGCGATAACATCTGTTCTAACATGAACTTTGTTATGTCTGGCGTTGATATGGAGCACGTCGACCCTGAAATGATTCACGTCATTATGGGCCACTTGCCCGCTGGAACTTCGTCTAGGGTGATAAAGCACTATGGCCAGGGCGTAGCCTCCCATGAGTTCAAGAAATACGATTATGGAGCAGAAACCAACAAGGAGGTTTACGGCACTACTGAGCCTCCAAAATACGAGATACAGAAGGTGCAAGCTCCGGTATCCCTTTACGTCAGCGAGGAAGATTGGCTCGCTCATCCCAAAGATGTGGAGAGGCTAGCAAAAGAGCTACCGAACATGAAGGCCGTCCACAAGGTACCAGAGCAACATTTCACACACATGGACTTCCAGTTCTCAAAGAAGGCTCCCGAAACAGTGTACAAGAAGGTAATGGAAACGATGCAAACAACGGCACAGACAAATTAGATAATATATTTGTGTAAATGATACGATTTAATTTAAGCGAACTTGTTAAATGTGTGTTATGGTAATGTGTTATTCAACAGCATTGAAATAAATCCGTCCATTCAAATAAATAATCGTTTGGTTTTTAAATACTTTCCTCGTTATATAAGGTAAAATCGTTATTTTTTTTACTCAACCAGTTATTTAATAGGTTTCATTTATATCAACCCTTTCTGAGTAACAAATGATTTGTGGGATTTACCGAAAGATTTTACAGGGAATTTGGGTTTATAAAACTAATGGCTCTGTTTTAGAGTAAATTATTTATTATATCTATTCAATACTTTAAAAGACAACTTTAACGCATTAGCAACCTAGACGAAAAACTGGAAAAATAATTTATCTATTTAATAACTGATTAAAAATCTACTAGTTTACCGCCTCATTGGTCTAGTGGCAGTGTTAGGCGTACTCAGGGCATGAACCCTGAGGTCCGGGATTCAAGTTCCAGATCAAACAATTTGTATTTAGTCTAATTGAAAAAAAAAATACACATGAATTGCCCGGGTTCAACTTCTAAAGTGCCAGGTATGGCGACTGACAATAGGCTCTCCGCAAACACATGAAGGGATGGAAATAAGCTTGGCGAACTGTGGGTGTTTCTATTTCACCTCTGCCTACACCATCGGGGAGACAACCATAAGCATATACGATATCGCGTTTAAATTCTTTGACGATATCGTAAATAATAATATCTTGCCTCCTGGGTCCCGCCATAGAAATAGTGAATCCGATCTATATCCATGTCGCACCAGGCAAATAAAAATAATTATTTTGTCATTTTTGTGAGTTATGTGAATTGCCCTAAGATTTTTTTAGACGACTCTACCGTCATTGGCATTGCCCAATATGGGTGTTTTTTGACGTAGCTACAGTCTCGCCCTCTATCACATCATAAACATGGACTTAGATATGGTAATGGTGGAACGCAAAGTATACGCTGATTCTTTGGCTATATTCTTTGGTGGTATATAAACTTGTAAAGCAATATGTGTCGGTCGGTCGGTAGTTATGAAATTAAAAAAATACTTTGGTATTTAGTTACTGTTCCCATTTTCATAATAGTTCATAAAAAATAGCATAGATGGCATTAGCGCCAAGCGGTTGACTGTTTGACATTTAAAAACAACCCACGCTTTGTTTTGACATTTTACAAAAGCATCTGTCATCGAAGCGTTACCGTGTGAGCGAGGCGGCATAATGATTTTAAACGCATTAGAGCAGGATAGCCGCGCGGCGGCGCTGTAGCTTCCCGCCGTCCCCCGTTCGACAGTTGTGCTCGGTTCGGTTTGCTGTGCGTAGTTGGTGTGAATTATTTTTGTTTGCGTCTTTGTTGGTCACTTTTTATGTTCGTATTGGTACAGTGTGGACTTTGTACATGTGAATTGGTGACTTGGTGTGGGAATAAAGTGTCCGCATGGATTGAGTGAGCAACTATGTTACCTCCCACGGCCGGTCTCTCACAAGAACACCGCGACCGGACCGAAATGGCTTTCCAACAGAGACGCGACGTGAGAGAACTCACGCGAGAGATCATACGAGACGCCCGCGTAGCAAACAGGCAGCAGTCAACATCGCCAGGAGGTGAGCCGGTCCAAATCAAAACGACGCCACGTTTCCGCCATTCTTGTCAATTTGACATAATACGTCAAGGTGACATTTATACGAAAACAATGCTGATTTTAGGGCGAAATTACGATAAAAATAAGATGTGCTCCAATTACAAGAGCATACAAGTCCCTTGGTGAAGAAATTAGGTCTGTTACGTCACCGTGGCGAACGATCTCGTAAAATAAAAATGGCGCCAAGCCGCCACATTGCTTATCAATAAGTGGCCGTACGGCACTTTAAAACTTTCATATTTATCGTATACCATCGATTCACATCATATTTTTATAGTAATATGGCCTGGAATACTTAATTATGAGATGAAATGCGATGGTACAGCCGAAATTGTGAAATTGGCACGTGCTCGAGTTATTTTTAGAACGTCCATTTGCTACGTACTGCTCCCCCCGCATAACCTCGATCGATACGGGGCCCGTTATAGCCAAGCTTTCACATCTAACCAGTAAAACTTTGATAATACGACAGGCGGATATTCTTTTCGTTTTGTTTGTTTTTGTTATTGAAATCCGGATGACTTTTGTAAAATGTCTTGATGACAGTAATTTGACAGCGGTCAGTGAGCACAAGATGGCTGCCGTAAGTCAATGTTGGAGTTCGGTTTGATCACGCGCCACGCCAGACGGCGCCACTTACGTTTTGTTGATATACAATGTTATGTCTGCAGGCTGTATGGTTATTGGTTTGTAAAGAAACCATGTTATACTTCCTCAGTTTATTGATGTACGAACTATGGAGATTTGTCATAATGATTAAAGACCTAATATATTCTTGGAACACTTTCTACCAATGTTAATACCCTGGCCAATAAATCCCCAGTGATGTGCAGTAAATATAGACAAAGAGACACTGTGTCCTGACAATTTACTATTTACATCAAAAAGAAGTGTTCGGCTTACAGTTGAAATCGACAATGAGATTAACGGCCGGTTTCAATAAACTATCTCAGTTTAGAGTGCAGATAGATCGCGATTATGAACCAATCAAATCAATTCATTCGGAGTCATGTTCAAACTGTGTTCTTATTAGCTAATTTTTGTAATCTATCTGCACATTCGAACTGAGATTGTTTATTGAAACCGGCCGTAAAACAATAGTGATGGTAGTGCAAGGGTTGAAGAAAATAGGGCAAGTTTTTTGTCTACCCTGGTCTGAATCCCTATGCACATCACTGTAAATCCCATATTGATAATATTAACTACCTCATTAATATACTATCAGAGTACTTAAACTGAGAACTGTGAAACTGGGGTACAAATCACTTCATTATTGAAAATGGCCAAAACTCATAGGCTGACCTTGTTTATAAATGTAGAGTGCATGTATTTGGCCAAAAGTAGGACTCCCATGGATCTTTCTTTCTACCTGCCCTTATCCCACTTTAATGTGCGTTCAGCGCAACACACTTTTTAATGCATGGTAAAGCAATTATTTGGCTTCATTTTTATGACCAGATGCCTGCCCGTCTACAACTCCCCTTTAAATTATCCAGTCCCGTAAATCAAATTATAAAAATCTCTGCTCAACCCAGGAATCGAACTTGGGACTTCCTGGTCCACAGCTCATATATGCTGCCACCAAGAAAATATACTCAAGACTTTCATGGATATTAAATTCCATCGACTGCCTCGGTGGCGTGGTGGTATTTCGGTGCGACTACGGTTCTGAGGTGTCAGGTTCGATCCCGGGTTGGGCAAAGTGATATTGGATTTTTCCATATCAACCCGGAGTCTGGAATTTGTGCCCGATATGGCGATAGGGTCGCCCCCTATCACATCTGGGATGGAACTAAGCTCGGCGAAATGTGGGTGTTCTAGTTCGCTAGTGCGCCTCTGCCTACCCCTTCGGGGATACAGGTGTGAGCTTATGTATGTATAATCCATCGAAATCGAGTTAAAAGTGCGCTAATGTCGCATTGGATTCGAGAACTAGTTATTTGGTAATTTTTAACGCGACACTAATGCACTTCTTGTACTAGATTTCGGTGGAATTTAAAGTCGATAAATTAATTCGAATCATAGTCGAAGTCGAATCGATTGTCAGGCGGTGGTGCTCTTTATATCAGAAACTACGAGAGACTCACGGTCTCACAACACCCTATCCCGTAACAAATATCTGTGGGTCACACAAACATTTGTCTCGGTGCGGAAATCGAACCCGCGGCCTCTCGCTTTACAGCCGGCGACTCGCACGCTAGGCAGGCTGTCAATAACAAAGTGCTATTGTGTAGTTGCTCCCCTGCTTATCCTCCCGCAAATATAAGCTTATTTTACGTATTATACAACAGTGGCGAACAGTCCATACAACCCGATTCCTGCCGGCTTCCCTTTGTCAGATTGTAGGCTATTAAATAAGTATTTTCTAGGTATTATCCAAGCAGCTATATCTGACTTTTCTATGTTAAGTGTATTTTCATTGTGAAATATCGCTTGCTGTAACGGTGAAGGAAAACATCGTGAAGAAACCTGCATACCCGAGAATTTCTCCATAAGAATTTCGAAGGTATGTGAAGTCTACCAACCCGCATTAGGCCAGCGTGGTAGACTAAGCCCTAACCCCTCTCATTAGTAGAGGCCCGTGCCCAACAGTGGGACAGTAATATTACAGGGCTAATATTATTATTATTACATAACATAACATAAGCTCACGCCTGTATCCCCGAAGGGGTAGGCAGAGGCGCACTAGCGAACTAGAACACCCACATTTCGCCGAGCTTAGTTCCGTCCCAGATGTGATAGGGGGCGAGCCTATCGCCATATAGGGCACAAATTCCAGACTCCGGGCTGATATGGAAAAATCCAATATCACTTTTCCCGACCCGGAGATCGAACCCGAGACCTCAGAATCGTAGTCGTACCGAAATACCACCACGCCACGGAGGCATATCATTATTATTATTTAGGTATTATCTGCAAGGTAAAGTAACATGGCTTCTCTTTTGGAAATTGTTAACCCTAGCCACTTCTTTACAAACAAAAGGCTCCCAAGAAGCGATCACATTTCATGTTTACCTAATAATGCCGTCATTGAATATTCTGTGTACAAAGTGCGAGTCCACGTACCAATGTAAGCATGTATCAACATTAAACAGTACAATTTAAGTCGATTGTGTCGCAATTCGGATGCGTTTTGCATGCAAACCGTCTCAATGGCGTTATAAAATTGAGTGGTAGTTATACCAGGGGGGTTACCACCACCTCTTATCGCAGTATTGTAATATTACTTGGACCGATTCCCGTACAAAAAAATGAAGTAAGATAAGTAGACCGTAGGTGTCACTGGATCAAGGAAACGAACCAGGACACTTCATTTTATATCAGAGGTTTCCAAACTTATTTTGTCTACTGCTCACTTTGAAAATAAATTATTTTTAGCGCCCCCCATTTCTTTAACCTACTTAAAAACCACTAACTTCAAATTAAATAAATTATTGTGAGCTATATCAGCCGAGATCCCCTTTCTGAGTCTCTTACCTAACCACCCTGGCCTTTAGGCATGCAGCGCCCACGAGGAGGCATTATCGCCCACTTTGGAAGACTGTTTTATATCATGTTAGATTCAAGCCATTAATGATGACAATACACGAGGTTTTGACCTGCAGAACAATACACGTGATTAACGATACGGGGTCGGGTCAGTCAATGGCTTTGTCTTCTCCCCATTAACTGAGGCCGTAGCACGAATGAATTGCGAGTACGTACTCGAAATTCTCGAATCCATTTAATGCGTGCTGATAACTTGACAAATTCAGTATAATATACATAATCTTACTAATTCCTACTAGTATTATAAATATAAAAGTTTGTATGTGTTTGTGTATGTTTGTTACGCTTTCACGCAAAAACTACTGGATGGATTTTGATGAAACTTTACAGTTATATATACAGGATGTTTCATAAAGTTGGTACCCATGAAAAGTCCACACACAGAGCCGGTGATTGGCAACTTTTTCGTGAAGGTAAAAACTGCATAGGCCTTATAGTTACTGAGTAATCAGACTTCGAAAATAATATTAAATCTCTCGTTGTGATGACCCTAGATCAGCTGGCAGCGGTCAACAACACATGGTTACAAAGACTAAATAAAACTAGATGTGTCTAAACCTACACACAAAACTTTACTAACTCAACTAAATGAACGAATGGAACTATTTAGTTTTGTACGCGATGACTAAAATTGGAGTATTTTACATACTTCAAATTTATACGAATTGTTTTTAAAGGAAATGCGTAAATTATAATATTACACTTGCTTAGTGACAACAAAATATTGATCAACTTTTCACTTCTTTCATTTAAAAGCACCTCTTAAATGTCTAAACTAATTAGGCATGTATCAAATCGTCCATATTTCACAACGAACATTCACTACTCTTTGCTAGTCACGTGCGCAGCACCTAAAGAGCGGCGATCGCTATACCTATGAAGTCCACGTGGACTGTCGCAAGAACTCAAAGAAAAGTCGGTAGTTTTTCGCCAATCAGACATTAGCGGCACATATTTCAAAAGCGGTAGCTGTGTCTTTTGAGTATTGCCTGTATTACCGCGCTAGGGATGGGCGGTTGATAAATATGCAATGAGTTGGTTTATTCAATCATTCAATCGATTAGAATGATTCAATATTTAATACCAAAGTTAATTCATTATTCGAAATAAAATTTACATCCGTACTAATCGTAATTTTCGCTTTCTACAAATAAAGTACAACTTTTACTTGTATGAATATGATGCATTGTCTTAATCTTTACGAACTATTTTATTTTCTGAGCTGATACGAATAATGTGGTGATTGCAATAACTTTACCCGAAACCTGGATTTCGGTAATTCGGTCATTCATACAGGGATTTTGTTTACCTACCGGGAGGTAGTATTAATTTACATTAAAATTATTAGAATATTTAGTACCTAGTTCTAATGTTTATCCGAATAGATCATACTAGAGCATCACTATGTTCGGTCTGCCATTTTTCCGCGGCACTTTTTAACTCTTTGCCAATGCGCCGCTACGTGCGGCAATCCTTTGATAGGAAGTCGGCAAACTTTTCGCCGCCAATAAAAACACACTACACGACAGAACGCAAAAAAAATATGAAAAAAGATAAAATGGTTCTGCATAATTTTGTAATTGTAGTTAATGTTGATTTTTATCCTATAATACTGACTTTTTTTAATGATGCTTAATGCGGATAAATAAAAACGTATCAAGATGTTTTTTTTTTATTTCCGTTGAATGTTTTTTTTTCTTCAGTTCATAGTAGCCTATCGGGGTTTCATAATTATGCCTTGTTGAACTCTACCGCCACATTGAAAATTATGTACCTTCATTTCGTCAGTTGCTTACTAACGGTAAAGTTGTGAAGTCGCTCTCAACTTTTATAAAAATGTCGCGATCGAGTGTGTATTTGAATAGCGAGTACTATGAAATTATTTTATGTGTCGGTGCTGCTGGGGGTAGTTGTCGTAGGGGTCGGCAGCTGTATCGGTGTCGTTTCATTGAGGCATTTCACGTTACATCAAAATCCGCTTTTGAATCAGTAACCCCACAAATGTTAAGAAACACTAGGTCCTTGATATACCACAGAATAATTAAGTGTTTGGAAAAAGGAGGAGCTCATTTCGAACCCTATTTGTGAAGTAAGTGTTCATAGAAAAGTGTAGTGCAAAGTTATTTGTGCTGCACGAAACGCAACATGTGGTAAGTGGACAAGTACAGTACTAATCTTTTAATACATTGTTTAAACTCAGTACATGACGATTCTTCTCTATTAAAGGAAATAAATTACATTTAATAAAAAAAATAATCCTCATAGAAAGCCACCACGCTGCCGCGGCGTCACCGCCCGTGCTATCTGTTGGAGTACAAGCGCTCTGTGGTGTAAGTACCTACACCGCGCGTCGCGTCGTCAATGAATCAGCTGATTAGGGTTGCACGATTTATTATTCCACAAATATTAAGTATGAAACGTATACAAATTCGAAATCGCGCGATAAATTTTTTTTCTCTTCACGGATATGTTGTCAGACAGAACCTCAATCTGTGTACCTTTTATGGATACCAACTTTATGAAACACACTGTATAGAGGTAAATTATGCATCAAAATAACACATGCTCCTTTTTATCCCGGAAAATAATTTCCACGCGAACTAAGTCGCGGCCACCAGCTAGTCATTCAATAAAATACCCAACAATCTTTCAAAAGTCGACCATTAGCAACAATGCCCCTTACGCTCGAATGGTCAAACGATACTCAACTTTAACGGCTTCTTAAATTGATTTTCGCCATACAATTTTGACAGATAAGGCGGCCTTAAATGACATAAGGCGACCTTAAGGGTATGAACATTCGGCGGTTACTTATAAAAATATTTAAGCGCTGCTTATCTTTAACCATAGATTGTCCCTTTCATTTTTAAACAATGTAACGCAAGGAAAACAGTGACAGGCTATTCTTAGCGAAAACATTAGCGAAAATGTTTTTATAAGTAAGGCCCAATGTTTATAAATCATAAGCAAACAATTACGGTGTGCTGTATGAGTGCAATAATGAAGTAACCGTACGCGAAGGGCCAGCTAGAGCGTCCTTGCACTGCGTCACCCTCGCCGGCCATTCACCCTGATCGATCGACGGCGGACCGCTTCCTCGACATGGGCTCGCTTGTATCAACACGGGTAATGGTGGCGAAATTCAGCACAAATCTGCTGCGTTGATCGAAAATCCGAAATATTAACAGTAGAGCGACTTACGACCGGTCTCAATAAACAATTCAGTTTGAGAGTGCAGATAGATCGCGATTATGAACCAATCAAATCAAGACATTTGATGGAGTCTGTGAACTATTGGCTAATTTTTGTAATCTATCTGCACATTCGAACTGAGATTGTTTATTAGAACCGGGCGTAAAACAAGCCATTCTAGATGAAATATTATGATTGAGTAGTTAACTTACAGTGCATTTACATACATATATAAATTCACGCCTGTATCCCCGAGGGGGTAGACAGAAGCGCACTAGGGAACTAGTACACCCACATTTAGTTCCGTCCCAGATGTACCTAATAGGCGGCGAACCTGTCGCCATATCCGGCACAAATTCCGGACTTCGGGCTTCAGAGTTCAGTATACAGTGTATTTAAACAATAAATATGCCACATTAAATTAGAAATATATAATATGAATAATATGAGGCCTTTCTTCGTTGTTTGCTCCATATTATTAAGTTAGGGATTTACTACATTTTGTAATAAGTCTAGAAATAAATTAAAATTATTGTTAATTTTATTATATTAAAAAAATACTACAATGAACTTTAGCAATATCTGAGCATTCATTGTGAAACTGCACAAGAATTTGGAAGTCTGCTAGCCCCTATTTATCCAGCGTTTTGAAACTAGTGAATTAAGGTCTAACTAAACCGCCTAATTAATAAAGGAAACCCGACAGAATATTATTTAAAAACAGTAACAAACAACGTCCGCAGACATCCGAGTCAACAAATAAAACGCTAAGGCAAGCGCCAACGTTACGCAGTTTCAGTTTGTAAGTAAACAACACGCGTGACCCGATTCTGTCGTCTCATGAATTTTGTAATACGTCATTTTTACGCATACTATAGAAAGGGGCTTAAGACGTTCGCGGCTAGAGCTGTTTTCGCATACGTGCTTTTACAATAATCTGCGACTAGGGCATCCATTCCGCTTTGCTTCCTCAGATTTGTCCCAAATGTATAGCGTTGGATATTATTTATGTTGATTCATTTGATTAAGCTCCAATGTCAAAGTAAAACAAAAAAAAGCAATTGCTTACTGAAGGGCTACGCGCAGGCGTGATTAGCAGTGGTCCGGAGATTATCCCACGGTATAGGGTGAAGAAGACAATCATAGAACTTGGGACGAAAAGTCTACGAGCTTAGTATTACTTACATAACTACATTTCGTTGGCCTATAATATTCCGCCACCGTTCAAAAAGCCCAACCATGTCCAATTTTATGTGAACGCTTGGCAACCCTATTCACCTGGGAGAAATGGAGGGCGGCGCTCCAATTTTATATGCAAACATTTGAATACCCAACTATTTTTTTAAATTTAAAGTGTGTACCTACCTGCGCTATCTTTGTATGATGGTTGTATTTATCTTCTTTTTAAAAAAATGGCTTCCACGCATATTCTGAACCCTACACAGACTTCTGACTACCGAAGTACAGAGTAACATACAATGTTGTCCATTTGGTTTGTGCCAGGAATTTCTCGAGAGTTCTCGAAGCTCTTAAGTATACATTTAGGAGCCATTTCACTAACTTGGGAGTTGTTTAAACTTCGTTCATGACGAAGAAATTAGTCGTAAGCCACATGGGACCAGCCTTGGGATAATCTTTATTAAATACAAGAATCTTGGAAATCGGTCGGATCTTTAGTCTATAAAAAAAATACTGCATTTCCGGAGTTGGAAAACTTCATTTGCTTAGCAACAAAAGAGGCTCTGCCGCTTACAAATCAATCATATATCCGCTGACTTCACACTAGATTTAACTTACATATATCGTGGGTATCAGAAACTTCGAAGGACTTAGGTCTTCCAGAAGCGAAACTAATATGTGTAGATGTGTTTTAAACTTTGGTTGGTGCTATGTCCAGCAGTGGACGTCTTGTGGCTGATGATGATGACACAAACTTTTATTTCGATGCGGGGATCGATCCCGCAGCCTCTTTTTCACGCTTCTCGTCCACTACATTACAGAAGCTATCAGATATTTGTTTACATTTCTTGTATAAGTATCGTACACTTTAACATGTATTTGTCGGCAGCTCGCAACCGTTTCCCATCAACATCATCGACCGACGACAATGAGAGCGGCACGGACGGCGAGGCGGACCGGTCGCGGCGCGCGAGCCTCGTGCACGGGCTGCAGCCCTCGCAGGCGCCCGGACACATCGTCACCATCCGCAAGCGGCGCGGCAACCTGCCCAAACACTCCGTCAAGATACTCAAGCGCTGGCTCTACGACCATAGGTACAATGCGTACCCGAGCGACGCTGAGAAGGTGACGCTCAGCCAGGAGGCCAACTTGACTGTGTTGCAGGTGAGTTTGAACTTACAGGCTAATGTCAATTATCCTGTGACGCGGTATAGCAGCCCAGTATACATCTCATGTATTGGTATTTTTACTCAGTATTTTACCAGTATGTTTTAGCTGCATCTAAGTTTTAAATGTGCTAACTAAACTAAACCCTCCCGTTCTAAGATTATCGATAGTATGTTAAATCTACTTTCACTAGAATACCGTGGTACTTACTACTCATGAAAAACATTTAAGAAATGGGACATATCGATATTACTAAATGTTATACTATACACCTCTGACTTTTCTATGTGTGTGTTTTCATTGTAAATTATCGCTTGCTATAACGGTGAGGGAAAACATCGTGAGGAAATCTGTATACCCGAGAAAATTTCTCCACCAGAAATTTGAAGATATGTGAAGTCTATCAACTCGCATTAGGCCAGCATAGACTAAGGCCTAACCCCTCTCATTAGTAGAGTAGTGCCCGTGCCCAGCAGAGGGACATTAATATTTACAGGGCTAATATTGTTATTATAATAGTGTGACTGCCTCGGTGGCTGTATTTCGGTACGACTACCGTCTTGAGGTCTCGGGTTCGATCCCCGGGTCGAGCAAAGTGATATTGGATTTTTTCGTATCAGCCCGGGGTCTGGAATTTGTGCCCGATATGGCGATAGGCTCGCCCCCTATCACATCTGGGACGGAACTAAGCTCGGCGAAATGTGGGTGTTCTAGTTCGCTAGTGCGCCTCTGCCTACCCCTTCGAGGATACAGGCGTGAGCTTATGTTATGTTATAATAACGTGTGTTGGTCAGGTATGCAACTGGTTCATAAACGCGCGTCGTCGCATCCTGCCGGAGATGATCCGGCGCGAGGGTCACGACCCGCTGCACTACACGATCTCCCGTCGCGGCCGCAAGCAGCCCGGCGGCGCCTCCTCCGGGGCCTCCAACTCCGGCGTCGTGGTCGCGTCCTGGGACGGAGTCGAGGTAACGCACGCTCCCGCAGAGTGTCTACAGCTGCAGACACGATCCCGCAAGCAGCAAGACGTAACACGCGCTCTTATTTCAATAAAATCTACTTCACGAATTTTACCACTGTCTCATGGACAACTGTAGGCTAACCATTAGTTTTTTTTAACATTACTCGCTAGCGTCTCCGTAAAATATTTGTATGACGAAAACCCGAACGCCTCTATCGGTTACGCGGGGAACTGACGTCCATACAAATATTTTATGTCCTCGCTCGCGTAAATACGTGCAACAAACTCATGGTTGAGCTACTGATCTAAAGTGTCGACTCGCAACAGAATTTCGTCGAGTGAAATTTCCGTTGACCCATATCCATTCCCTTACCAATTCCTATTTCGTTCCTTTAAAGTTCGCAACGCACGCATTAAACTTCACGTCTATGTGTATGTCTACTATGTGTAATTTATTAGATTACACTGCCATCCTTACTCGCAGGAGTTCTGCCAACTTGTGAATAACTTAACATTCACACATTGGGTTTCGTCCTTCATTTCGCCGGAGAGGGTGAGCCCGTGACCCTATTATGCGTGGATCGCGTCATGAATAAATAATGTCTTTCTTCAAATCCCTCAATTGACATGTCTTTCTTCAAGCGAAGCTAAAAAGTGTTTTCAGGATAAATAGCAAAGTAACTGTGTTTTTGGCATTGCCGATGGGCGATGATAACCACTTACCATAAAGTGATCGGCGATTTTAATACCACTAGGCTGCCTTATTAGATGTGACCACTTTTGATCCAGTTTTCGAAACATTGAAATGTAATTTCGGAATCGTGCGTAAAAATTGGAACGTAATCGGTTTTACCGCCAAGGAGACATTGACAGTAGCATTATGAGAACGAAGCCAGGAATCATTTTCGAGTAGCATTTCGAATCGGAATCGCGGCGCGCTCAACGCGTTGTTTTTCTTCTTTATTTGTTTAGAGGCATTTAGTCTCCATGGACCATGCCAGCCTCATTGTACCGTATTTTCTTTCCTCACACACTCAAAATTTTAAATATAAAACCAGCAGCTTCAGAATGAGTCTCTGAAAGGATGATTTTATATTATGCGTCCAAATCAGATCCTCACGAACAGTTTTAGTTCTGACACATTCCACCAGCAAATGATATAATTCCTTGATTGTGCCACAGTCATCACATTTTAGACTACTGCTTAAACGCGTTGGTATAACAATTATTGCCTCGGTGGCGTGGTGGTATTTCGGTACAATTACGGTTCTGAGGTCTCGGGTTCGATCCCCGGGTCGGGTAAAGTGATATTGGATTTTTCCATATCAGCCCGGTGTCTGGAATTTGTGCCCGATATGGCGATAGGCTCGCCCCCTATCACATCTGGGACGGAACTAAGCTCGGCGAAATGTGGGTGTTTTAGTTCGCTAGTGCGCCTCTGCCTACCCCTTCGGGGATACAGGCGTGAGCTTATGTTATGTTAATTAAATATTGATTAATCTCATATTGGTGTCCCAGTTCTGTAGTTCGCCTCTGCTTATTCCTTATGTATTTAAAAGGATATTTTGTTTGTTATTGTGTAGAACGACGCAGAGCACGGCGGGTCAGGCGAGTACACGGACGGGCTGCTGGTGTACCGCAGCGACGGCGACGAGCTCGGCGACGGCGAGGAGGGGTACTCGTCCAGCGCCGTCAGCGAGGAGGAGGTGAAGTACGACCCCTCCGTGTGGCAGTCCGTCATCAGGTACGGGCCCGAGGACAAGGACGTGCACCCCGCCGCCAGAGGGTGAGACTTGCACTGGCTTATCATAATCTACTACATTCACGCTCCACTCGTGTTACATTACACTCAGTTTTATTGATTTTTTTTAATATCAGAGACTGGTAAACGAACAGATGGGTCACTTGATGGTAAGTGATTTTTTTCTGATGGTAAATGATCTTTCAAAATAATTACACATCCTTCTTCTTACTTTATACCGCTTTTATCCCACCTTAATGTGGGGTCGGCGCAGCATACTCTTTCAAGCATGTAGCAGAACGGGTTTGGCTTGGAATTAGGAATGACATATCCTACTATCTTACTAATATTATAAACATGAAAGTTTGTGAGTCTGTGTGTGATTTTTTTTATTTTTTTAAGCAAAAACTACTGAGTGGATTTTATTAAAACTTTATATATTTTTTTATAGTATAGACTGGCAATCAAACACATGAGTCACCTGATGGTAAGTGATCTCCACCGCCTTAGATACCCAAGATACAATAAGAATCATGGGTGTATTGCCAACCTAAAGGAGGGAATGGAAGGAGAGGGAAAATGGATTGGGAAAGGGTGGGGGAGGGTTTTTTGTGAAACAGTGGTATCAAACCGGTCGACCAGGCCCATTCGTGCTGTAGACGTAACTGTCTACAGCGAGGTTCTACCAAACAAAAATATAGATTATACATCAGAATAACACAGTGTATTTTTTATCCCGGAAAACAAATTTCCACACGAACGGAGTCGCGGGCAACAGCAAGCGTATAATAGTTCTGGCATCAACAGGTCCGCTGCCGTGGTGACCGTGCGCACCGCTGACGGGGAGGAGGTCGCCGCCGACGGGGACGCGGGGGAGGGACACGCACCCGCCGCCGGGACAGGCAGCGGCGGGGGAGGGGGAGGGGGAGGCGGACCCGGGGGCTGGCACCCGCAGCTCGCGCACCTGCCGCAGCTGCCGCACCCGCTGCGGCGCAGGCTGCAGGTAACACTTCTACATCCTACCTGCTCTTATTGGGATAAGGTGGGCCTCACTGTAATAATAAATACACACAAAAGTCACACAAATAGCCCTGACCCCACGCTAGGTATAACCTGTATCGACTAGGGATGCAGTCTCAACTCCCAGACTCGAAACAAATATCTGTGGGTCACACAAAAGTTTATCTCCGTGCGGGAATCGAACCCGCGGCCTCGGCTCGATCCCGACTGCTGCACCACGGAGGCTGTCAAATCTTGGACTTTGTTCAGAAACTGGGATCTTAGGAGACCATCCTGCCCACACACTGTAACTCCTGTAAACCAGGATAAACAATGACACACATTTATCGACACCGTGCAATGAAGCTCCTAGAGACTGGGAATTAAAAACTATCTTTGCAACGAATTTAATGAAAAAGAAAAATGTAACGTATGTTTAACGTCAACCCTTCTTATTCAGTCCCAGGCAAATTGTGTTTAAAAAACGCTTCAACTAGGTAACAATACATTTCATACCGTACCTGTTTGACCCGATGGCACCAGAAGGAGCGTAATGTTTTTATAGCAAAGATTATCAGTGTACATGTGCTGAGTACCTAGAGGTCCTAGGATTGGTATGTTTTTCGAATACGATTTGCCTAAAATTGGATCAGAGATGGTCGATATATGAGCATGCGGTTGATCCTAACTAAAAGCAATTTTTCAACATATGTGTATTGCGTCGACAACGTTTAAGTAAGAATATTGCGAGTATTCACCGTTGTTTACCATTGCAGGTGGTTCCGAGCGGTGGTGCAGGTGCAGAGGGCGAGCGCGACAAGTTCAAGTGCCTGTACCTGCTGGTGGAGACGGCGGTGGCGGTGCGCCAGCGCGAGAAGGAAGCCGAGGAGGTGCCCGTCTAGTGCGACGGTCTGTACACCAACTATCTTATACTGAAGCATGTGCCCAAACTAACTTGTACTTGAAGCATGTGCCCAAACTAACTTGTACTGCACTTGGGTTCATACCCAACTAGCTTATACTGAAGCCTGTACCCAATCTTATACTGTAGCTTGTACCCAAACTACTTTGTACTGAATTAAGCCTGTACCCAAACCATCTTGTAGCCTGTACCCAAATTACCTCGTTCTGAAGCCTGTAATCAACTACCATTTATTGTAAACTGTACCCAAACTACTTTGTTCTGAAGCCTGTACCCAACTATCTTGTACTGAAGTCTGTACCCAACTAGCTTGTACTTGATGCCTGTACCGAACAACCTTGTACTGAAGCCTGTACTCAAACTACTTTGTACTGAAGTCTACAATCGCTCAAAAGTCGTACTAAAAGCTTGCTATTGCCGGTGTCTATGAAGAGTGGAAATCTCTTACCAACAAGTGACACTCTTGTTTGCCAATCTATGCTATTATTAAAAATATTTTCTTATAAGCCAACTTCAAAGACCCAATGCGCCATCACGCCATGATTACATTTATTTGGAGTAAATTCTATTGATCACAAAAATAACATGAAAATCAGTTCACATTTGAGATATCAAGTAACAAAAAAATACAGATGAATGGGAACTTGTACCAAAATTATAACGAGAAATTGTGTTAATAAATCAATAAACAAAACCATGAAATGTGTTATGCTAAAATTTGTAGTATAAGATAATTTATATTTTACAAAGTATTTGAATTATAAATACCGTATAAAGGAACGTAATTGTAAAACCCAACTGACGTCATTGCATGGAGCTCCGTTTCTGGTTGAGGTATTTTTCCCTGCATATAATTTTTTTTCTAGTTCTTTACAATTAACTAGAAAAAAAATTATATGCAAGTTCCTTATTGAGAACCTCTTTCCGAATATATAATATTACTTACTATAGAGGGGCAAGCAAGTTTCCATACAAAAAAAATTGATCTCAAACTTCGGTACCGCCATCAAGTATTTAGTACAATGCGACGTCGATTATAACAATTTACACCCTAGAATATTATGTGACATACATACATAAGCTCACGCTTGTATCCCCGAAGTGGTAGGCAGAGGCGCACTAACGAACTAGAACATCCACATTTCGCCGAGGTTAGTTCCGTCCCAGATGTGATAGGGGGCGAGCCTATCGCCATATCGGGCACAAATATTATGTGAATGATTAAGAATCACGCAAGACAAGTTTATTCTCTCAATATTATTTCGCTGGCTGGCCTGGCGCGCGTACATTTCAAATAAACTAAGCTACTTATGACCACTAGGTCATAACTTTTGGATCACAAGTTTTGTCCCGTCTATATACTGTTGATGTCTTTGTTTCCGAAGAAAGTCGGTTGAAAAATTGGTTTGTTTTAGGAATCGAAGGCGCGTCTCATCGCCGCAAGCTTCGTATCTACGACGGCGTGCGACGCGCGAGTACTCCACACGTCTGTAATGTAATGTTCCTGTTTACTATGTATCATGTACCGTGTCATAGCGACCGATACTGTATCGACTTTTTAACTAATACTATTGTACTTTTCAATAGAAATTTCAGAGGGTACGTAATAATTTGCTACATTTTTGTAGTCTAATTTTACTAAAGCCAAGCCATTTTTCACAACACAATTTCGGTGTTTTGACAGTTAATGTATGAAACGTCTGTGAAAGCAATATTTATACCTCAAATAAGATTTAACTGGCTGTCGAAAAATCGGTCCTGAAGCTAATAAATACATGAATGCGTATTTCAGTACTGTCTTTAACATATGGGCACACAAGCCCGTACCCAAGACCCCGAAAGGCTGATAAGTACTTCACGATCAATTATTTTTACTCTCCAAGCAGCCCCTGAATTCTTGTGTGCCCAGGCAACATGCCTTAAGACGGCCCTGGGTTATTTGCCTTTATACCTCTCATGGGGGCTACAGATTGGCTAAGCTGTTTGAAGGCAAAATTGTGCTTTCCAAACTGTGGTCAAGGGTGAAATGATTCACTATATCCACTATAAATACAAATTCTTATTGTAACCGTCTGAAATTTCTGTTCAAAACAATCATATTTTAATTTCGAAACGTCAGCAATAGGCGTGTTGTTTTTTAAATGTATGATTTTATATAAAATCTAATCGACTAAAACCTGACAATTAAAATCTGTGTCAGTTTTTATCAACATTATTGTAAAATTGTAGCTCACGCCTGTGTCCCTGGACGGATAGGCAGAAGTGGAACTAGTGCACAAAATTATGTGTAGAAGAAAAATATTAATCAGTATTTATCATGTCTGAAAATCTTCTATAAATAAAGTTTAAATATAATATTAAATAAAGGTTGAACGATAAATAATCACTACTCCATTGCGCCGAAATAACGACGCTTATTATAATATAACAAATAATATATTTGTGTTAATTTTGACTACACTAATCGACAATGATTGATATAACCGATTTTTATTAATAACTTCGATATATAGGTGGAAACAAAAAGCAATAAAGAAAGAGACAAAAACCTAATACAGCATTTGCAGTATAAAAATCAAAGTACGTGGATGTCGCAGCGCAAACTTTCTTATCTCAACTTACCGAAAGTCAAGCTGGTTGGTGCAATGGATATTAGGTTTTATAGACTTTGTAAATGCGACAATGAATTATTTCTTTGTAAAATTAGTTATTTTTTAATTGAAAAAAAGATTGAAACCCTCACAGCAACACCAATCATAAAATTATATAAACTTGTGTATTTGAAACATAATATAGATAACAATTATGATACAGATTGTCCTATATTCATATTATAAATTTGGTAGGGAAACTGTAAATTTTATTATGACATATTTTACAATCACATATTGCTGTAATGTATTAGAAAACTATATTAAATATGTCCATTTCATCAAAGAAATTGGATCATTGCATAATCATTTGATCAAACATTTTGTCAACCCATGTACTAAGAACCTCCCAATTTGCCAATATTGGACAAAAGTTTAAGTGGTTTAACTAATAAATATTGAATAACGTAGATAATCAATATACAACGCTTTTGTGGACAATATAATGGAATGTAGTGATTCAAGTAAAATAAATAGTAGAGAGTAAATGCACAATTTATGCTATCGTAAAAACACGTTGATGGTACGTTAGTGGTGTCAAAATGTAGAATGGACTTGAGCTTGAGGAAAATATTTGTTATTGGTAACATTATGTTTATTTTGTACATAAGTCTTCTATGGACTTCAGAGCTAATATTATTAAGAAACATTTGATGCAATAATGTATCAGATGAAAATGAAAAACCCACTATGATTATTTCTATTATTTTTTTGAGATGTAATTATTACTTTCGAAAATTCGTCCCTCCACTATCCAGGGGTTCAAATCGTAGTTATTTCAATATAATGCTAACATATTTTGTTTACATAACATAACATAACATAATGTTTGTTTCATACTAATAATTGAGTGCTCACTGCAACTATTCGAACGACTTTTTTTGCCAAGGGGATAGCTACTTTACGGATACTTTGCATGGAACGATCAAGGTTCAATTTTTTTATAGGTAAAATAAAAAAATACCGGTAATATAATAACGTTATTTATAACGTTATATAGCAATGTTGCCAAACTGCAAGCTAACGAGTATCGTTAACATGTTTATGAAACATTGGATTGCATCTCATTAACAACAAGGTGATAGGCACCCATCCGAGTCCTTAAAATCTCGTTTACACAGCATCATTTTCGAATCTTTTTCATACAATAAAGTCAAGGTCAACTTGCTACTTTGAAACTGTAAATGACGCAAGTTATTATGGTGTAAACAAAAAAAAACGTGCAAATGAGTCACTATTTGCTATGGCTATGCAAAATATTTAATTGCACAATTTATTTAATGACGTCATGGGCAAGATTTATATAAATGATTTATGTATTATCGAATTTTCATATTAGAAGTGAGCCCAAACGATATATTTCACAAGCCTTTATGGGAAATATCACTAATTTCTCGTATGAAAATGAGAAGAAAATGTCTTATACATTTAGAGCGCTACCGCATGAGTTTTGTCACCGTCACTTTTTTGTCACTTATGTCCGGTCTAGGGAAATGTATGGAGATGCGCGCACGTCACGATGCGATGTGACAACTAACAACCGGATGGTCTTTAATCGAAGATTGTGAATGTAATAGCTAGTTATGTGTTATACTAACGCTGAATTCAATTCAATTGATATAAAAGTTGTTATAATTATATCGCGTGGGTATCTCAAAATCAAGAAAAACATGTTGGAGATGCGAAATTAAATAGTTGCTATATTTATAGCTATTTATTTGTCGCGCAATTATAACGAAGTCACAATTATAATAAGGTACTTGACAGTGTTCGATTTTATACACATTTTATATGTAATAGCTAATTAAACAAAATAGAAACCTTCCTGTAAAAACTGCATCGAAATTGGTTAAAAAATGAGGCAGTAATTCATATTCTAAAATCTGCAATGAACATGAGTGGGGACGTAGTGGGGATATGTTGTTATCCTTTTTCAACGCACGTTCCGTTATGGCCCTGACGTGATTTTACTGGTACTTCTCTTTCTCGCGGTTTGAAGGTTACACCAAATTTCAAAGGCTTATAACTTCTTTAGTTTTAAGAATATTTCAATATTTCTTTATGTTCTATATTTTAGACGACGTAAATTTCATATAAAATGAATAAAAAAAAATTGTCAAGTACCCAATTGAGAAAATAACGTTATAATTTTTTGAAATAAAATTATTTTTACGGATTTTATCACGATTTGGTTTTAATTTTTATTCCCGACGTTTCGAAGGCTTTGCAGTCTTCGTGGTCACGGGTTGGACTGAGATGTCATTTATGTTCCAACAAAACGGTTAACTTTTTTAAAATCTGTATAATTCTAAAATGAAGGTAGATTTTGTAATACTAACATTTTTGGACAAATGACATCTCAGTCCAACCCGTGACCACGAAGACTGCAAAGCCTTCGAAACGTCGGGAATAAAAATTAAAACCAAATCGTGATAAAATCCGTAAAAATAATTTTATTTCAATGAATAGCATTCGCGTAAACTTAAGAAATCAGTTATAATTTTTAAAGTGACAAAAGTCCACGGTGACAAAAGTCGCCTGTGTGCGATTGCCCTAATGCAATATTTTATACAATATAGTATTTTGATTCGCTCGACTTCCAGTGACGTATAGTCCTTACGCTAACGCTAGTCACCTTTAGTATAGAGGTGACTAGCACTAGCGTCCACTTTATATTATTACATCTATATACAACCCATACATATTGTATGTACATATAATTTTTGTATGTAAGTCGCGTAGTCTGTAGTCGTAGGCGGTTTATTATGAATAGTACGTTATTACATATTAGTTGATATTAGATATATTATACACTATAATGGATATTTATTGTATGTGATGTAATAAGGGTGGTCACGAATTATTGTAGTCTCAAAACTGTATCGGCTTTTAAATTTGGTTAAAGTGTGATAGAGAGATGCGTTTTTTTATAGCAGAGACTGGCAAACTAATAGATGGGTCACCTGATGGTAAGTGATCTCCACCGCGTTGTTTATTCGTTATACAGACTAGAAGGTTTTCACAAATTCCATGAACAATTGTTTTGTAATGCCTTAGTTATATATATTCTGGTTTTAAAAACTTCGTAATAATTAAAATTGCAATGTAACTAGTGGCAAATCTGTAAATTACCAATACACAAATGTTTTATTACATTTATATATTTCTTTCCATTACATATTTATAGCCATAAGAGAGAAAAATGAGTGATATTTTATTGAACAAATTTCGTTTCATCTAGAACATCACACAAGAAACCGACGTAAAGTGGAAGCTCGCTGTCGCGTTTCGTCCAGTGAGATTTCCGGTATACCAAATAAATAAATAAATAACACCCAACAGCCACACACATAGTCCTGACCCCACACTAAGATACTAGTCTTGTGTCGTGGGTATCAGGAACTATGAGAGACTTTCGGTCTCACAACACCCAAACCCGAAACAAATAATCTGTGGGCCACACAAACATTTGTCTCGGTGCAGGGATCGAACCCGCGGCCTCTCGCTTCACAGCCGGCTACTCGCCCGCTGTGCCACGAAGACCGTCATGCCCTTTTAGGTTCACAACGCACCCATTATTTTTTTGTACCTCGGGTGTCTATGAGCGGTGGAGATCACTTACCACCAGGTGACCCATTTGCTCGTTTGCTATAAAAAGGAAAACATACACGTTCTTAATCCAAGGCGCAAGGACATTAGGTCAACCAACCTTCCGTCAGAACTCAGTCCTTGTCAAGCATTCTGTCATCACAATAATTCATGGTCACTCCGTTGGACAGCTTCGGTAGTACTCATGTTCGACTATATTGAATATATCATTATGTAATTTCACTAATACCAACGACCCTTGTACTATATTAGATAATGGTTTAGCGTGTATTGCTTTTTATTTTATATCCAGAGTTGATTTAAGTTCGTTTTCTATATTGTGTATGTTAAATCTCCGAAATAAATTGGCTTTGAATGTCAGAATATACGCAATATACATTTTATAAGTTTTAACGTAATTTGTACAGAAATGCCTCATTTAATCGGATTTTTTAATGTCTAATTAATAATAATAAATACACCCAACAGTCACATGCCTAGTCCTGACCCCACACTAGGTATAACCTGTATCGTGGGTATCAGAGACTATGAGAGACTCACGCTCTCACAACACCCACACTTGAAACAAATATCTGTGGGCTACACAAACATTTGTCTCAATGAGGGAATCGAACCCGCGGCCTCTTGCTTCACAGCCTAAGTAATGAGGTTTTCTCAATATCTATTTTCCCCATTACCTTATTGCAAATAGGTCTATTTCTATTTAGGTTCCGTTTACACCGCGCATTTGCTTGTCTGTTTCAAATGATAAAATTCAAATAACTGACACAGATTTGGGCGTGTAAACGGGGTCTTTTATCTTAAGCGTATTTATTTTAAAAAATCCGGCACTGTGGTATTTTTGTATCATAGAGACTAATATCTTTGTCCACGGTAAGGTCTGTTTCCACTCATGGGGTTTTACTAATTGCGTTATTTTTGACGCAAGCTTCATCATTTTTTATTTATGCGCTATGATCTATCATGCCATCTTATACTTGTGAGTGACATGTGGATTATTACCATATCATGGCGGTACACGCATGCAACATAGGAAACAACTTCCAGATAATGTGATTGACTCGTGCTTATTTAAAAGGATATATATAATCGATATAATATAAATCCAATTAAAAATAAACAATAAGCAAAAAGGGTAGATGTCAAACTACAACCAGGGGGGTTACCACCATCTCTTATAGCAGTATTATTATAGTCTTACTAAGATTTTTTTGTACGGGAATCGGTACAAGTAAGATTATAATAATATTGCTATATGAGGTGGTGGTAACCCCTCTGGGGGTCATTACAGTGACGTCACATTCCTTCTCTCCACACTTCCACCTGCATTATGCAAACCTCGGAGGGTCGGAACAACACCTCTTTCCAAGATGTTGCTTTACGAAGATCCAACAAAGATTGTCTTAAATGACGTCATATTCCTTGACGCTACCTTAAAGGAAGTCGAGCGCGGTGAAATCAATAGGGTAATAATCTATAAATAATCAGTAGGTTGTATTTTGTTGATGCTAATTAACATTATGTATAATTTCCATCAATATAATATACCCTAGATGCACAGTTCTTTGCAAATATCCTCCTAAAAAGTGGTTTCAGGAACAAAACAAAGAAAAAGATCACAAGTTTTAATTCAACCAACACAAATATAACCCTACGCACGTGTTATTATAAAGTAGCTTTTTAATTGACATGGGCAAGCGTTCTTAAATTTGAATTTTGAAATTTAGAATTCTATCGCCGTCCGACTGAAGGCAAAAGGAGTGCTTAAGCACTTCTTTGCTGTCCCATTTTCCGAGCGTCAACTGTGCATCTAGGTAAATAATATATCGATGATAATTTCAACCAACTTATTAGAAGCGTTTGAGTGTGTACATCATAGATTGATTGGAAATTAAGATTTTGTAAAAGTAACTATCGTGGACGAGGGTATCTTTTGTTTTGTATGTAGGTTGTGAATTGCATTTTGTATGGATGTCTGTGTGTATGTACAATGACCTGTTTTCACATCAACAGTTTAGTCTGAACTTAAGGTTGACTTTACTGTACGCGATTACGACACACTACTATAGCCGCGTCTCCAGACAAAAAAATAGAAATTGCATGTTTTATGTAATGTTTTAGGAGACGCGGCTTAAGCTAAACAAGATAATTGCAGTTTCTAACTCAAATCCCATCTATAAAATTGAACGCACAAAATAGAAATATTGTTTTAAAGAAAATTCTAAACTCGACCACGGCATTTTGAATAGAATCATGTTGCAACAAAATACTTATCAAGGCTTTACATTTTGTACAGAGATTTGCCCAATTCAAGATATGATTGTGCATGCTTTCATGCTATGAAAGTTTTGAAAGATTTTCCAAAGGAACACGTATCACGATACATGGTAGATATCTACTGAATTATTATCTATTACAGATATTAAGCCAAAACTGTTGCTATGAAAACGGATCTTTACTTTTAACTTTGTGTTAAATTGTTTATGAAGCAAATTGGTTGACACAGAATACTTGATATTTGAAATACGCAATTAAAATTCTTTATAAATCGTACGATTTTATTGTCGCAGTGTTTAGGACTATCTTTATGCTGCAAGTGGCTTATGAAAATCATGGCAGATTCCCAAACTTACAAATGTTTGATTAACATTTATTTAATAAAATACTAATATTAATTATTTTAATTACACGAACTAACAAAATTGCTAATATATTCAATATAATAAAAACTATTCTATGTCAATCAATATTTCAATGTAAGTTTAGTTTTACCCTATTCGTAAAAAAGGTGTTCTTTTCGTTTGTCTTAGTTCTTACCTACAGTACAATAACGTAGCGTGTAGTCAAATTCATGTAAATAATCTCCCTTGTAAGTCTCCTTAGCGAATAAAATAACTTGATATCAATTGTTGATTTTATTTCAATAGCTTAAGAATATCTCAACAAAAGTATATAAAGCTTAGAAGTAAAATCAGGAATAACAAGAAAGGAATGATATATCAACAAAAGATGAAAGCATAAAGCTCAGAAGTAAAATAAAGAATCACAAAAAGAAATAAATAACACCCTACAGTCACACACATAGTTCTGACCTCACACTAAAATCGTGTCTTATGTCGTGGGAATCAGGAACTATGAGAGACTTTTGGTCTCACAACACCCAGACCCGAAACAAATATCTGTGGGCCACACAAACATTTGTCTCGGTGCGGGGATCGAACCCGCGGCCTCTCGCTTCACAGCCGGCTACTCGCCCGCTGCGCTACGGAGATTGTCTCAAGCATGGTCTGTTAGTTGTTAAGATAGAAAAACTTAGTTATATCTTCGGACTTCAGAGTATGAAGAAGCATTTAAGTCGCCATACTGTGACCACTGATAAACTCATTGCTTGTCGATGATGACTGATTTTTTGAACTGTTGCGTTTTAGGCTTACCATCAGATGTAGGTCACTTTGCTGTGCTCCAATGAAAATCACTCCAATAGTATTATTTCACTGCCTCGGTGGCGTAGTTGTACAACTACCGTCCTGAATAGGCAGTGATTTTGGGTTTTTGACCGACTTCCACAAAAGGAGGAGGTCCTCAATTCGTCTGTATTTTTTTTATGTATGTTACTCGATATCTCCGCCAAATGTGGACCGATATTCAAAATTCTCTTTGAGTTCGATAGAGCTTATTTCAAAGGTGGTCCCATATAAATTTGGTCACGATCTGATTTGAAGTCGGTCCGTTAAGTTTTTAAACTTGTGATTATTTAAATTCAGTATCAGACCGAAATCTGGGATTTGTGCCCGATATGGCGATAGGCTCGCCCCCTATCACATCTGGGACGGAACTAAACTCTGCGAAATGTGGGAGTTCTAGTTTGCTAGTCCGCCTCTGCCTACCCCTTCGGGGATACAGGCGTGAGCTTATGTATGTATAATTTTATACCATTGTCAAAACGAACTAATGTTGGATTTGGGTGACAACACGTTTCAGAGATAGAAGTACTATTATAAAGTAAATGCGTATAATAACGATGTAGTTCAAAATAGTTAATTCATTCTAATAGGAAACCTGCTTAAGAGATTTTTACTTTTTTGAAGCGTTCAGATTATTTTTGCGAAGTGTTTCACATTGGCAGAGGGACAGGCACATAGCTCATAGAATTAATAGCTGACGGAGCAGGATCTTTAGGGGAGGATGTTCAGCAGTGGACGTCCTATAGCTGATAGTAATGATGAAGTCTTTCACATTGGCAGAGGACTGGGTACATAGCTCATAGAACTAATAGATGATCGAGAAGGATCTTTGAAGGAGGCATATGTTCAGCAGTGGACGTCCTGTGGCACATGATAATAATGATGAAATCTTTCACATTGGTCAGTGGTCACGCCGTACCTTCCCCACAATTTCAAGCTTATTAAATGTACTGTTATGCCGTTTAGCTCTGCCCTCAGCCGGCGTGGGAGACTTCCTCTTGCCGCTGTCTGCCATCGGCGCGGTCTCTTCGATCACAATATCCTGGGTTGGTATGTCCATCATCAACTTGTCGATACTCGAACTTTTTAACTCATGTTTGTCATCTGTAGAAAACGGAGAAATATCTGTAGTTGAGAGGTAAAATGCAATCGGAAATTCAGTGAACTTTTAAATGACGGCGGGTACTTTTGTAATAACATGTTTTAATTTATAACTTTTGCTGATAAAATTTAATATTTTCACTATATGTGTATTGAAACCCAAATTCGTATAGATAGACAGAACTTCTCAAAAAGTGTAATACCTTTTACCTCTCAGCTAAAGATATTAAACAATAGCATCGCCAATGACTGGCCAATTTCCGACCCATTATATGATAGTGGTCAACTCTTATCATCATGCCGTGTGATTGATGCACTAATTCTTGTCTAGTAAAGTTTGTGCAATTCAGGAAGATCCGCTGTCTCCAGATTTTATTAGGCATCGCTAAGTCTTTTTATGATAGTTTGTACTTACACAGAAAATACTTTTGTACTGGATAATCATTATAAAGAAAAAAGCACATCTAACAATAAACTTATTTAATGAATACTTAAAATACAAAAAAGGAATGTAATCAAAACCTAAAGAAAAACACAAGATAAAACAAAATGGATAAGTGAGTATGCTTTCTTAAAAAATAAAGATATAATAAGTAAGAACTTAGAAAAGAAAAAAAGATAAAGGACAGATTCCCATACTTACATACCTAGTACCTACCTAGCTTAGATTTTTTGTCAATCATTATTCAGACCGTTTTCGGGATCATGATAGTTAAAATTAAATTAAAATTTAGATTCAATCTGACCTCCGTTAAAAGACCCTGTTGGGACTAACGCCTGGTTTCTGATAGCAATCAAATTACCATTGACAGAGCAGTGAACATTAACACGGCTGCCAAAATAATTCGGAATTGAAAAGCGTTTGATCGCGCTTCAAGCAACTACTTAGGCTTAAAATGATGTCAAAATTGGTTTACTTTCGAGAAACCGGGCGTAATCCTTTCCACCAAACGCCAATAGGAAATCAATTCTAACCTAGCCCCGTGTTCTTCATGAGCTGCCGTTGTTTGAACTCCTCCTGCGCCTGTCTCTGGCGACGCTTGCGCTCCGCCCTAGCTTCCTCCTCACTCATACCCTCCAGCCCAGTCTTCAAATCCTGTTCGGTCATAACACTATTTCTGAATAGATCCTAGAGAAAGTTTTTTTATTTTAGAACCTGCATCTTGGCCTAGCCTCAGAGAGTAATAGCTTTGCAAAACGTTATCTATCGCGAAAAATTTAAATCTACTATCAACATGGTTACTTTAGTAAAAAATATAGACAGGATTAAAGTTAAATGTTAAAAAATAATCTTAAGTTAGTCAGTGTTTTATCTCTTTTCCTTAAATAATTACAATAAGAAGAAAGAAAGAAAAAGAAAGCCTCATGAATATCTTGGCGGTAAAAGGGATAAACCAAAAAAAAAAATAACAATCAAACATTGTAAAAGTTTTCAATACAAGTTTATTATAGTAAACATGTAGGTACCGCGAAAAATTCACAACTTTACCAATTAAAACGAATATACTGCAATTCCCTTCCATTCACACCAATTCCTAACATTATATGAGATTGTATAAATTCTCGTGTAAAATAAATGTACAATTACTAAATCTAACACTACATTCACACAAAACACCGGCAATATTTGGTAACGGGAGTGTGAAAACATTAATGACATAAAGCATATTAATAATTCCCATCGATATAATAATATACCGATTATATCGATGATAATTCCTGACAAAAACACTGTCCTTAAATTGTAATTAGTACGATAAATGCAAATATATAATTGATTATAGATAATGGAGATTGAAATGTGCATTACTATCACGCACAGGTCTGGACTTGGTCACAGTAGAGTGGGGTCCTATAATATCTACCGTACAGACAGCCGTCGTGGCGCAGTGGGCGAATAGCAGCCTCTGAAGCGAGAGACCATGGGTTCGATTTCCGCACCCAAACAAATGTTTGTGTGACCCACTGATATTTGTTTACTCTGGGTGTTGTGAGACCGAATGTCTCTCGTAGTTTCTTATACCCACGATACAGGTTATACATAATGTCACGGGTCACGGTCATGGGGTCACGACTGTGTATGTGACTTGGGTGTATTCATTTATTCAGGCCCCCGCCCACAGCCCCACAGTTGAACAGGCCTCGCGAAACCCATTTAAATGCGACCCCCCCCCCCCCCCAGCCTTTACCATAGATGACTAAATAATTTATTCATATTTACGTTCAAAAAAGAACGTCACTTTAAAAGCATGTTTGAGGCCTGGCAAGAATTATATTGGGTAGATCTTGGGAACGATAGAAAAGGGGCTCGCCGCACTGATGTGACTTCGCCCATATCTATATTAGTCCACGTTACCCCACTCGAGATACTGCAAACGTTGAAGCTTGACAGAGCAATTACGAGCTAAGTTACTGGATCTACAGTGGCTGACTGCGATATGCGACTTGCTTGAACGAGCCACTGTGATGACATACATCAGTCATCCAGTCGGGTATATGCGACTCTTCCCACGATGTCTTAGGAGATAGTTATTGCGTCTTATGATTTAGCTTTATCGCTTTATCGTTCAAGAGATATTTTCATCCTCCTTACCGTGTTCTATCATTATAACCACACACACTTAATATATGATAAAATGCATTAAAGTAGACTTCCGAACTTCGCGTCAAGCGCCTACGCGTCTCAACAAAATCGGAATCGCGTCGGTCAGGAGTCAACCTTAAATCAAGCACGCTAATCCTAAAACAATATTTCTCTTACTCAATAACGTCCACAAAATCGATTAATAAAATAGTTTCGTTTCAAGATTTTCAATAGATAAAGATAAGCACTCTACTACAAAAACAGATTTTCAAAAAAGTTGAAAGAAAAATTCCCATGGCAGTAAGTGAATACAAGCTTATTTTAACATGAATTTGAATAGAGGACAAGTGTGCGAGATACAAAATTTTATTATTGCTACGTTTATGAATTTGAGCCGATGAAGTGACGCCGAAAAAGTCAGAATTAAATGCCACCGTGCCGACGAAACGCAGATCCATATAAAAATTAGACATATTGTCTGCCGCCCTTGACCCCCCAAATGCGCTCCACATCGTAATATGTATTCGTATCAGCTCATCACCAAGAACCAACAAAATAATGGGCTAGTCTCGACAAGAGAATACCTGCGGGTTTAGCCAAGTGCTTATGCGCTAGTCGAATAGAATAGTCAATGTATGGGAATGACGTACGAGTACGCTATATACATATATCGTACTCTTATCTCATTCCCATACATTTACTATTCTATTCGATTACCGCATAAGCCACTTGGCTAAGCCCGCTGCTGTAACTATGATATCGACCGAATCACCACCTAACGAAAAGACATTAAAAACCATCACAAATACATTATATAGGCGGTTTACTTCGGCGCGTGCATATCCGGCTGCACGCCACCGCTCGGCGACGACGACTTCGGAGTACCGTCCCCCGGAAACCGCTTCTCAACCTGCTCAGCGACCCACTTCCTAACCTTCTGCTCCGTCCAAAACCCATCGTAGAATATCGTCGGCTTGATCCAACAGCCGCGGGCGGAGGGCGGCGCCTCCTCCGGGGGGCGGTAGAGGGGCGCGCGCGGGGGGCAGGGGGGGCACGTCGGCTCGCACGCGAAGTGCCACGGACCACACTCGTAATACTCAGGGTATACAGGCGGGCGCGGCGCGTACAGGCCGGACATCACGCCGCCGACCACCGGGGACAGCACGAAACTTACGTTCGAGTTGGGCCTCAGCGGGGCCGGTGCGGGGTGCGCGGGGTGCGCGGGGTGGGCGGGGGTAGGGCGCGGCAGGGCGGCCGGCATGGGCACGGCGCGCGCCACCGGCGGCACGGCCAGCCGCGGCTCCTCCTTGCGCGGACCCAACGCTGCTGGAGAAGTCTTCGGACCCAACGCCACTGGCGAAGTCTTCGGCTCCAAACGATTGGCGACGTTCTGATTGTTCTCAGAGTCAGGAATGGTGACTGGTGTGTTAACTGGTACGCTACAGATGGGTGGGTTGGGTGCGCTGACGAGGGGCGCGCCCACGAGAGACGCGCTCGCGTGGGGGGTGTTGACCCCCACCGCACTGACGTTGGGTACGTCATTGCGCGCGGTCTCGACAATCTCCGTCAACTCTGTTGCCACTTTCCCTCCAAAACTGAGTAATGTCTCGCGTAACGCATTTGTCACTGCACACTGTTAACAAAAAAATTGATTTAGAAGAAACAACCAAATATTATTTAGAGATTTGCTATTTTTTAACATTTTATCTGTGGTATTTTACAATTTCTGACTCAACTCATCATGTCTAAAATTAAAGGCCATGATCTTCAGAGCGAACTTTGACTAAGTCCGATAAAAAAAAATGAATTTGAATTTTTAAATCAAACTTTGACTTAGTCTAAGCATTTTTTTTACAAAATTCCAAATCCTCACTAAGTTTGTTTCTTTGACTCAGACTTAATTGAGGTTCGCTCTATAGATCTCAACGAAATGTGTTAAAAAAATTATTACCTTCCTAGACTTATAAATAGCTAGGCCCTTAGTGTTGGCAGCTGATGTGGCATAACCAATGTTCTCTCTATATATGTCCAGAGACTTCAGTTTGATGGAGACATATGCAACCACTCCTGCACAGTACTTGCCATTTGCAAAATCAACAAAATCTGAAAATATATAATACACTTAAAAAGTGATTAGAGAATATACTTTAGACAATTTATCATGATCACAGAATAATGTCAGTCAAAATTTATATAATTACAGATTTAGAATTAAAAAAGTTATGTCAAAAAAAAAGACATAATTATTTGAAATGGTTGCCCTGTAAAGTTTAATATTTGTCAGATCCATCACTGTTCTACGACTGAAAAATTACGTAATAGATGTGTTGAAATGTTTTGTGAAGTTTTGTGTGTGTTGAAATTGTTGTGTGAATTGTTCACAGATCAGTTATAAGTGACATCTTTCGCCATTGCTTACCAAACCTCAGTAAATGAAACTAGTGACCACACATAGAGTAAAGATCCTAGAGGGCACAGAAATGACCAGGGTCAAATTTAGATACTACTGTCATTTTTTATTATTTAATTACACTTGATATACACAAAGTATAAAGGCAGACTTAATGCTATAAGCATTCTATGCCAGTCAACCTCTGTCAACAGAGGTCACTCTGAAAAGCCTGTGGAGACCCCAGGAAGATCCTGCTCTTCTGGTTGGAGCTAGACTGGTAAAACTTTTAGCTGGCATTTATGCCACGCACAATGGTCTCCTTTTATGAGAATGAAGCCCACACAACAAACAAAAACAATAAGCCAGTCAACCTTAGTGATCCAGCCATGTGCATGGCAGGTGCAAAAATAATGAGGCAAAGGGAATACAAAAGAACATTTTTAGGTCTGGACTGTGTCCAGGATCACAGGAATAAATTCCCTACATAATACATACCCAGTTCCTGTTTAGTGACCGACCAGCTCCAGTTATTAAAGCCCCACTGTGAGTGGCCAAAGTTGATGAGTTGTTGCCGCCTCTGCTGTTGCTCGTTATCATCGTCACACACTGGCATGTCCCCCGACGAAACATCTGGCTGTTAAATATAAGCAATTTATGTATTCCAAATTCAACTTTATGGAATGGTATTGTGGTCTAATTGAGTTTATGGACATGTTTCAACTGACCATGAAAGGAGGTTAGGTGTGGTTAGTATTTTTTTTGTGGATACATAAGCTCCAACTGTATGTATAGGGGTAGGCAGAGGTGAACTAGCGAACTAGAACACTCACATTTCATTGAGCTTTTCGTCCATCCCAGATGTGGTAGGGGGCGAGCTTATCGCCATATCGGGCACAAAATCAGTCATCTGATTTTATTTATTCCTCAATATCTCTGGCAAATGTGAACAGAGAAGTCTATTTTGTAATTTGGTGACTATTTTTAAGCAAGGCCTGCATTGTGACACCAAAACACTGATGGTAAAAGGTGATGAGTATTTATCAGTGGTCACCAGTCGTGTTGGGCAGTTGAATGCTTATTTACATCTGAAGAGGGCTTGTTGTTAAGAGAATTAGTAATTGAGAAATTCATTAAGTAATAAGATACTTGAACCGCCGAAAAGTAACCAATAGTTCTTAGCAAAATCTGTGATACCTATTGGCTAATAAGTTACCTACTAATTATTTTACTACAGAATTTAAGTATTTACTAATGAATAAAAAGGAAATAAAGCAGATTAACAATCAGTATTTACCATTTTGATGCTACAGTTTGTCACCGGATAGCTCGGCTTTCGTTGCATTTTTTGTGTTGAAGCGAACTACAGAGACCAATTATTATCTGCCATCAAAATATATGCATGCAGTTCTCACATTTAAAGTTAACCGGATTATTATTCAACTTCTAAAAGTATTTATTTGGAAATAAATGTGAAAATATTTTTAACAAAATATGTTGTATTGACATTTTGCGTAACTACGGAACTTCCGGCTAGGGACGTCACTCGGTAGTACGCTTACTTTCCAGTCGATTGGTTGATAAAATATATTGTATTTAATCATATTTAGTCGATTAGTCAAAGTTATTCACTTTGTAAATATTGTTAACAGTTGAAGTTGCACCATCGTCCATCTGTGAGTTGACAGAATCTAAGGTTGACAGTTGACATGACCAGACATGACATCTAAGCATCAAGGTATTTAGTCTAAGCTTAGATTATCCTAAGTCTAAGCATTAAGGAATCTTAGATTAAAAAGAGAGAGGAGATCGGTTCCCTCTCCATGACCTTGGCACCAGACTGGCAGCTAAAGATGGCGGAAAATTTAGAGCGTTAAAGTAACATAGTCGATGATTTGTCGATAAACATTTTTGTATTGTTTTTACAAAGCAGTACATAAATGTTCAAATGTGAATATTTTTGTATGTTTATTATTTATTACTTGTTTTTATTTGATTTATTTAATATTATCAAACATTACGTTTATTATTTAGTTAAAATATTGACTATTATTGGTACAATTAGTTTCAATGATATAATTATCAGCAACAGAATGTGCACTTTAAACATTAACTCAATGACGACATCAATCATACGAACAAATCAAAAAATAGTTTGTTTTCAAAATCGACATCTAAACGCACTAGAGCTTTTCTAATCATACGAATTAGAAAATTATAGTGTCGGCTAGCAAAACCTCTGCGTTGGTGAATGCTGGCACGGCAACACACCGGCTGAATAAAAAAGTTAAGAAGAAACAAATCAATATTTGAATTTGAATATGTTCTAAAGTTTTCCTATAAATAGGGTGTGAACTGTGTTATCATTCATTCTGTCAACAACAATGGTCTAATAAACATCTACGAAAAAGTATAAATAATTTCCTTTTCCAACAATTGGTAGCAGAGCGTGGTTGTCAAATCCAGTGATGGCCAACATAAAGTTGCAAATAGAACCGCTCACAAAATCGAATTATGATACATGGAGCATACAAGCGCAAGCCATCCTAATAAAATCCGATTTATGGGATTATGTCAGCGGCGAAAAAGTATTACCGTCAACAACTGACATTGAACAAAGAAAATATTTTGACAAACAAGACGCCAAAGCAAGATCGGAAATATTATTAATAATATCGCCCTCGGAAATAAAGCTTGTTAAAAATTGTCGATCTTCAAGGGAACTTTGGAATAAATTAAAGAATATATACCAAAGTACTGGTCCCGCTCGTAAGGCGACGCTGCTTAAGCAATTAATATTGAAGAAAATGGGCGATGGAAACGATGTTCGAGAACATCTAAATAATGTAGTAAGCAAGCTGGCAGATATGGATGTGACCATACACCAAGAATTACTTAGTATCATGATTCTATATAGCTTACCACCGACATTCGAAAACTTCAGAGTAGCGATAGAATCGCGAGATGTCCTACCAAGTCCGGAAGAGTTAACTATAAAAATAATGGAGGAACATGAGGCTCGAAATAATACAAATATAAAATATTCTGAAGTGGAAGCTTTTCATTCCAAGAAGGTCAAATATAAGAAGATTCCGTACTGCCATAATTGTCG
Source organism: Clanis bilineata (assembly GCA_036417725.1). Taxonomy (NCBI): domain Eukaryota; kingdom Metazoa; phylum Arthropoda; class Insecta; order Lepidoptera; family Sphingidae; genus Clanis; species Clanis bilineata. The sequence goes on along the minus strand of CM071155.1, from coordinate 13,910,003 downwards.
CAAAAATGGACATACAAAAGAAGCTTGCTGGTTCGACCAAAGACAGAAGAATAATAAAAACGAAAAGGAAATTAAGAATTGCAACATGTGTTTATCAGCAAGATCAGTTAATCTGATGTCCGTCTCGAAAATAACCGAAAGTGGAAATAAAGTAGTATTCGAAAAAGATAAAGCTTCAAAAAGAAGAGATGGATTAAATATCATTAAAGCTGGAAAGTCAAAGGAGATGTCAAATATTTCATGTGAAAATAATGCTGAAATTATGAAATGGCATAAGAAATTGGGACATCTTAATGAAAATGATTTAAAACAAATGTCCAAGAATGAAATGATGAGAGGGCTGACTTTTAAAAATGGAAAATTAGAAAAAAGTAAAACATGCATTAAAGGAAAAATGTCAAGTCTTCCATCTTCTCCTATTGACAAGATAATATCTACAGAACCTTTACAAATAATTCACAGTGATGTTAGTGGCCCGTTCGAAAAAGAATCACTGGGCGGATCAAAGTATTGCGTGACATTCACTGATGATTTTACAAGATATTGTTGTATATACTTTATTAAAAGTAAAAACGAGGTACTGGATATTTTCAAAAAATATAAGAACAATGTAGAGAAATTTTGGAAGTCGCATATTCAGAATTTACAAACCGATAATGGTACTGAATATAGAAACAAAGCCTTTGATGAATACTTGAAAGATCATGGCATACAAAGAAGACTCTCTACGTCTTATACTCCTCAAGAAAACATCGTGAGCGAGAGAAAAAACAGAACTTTGATGGATCGAGCACGATGTTTGATGATCGAATCAAAATTGCCTGCAAATTTATGGGCCGAAGCTCTGAATACTGCCAATTATCTGGTAAACCGAAGTCCTACAAAGTTATTAAATGGATGTTCACCATATGAAAAATGGGTCGGAAAGAAACCTTCAAGTGGACATCTTCATATATTCGGTTGTAAAGCTTTTGTTTTAAACAAGAAAAGAGGAAAATTTTTGCCAAAAGCTAAAACAGGAGTTTTTATAGGTTATGCAAAGAATGCAAATGGTTTCCGGATTTATTTACCCAAAGAAAACGATGTCATTATAAGCAGATACGTAAAATTTATTGATGACAAAATATATTACAAGGACGAGCGAAGCTACGATGACCTCGCACACGAGTCCATAGAATCTGAGGAACCGCAATCTGCAACTAAAAATAATAAGGCAATTGAGTCAATTCAAATAGAGTTTAGAAATAACTCACCACTACAAGAACAGGGAAAAATAGAATCTCCTCAAGAAGAATCGGGTATCACTCAGTCTGAAGAACAATGGATAAAAAGTGAAGAACAAAATTCACATAGTCAAATTAGGAGATCGCAAAGTAGAAGACCTCCAGTCCAATCACCTGAGATGGAAGAAAATTCTGATCCTGATATGTCTTACCTGTGTAGTGAAAACAAGAGGATCTTACCATTTATAATAAATCTATAAAAAAAATGGTGCAAAAATAAGAATATGATTCTCATTAACAGATCCATGTTTCTACATACTGAAGAAAGGAGGAGAGAAAATAATTAATCATCAGCAGAAGCAGCCAAAGAAGCCACACATTCACAATTACTATACAAATGCCTTGGACTGCAAAAATCAGTAAAGAAAAAGTTCTGTTGATGAGTAAACAAGTCTAATAGACTTGAATCTGCACTTTATACGTGACTGCATCATGAATGGAAAAATTAATGTTCATTATGTCAGCACAGATGATATGGAGGCAGATAATGAAAGGAGTTCTCGGACCACGACTACTTCTTCTACGGCAAGAACTCGGCGTATCACCGTGAGGAGGAGTGTCGGCTAGCAAAACCTCTGCGTTGGTGAATGCTGGCACGGCAACACACCGGCTGAATAAAAAAGTTAAGAAGAAACAAATCAATATTTGAATTTGAATATGTTCTAAAGTTTTCCTATAAATAGGGTGTGAACTGTGTTATCATTCATTCTGTCAACAACAATGGTCTAATAAACATCTACGAAAAAGTATAAATAATTTCCTTTTCCAACATATAGTCTCTGCCTCCTGTTATGGTATACCGGTGTGAGAATATGTATGTAATGCAAAAGAATATACCGTGAAATAACTAAATAAAATATTTTATCGATATCGATACCATACGCAATGAATCACGCCCCGTCACTAGACCACCATTTCAGTTGCCGTATTATTATTACTTTGTTCCGGGGGCGTGGCTTACTGACGGATGCGGTTCTATAGGAACAAACACTTGTATATTGATCCTTCTTTACCTGATATGATATCCGTTAGTAAAAAAGAGATAGCATAATTTTTTGTTGATTCTATCAAATTTTATACTCGATAGGTTGTAAAAGACAATGGACCCCACTGTGCAAGGAATAAATACTCTCATGACATTTTGCTACTAAAAAACAGGAGGTCGGCTTCAGAAAATTAGAAAATAATTTAGCTGTTTTTACGCAAGATTAACATCTAAATAAAAACTTATGATGTCGGATTTACTACATATTGACGGAAGCGTGCTAGAAGGGGTATTATTACACATATATTAAGTAAGGCTAAAACTTTCAATCCGAGTCTTCAAGAAATATTTAAAATTTTCTTCAGGGTGGTCAAATACTGCGGATTTCTATATCGCTAAGCGCTATTCTGAGGATTCCTGTGCGAATTACGAACATACGAAGTGGACGTAGTAAGCCAGGACTTGCTGCACAGCACCTAAAAGGTATGTATCGTTCAAAGAGCGATTTTAAAACACTAATTTAAAAAAAATAGTAATATCAGCCCAATTACTGTTCTACGACTGACATGAACCTCCTTCCAAATGGGAGACTTCACATAATTCTTGTGGAGAATTATTGTTGTAAAACAGGTAGGTATGCATTGTCCTCAAACGTTTTAAAGGAAGCAAAATTAAAGAAATTGTTTATTTGATCTTAAAGGTACTTTATTCATTATTTTGCAAATATTACATAATATTTTATAGTCAAAACACTATAGGATAAAATTGTTTTATTCAACAGGAATTCAGTTAGTTGGTGAAATATGCCAGGCAAAGTTGAAGGGTGTGAACCTGGGTTCCACTGAAATAGAATTCCGCCCCGGTAAGATCAGGGGAGGCCACTATGTAGCTGACACACAGACAGCAGGGTGAGTTTCCACCACTCCAATAGACTGCAATCTGTCCCAACTCACAATCAATAACAAAATCTTTAATATTATATCATCATTATTCTGTTCTTCTGTGTGGCAATGGTTTATAAATTAATTATATTATTTGGCCCAATACTCAGCAACTGCCACTCCAGCAGGAGTAGCCCCAACAAGGTTATTGGCAGTGCAATATTATGTCATGAATAAAGAAAATATGTAAAATTTCATCATGTGAGAAAAAAGATGTATCATTTCTTACTGGACTCAAGTACCCAATGGGAACAGTCTTTTTCTTCATGTCAGTCACTTTTTTAAAGTGAAAATGCCTTTAGGCACATTAAGCATTTTATTTTATATCATTTTATTATATGCAAGTACATGTGAATGTGAAAAAAATCATTTAGTATTTATGAGACATTATTTATCATAATAATATCTATAAGATATAGTATGGTTCGTATTTTTATTGATATTGCTTGTGGACTCCTTTTAGTTTGTTAAAAATATCAGACAAATGTACATCTTAAATGCCAGCTAGAGCTCCAACTAGAAGCGCAGGATCCTCCTGATGTTTCCACAGGCTTCTTTGGGTAGCCTGGGTGTGTTGAGGATGAAGTATGGATATAGTACAGTTAAATCACCCTGTCTGGAGGAAGTTTCTACTTCTGTCATGTGGTATTAAGCACACACTGTTTTTAACATTATTATAATATTAAGCCCTGTAATATTACTGTCCCCCTGCTGGGCACGCACCTTCTCTATTAATGAGAGGAGTTAGGCCTTAGTCTACCATGCTGGCCTAATGCGGGTTGGTATACTTCACATATCCCTTCTAAATTCTTGTGGAGAAATTTTTGGGTAAGCAGGTTTCCTCACATAATTCCTTCACCATTATAGCAAGCGATAATTCACGATGAAAATACACTTAACATAGAGAAAGTCAGAGGTGTATGCTCCATTTTGGGGTGTGTCTTGCTTTATTATCGACAGACTTCCAAAAAGGAGGTCTTCAATTTGTCTGTATTTTTTTTTTGTTTATGTTACGCGATATCTCCGCCAAATGTGGACCAATTTTCAAAATTGTTTTTGTGTTCAATAGAGCTTATTTCATGGGTGGTCCCATATAAATTTGGTCACGATCAGATTTGAAGTCTGTTAAGTTTTTAAACTTGTGGTTTATATAAATCGGTTTATCATTAGTACTTATAGGGCCTTACTTAAAACAGCATTTTTAGCTGAGCAAACAGTTAAGAATAACCTGTCACTTTTTTCCTTGCGTTACATTGTTTAAAAATGAAAGGGACAACCTATGGTATAAAGATAAGCAGCGCTTAAATATTTTTATAAGTAAGGGGTATAAATTCCTGCTGTTCCTCAGTTCGATCAGCCTGCTCCTCCAAGTGGCGCTGCCGTGCGCACTGGTGGCGGACGGGCGCGTGTCGCTGGAGCTGCGCGGCGGAACCAACGCGGACATGGCGCCGCAGGTCGACTACTTCACGGAGGTGTTCCGAAACGCGCTCAGGAGATTCGGCGCTGATTTCAACCTCACTATACATCGGAGGGGGTGATTGTCTTTTTTATTACTAGTTTTTGCCCGCGAATCCGTTCGCGTGGAAAAAAATTGGACAGCCTCCGTGGCGCAGCGGGCGAGTAGCCGGCTGTGAAGCGAGAGGCCACGGGTTCGATCCCCGCACCGAGACAAATGTTTGTGTGGCCCACAGATATTTGTTTCGGGTCTGGGTGTTGTGAGTCCGAAAGTCTCTCGTAGTTCTTGACACCCACGACACAAGACTAGTATCTTAGTGTGGGGTCAGGACTATGTGTGTGACTGTTGGGTGTTATTTATTATTATTATTATATCTATTTATTATTTATTGTCACCAATAGAAAGTACCCTATGTGTTAATACAGGGTGTCAGTCAATTTCACCAAACTTGGTCTACCCATTTGAGCGTGAAGAAGCAACAAACGTACACACTCATAAACTTTCGCCTTTATAATATTAGTGTAATTATATAGTGTGACTATTTGCCCAGCCTTTCGTTGAAGAAAAATGTCTTTACAATCGCTGCTATTTGAAAATCGATGAAACAGAAATACGTTTGATAAACGGAAATTCGTCATATGGATTAAACCAAAGATAATGTAATCATTATGTTTAGATTAAGCCTGTCATGGCAAGTCATGTTAAGCCACATCTTCTGTACTAAAACATTACACAAAACTAGGTTTAGCTACATATTTTTATCTATGCCTGCCTATCTATGACTGCCTCCGTGGCGTGGTGGTATTTCGGTACGACTACGTTTCTGAGGTCTCGGGTTCGATCCCCGGGTCGGGCAAAGTGATATTGAATTTTTCCATATCAGCCCGGAGTCTGGAATTTGTGCCCGATATGGCGATAGGCTCGCCCTCTATTACATCTGGGACGGAACTAAGCTCGGCGAAATGTGGGTGTTCTAGTTCGCTAGTACGCCTCTGCCTACCCCTTCGGGGATACAGGCGTGAGCTTATGTTATGTTATGTATGTTTTTATCTATGGTCCATTGTTCTACGAGCAGGCGACAGTGAAATTCATTGCTTTGCGTATGTGTTTTGTTTCGAGAAAAACAGGTGCCGGAGTTGCAGCTTCAGGTAGATATGGTTTTGCTGCAGCCCTTTGCATTTATAGTATTTGTGGTGATGTTTTCAGATATTTCCCTCGAGGTGGTGGTCACGTGACCGTGGAAGTGACCCCCGTGAAGAGTTTCTCCAGCATCAGCATGACGGAGCGAGGGTCTATCACCAGCGTGTACGGATGGAGCTTTGTAGCCGGCTCTTTGCCGGTAAAGGTAATATGTGCATAATACTTAGCAAAGCTACACTTCTGCCATATACTCCAAATAAAACAAGATAGGGAACCTCATGATACAGGCATAACAGTTGTAATAACTGCCTGCCTGATAATTACACATAACATAACATGAGCTCACGCCTGTATCCCCGAAGAGGTAGGCAGAGGTACACTAGCGAACTAGAACACCCACATTTCGCCGAGCTTACTTCCGTCCCAGATGTGATAGGGGGTGAGCCTATCGCCATATCGGGCACAAATTCCAGACTCCGGGTTGATATGGAAAAATCCAATATCACTTTACCCGACCCGGGGATCGAACCCGAGACCTCAGGACGGTAGTCCCACCCAAATACAACCACGCCACCGAGGCAGTCATTGGTCATCATGTCATGTCATCAGTCATGATTGATGCAGTAAAAAAATAATAATATACGTTTGCAGTCGTCTAATGTCAATATGTGATTTTGTGGCGACATCTCTGCAATGCGCGCCGAACTAACTTACACGCATCGAGCGTCAACGCACAACGGCACGGAACAACAGATCGAGCCACCGAATCCTAAATCACGGTGGCAAAGTTTACCGCAGACGTAGCATATATACGACCTCCGAAGATGAACCATCGGAGGGGCCGCGGGTGGGGTGCGGTCAGGCACTACACCCGCCTGACGAGGAGATCTCCCCTCTGGTGGAGGAACACCGACACCCGTTCCTCTACAATTTCAATCCCCCATTACACCCATTTAGGGGGTTAATTTCCAAAAATCCTTTTCTAGTGCTCGCCTACGTCATAATGCCGGGTACACACCAACCGAACAAACGTTCGCGAATCTATGCCTGTTGCATTCACACAACAGCGAAAGGAACAGCAATAGATTCGCGAACGTTCGTTCGGTTGGTGTGTCATGGCATTAGAAAGAGCCGTCTATAAAATATCACGACCCCAGTTCAAATAGCTTCGGCTGTACGCTGACACTTTTTTTTTTTATATATATAGCAGAGACTGGCAAACGAACAGATGGGTCACCTGATGGTAAGTGATCTCCACCGCCCATAGACATCCAAGATACAATAAGAATCATGGGTGCGTTGCCAACCTAAACAGAGGAAATGGAAGGTGTGGGAAAAGGGATTGGGATTGATTGGGAAGGGGAGGGGGGAAAATGGGCCACCGGAAATCTCACTCACCGAACGAAACGTGACAGTTTTTTCACGTTAGTCAGTTGCTTCCTTTTATATATAAAAAAAGATGTTGATTAAGCCGTTCTTGCGCTCAGTCTCAAATGATATTACTATTTGTAGCTAGCATATTCGATGAGCGACGGAGCCAAGCAACAATTACGGACAGTGTACAACAATGTACAGATAGAATGCTATAAGGAAGACAGGGACTTTGCACCTGACAGCTGTAATGGCATTATGTAAGTACTTACTATAGTAAGGACCAGTGTTGGGGGCCCGTGGCAAATTCGTTGGATTAATTTTCGGTCCGCGACTTCCTTCCAAATACCGCTGGGGCCCCTTATGGTCGGGGCCCGTGGCATTTTGCCGACATGCCACCCTGTAGTAGCCAATGGTAAGGACCTAAGCGATAAACATTTTAAGGGTTCCGAAGCCAAATGGCAAAAAAGGTACCGTTATAATTTCGTCATATCCATCCTTCTTGACTAGTGATGTGGATAATCGATTATTTATGCCTATTGATTCATATATTACTCTTTAAAAATAATTGATTAATCGATTATGAAGAATAATCGATTATACACATTCTTGACTGTCTGTTAGACCATGGATAGCTCCGAACCTTTTAGTACTAGAAAGCTGTAATTTGTTAAGGGTATTCATATCTCGTCTACAGAATGGTAAAATAAAATCTTATATTTTTTTTAAAGTAGGTTCCTCTCACTCGTTAAGTGGTGACGAAAGTTTTCTCTATATCGTATTCAAATAGCCCTTTATAAAGACGTAAGAGAACACGGATAAAACAGTAATTAACCGGTTTGAAGTTACATTTTTTATAACCGACTTCAAAAAAGAAGTATTTCTTGATGAATGTTTTAACATTGGCTACATATTTTTGACAGTTTAGTGAGCGAGCTGTCGTCTGGTTGTATATTGGGCAGTGACGGACTCGGTCGGCGGGGGGTCGACCCCTACGACGTGGGCAAGAAGGCCGGCGACGACATGCGGAAAGTGCTCGAGAGCGGCGCATGCGTCGACAATCATGCACAAGTAATGATTCATATTTACATACATACATACGCCTGTATCCTTGGAAAGGATAGGCAGAGGCGAACTAGAACACATTCTCAAGATGACAGAAAATATTTGACTTAAGTATTATGACCGACTTTCTGTCTGACGCCAAACCACTCCTATTTAGTCCCAGGCAAATAGAAGAACACCCCACCCGACCTGGGAATCGAACCCAGGACCGCCCGATTCACGGCTCATATACAAAAAACCAAGGAGGCAACATGGACAAGGAGAGTTATAGCTTATTTGAATTTATCCTACAGCTCACTCCTATATAATAATATTAGCCCTGTAATATTACTGTCCCACTGCTGGGCACGGGCCTCCTCTACTAATGAGAGGGGTTAGGCCTTAGTCTACCACGCTGGCCTGATGCGGGTTGGTAGACTTCGCATACCTTGGAATTTCTTGTGGACAAATTCTCGGGTATGCAGGTTTCCACACGATGTTTTCCTTCATCGTTATAGCAAGCGATATTTCACAATGAAAACACACTTAACATAGAAAAGTCAGAGGTGTATGCTCCATTTTCGGGTTGGTTTCGAACCTCCGACACTTGTCTCGGCAGTCCGTACTATTCCCAACTGAGCTATCGCTATATTCTAAATCAATATTTGAGATAAATAGATATTTATCGGAAAGCTGCAAGAGACCCTAAGAAATTAAATATCTGGGCGTCTACTACCAAAAACGAAATCCGTAGTTTCAGATGACGGATCGCACGTTTTGGTACTACGAAGTGTTGCGGATCCGCTGACGGATTCGACGACGGATCCGATGTTTAGATTTTGACATTATTGACATTATTACTTTCGTCCGTCCTACATGACTCTACTATGAAAACAAATGTGACATGAAATACATCGTTTCTTCGTTCGGATCATAACCTCGATTGTACGAAAGCTCTAAGCCTATCGTTTGCTTTTCGTTTTGGTTTCGAAGTCTTCGAAATGGCTAGATTCCTTCTGTATGAAGAATTGTAACTTATTATAAGCTTACGCCTGTATCCCCGAAGGGGTAGGCAGTGGCCCACTAGCGAACTAGGACACCCATATTTCGCCAAATTTAGTTCCATCCTAGATGTGATAGAGGGCAAGCCTATCTCCATATCGGGCACAAACAGACTCCGGGATGATACTGAGTAGAAAAACCCAATATCACTTTGCCTGACTCGGGGATCGAACTCGAGACCATACATACTGCTTCCTCCAAAATAAAAGTTTTCTTGGTTCAGAAGAGAATGATTACAAGACTGCCAACTTGTTAAAGCAGCCGTGGCCAACAATATTCCCAAGTATAAGATACTCAAATACTTGTATACATACTCTCATGTATGTTATCCCCAAAGAGGTAGGCAGAGGCGCAACTAGAGCACCTACTTTAGCCAAGGCTTTGTCGGTCTCATGATGTGATACTAAGCAGAAAATTTTGCCCGACTCGGGGATCGAAACCGAGAGCTCAATTCAATAATCTTACTGCTTACACAACACAACTACGCCACTTAAGCACTCAAATTATTATGTATTTAGGAAAATAAAACAACTTTTTAGCAATTTTTTTTATTACAATTTTATTAAGGTCTCTCAACTCCCACTGAATGCCCTCCAGCAACTCCTTGTTTTTAGCTTCAAAGTGAAGGGCGCGATTACCGAGGTCTGCCTGCATCGCTGGTCGCACTCACTCGTCGTAATCTCCTTGAAACTGTTAGGGGAAATAATAAGTTAAATGTTAATTGTTTCAGACTAAATATCGTTATTATTACTCAAAAGAACAATTGCCTACATCAAAGCAGGTTAATGTGTGTAGTTATATAGTTTATGCACACACATTCAAAGCACATGCTATGGTAATGGGTAACAATAGGTGTTCATGCATTGATTGTAAAGTGCATCATAATATTATTCTAGTAAGGATATTATCTTCTTCCACTGCTGCACAGTTTTCATTGCGCCCTCCATGCTATTAAGGTGGGACGTCAAGGTCTCCCACAACCGTTTTGATTTAGCCCGCTCCTCCAGGCTATGCACAAACCCACGACCGAGACAGGGTTTTCCGTCATAAATTATAATAACGCCTCCATCTGCACGCTCGCTACAGTCATCTTGAACTGCAATGTTTTGAAAAATAGTCAAAACATTATACGTTAATGTTATGTAAGTAATGATCATTTTTAATCGTTCAAAACACAGAAGTTGCATTTTGTTACACAGTAACTGAATTTAATGCAATGGATCATTCGTTTAAAGGGAATAAATAACACTTTTATAATTAATTTACCAACACATACTTGACCAACACAATGAATTATTCTAGTCAACTTGTCAGTGTCAATCAAAAATTAAAAAATGTCAATATTCCACAGATTAATCATAATGCAATAGACTAGGGCAGATTGCAAAATTAGCAGAAATATTAAATATTTTATATTCAATAATTATTTCGAAATATGAAATGATATACTTATTACATAAAACCTAATTAGAGATCTATTTTATATGCATTTTTCACAATAATGTCACAATTGGTAAACATTTACGGTTTTTGAAGATATACCTCCCTAATCCGACACAATATGTTCATTCGAACGATTGTTTATGGCTCCGAAGCCAACGGTGACGGATCCGAAGTAATTTGGTAGTAAGGTTAAATAGGAAGTTCGTCGTTTCTTCGTTTTCGGCCGACGTTTCGGCGATCGTTTTTGGTAGTAGACGCCCTGTACCTGACAAACCTAGTATTGCTGTTTGTGACGTTGACTACAAAATATATTTTTTGTGATAACACGTGTATGTTCGTCAGGACCAAGTGATCCTGTACATGGCGCTGGCTGAAGGCAAGTCGACCGTGAGGACTGGGGAAATCACACTTCACACCAAGACTGCTATGCATATCGTCGAGCTTATTGCGAAGGTTCGTGGTACAACTTAAAAAAAAAAAAATGTTTTGAACATACATAGACTCACGCCTGTATCGCGAAGGGGTAGGCAGAAGCAAACTAGAGAACTAGATCACACATTTCACCGCGATAATTTACGTCCCAGATGTGATAGGGGGCGAGCGTATCGCCATATCGAGCACAAATTCCATTTTTTGTTTAGTAATTATATAATTTAGCATTTTATAGGTAATTGGATACTTGACTATGTTTCATTTTATATACATATTTACATGTAATAGCAAATAAAACAAAAAAGAAACCCTTCTCTAAAAACCGGATCGAAATTGGTTGAAAAATGAGGCAGTAATTCATATTTTAAATTCTGCAATGTGCAAGAGTGGGGGCGTGGTGGGGATATCTCGCTATCCCTTTCCAACGCACGCACCGCTATGGCCGTAACGTCATATCACTGATACTTCTCTTTCCCGCTGTTTAAAGGTTACACGAAACTACAAAGGCGTATAACTTTTTAATTTTTGGGAGTATTTCAATATTTCTTTCTGTGTTACGTTATAGATGACGTAAATTTCGTAAAGAATCAATGAAAAAGAAATAGTCGAGTACGCAATTGATATTGGCCTAGTGGTCCTGTTTCATTAATCTTAAGACATCGACTCTTGGGAATGGAGTTTGATTTCTATGTGGCAAATAATTACGTGATACAAAATATTTTTCATCCGAGCATGTCAGTGACTACACTACAAATGGCGATAAGGACTATCCAGGACGATTTCATAGTGGGGTCATAATACTTATTTTCTTCTAACATTATCTTAGCAATCCTTTGTTCAGAAATAGTCAAGTTGGCTCAGGTCAAAGCTAAAAAGCTCTTAATTTTAATATATTTTAATTTTCAGATCAAATTCAACGTGATACCCGATGGAAATCAGAATATTATCGAGTGTGTGGGATTAGGATTCGTTAATAAAATACCAACATAATTTACTAACCAATATTCTACATCAGAAAATATTGCTTGAATTCGTATCTACCAGGGCTGTACTGAATTGCGGAAAAAACTATACACTTATATATAACAAAATATAGCAGCAGATCCCTGGGATGTTATTTTAAAGAGGTGAAATGGCATTGAGCGGAGTTGCAACAAAGTATTTTAATACAAAAAACAGTATGAGATTGCAAAAGATGGGCCGCGGACTCACTTTTCAATTTCCAACTTTAATACAATGTACTTAGTATTAAAATACTTAAACGTCGCTCTGCAGTGTTCTCAAAACGGGTAAAGCGGCATTTACCCCTGGAGGTACAACTACCCTTTCAGTTTTGGTCTTCAAAATGTGAATGTACGCCAGACTACAGCAGGGTTACCACAACCTCTTATAGCAGTATTATTATAATCGTTCTTCGTTAGTTTTGTATGGTAATCGGCACAAGTAAGATGATAATACTGCTATAAGAGGTGGTGGTAACCCCCCAGACCGATGACAAACTACATCACAACCATGTCACCGCATAATATACGATATTATTTAATTTAATGAATTAACCGTCGGCCCCAATATACCTCTCTATATCTCTCTCTCTCTCCTTCACGATCACCCTTCGTCGAGTGCAAATATATAGCAAAAATTAGCCAATAAGAACAAAGTTTGTATATGACGTCGTCATATCACTTTGAGACTGCCACGGTGGCGTGGTCGTATTTCGGTATGACTACCGTCCTAAGGTCTCGGGTTCGATCCCCGGGTCGGGCAAAGTGATATTGGATTTTTCCATATCAGCCCGGAGTCTGGAGTTTGTGCCCGATGTGGCGATAGGCTCGCTCCCTATCACTTCTGGGACGGAACTAAGCTCGGCGAAATGTGGGGGTACTAGTTCGCTAGTGCGCTTCAGCCTACCCCTTCAGGGATACAGGCGTGAGCTTATGTTATGGTAAATCACTTTGATTGGTTCATTTTCGCGATCTATCTGCCACTCAAACCGAGATTGTTTATTAAGATCGGCCGTGATAGAATAATTTATTTATTACTAAAAGTAATGCATTTTTACACATTAGTTTTTAAAATCATGTAGCTTTAATACATCATTTAGTTTATATGCATGCATTTTTCGTTTTTAAAATGAAGTTGAGATCTTTCGGTTTGGGGGTTGTGATCCCCAATGCACGTTTCTTGAATACAGTATCTGGAAACATGATTTATTAAAAAAAAATATTGCTACAATTTATGGAATGAAGTTTATGTGCTCTTTCTTATATGAGGTAATTGAGAATTTATGTGATTTCTGGTTTCGGTAATCAAAAACTGCAGTCGATTGCCGAAATTCAAGTTACTACGGCTACCCAGTTTTTTAATTAATATGAAAAAATCATAAGTAATCGATAGCCGAAATTTTAGCGCCAAAAATATTATTATAATACATTTTTAATGTTTTTCAAAGCTGTTACTAATTTGAGTATTTTAAATACTCCACTGGTGAGATTATTTCCGTAAAATGTTAAATTATTTATACTTTTTCATTGTATGTGATACAATATGATTTTTCTATATTTTTTACAAATAGGTATAATTTTTTATGTGAAATAAATACCTAGAATGTGTCAGTTGTGTGTTTTAATGGTCTGGTAGCAAAATATTATATTTTAACCAACATATCTATACAGCTATACACACATATAAATAAAATTGGAGTGTCTGTTTGTAATATTGAAATATATATAATTAAAATCGTTGCAGAAACATAAGAGTGGAGTCAGCGCTTTATAGCAATTCATTACTTGAATTGGCTTTGTGGCGCAACGGACGAGTAGCCGGCTGTGAGGCGATAGGCCGCGGGTTCGATCCCCGCATTAAGACAAATGTTTGTGGGACCCACAGATATTTGTTTGGGGTTAGGTGTTGAGACCAAGTCTCTCGTAGTTTCTGATACCCACGATACAGGACTATGTGGGTGACTGGTGGGTGTATTTATATTAATCCATTTTACTTTAAATAACAAACAACATAAGCTCACGCCTGTATCCCTGAAAGGGTAGGCGGAGGCGCACTAGCCAACTAGTACACCCACATTTCGCCGAGCTTAGTTCCGTCCCAGATGTGATAGGGGGCGAGCTTATCGTCATATCGGGCACAAATTCCAGACTCCGGGCTGATATGGAAAAATCAATTATTACTGCCCGACCCGGGGATCGAACCCGAGACCTCAGGACAGTAGTCGTACCGAAATACAACCACGCCACCGAGGCAGTCTCAGACTTTAAATATCAATTAAAATATACGTGATGATATGCTCAATGGAAACCGTGAATAACACATTTGATCGTGCCATAATTCTTATCAAAAGTTAATCGTTATAATGTGGACATGATATAGCGGGGGTCCACGACCCACAAGATTGTTTCCTAAATCCGCACCTCGAATAATAAGGTGTGTTGATAGAAAATAACTAATTTATTCGACTCGTTTATTAAATACCAGTGTAGATTATATATATACACATTAGTTACTACAGGACAGAAATATGGATCTGGGGATTTAGTCCCAGGCAAATCGCGTAAGAAAACACGATGCCCAACATGAGATGCAAACCCTGGACCTCCCTCCGACCCTAAAGGTTTTTATTATAGTTAATCCATATATTGACTAAAATATATTTATCCGTCAATACATTGCAACAATGAAAAATGTAAAAGAAATAAAATATTTATCATGGATCTAATAATCAAAATAAATTTTGGAACCATAATTGTAAAACAAAGTGCCAAAACGAAAAACAAGGTTTTTATTTAATTTTACTCAAATATATTCACGTAATTTTAACTAAAAGAAAATAAAAATAAAAAGCCATTTACCAAATAATATATTAAAATATTATACTTACAATTATATTTTTGCTATGAAACATTGTCAGACATAATTTGTAGAAGAGGTAACAAACATTTTAATATTTAAGGAATCTGAACAAAATTGTTTTTATTAAAAATACAAATATAAATTATAGACATAAATTCTTTTGTTTATAATTAAAGGTCAAAGCGCGCCTCCTGCTCATGTTTATCTAGAAACATTACACAAAAATTATTTCGCTACACATTTTTGTCTATGGTCCATAGTTCCATGTAGGCGACAACAAGAAACATTGTTTTGCGTAGGTGTTCTTTCTTTCTACCTGCCCTTATCCCACCTTAATGTGTGGTCGGCACAACACACTTCTTCAAGTATGTTGCAGAAAGGATTTGGCTTAGTTTTTACGACCGACTGCCTAACGTCAACCCCCTCTAAGGGATCTTGTCCCTGGCAAATTAAATTATAAAATTCGCTTTGCCTGGCCTGGGAATCGAACCCCAGATCTCTCGGTACAAGCCCAAGTTTGTTGTGTTATGTTTCGAGAAAAAAATGTGCAGGGGATGCGCCCTTAAATACACAATTTAAGGGATTTTGGAACATATTTTCATGTAATTAGATATAGTTTTATCATTTGTAAACCCTTAAAATGAATTATGTAATGGGACGCCACAATACAACAGACAAAATCGACCTATCCAAAGAATAAAGTTACATATGATAATGAATCGAAATTGCTTTCTTATTTTTCTGAGCTTATTTATTGACCTGTATATTTAACTAGTGAATATTTTTTTAAGCTATGTCATAATTTAACTTGTTATTATGTCATAAATTTAAAAAAATACTAGTATTAGTTAAATATATAGGTTAATTTAAGCTCAGAAAAATATAAAAGCAATTTCGATTAATTATCATATGTAACTTTATTCTTTGGATAGGTCGAAATATTTAACAAGAGTAGAGTATATAAAAATACCATAAAAAATAAACCAATATGTTTTTTATTAGCCTCTGTGTCGCAGTGTGCGCGTAGCCGGCTGTCAAGAGGCCGCGGGTTCGATCCCCGCGCCGAGACAAATGTTTATATAGATATTTGTTTAGAGTGTGAGTGTTGTTGGACCATAAGTCCCTCTTAGTTCCTGATTAAATCCATAGCGCGGCCGGGACTATGTTACAGTTAAAAAAAAATAGTGAAACGCTGACCATAATGGTCTGTTCAGGCGAGTCGCGTTTCGGGCGACTGACCAGTATACCCTATACATCCCAAGTTCAGGCGGGCATTATTCGGGCAACTATCGACGGACATAATGCTCGTTAGTCCATGTCATATTCCGACGGCACCGCACTTTTTGGTCATTGTACAGAATGAAAAAACTACGAACATTCATTGTAAGGGGTGAAATAGGGGACCAAACGAAGGAGTTTACAAAATTACGTCATCAAATACCCTAAAATTAATTTATTACTACAATATTACTTATTGGAGACAACCGTATACAAAATTGCATCCAAAATGAATTTTAAACCCTATTTATTTTCTACTTTTCCTTTACATTCTCTACTCAAGTTAATATTAATATTACATTTACGTGACCTTCATCTAAGAAGTCGCCCCAAGGAAGATGTATGGAAGTACAGCGCAACACATATTTTTGTAGCAGTACATATTACGGATCGAGCTTTAGTAAGAAATAGCTTCGGTTTTATAGAGCGTTATCTCTGTCGCACGTGTCAAACAATAGATGATAAATCGGCGACGAGACCCGACTACGGAATTCGAAGGCGAAACTAGCCGATTATTGACCGGAGTGTCAACGAAATCTTTTGAAACGTTTAAAGTTGCGATAACTGAAGTTGCTCATAAAAAACAATAACAAAGTGTGCTGCGTTGTTTATCATGCTACCAATTATTATACATCATCATCAGCCAGAGGACTCCACTGCTGGATATAGGCTTATTACCAGTCAGCTTAATATTACTCCCTTCGCATCGCACCGCATCATGGCGTTTTTGACAGGTCACAACTTTGACAAGACTTATTTGACATTACCACAGCAAGTTAGCCTAAATCATTTTTATTGTCTCGCGACGGAATGTTACAGATCTGTGATCAACTTTTTGTTACGAAGACGACATATCATGTACATGATATTCCTTACAATTATAGACAATTTCAATTAATATTGTTAAAAAATATTTCAATAACAATATTTCCAAAATTAAATAAACGAAATGAAAACCCTTAACATATCATAAACTCGGACATTTATACAAATACAACAAAAAACAAAAATTGGTCCTAACGCCTAAACTCTTGACAGTCGACATTTGACAGCTGTCAAACAGCACCTGTCAAAAACGCCACAATCGATTTTTTTCCCCGCGTTTTAATATCTCAATTCGTACGGGAGAACAAGGACGTGGTCCTACACAAGCGAAATTTTAATAGTTATAACAAAAAGATGGCGCACCATACTTATAATAATACCTCTAAGTACAGACAAATTGTTGTATTTCAAAATGTTTGAAACATTGTACATGGTGCGTTATTCTCCCTTTAAACAAAAATGTACTATTTTAGTTATAAATCCCCCTCCCAAAGTTGAACAGGAATTGTTATCCCCTCCCTAACCTTCAATAGTCGGTATACACGGTAGTGGACGCGTAGACCGATCAGTTATTATGATCCCACTTTATTAAAATTTAACGGGCAGACTTCAAATCCGATCGTTACCAAATGTATATGGTACCACCCTTGAAAGAAGTTTTATCGAGCAGAAATTTAAAAATCGGTCCACATTTGGTGGAGATATCGCGCAACGTACATAAAAAAAACACATACAGATTGAGGACCTTCTCCTTTTATGAAATCTGTCGAAAAATGGTTCGCCTCTTATCAAATAATGCTCATATTTCCCCCTTCACATATTTATCTTTAGAAAAGTGTAATGTACATACATAAGCTCCCTGTATCCCTAGAGGAGAAAATGATCGCCCCTATTTCGACCAGCTTATTTCCGTCCCTGTATATAATAGGGGGCGAGTCTATCGTCGTAAGGATGGTCTCATATTTGGTCAAGATGGAAATCATGGAATGAATTCTGACGTCGGTTTTAAGTTATTTTTATTTTTACCAAATATTCGGGGAAGCTTTTCTGCAGTTTTATTTGGCATTCCCAATTTATATGTAGGCTCTTATTACCATATTTACCATCAGCGACCTGCACTCGTCATTAATGTAAAATAATCACAAGTTTAAAAACTTAACGGACCGATTTCAAATCCTATCGTGACCAAATTCATATGGGACTCTTGAAATCAGCTCTATCGAACACAAAGGGAATTTTGAAAATCGGTCCACATTTGGAGCAGATATCGCGTAACAAACATAAAAAAATACACACGAATTGAGGACCTTCTCCTTTTTTGAAGTTGGTCGAAAATCAAAACTTAATGGTATTCAAGAAATGTCGTCACTTAGCTAATAACATCGCTGCATTTTAATTTCCTAACGGGTCAAGAATTATTGACATTTTAAACATTCAAAATCAAATTTTCGATTCCTGTACCAAGATAATGTTTGTGTGATCCACAGATATTTGTTTTATGTGTGGATGTTGTGGGACCATAAGTCCTTTGCAGTGCCTGATACTGGTTAAAAGTAGTGTGGCTTCAGGACTATGTGTGTGACTATTGGGCGTATTTATGATTATTTTTGAAAGAGTATCATTATCTAAGTATATAATTATTGTAAACACCATGTGCTGTTTCCTTGATTTGTGCTATTCAGGTGTCGTTGGATGGAAGTTTATTCAGTCTTCGACTTGTCTTCTTCTGCCACGGCTGGCTGGTCTTCATAGCTGTAAGGAGATGTATTTTATAGATAAAGGTAGATAATCACAAGTTTAAAAACTTAACAGACCGACTTCAAATCCGATCGTGACCAAAATTATATGGGACGACCCTTGAAATAAGCTCCATCAAACACAAAAAGAATTTTGAAAATCGGTCCACATTTGGCGGAGATATCGCGTAACATACATAAAAAAATACAGACGAATTGAAGACCTCCTCCTTTTTGGAAGTAGGTCGAAAAATAATGTCAATGTAGGTAATGTGTTCTAAAACGATACCTACATGGTTTTGGACTTGTAGTGACGTCCACAAGCATATATTAGGGTATACAAAAATGTGCATAATTTTTTTTATCTTGCCTCCCTATAATATTAACATCCTTGTTTTAAAATAAGTATAAGTCGAGCGCTGTTACTTTGAAAATTTGTTTTTAGTAATGATTTTTTCTTTAATTATGTAATTGGCTTGCAAAGGCTTGTCTCTGTGCCTATATAGAATCCACAGTATAACCATCCCACTTTCCTCTAGCTGGGATTTACTCTTTAAAAGTATATATTTCCTCTTGAAGTATGTTGTACACATTTTCCGGCACAAAAAGTATTTTATGGATGTATAATTTATATAACTGTAAAGTTTCATCAAAATCCATTCAGTAGTGTTTGTGTGAAAGAGTAACAAACATACAAACACACATATTATTGAGTATATAGCTATAGACAGTAATGTCTACAGTACGATTGGGCCGGTTCGGCGGGTTTGATACCACTCTCACAGAAAACCAACTTAACGTGGCATCTTGCTGTCGCGTTTCGTTCGGTGAGTGAGATTTCCGGTGGCCCCTTTCCCTTACTCCCTTTCCTTTTCCCTACCATTCTATTACCTCCTTTTAGGTTGGCAACGCACCCATGATTGTTTTTGTATATATGGGCGGTGGAGATCACATACCATCAGGTGAACCATCTGTTCCAGTCCCAAGTGTCTCGTTTATAATGTATGTATATACTTGAATAGCGCGTGCAGGTCCCCGCGCAGCACGGCCAGCAGCAGCGGCGTGCCGAGGCAGGCCGGCACCAGGTACAGCAGCGCGGGCTGCGCGTGCCGGAACACGTGCATCACCAGGATCGTCGCCAGCAGGCCCACGATGTACGCGGAGAACGTCGCCCTGGACACGATACGATACTTTATACCGTCGCTATTGAATCAGACTAACGCCCGGTTCCAATAAACAATCTCGGTTCTGTTACATATACCTCTACTATATTACACTTAACTAGTGCTGACATCGCAAAGAGTAATTATAGGTTATCAACCTAAAACCTTCAGATGAAGGTGATAAATAAAGCAGACAGCCATAAACAATATGAAGGAATACTCTTTAGTATATGTAGCTGCGATAACTCAGTTGGGAATGGTACGAACTGCCGAGACGAGTGTCGGAGGTTCGAGACCAACCCCAAAAAAATGGAGCATACACCTCTGACTTTTTTTATGGTGTGTTTTCATTGTGAAATATTGCTTGCTATAATGGTGAAGGTAAACATCGTGAGGAAACCTGTATACTCGAGAATTTCTCCACAAGAAATTCAAAGGTATGAATTATGTGAAGTCTACCAACCCGCATTAGGCCAGTGTGGTAGACTAAGGCCTAACCCCTTTCATTAGTAGAGGAGGCCCGTGCCCAGCAGTAGGACAATAATATTACAGGACTAATATTAATTAATTTATATGTAACAAGCCGCTTGACTGTGCCCGCGGCATTGCTTAGTGTATGGGCAGCGGTCCCACTTACCATCAGGCAGACCGCTAGCTCGTCTGCCCACTTTGGCAATAAAAAAAAACAAGTTCGAATGGACAGATAGATTACAAAAAATCACAAGTTTAAAAACTGATATTGTTTATTTGTTTCAAGTGTGGGTGTTGTGAGACCATGCGTCTCTCATAGTCTCTGACACCCATGATACAAGTTATACCTAATGTGGGGTCGGGACTAGGTGTGTGACTGTTGGGTGTATTTATTATTGTTTATTTATATACTCCTCTTACCTGAAATAGAACTCAGAGTTGCGTTTAAGACTCTTGTCGAAGCGGAGCAGCAGAGCGATGAAGATGCCGGGCACCACGATATCTCCGAGCCCCAGCATCGCGAAGTTGCTCGCGTTCAGCCCGTTCACCAGCAGGTCTTGGGGAAACACCACTGCGGACAAACACCTTTATAGCCACATCGGTTGTTTTTTTTATTGCAGAGACTGGCTATCAAGCCTCCTTGGTCTAGTAGCAGCACATATGGGCTGTAGACCGGGAGGTCGTGGGTTCGATTCCCAGGTTGAGCAAAGCTAATTTTCTAATTTAATTTGCCTGGGACTGGATCCCTCAGATAGGGTTTACGTCAGGCAGGCAGTCTGTCATAAAAACTTAGCCAAATCCTTTCTGCAACATGCTTGAAAAAGTGTGTTGCGCCGACCCCACATTAAAGTGGGATAAGGGCAGGTAGAAAGAAAAGACTGGCAAACAAGCAGATGGTTCACCTGATGATAAGTGATCTCCACCGCCCATAGACACCCAAGACACAAAAAGAATCATGGGTGCATTGCCAACCTAAATGGAGGAATGGAAAGGGAGGGCAAAGGGATTGGGAAAGGGAAGGGGGGAAATAGGCCACCGGATGGTTGCGATGATTGACAGATGCCACTGACTGTAATGGCGCATATACTACTAACATTTCTCTTGAAACACTACACAAAACATCCCATCTATGGTCTATTATTTCATGAGCAGAAGACAATGTTTGCCTAAACAGAAACATGGTTTGTGTAGTATTTTAGTACATGGACAATGTCATTAGCGAGAGAAAGTGGCGGTTTTGAATCGCTGCACCTGTATAAGGCTGCGTATCCACTGGAGCGGAGCGAAATGGCGGAGCGGTGAGCGAGATAAATAAAATATTGCATAAAATCTCCACTCATCTTATTTTATGCAATTATATTGGTGGATTTTTATCTCGCTCACCGCTCCGCCACCTCGCTCAGCTCTAGTGTACAGGCTACCTAAATAGTTATTTAGTTATGTTGGTATAATGCTGTATTTATCAGTATTAACTTCCAGCTACATATTCGATCGAGCTCGCTGCGCGTTAATGACAAATTTGCAAGCTATTGATGCTGCTAGGGCACGACCATCTGTTCCATTGAAGTGTATTTTCCACCAGTAGCGTGCAGTATCCATATAGACAAAGACACATCTACCCTGACAATTTGCTAATTACATAAATTATGTAAAAAATAATCATCTAAAATAAGTTTTCTGAAGTTGGCTTTTATTTTAAATCCACACGGAGATGTCAATAATGATTATGATGATGATGCAAGAATTGAAGACAATGATTTGCAACTTTTTCTATGCCAATCTAAACTCCTATGCACCTCATTGGTTTGCACTTTTTTTTTATCACTCACGTTTGATGGGCGCTTCGAAGCTCTTCGCGACGGTGACCATCACGTTGGTGCCGAAGACCCAGAAGATGTCGTAGAGGAACAGTCCACAGAGCAGTATGCACCCGGTGACCACGTTGTTGAGGTGAAGGAGCTCCACGCCATTGATGGCGAACGCGATCCCGAACAAGTTGTTGGCGATCCAGTGCTGACCAACAAAATAGTTGTGAATAACTTGACTAATCGGTAAACGGCCTTCAAAATCCGATTAACATGCTTTGGCGTTAACTTGAGCTATATCTACTTTGACAAAGTATCTAAAGTTATAGCTTAATGGAATTTGCACCAAGATTTATCTATTCTTTTTTTAGCTGCCTTGGTGGCGTGGTTGTATTTTGGTACGCCTACCGTCCTGAGGTCTCGGGGTCGATCCCCGGGTCGGGCAAAGTGATATTTGATTTTTCCATATCAGCCTCGAATCTAGAATTTGTGCCCGATATGGCGATAGGTTCGCCCCCTATCACATCTGGGACAGAACTAAGCTTGGCGAAATGTGGGTGTTCTAGTTCACTAGTGCACCTTTGCCTACCGCTTCGGGGATGTAGGCGTGAGATTATCTTTTTTTTACTTGTAGTACATGAGACACCAAATATATTAAAGGAGAATATACAAATAACATGTTACATAATGAAAATGATCAGTCTTATCGCTGATATCTTTCTTTCCGAAAGCCTACCTAGAATGGATGGTGGTAGAGGAAAAAAGTAATAAAAATAGGATAAACGTTCCCGAAGATAGCAAGAATGCCAATGTCGATAATTTATGCTAAGATATGAAAAAACATACAGACTAATTAAGAATATTTCTATAAACCCATAAAATTTAAATCACATAATATTATAATGATGATGAATATTATAAATCCTAATTATTCATACTCATATTATAAAATGTATACAAAAATATTCATTGATTGTACTATTTTAAGATAACAACATTGATTAGACACGTCGAGAACTCGAGAATACTCGCTTTATCGTTTCGAAAGTAAGTTATCAGCCGGTAAATACGAACACTTAAATAACAACTTATACTCATGTTTTTATATTAGGGGTTTTCCTTGAGTTAAGGAAAAACCATGTCCGAGTAATTAAAGACGTTATGACTGGATACTTAGCTTGATAATATAGTAACGTTGTACAAAAGGGGCAATTCAGCCTCAATGGCCTAGCGGGCGAAACGAGGGCTGCGTGTTTGATTCCGGCACTGAGACAATTATTGGTTTCATATCTGGGTGTTGTGGAAACGTAAGTTCCTTGTAGTTGGATATCTACAATACATTTTAAACCTAGTGTGGGGTCAGGACTATGTGTGTAATGGTTCTCTCCGCAGTCTAGTGGTGCAGGTAGCAGTGTATCAGGAATATGGACTATAAATTGGATGATCCTGGGGCCAAATCCTTAAAAAGTATATTGCGCCGACGCATAGTAATAGTAAATAAAACTAGTGCTTAACGCGCGCCAAGTCAGCCAGGGAAATAATATTGAGAGAATAAACTTGTCTTAGGTGATTCTTAACCATTCACAAAATATTCTAGGGTGTAAATTGTAATAATCGCTCTCGCATTGTAATAACTAGTTGATGGGGGTACTGAAGTTCGAGATCAATTTTTTTGTATGGAAACTTGCTTGATAGCGCCTCTTTAGTTAGTAATATTAAATCTCTTTGCGCCGACCAAACTTTGAAACGCGAAACGATGATCTTTGTGGAAGGTAGTAGGGAAGAAATGGAAGTTAATTAAAGGTGCGTTTCTCATGGTTTTTCTCATAACATTACACAAAACATGGTTCTACTCCTTGACTATGGTCCATTGTTTCATGACTATGAGACGTGTGTCTAAACAAAAACATTGTTTTGTGTAGGTATTTTAGTGGTTCAAGAAAAACATAAACGGGAGAAGTCCATTAAACACATCCAGTGTAGTAACTTACCTTCTTGAGCAGGTACCAAGCGCCGAGACAGAGAGAGATGAGCAGACAGATGACGTCATACGACGTGAACTTGTAGTTGATGATGTCGGAGCGAGCGTCGCGGTCGCCGCGCGTGAAGTGGATGTGGTACGGCACGTTGGGAACCGACGCCGGCACCAGGAACGAGATTATGGGACTGATGACAAAGTACATACAGTTAATGGAGGGTACACACCGGCAGAACGAAGGCGAACGAATCTGTACCTGCGGTTTTAGACAAGTGGCATATGCGCTAGTCGAATAGAATAAATGTATGAGAATGACATAAGAGTACGCCGCATATATCGTACTCTTATGTCATTCCCATACATTTATTTTATTCGACAATCAG
This sequence comes from Clanis bilineata, assembly GCA_036417725.1. Taxonomy (NCBI): domain Eukaryota; kingdom Metazoa; phylum Arthropoda; class Insecta; order Lepidoptera; family Sphingidae; genus Clanis; species Clanis bilineata. The sequence goes on along the minus strand of CM071155.1, from coordinate 13,885,346 downwards.
CGCTGTGTTATAGTGTGAATCATAACACAGCATAATGCTGAGCCGACCACATTTGTCGCCATGAAGGCACGCAACATTTTAGTATGAGTTATTTTTAAATTATGTTTATTTTATGTGAGTAAGTTGATGCCGTCCTTTTTTGGTTTGACAAATAAACTTTATTTCTTTCTTTCTTTCTTTCTAAACCCACTGTTGCTTTCACACAATCAAACTTTCGCTGTTGTGGAAATGAAACAGGCATGATTCGTTCGCCTTCGTTCGGCCCGATTTGGACGCGCCATAACTGGCTGCTGTAGCAGCAATAGCTCAGTTTGGTGTGGTAAGGACTTCCGAGACAAGTGTCCGAGGTTCAAGACCAATACCAAAAAAGATACACCTCTGACTTTTCTATGTTAAGTGTGTTTTCATTGTGAATTATCGGTTGCTATAACGGTGCATTTTGCTGGATGCAGGCCGCTTCCAACAGGTCGATCTGGAAATCTTTGGGGGAGGCATATGTTCAGCAGTGGACGTCCTATGGCTGATGATGATGATGATGATGATGATGATGATGATGATGATAACGGTGAAGGACAACATCGTGAAGAATCCTGCATACCCAATAATTTCTTCACAATATTTCTTATTTAAGTCTGTGAAGAATGTGAAGTCTACCAACCAGTATTAGGCCAACATGGTAGACTAAGGCCTAACCGCTCTTATAAGTAGATGAAGTCCGTGCCCAGCAGCGGGACAGTAATATTACAAGGTTATTATTATTTATAAAAAAATTGTAAAACTACAACTGCAAAAATAATTTTGTTAGGCTGCTAATGAGACTGTTAAAATCCATTTAAAAACAAATAATACTATATTAAATGTGAAATGTGGGTGTGCTAGTTGGCTAGTGCGCCTCTGCGTACTCCTTCGGGGATACAGGCGTGAGCTTATGTTATGTTATTAAATGCCTTGTATCATTATAATTTTTAAAGCAAGTCATGTAGGAAACTTGAAATAAACTCTTATCAAAAATCGTATTATTACACTTATAATTCATTCCACACGGTTTTATGTAGGTCGCAAACACATCAGAATTGATGTGATTTTTTTATAAACAAAGAGCAGGATAACTGTATCAGTAAGACGAACTAAATAACTGCTTGTGCCACTCGTACCATTTGCTTATAGGATTTTTTTTTTATAGCAGAGATTGCCAAACGAGCAGATGGGTCACCTGATGGTAAGTGATCTCCACCACCCATAGGGATCCAAGACAAAAAAAGAATCATGGATGCGTTACCAACCCCAAAAGGAGGGAAAGGAAGGTGAGGAAAAGGGACTGGGAAAGGGAGGGGGGAAATGGGCCATCGAACTGTGGTATCTAACTGGTCGAGCCAGCCCATTCATGCTGTAGACATTACTGTCTAAAGTGTGGCTCTACCACTCAAGAGCATACATATTATTCAAATATCCAGAATGGTGCTTATGAATGTGAAAATATTATCTCACCTGAGAAGATGGCTTAAAGCCAGCACGCCGAGGAAGAAGAAGTATCCCGTGAGAAGAAGGTTGATGTACTCTTTGGAGAAGAACTGGAAGACGACGTACAGTGCGAAGAGAGCGCACGACGCAATCACAGGGAACATTAGCGCATCCTTATTTGACATCGTCTCGTGACGCTCACCAGCCTCCTGCACAAAGGACCGAAAGATTTTAATTTATTTTTTCAATTTTCACAACTTGTGTCTTTCATGCCTTTGTCTTGTCACACATTTTCACTGCCTCGGTGGCGTGGTGGTATTTTGGTACGACTACGGTTCTGAGGTCTCGGGTTCGATCCCGGGTCGGGCAAAGTGATATTGGATTTTTCAATTTCAGCCTGGAGTCTGGAATTTGTGCCCGATATGGCGATAGGCTCGCCCCCTATCACATATGGGACGGAACTAAGCTTAGCAAAATGTGGGTGTTCTAGTTTGCTTGTGCGCCTCTGCCTATCCCTTCGGGGATACAGGCGTGAGCTTATGTTATTTTCAAAGATGTGGTAAAGATAGATAAAAGTATTTTCTAAGCATGTATACCGGGTGTTTCATAAAGTTGGTACCTATAACATTTTCACATACAGGGAGAACGATTTAAAGTGCCATGGTAAAGTAAAAAAATAAAAATTGAATTAAATTTTTTTAATCAATATCAACCATGGAAATTTTAAAATCGGAATGTGACCTGTAAATCGTCGCAAATAGCAAAACAATGGCCAAAAATAATTAATTACCCCATAGGTCGTTTGTAAATGTTCTGTAGCTGACCCAGTGAGCCAGAAAAAAATTTTCATCACAAATTCAATTTTCCATTATTCCAAAACTATGAGCCTTACGAAATTTTAAACTTTACCGCTAGATTGGTAGCCATCGTCCCTTTAAGTGAAGTTATTACGGATACCAACTTTATGAAACACCCTGTATAATCTTACTACTGCTATAACCGCAAACAATTTCTATGTAAACACAGTCACTGGCAACAGCTAGTCAACTAGCTAGTTAACTATTTTTATTATTCAAATAATAAAAATTGCAACAAATAATGTGCATAATTCGAGAGTCAAGCAAATAAATTAATAATGCCCAGTAAAATAAACCACAGAAAACTTGTAAAAACTTATGACACTTTTGAGAATAATTTTAGAAAGGAAAAATATTATTTTTTACAAGCTTACAGCTTTATTATCTTTTATTCAGAGTTTCAGCCCTAATTTTAGTTTTGACTGGACAAATGACTGAAACTCTAAACAAGTAAGTATGTGTTACAGGAGTTAGGTTTTCTTCTTCTTATCTTAGTTTCTAGCTTATAGACTTTACTATCTTTTAATTGGTATATGCATTAGTACTTATAAAATACATGACTAATTTTTTTTCCCAACATTTACATCATATAAAATCCATCAGGGAATCAAATTATCATATAATTACATATCTTATATGACTTGTCTAGCTTTGTTATTGGCCATCATAGTAGTTATGATGTTTAGAGAGTACTAGGTTCTCAGGAGGCTTAAACTGAATATTATATGTTGTGTAGTCCATCTCAGATGCCAATGTGTATCCTATATTTAATTATTTTTACTCTTTATTTCAGTAAATAAAAAGTATAAAAACATTTTGCAAGTTACGATTTTACATATTTAACGAAAACATTTTCTTAAACACATCCCAAGAATGTTCTCATGAGCTAAGAGTTGTTCAGTGTGATAAAAAACTATAGTATAATGACATTATCTCAGTATGATTGGACCAATGTTTGTTACTGTTACAAATGTCAATGATATGCATAAATTTAGTCCGCGACAGGGTTATTTCGCATTATTTCCTTGTTTTTTTTTACTAGCTTATGTCTAGCAGCTTGCCACGGTGACGAAACGTGGGACATTCTTATTGGACCTCGTAGTTTTAAAAAAACATGTATTAAATCCATCGTAAAAAGGAACACTGATGACTTTAGACTTACCTTTTGGTCATTTAAGTACTTCACCGATCTAAAAGAACCGAAAAATATGGGTAAAATAGCCATTATCACAAGACTTAGGTAGGCAATAGCGACTCCCTCAATACTTGATGGTGGCTTATCCGTAACATTTTGTATGGCTTCTTTAACCGTTTCTTCTATGTTTATAGGAATTTCAGTCGCCGTATCTGCCATTTTTCGTCCAGTTTAATAAAATTATACGTGGTTCAAACTGCTTTCGCCTACGATTCCACTTTGACAAGAAATTGACAAGTGTACAGTTAGCGTTATTATGTTGGCAACTACTGGCATTTGGCAAGAAATAGTGATGTAGCAAAATATAAACCGGTAATAATTATTTTTTTCAACTATGAGAATGAGATGTTAGTCGATTATGAGTCAATCAATTTATAAGGCTGGCAACAGTGTCCCCAGCCAGTATACCCGAGAGTTTTGGCGGGAATTCTGACGGTACGGGTGATCGCTTGTTTTAATGATTTCATATTCTAGTCTAAAGTTGTGCTTGTGGTTTAAATGTGATGTGAATCTAAGCGATAAACATCAACGAAGATGGACAGTATGTGGAAGCTTTGAAATAAGTGATTTTGGACGCTTTTTATCGGGTGGTTGGGTCGACCATGTTCGACTCCTCCGCTGCGAGAAAATCGTCTAAAAAGCATCAAACTGGAAAGAATTGACGCCAAAACTCCAGCAGGGCCTTGAAATCGAACACATCCGACTTCAATGCACTTGCGAAAACTTAGATATAGGAAAAAAGGGTAATAAATAATAAAAAGTATACGGCTGAAGGACATTGTATCCATGGCTATGAACAATATTTAAAAAAAAAAAAAAAAAAAAAAAACCAGTATACCCTTTTTTCATTCGGTCCAAAAACGTCAAAATATTTTTTGTGACATGGAGACAGTACATATTTTATTATTTTGCGCGAATTTAATGTAAACTATTTAAATAATTAAAAGACATGGTCAATATTTCACACTCCACCGACAACCGACGTTACATATCTGCAGACAAATAATTATTAACAATGGAAGTTTCTAGTGGTGCTGAAGAAGGATTTGTGCGAGAGTGGACACCTTGTTCCCATATTTTGAATTTAATACCACCTCGTATTCAAACTGGTATATTTTCTAGTGAATTATGTTTAACTTGCGTCGACGCGGTGACGGAGTACATAGCTCTTGGCACCAATGTGGGTCTTGTTTACTGGTACGATAGGAAAAAGGGGACCATACAAAAATTAAAATGTGAGGTAAGTGGTAGCTGATAAGATTTTAGAAATTATTAATAATTGAAATTTAATTATCCAAAAAATATGTAACTCAACATTAGCCATCAACAAATCAATAAAAAATATATAACTCAATCCCATTAATCTATATAAATAAAAATATTTTTTTTTTTATATTGATATTAATGGTAATAATTCCATTACCAATCATTGTCATTAAAAAAAAAACAGATATTGAGAATTCCACTGGCATACTCACAAACCCTCAGCAGTGCTGAGAGAAAGTGAAAAAATGTATGTCAAGGCTGAATGTCTCTTGCATGGTATTACAATTTGTAAACACTTGGAGCAATGTTAAATACATGGAGTAATTTGTATGCAGCATTGTCATATGTGCTGATTTTGGTAAAACCACAATTTCTAAAATAAAAGGAAATATCTTGCAAGGGATAAGTGCTGTTTTTCTTCTCATGATTTGGACAGTGTTATGCAGAAATGAACCCACAAAAAAAATAAAAAATGTTCACGCCAATATGGTCTATTAATGGTTTAGAACATGTTGGCATCAATGAATTTTTTTTTTTTGTGGGTTGGATAATTTTTGTGTAATACGGTCCAATTAAACTAATATTTGACGACACATGTATTAATATTAACCTGTTGGAGGTGGCATTATATGTATATATTATTACATTAACATCTCGACCACTGGTGGCCGAGCTCCCCGTCACTATTTAATATGGCCAATTGATGATTATTTGTTTTTTTTTATGTCCTTTCATTGAAATAATGAAGATTATATTTTATTCAATATGCCTCAATCTCATTTGGCTTAAAAGCCTTTCAAGGTTTTTCCTCTATTTTATTTCATAAAATAATCAATGGAATATAATCACTTACAATTCTTTCTTATACATTAATCTAATCTAGAATATCTTTCAATCACTTAGGTACATTCCCCCCTAAAATAAATGTATTATGTACAGATGACTCAGTTGCTTAGGGACTTTCCAAGTGGATACTTATTTAAATTGGCCATGATTGTTCCATTGTGTCATAGTTTGTATTATTGGTCTGAACCACTTAAATTACTAACTAATATTTTAAACTATGTAAAATTCGTATTTTTTTATAGCAAAGAGTAAAGACTGGCTAACAAACAGATCGGTCACCTGATGGTAAGTGATCTCCACCACCCATAGACACCCAAGACACAAAAGGAATCATGGGTGCATTGCCAACCTAACAGGATGGAATGTAAAGGGAGGGAAAAGGGACTGGCAAAGGGAGGCAGGAAGTTGGTTGGTCAAACAAAATGCAACACCGAGCAGCCACTTCACTTCAGTTTTCTGTAAGATGGTATTAAATTGGTGGAGCTGGGCCATTTGTCAATAGTGTGTACCATTCACTCACTCATATGGGAATTAAAGTATAGATTGAACAAGATTTACTGCCCTATAATGGCGTAGGTGCATTGTGTGCGCAGTACGACTACCATTCTGGGGTCTCGGGTTCGATCCCAGGGCCTGATAAATAAGGTCCAAACATCTAAAATTATATATTTAAAACAATTGAAACAAATTTAATGCTGCCTTTGAAAATGCTTATGTTAAAAGGCTTATCTCGCATTTTAGTCTCTTATCTCATTAATTTTAAATCCAGATCTAGTGGTATGACATTTCCCCCCATAAAATAGTCAAAGGGATAACTTGCATTTTGGTCTCTAATCTTTCTTTCTTTCTACCTGCCCATATCCCACCTTATGTGGGGTCGGCGCAACACACTTTTCCAAAAATGTTGCAAAGCCGATTTGGCTTAGTTTTTACGACATTACCCCTGCCTGACGTCAACCCCCTCTGAGGGATCCAGTCCCGGGCAAATTAAATTAGAAAATTTGCTTTTTGGGCAAATCAAACCCAGGACCTCCCGCCCATATATGCTGCCACTAGACTAAGGAGGCGGTCTCTAATAATCGAACTAATTTCAAACTCCAATGGTACTTCCTAATTACTGTTTACATTACTCCACAGTGATATGCATTGTACTGATAACGGCCAAGTAAACACTGATAACAGAGTAAGCGTCCAGTGTGTTTCATTATAATTGAATTGATAATGGAAATAGTCATAGTTTTTGTGCTATTTCCTCTTTTCTTTGTTGAGAATAGAGAATAGAGATGATCATAATGCCAAGAGTGTTTAGGTTAATGATGCCAGGTAGCGATTTTGCGATTGTTAGTTCAAAATTAAATCTCTGGGAGGTCCAGTCCCTTGCAAGTCGAGTCAGAAAAACCGCCAAATCCGGACCTGAACCCAGGCTCTTACGATCCACGATATACACTACCATTAGATCTCAAATGGTTTGGCGCGCCTCCCTGGGGGGCGCAGCATGGTGCCAAGGGGGGCGCTAGCGTCTGGAAGCACAGGCGGGCGCAGTACAAGCGGATGGTCGCGAGGGCGATCGCAAAGTGTCTCGCGTATTACATGATGCAAGATGAAATATACTTTCAAAATATTATAATACTAGGGCTTTCTTGTACAAAGATATAAAAATACCAGATTGAGTGAAGTACTATTATGTATTTTAAATACATTCTAAATCTTCTTGGTTGAGTGTATGAACTGAGATCGCTAACGTACAATAAGGATTTCTGAATTCCAGGAATAGTTAGCTCACTGGGTTTCTAAAAACTGAAAAAAATCATCATCACATTAAAATTATAAGTTACAAAAAGAACATCGTAAAAAAACGAAATCAAATCCATTTTGCAACACGCTTGAAAAAGCGTGTTGCGTCGACCCCACATTAGGGTGGGATAAGAGCAGGTCGAAAGAAAGAAAGATTGAGTTTAGTTAAATTGCAGGCGACAAATTCTCCCATAACATTCGTGAAGATCGTAAGCACCGTGGACTACATGGTGGGTGCTGGCAACGCTGCTGGCCAGGTCACGGTGTTCCAGATACCCAAGGAGCATCCGGAGAATGTCCCAGACACCTTCAAACCGAAGATTGAACCCAAGGTTGAAAGGTAAGTGCTAGTTCTCATTTCCTCTGTATTTTTCGGCCGACTTCCACAAAAGGAGGAGGTCCTCAATTCGTCGGTATTTTTTTTTATGTATGTTTCTCGATATCTCCGCCAAATGTGAACTGATTTTCAAAATTATTTTTGTGTTTGATAGAGCTTATTTCAAGGCTGGTCCCATATAAATTTGGTCACGATCGGTAAATTGGAAGTCGGTGAGTTAAGTTTTTAAACTTGTGATTATTTATGTATACATATTACGCGATATCTCCGCCAAATGTGGACTGATTTTCAATATTATTTTTGTGTTCGATAGAGCTTCCCAAGGGTCCCTGGTCTCATATAAATTTTGTCACAATCATACATACATTATTTATTTTTCATCAGGTCTAGTAACTACTATAGAATTTGCCCGTCCTCTAAAAGATGACATTTTTCAGGTACACAATAGGTGATCTGCACAAAAGTAAAATCACGTCTATCGAGTGGTCCAAGAATGGGATGCGGCTGTTTTCAGGGGACAAGAATGGAGTCATTATAATGACCGAGATAGACTTTTATATGGTGAGTGGAATATGTACATATCTGATTTTAACTGCCTCGGTGGCGTGGTGGTATTTCGGTACGACTACGGTTCTGAGGTCTCGGGTTCGATCCCCGGGTCGGGCAAAGTGATATTGGATTTTTCCATATCAGCCCGGAGTCTGGAATTTGTGACCGATATGGCGATAGGCTCGCCTCCTATCACATCTGAGACGGAACTAAGCTCGGCGAAATGTGGGTGTACTAGTTTGCTAGTGCGCCTCTGCCTACCCCTTCGGGGATAGGCGTGTGCTTATGTTATGTGTTATTTTTTCTGTTTAATTAACAAATGACATAATATCTGATGCATGATTTTACTACTAAAGCCATGATATTACGTAACGATCTTTATTTAATGTTTTTCCCCCTTATTGGGTAAACAGGACGACATCATACATATACATAAGCTCACGGCTGTATCCCCGAAGGGGTAGGCAGAGGAAGCTAGCGAACTAGAACACCCACATTTCGCCGAGCTTAGTTCCGTCCCAGATGTGATAGGGGGCGAGCCTATCGCCATATCGGGCACAAATTTCAGACTCCGGGCTGATATGGAAAAATCCAATATCACTTTGCCCGACCCGGGGATCGAATCCGAGACCTCAGAACCGTAGTCGTACCGAAATACCACCACGCCACCGAGGCAGTCGACGACATCGTGAAATATATTATTTTTGAATAACGTATACTTAGTACGTAATTTTGCGGTCTATTGTTATTTTACGATTGTATATTTATTGTTTGTATCGTGTACGTGACTCAGCTCGTGGAACTTGGAAGTCCCGGTCGCAAGTCAATCATGAAATAAAAGTTCACAAAATGTAACCACGCTCTATTTTATTGGTTTGGATGAAACTAATCACTTCTTACTTTATGCTTTGGTCTATGATTGTAATAGTTGCGACGTACTTCGGTTCCAACTATACAAGCTATTTTACACGTATGTTTTATAATAACAGATTAGGAATAAATTTGTTTTAAAAATAGGTACCAAAACTATGGTAATGTATTATTAGTGTCACTATAAAACACTCTCTGATGGGACAACCCCAGTTTGAAATCCATATACAGTTTAAAGAACTACCTGCGACTAAAAAACACTCCGGAGCCGGGGTTTGAATCTGAGATGTCAAAATGGTACAGCAGTAGTCGTACCGTGCACGCAATATAACAGCGAGATACAGCCAGAGTTACCCGTTTTGAAAGTTACCCTTAAGTCAAAGTTACTCATTACTTACCATAAGTTACCAGTTAAAAGTGAAATTTACCCGTTAAAACTTAGTTACCCGTTATAAGTTAAAGTTATTCGTTAAGAGTAAAATTACCCGTTAAAAGTCAAAGTTACCCGTTAAAAGTCAAAGTTACCCGTCAAAAGTGAAAGTAATCCGGGTAACTGTTGTCGGCAGCACCTGTGCAAGTCTATGGAGATAGTGAACGAGCAGCACGAGATCGTGCAGATGAGCTACCACCAGAACACGCTAGTGGTGTCGAGCGTGTACCGCAGCATCGTGTGCGCGCGCACCAGCACCGCCGGCGCGCCCTGGCACGTCAGCCAGCTCGGCAAGAGGGAGAGGAAGAGGTGAGACACAAGTGTTGCAACAACCCTGAAGATATTCAGTATCTAGAAGTAATTATTTCTTCGTTTTACGTAAAATGTTAAATAAAACCTGTTATTGTGGATTTCATAGCAATTTGGTTTTATTTTTAGGCTTTAAAGTCTTAGAAATTTCGGGCCTAAAAATAAAACTAAATTACGATAAAATCCGTAAAACCTCTGTTTGTCTCCGCCATTTTATCGACCGCGCCGGTTTCTAGTTTCTTGTTACAAATATTTTAACTGTAATAATCTTAGGCCCTTATTCATAATAAAAATTCTTATCGAAGGTATAAACCTATATTACTTAAAATGCATTTTAAGCTTATAAAAAACAACTTCAAACTTGAAACTTCTGATTTAAATCTGCCATGTTTTTTCTATCGAAAGTTTATAAGCCTTACTATGTTATTATGAATAAGACCGTTAAGATCGTCTCCTTGGTCTAGTGCCAGCATGTATGGGCTGTGGACCGAGTGGTTCTGGGCTCGATTCCCAGGTCCGGCAAAGCGAATTTTCCAATTTGATTTGCCCTGAATTGGATACCTCATAGGGAGTTGATGTCAGGCAGGCAGCCGGTCGTAAAAATTAAGCTTAAACTTTCTGCAACATACTTGAAAAAATGTGTTGCGCCAACCCCTCATTAAGGTGCAATAAGGACAGATAGAAAGAGAAATTTGGTACACAATTTTTTGGAATAATTTTATTATTGGATATAAAGTTAAAGTTGTGGTACTTTAAATAAATAAATAAATAAGTTAAATTTAACAATAATTGAAGTAGGTTTTAAGTTTTTGTTAAGCTTTAACGGTCTTACGCCCGAATGGTCAAACGCTGTTCAACTTTAACGGCTTCTTATATTGATTTTCTCCATAAAATTTTGACAGATAAGGCGGCCTTAAAAGACATAAGGCCACCTTAAGTGTATGAACATTCGGCGGTTATTCATAATAACTTGGTGGAGCTTATAAACGTTCGATAGTGAAAACATGGCCGATTTCGATCAGCTGTTGCATTTTGACTAATATAGGTTTATACATTCGATAAGGGTTTTATTATGAAGACCCTAATTATTGTGAAGTTTGTTAAAAAGTGGCGTATGTTTGTCAGCCTGTGTTCCCTGGGCGCGGTGGTGGTGCACTCGTACAGCGGGGCTCCGCCCTCGCCGCCCGCGCTGTACTGCGCGCGGCCCGGCCTGCGGCTGTGGCGCGCGGACACGCACGGGGATGTGCTGCAGACGCTGCTCTTCAAGGTGATTACAGCCTCTATGAGTCTAGGGTACAAACCTCAGCATGGATGGACCGGCTTGACAGCGCAATCAGACGGGACATGCATTTTACATTAGAAAAAAGCATTGACGTGACTGCCTTGGTGGCGTGGTGGTATTGCGAGCGCGGTAGGACTACCGTCTTGGGGTCTCGGGTTCGATCCCCGGGTCGGACAGTGATATTAAATTTTTCAGTATCAGCTTAGAGTCTGGAATTTTTGCTCGATATAGCGATAGGTTCACCCCCTATCACATCTGGGACGGAACTAAGCTCGGCGAAATTTGGGTATACTAGTTCACTAATGCGCCTGTGCCTACTGGATACAGACTGTGAGGCTGTGTATGCACGAACCTGACCAAGTTCAACCCCCATCCCCAAATTTCCAAAATATTACACTACCTTTTTAATAATACCGAATACTAATATTAGGTGGTCCTTCAAAGGGGGTTGACGTCAGGCAAGCGGCCGGTCGTAAAAACTTAGCCAAATCCTCTGCAACATACTTGAAAAAGTATGTTGCGCCTACCCCACATTAAAGTGGGAGAAAGGCAGTTAAAAAAAAATGTTAGGTAACACATTAATGTTGTTTTATTTATTGAAATCCTCCCCTCCTTCCGAAACTTAAACTTGACTACACCCATGTGTGTATGTGAATCTTTCTCCATCAGGAAGCGATATCGAACCCGCTAACAGTGGCGGAGCTGCTGAATCCGTCTGCGCGCAAGCACTCGCACTCGGAGCGGGAATACAACCTGGGACCGCTGTTCGTGTTCCGCGACCACTTCCTGGTGTCGCACAACCAACACTTCCTGTACGTGCTGGACCCGAGGTCGCTCACCGCCATCGCCGTCGTCGATGACTTGCGCAGGTTAATGTTTCAAGATACATTACAAAAGCTTATAAGGTTCAGATTATCTCTATCACTACATAGTATAAAACAAAGTCACTTCCGTCTGCCTGTCCTTATGTGTGCTTAGATCTTTGAAACTACGCAACGGATTTTGATGCGGTTTTTTAATAGATAAATTGATTCAAGAGGGAGGTTTATATGTATAATACATGCATAATATAGTAGAGAAACACTGATAATTTTAGAGGTTTCTAATGTAATGTTGTAAATAAACACTTTTTGCGTTTACTTTGCAAACGCTGGCTGAACCCTACGAGATAGATAAAAATAATGTATGTATATCAGCATTGCACCCGTGCGAAGCCAGGGCGGGTCGCTAGTATAAAATAAAAAAGAAACAATATAAAATATTCTTACTATAGGAAATTTGAAATAGTAACATTGGTGTACCTTATTGACACAAAAAAAATTGTGATGTAATATTGTATCATCATCATCATCAGCCATAGGACGTCCACTGCTGAACATAGGCCTCCCCCAAAGATTTCCAGATCGACCTGTTGGAAGAGGTCGCTTGATGAAGTTTACGCTCCGCCCTACTCGCGCCCATATCTAAAACCCCGAGAGCTTTCAACTCGAGTTGACAAACCGCTTCGATTGCCTAGCTGATTGCTAGCTCTACTGTGGACGAGATAAATGCCGGTTGGTAGAAGCTGTCCATACGGTGGGATCTACATTTTTTAGACCTCGTCGTAGAAAAATTTAAAATATATATATATGGTATACATTTATGTATTTGTTTATTAATATGTTGGTTGCGTTTTCTGTGTATTAATACACTCTGCCCTATTTTGCCGATGTTTATGGACGCCCGTAGCTTAGCCACTTACTGCAGTTGGACAGTCTGCTTGTTTGCCTATAAGCCAATAAAACAACCTGTAACATGTTGCCATGTGTCTCAGGATCCTGTCAGTGTCGGTGCACAAGGACGAGATCTGGGTGCTGGAGGGGCCTCGGTCGCTCGTGAGACTCGCGCATGCGCCCGACTCCGCCGTACATGCAGGTCTGTTCGCACGGTGACCACCACCATCACACCATACAATCACAAATATACCAAAAATGTAAACAAAAAAAAAAACAGAAAAATATAGAAAAACAAACACCATGTACATTTTTATAAAAACTTATTTTAAAAAATCGTAAACTATTTTTTTAAACATAATCATAAACGTTTAGCTTGTGGTTATTGAGTTTGTTTACATTTTATAACAATCAATATCGTATTACACAATTTTTATTTTCATTAAATAGGTTACAATAGCTGCGAGAACAGCAAATGTATAATTCCAAAAATGACTCAATTTTATTCTTTGAACTATGATAACTTTCCACCACATCACTCACTACTTATTATTTTTAGAGTTAAGCTTTGACTATGAACATGGAATTAAAGGTTTTAAAGAAACCCTAATAACAAAATAAGTGAAGGAAATTAATATTTTTTGAGATAATTTCAGGCATTGCCTAATATTATTCTACTTAACATATATTTTGCTACAAGAGATGCCTGTTTTTTTGTAGTTTTCTATGCTTATTCATATAAATCCTGTACTTAGAACAGTAGTACTTAATTTTCAGTATTCGTGCAAGTATTGCTAATAATAAAACAACATACAGGTTGTATTTTTAAGCTCCATTCTCATCCATTTTAATCGGCAAAAATATAAATTGACATCTGAAATTATTATTTTTCGAATGTTAATTTAACGATAGTTTTGCCTTATTTTTCTGACAACATTAAAAATAATAATTTAAATTAATTAATTTAAATTTTAATCATGTGTAAAATGTATGTAATTGGAGTGGAAATGTACCTAGGTTTTTATAATTAGTACTTATAGCTTGAAGTATTATATTTGTCCGTCCTTTGCATGAACTGTATTATTGTTACACAAAATATTTTTATTTTTATTTTTAAAATATGTATGACTAAAGGCCGAATTATCAATAGCCAGTTAACTTCATTTGAGAAATAGTTTAGATACTTTGACAGAATGTCAAAAATTAAACGAAAAAATGTCAATTATTTCCGAAATATAAGATACCTATTGAAAATCATAATAAGGATAATTATTACAAAACATTTAAAAAATGGTTTTCAATAAACGAACATTATATGCAAGAAAATTACCATCCATGTGTTACCGTTTTAAATATTTAAAAATAAATGATCAGACATATTTTATAAAAAGTTTACATAATATTATGGTAATCCATAAACCTTATATAATTTTATAACAACAAAGCGTCAAGGACAAGTACATCTAATTCAAAGATAATTTAATCATGTATTTATGTAAGTTTTATAATTAAAATACCAAACTAGCAATTTATTGCATTACCATGTTATTTAAATATATTTCGTAAGCCATAAAGGTTAGTGCCATCAATAATCACAGGTTGTTAAAAATATACATAATTATAATATCAATAATATTTTATTTTCGATATTTTGGAACACGCTGTATTTTTTTAATAATTATTATATGTCTTGCTAAGTTTAAGGGGATAATAAATATGAATAATATAATTAAGTGCCTTAACTGATACCAAATAAGGACCAATATATGTTTTTTTAGATTTTAATAGTTTTTATTTTGTTTCTTTTTAAACATATTGCAAGATCATACAAGTAGTTTAATAAATTATTTAATAAATTCGCGACCTTTTTACGAATATGATTTTGACACTATGACTTTAATATTTACCTAACTCAAAATATAACATTTAAAAAAAACATTCCAAAGTATAATGTTTTTGTATAGATTTTGCTTAATTGACATTAAATTAAATAATAAATATAAAATATGTATTTTTGTGTGGACATTATTATGTCATTGGAAGTATATATTTACGGTGACCATGTCACTAGTCGATATAACTTTAATTACGAAATATTCGCGACCATAAATGACTCAATATTTTCGACTAAAATAACGACATACAGGGAGTTCCATTACTAGTGCAATTACTTTGTCATATTTGCACAAATATTGGTGCTATTGTGGAAAAATAAAAGTACTTATTGCACTATCGATACGGCCTGTGTACTAAATAATTATGGCCCTTTTTATAAAAACATTTAAGCTGAGCAAATAGTTAAAAATAGTCTGTCACTTTTTTCCTTGTGTCACATTGTTCGAACATAAAAGGGATAGACTTAGAGTGAGTCTTAGAGTGGTAGGGCCACGCTGTAGACAGTAACGTCTACAGCACGAATGCCTCGGCTCGACCGGTTAGACACCACTGTCTCACAGAAAACCGACGTAAAGTGGCAGCTTGCTGTCGCGTTTCGTTCGGTGAGTGAGATTTCCGGTGGCCCATTTCCCCCCTTAATTTCCCAATTCCTTTCCCCTCCCCTTCCATTCCCTCCTTTTAGGTTGGCAACGCACCCATGATTCTTTTTGTGTCTTAAGTGTTAATGGGCGGTGGAGATCACTTACCATCAGGTGACCCATCTGCACGTTTGCCAATTTCTGATATAAAAAAAACTATTAACCATTTGTTCAGCTTAAATGTTTTTGTAAGTAAGGCCCTATGTAGGTAATTAAGACTAATTTTTGAGATTTATTGATCTTCCCATCACGGGATACGTAACTAGGTACTTAAATATTTATAAAATGATAAAAAAAAAATGTTTTATGTAGCTTTTGAAGTCAGAAAATAGTTTAGTTGTGTGTATTGCATTCCATATTATTAGTTAGAATTATTTTAATACACCCTGTATAACTCTTGTATTACTATGGTGGAAGTTATAGGCTTCGACAATTTGCTAATTTTACGACTTGAACGTACAGCTTTTTGTCTCTTTCACTCTTAAGGTATTCGACGTAATGGCGAAAGAGAGAAACTAATAAATACTTTCGGTCTTATTCATAATAACTTAGTGGAGCTTATAAACGTTCGATAATGAAAACATGGCCGATCTTGATCAGCTATTTCAAGTTTGAAGTTCCTTTTTATAGGCTTAAAGTGCATTTAGCTAAGTTTATACCTTCGATAAGGATTTTATTTTGAATAAGCCCTTGGTTTTTTTACAAATACTGGGACAATGTATGCAAGAGCTATACAATGTTTAGTAATAAGGATTTTCTTAATTTTATTTGACTGGGCACATTTTTATTATTAAATATATTTTTGTGGGTTGCCATATATTTACCGTTTAGACTGTTATGCTTATATCAAGTCGGCCAGTACATATTTTTTTGTCATATTTCCGTGAGACTTGGTGCTTAATGCTTTTTCGATGTAGTGTTTTTTTTTATAAATATGTATTGGCTGATGTGATATTTAGTTACCTGAGTAGTGAAAATTTACATCGAATTTTTATGTATAAGTATGCCGCTCTGTATGTATTTTTATTTACAAAATCGGAAAGAATTTTGTGGCAACACTTTTAATCTACGTCAAGTTTAAAAACGACTCTAAATTCATTTAAAAAAAAAAATATATTTTGATTCCACATTGATTTTTATTACTATAACCAAGACTAGAAAAAATAGTAAATTATTAAAAAGGAATTTGGTAATATATCTCCATGAAATTGACTCTATTTTTTTTAAATGTGACCAGTGTTGCCAATATAAAAATTCTTAACGGTTTTGCCGTATTGATTATTTT
Organism: Clanis bilineata; assembly: GCA_036417725.1. Lineage (NCBI taxonomy): Eukaryota > Metazoa > Arthropoda > Insecta > Lepidoptera > Sphingidae > Clanis > Clanis bilineata. The sequence goes on along the minus strand of CM071155.1, from coordinate 13,868,619 downwards.
GCATTTTTGTTTTGTAAGCATGGCCATTGTTATATATGAATATACACTGTAGAAAATTTATGTGCATTTTTATTTTTCAATAATCCTGTCGCTTGCTTGCTAAGTTGCTAGTATATTCGTGTATGAGCAATGGCTCTAGCTTGCTTATTTTGGTATTATGAGACTATAGTGGCGAGGGGGAGAATTTTTAAAAGGAAAGCTAATCCTAGTTGGGCTTTTAGTTACTTGTAGTGGTAGATTATTTGGCACAGGTAAGTCAATAGGAATTGTGGCATATAGATCCATCGCCACTTCTTTCTTTCTTTCTACCTGCCCCTATCCTACCTTAATGTGGGGTCGGCGCAACACACTTTTTCAGGCAACACAATTTTGCTGAATAGTATTGGCTTAGTTTTAAAGACCGGCTGCCTGCCTGACGTCACCCCCTCTGAAGGATCCTGTCCCGGGCAAATTAAATGATAAAATTTGCTTTCCCCAACCTGGGAATCGAACCGGGGACCTTCCGGTTCAACCATACTAAAATAACAACCCGGTTTAACTGTACTAAAATAACAAATTTCACTAACAGAGGAACCAATCACGCTGATGACGAAGTCTCTCACAACATCGATACAGCAAGCTGTTAACACCGTCCGAGATTTCACGCACATCGACCAAACCGTGCCCTACATCACTAGCGTTCTCGAACAACCGATATCGATATTCACGAAAAACGACTCGCCAGACAACACTACCGTCGGCAGTGCGGAGGAATGCTTCGAATTACCGCCTGTCAAAAATCTACCAATCGATATATCGGACAACGTTCTGGAATCGATTATAAACGAGTTTAGGGATGTGAGCGACTCGGAGGAGTTTCGGAGGGCGAAGTCTGAGGAGTTGCAGAAGAAGTTGAAGATGTACAACAGTATTATGGAGAGGAAGTGTGACGAGGAGCTGATACACAGCCGCAGGAGTCGGAGGAGGGAGGCGGGCTCGGGGGGGAGCACGCCGCGCGTCGCCACGCCCGTCAGGAAACCGGATGTCAGCTATACAAGCCCCTGTCTCATGAATATCAGTGTTTATGGGTAAGTTTTTCTAAAGCCGCGTCTCCTGCACTAAAATATTACACAAACAATTCATTTTTTATCTATGGTGCATTGTTCTACGAGCAGGTGACAGCTAAAATCGTTGTTTTGCGTACCTATGTGTTTTTGTAATGTTTTTTTTTTCGAAAAGGCTAGTGCAGGAGACGCGGCTTTATGATTTAATGGTTGAAACAGTCAGTGTTCAGGTTACACTACAAGAATGATCAGGTGACCCACTTGCTCGTTTGCCCCCTCTTCTATAAAAAAAAATGATATACAAATTCGCTTACAGTATGAAAAAATATCTTAACTGTTATACTGTACTAATGTAAATTATGAGAGATGTAAAATGGGTATGGTTAAAAAGCTTAGCAAAGTTCAAAAACTCTATTGAAAATCTTCCTCGTTTTTGAGTAGGGTTAAAATTTTATAACTAAGCAATAAATTCGGTAGATTAACAACTTTAGCGTAATTTGAAAAATTTCTTCAACACAACATAATAGGCACACGCCTGTATCCCCGAAGAGGTAGACAGAGGCGCATTAGCGAACTAGAACACCCACATTTTGCCGAGCTTAGCTCTGTCCCAGTTGTGATAGGGAGCACAAATTCCAGACTCCGGGCCGATACTGAAAAATCCAATATCACTGCCCGACCCGGGGATCGAACCCTAGACCTCAGAACGGTAGTCGTACCTCGTATGCAATACCACTACGCCACCGAGGCACTAATATTTCTTCATTTAATTTATTTTTGTTTACAGAAACGTCGATGATCAAAACGACGAACTACTAGAAAAGCAAATAGAAGAAAAAGAGAAAATCCTGGCAAAGATGTTGAATTTAGAATCACTCAGCATCGCAACTCCCAAACCAGAGATTACAGAATCGGAACCAAACGAAAAACCGACATACAGACACATCGAAGTCACATCCATAGATAAAGAAACCAAATCCATAGAGATTGAAACGAAGCCAGCTAAACCTAAAATTGTGGAACCTATCCCCATAGATTTGGTACCGAAAGTGGTAAAATTGCCAAACACGTGGAATTTGGAGAACATTGAACTGAATTTTGAAGCTAAGAATGGTTTTAGGGACCGCATCATCTCCCCCGATGATCATTTGGATAGCGAGTGGGAGATAATATGATGTAAGCGGAATGACGTCAGGCGTAACAACTGATGACGTAATGCATTTTTGAGGCCCGATATTCGTATTTATTGTTTATTATTATTCGTAGATTGGCAAAGTTATCTGTGCGTGTGGCAATTTTTTTTATTTTATTATCTGTGAAAAATATATTGAGTTCCCAATTGAAATATACTAATTTTGAAAGAGGCGCTCAATTGTCTCTGCCTACCCCCATGGGATGCAGGCGTGAGTGTGTATGTATGTATGTATATATGTGTATTAATTTTTAAATTATTTGTTACTACAGAGTTTACATAAATATTCTCATGGCGGGTACACACCGCGCCGAACGAAGGCTACCTGTTCCGTTCACACAAACAAACTTTCGCTGTTGTGGGAATGAAACAGGCATGTTTCGTTCGCTTTCGTTTAGCCCGGTGTGTACACGCCATTACTGGTAAATGTTTGTGTATTCATAAATTGTCTGACAGCACTAATTGTGCTAATTTTCGTTACGCGCACAGACAGCTTTGCCGAGATGTAATATAATGGTCTCGACGCTTTATGAACAAATTATTTATGCCAGTTTAATAAACCTTAAAAGTTTGTTTGAATTCGCTAATATTTGAAACTGCCGAACTGATTTTGTTAATTTCACCATTAGAAAGCTGTAGGTACCATGTATGGTATCCATAAGTGATAATTTATCGTCACTTAAGAAACATTTTCACGAGACCAACTTTTCAGATAAATTATTAAGGGAAATTTAATATAGGCATCCTACTCTCTGTATAGATTATTCGTGAATATCAATTTCAAAAAAACATAAAATGTCCTTGGTTGAATCTGTCATACAGTGTGATGATGTTGAAGCTTCAGGCTCGCTGGCGAGTCTAACCATGACCAGTGACGTGTACAGGCATTTCGATCAGCGTAGACAAAATTTACTAAATTATTTTCTTCGACTCTTGCATCACCATGACACCATCACTACAATCATCACACTCGTGTCGATTTAACCCAAGCGCTGCAATTTTAAAAATCAGTTTTTGGTTATGATTTTTATTACTTATTTATGTAAATAGTATATAATGATATGTCGCCTTCTTGGTCTAGAGGCAGCATATATGGGCTGTGGCTGACCGGGAGTTCCGGGTTCGATTCCCAGGTCGGGCAAAGCTAATTTTCTAATTTAATTTGCCCGGGACTGGACCCCTAGAGGGGGTTGACGTCAGGCAGGCAGCCGGTCGTAAAAACTTAGCCAAATCATTTCTGCAACATGCTTGAAAAAGTGTGTTGCGCCGACCCCACATTAGGGTGGTATAAAGGCAGGTAGAAAGAAAGAGTTACAAGTAGTTATTATGAAAGCAGATTAATCGCCGAATGTTCATACACTTAAGGTCGCCTTATGTCGATTAAGGCCGCTTTACCTGTCAAAATTGTATGGCGAAAATCAATGTAAGCAGCCGTTAAAGTTGAGTAGCGTTTGACCATTCGGGCGTTATAGTTGTGATAAGCTTGTCAGGCTTATATCAATGTCATCACGCGTGCAGTGTCAGTACAGGGACGGATCAAGTTAAACTGGGGGCCGCTGACCCCCACGACTAAAATTAGGGGATGGCAAAATTATACAAACATCGATTACACGTTTAGGGGTAAATCAACTTCTGTCGATTTAAGTGAGAAAGGATAATTATTTCTTAGGTTTACGAAAGTTATTCATTGAAATGAAAATAGTTTTTACGGATTTTATCGCGATTTATTTTTATTTAAAAATTGAAGAAGTGAAGAATTTCGAAGGTATGTAAAGTCTACCAACCCGCATTAGGCCAGCGTGGTAGACTAAGGCCTAACTCCTCTCATTAGTACAGTAGGCCCGTGCCCAGTAGAGGGACAGTAATATTACAGGGCTAATATTATTATTACTATATATTTAACCCGTCGGAGGCAGCACATAATGTTACATAAGCGTATGGGTCACCGGAAGCCGAGCCGCGCGTGACTATTTAGAAATAAAATGAATACCAAACAAATCGCGATAACATCCGTAAAAACTAGTTTCATTTCAATGAGAAAGGACATATGTCCCTGTAAAATATTGAAACAGCCCCTGAGTTAGTGTATGGGTAAAGACAACAGATGCATTTATTTCATGCTTATTTAATGTTATATGTCAGTTTGTAAGTGTAAATTGCATAATATTATGTTTACGATCATGGGTATACCTTTATATCATAAATTATATAAAGGCGCCTCCTTGGTGTAATGGCAGCATATATGAACCGGAAGGTCCTGGGTTCGATTCCCAGGTAGGGCAAAGCAAATTTTCTAATTTCATTTCCTTGGGACTGGATCTCAGAGGGGTCGCCGTCAGGCAGGCGGCCGGTCGTAAAAACGAAGCCAAATCGTTTCTGCAACATGCTTGCAAAAATGTGTTGCGGCGAACCCACATTATGGTGGGATATGGGCAGGTAGAAAAAAGAAGATAAATGATATATAGTTGCTCATCTATATTACCGGTCATTTGACAGTCAAACTGCTTACGTGTTGATTTCGTGGATGAGAGATTCGTTTTTAAAGACACTTTTTTATTTTTTAGTTGCGATAGGTTCGAGTATTAGATTGTCGGACGATTGTGTACTGCCGGCATAATAATTGGCTCGTCGTAGCATATTTTTGTACCCGTTTGGTTAGCGACCACCATACAAGGTACAAAATCCATCATAGTGAAAATCTATGGTCTATGGTATCAGTCAGTGTATTCCAGGTCGGTATCATTGGGTACTTGACTATTTATTTAATTAATTTTATATGAAATTTACGCCATCTAAAATATAGTACTGAAAGAATGATTAAAATTTTCTTAAAAGTTATAAGCATTTGAAATTTGGTGTAACCTTCAAACTGCCGGAGAGAAGTATCAGTAAAATCACGTTAGGGCCATAACGGCGCGTGCGTTAGAAAGGGATAGCAAGATACCCCCACTACGTACCCACTCTTGCTGATTGCAGAATTTAAAATATGAATTACTGACTCATTTTTCAACCAATTTCGATGCAGATTTTACTGAAGAGTTTCTTTTTTTGTTTTATTTGCCAATATAAAAATGTGTACAAAATCAAACATAGTCAAGTACCAAATTCTGCTGATTACCAAGAGGTGCATTTTTTATAGTTAAGGTTATATGAGTACTGCATTGTGATTAACATATTGGGTAACATAACATAACATAAGCTCACGCCTGTATCCCCGAAGGGGTAGGCAAAGGTGCACTAGCCAACTAGAACACCCACATTTCGCCGAGCTTAGTTCCGTCCCAGATGTGATAGGGGGCGAGCCTATCGCCATATCGGGCACAAATTCCAGACTCCGGGCTGATATGGAAAAATCCAACATCACTTTGCCCGACCCGGGGATCGAACCCGAGACCTCAGGACCGTAGTCATACCGAAATACAACTACGCCACCGAGGCAGTCTACTACTAGTCTAGTAACATATTGGGTCTTATGTAAAAAAGGCTGTACTTAATGTTTGGTATTTGTCACTCATAGACTATATCACCTAAGGAAGAAGGAACAAAATTATGTACCTTTCGACCGACTTCCACAAAAGGAGGTCCTTAATTCGTCTGTATATATTTTTTATGTTTGTTACGCGATATCTCCGCCAAGTATGGACCGATTTTCAAAATTCTTTTTGTGTTCAATAGAGATTATTTCAAGGGTGGTCCCATATAAATTTGGTCACGATCGGTAAATTGGAAGTCGGTCAGTTAAGTTTTTAAACTTGTGATTATAATGTGTCACCGCTTGAGAAATTAAGGGGCTGTGTGGGTGATATAAAAATATATCACAAACATGTTCAATGAAAATCTCGCAGCATCAAATTAAAATAATATAATAATATTAGCCATGTAATATTACTGTCCCACTGCTGGGCACGGGCCTCCTCTACTATTAAGAGGGGTTAGGCCTTAGTCTACCACGCTGGCCTAAGGCGGGTTGGCAGACTTCACATACCTTCGAAATTCTTGTGAAGAAATTCTCGGGTATGCAGGTTTCCTCACGATGTTCTCCTTCACCGTTATAGCAAGCGATATTTCACAATGAAAATACACTTAACATAGAAAAGTCAGAGGTGTATGCTCCATTTTGGGGTTGGTTTCGAACCTCCGACACTTGTCTCGGCAGTCCATACCATTCCCAACTGAGCTATCGCTGCTTACATAGCAGCATTAGCATCAAACTGTTAGTCATTTTTTATTTTCTTTATTACAATGACGTAATTCAATACTAATGTAGGGTAGGGGAAAAAAGTTTTTAGGTATTATAGGGGCTTATTTCTAAAAACAGTTTAACTGAGCAAATGGTAAAGAATAGCCTGTCCCTTTTTTTTTAAACGTTGTGACACAAGGAAATAAGTGACAGTATTCTTAGCCATTAGCTTAGCTAAACTGTTTTTATAAATAAAGCCCATAGCCGTGTCTCCTGCACTAGAACATTACACAAAACACGGTATTGTTGTCTATGGTCCATTGTTCCATAACGGGGGGTTACCACCACCTCTTATAGCAATATTATTACAATCTTGCTTGTGCCGATTCACGTGGAAAAAAAAACGTAATTTATAATAATAATGCTATTAGAGGTAGTGGTAGCCACCCAGGAGACAGCGAAATACGTTGTTTTGTGTTTTGTTTCGAAAACATATGTGCAGGAGATGGCGCGTAATGTAGTAATATATTTCTTTCAATGCATATGACTATGGCTAAAGAATTTATTTTTATTAACAGAATTGAATTATTTTTATTTTGTTGTGATCTTAAGTATGGAGTTTCAATTTTATTTAAATTGATCTGATTTTTTACGATTGTGGTACATTGTATTAATGTTAGCTGTGATTATTTTCGAAAAAATTCATTCAATATTTATATGATCAAGTATAAAATTAAGATAAATTTTCTGTAAAAAAAATATTTTTCGCTAAACGTGTGTAAAACTCGTTAAATTGTTCAGTCCATCACAATGGTTAGAAAGCTTTTAAATCAAGTGTTAGTTTTAGTTTAATACTCTAATGTTGGACAACATACCAGAATATTGTTTTTAAATCGCAATGCATTTTTTACTGATTGTACTTTATTTTTTTTTTTGTTACAATCGCCCTCTAAACTTTGTATAATAAAAGTAGATTTTTTTCCTTTTTTTATTGAACCAACACTAAGGTATGATTCCGGTACGACTGCTGTCAATCACAGGTTTTTATATGTAGCTCTAAAGCCGGGTCTCCTGCACTAAAACATTACACAAAACACCCTAAAAATACATACGCAAAACAACGATTTTAGCTGTCACCTGTTCGTAGAACAATGGACCATAGATAAAAAATGCATGTTTTGTGTAGGCGTTTTGTGTAATGTTTTAGTTCAGGAGACCCGGCTTTAGATACTAATTCCAACGGCAACTTGTTTACAACGCTTACACGCTACATTCCTCTACCAATTTGCGAACGTGGAATAGCACCTTAAGCACGGCCATGTTGAATTTGTTAGTATAAAACACAGAGTACTTTGCATACCGGGTGTTTCATGCAGTTGGTACCAATAATAATTCCACATACAGGGAGAACGATTTACGGCCGCTTTCAATAAACAATCTCAGTTCGAATGTGCAGATAGATAACAAAAATTAGCCAATAAGAACACAGTTTGAACATGACTCCGTCAAATGACTTGATTTGATTGGTTCATAATTGCGATCTATCTACACTCTAAACTGAGATCGTTTATTGAGACCGGATAAGTTGACTAAGTTTTATTGTATTCTGATAAAAGATAATAATATGGCTGCGCTTAAAATAGGAACAAACATAGATTTTTATATAAGATAATGTAAATTTAGCACTGCTTACAATGTTGATAATGAACAACAGTGTTTGGTAATCGTTTATGTAAAGATATTTGTATCTGACCAGAAATGTGCGAATATTTATGATAGCAGAATGTGCCCACAATAAAAAATGGGTGCGTTGCAAGGAAAAGGGGAGAGGTATTTGGGTTTCCTGAAATTTCACTAATTACTAAATACTTACTAAACTGCATCGGTGGCTTGGTGTTATTTCGGTACGACTACGGTTCTGAGGTCTCGGGTTCGATCCCCGGGTCGGGCAAAGTGATATTGGATTTTACTATATTAGGCCGGAGTCTGGAATTTATGATCGATATGCCGATAGGCTCGCCCCTTATCACATCTGGGACGGAACTAAGCTCGACGAAATGTGGGTGTTCTAGTTCTCTAGTGCGCCTCTGCCTACTCCTTCGGGGATACAGGCGTGAGCTTATGTTATGTTATTAAATACTTCTGTTTGCGTTGTGTAGTGGTAATGATTTGAGCTGGTCAATTCAAAACAATCTTATCTACAAATGGCCCTGCTAGTTTAATACATAGATTTTATGGCTCTGGGCAATACCTTAGCCGACCAAATTTTATTTGAGATATTCGATGCGAAAAATATTAATAACGGGCCTTTAAGTTAAGAACCGAAGTCAAGTTAAAAGTGCACTAATGTCCCGTAACGCGTTAAAAAATACCAAATGCCAAGTTCTCGAATACAACGCGACATTAGCACACTTTTTAAATCGATTTTGGTGGAATTTTTATTCACTAAATGAAATAAAAAAACCAAATCGAGTGTCTTAAGTTACCCTACAGAATTGGGTACTTAACTAATTTTTTAAAATAATTTTATATAAAATTTACGTCGTCTACAATATAGAACAGAAAGAAATATTGAAATATTCTCAAAAATGAAAAATTTATAAGCCTTTGAAGTTTGGTGTAACCAAACTGCGGAAAAGAGAAGAATCAAATAATCACGTCACGCCGTAACGGTACGTGCGTTGGAAAGGGATAGCAAGATATCTCCGACATTCCAGAATTTAAAATATGAATTATTGCCTCATTTTTATCCAATTTTAATGCAGTTTTTACAGAAGGGTTTCTTTTTTGTTTTATTTGCTACTACATATAAATATGTTTATAAATTCAAACATAGTCAAATACCCAATTGTATAGTAAATAGCGTGATATCGGACAAAATGTTAATATATTTTTCAGACATCCAACATTTCTGGTCGGATCACAGTGACTGAATATAATTTGTCAATTTCGAATTGAACTGAATGTAGATCATGTCAACAGCGTGTTGCGATGAGCCACTTATTTGTGATATTTTAGTTTAAGCCGATTGTATTTTTTGCGTATTAAAATTTCACACAAGTTCTGTTGTTTTTTTAATGACATACCATCGAAGTACTTTTACTACCAAGACATACAAATAAGGTAATAAGAAATTACTATCTTGATAAAGTTTTGTAGGACGACAGAACTAGGCTACAATGTAAATTTCCTCAAAGTCCATCGAACACTACATGGAGGCCATTAATTTATGTCGATTTAGGGGGGAAGGTCGGTCGACCATGGCTCATTATTTCTTACAGGGGGGCGGGAGTGTTGATAATTTTTACGCAAGATCATAAAATCACGCAAAGTAAAGATTATACTTAAAGCACGTACAATAACATGGTGACCTCGGATAATGAGTTTTTGGTGGGCCTATTCTTTTTTCTTATATAAGAGGGAGGGGTCAAAAACTAGCAAAAATCGTCTTCCGTAATAAATGAACGGCGCTATGAGGCTGTAATAAATAAATAAATTTTATAAAAGAAATAAAACTCAAAACTCCACATACAAACTTTATTGCGAAACACAATGCCGTTTACAGACATTCGCTACAATAAATGTCTCGGTAGGCGCGGATCCAAGAAGACGAATAAAATGACCTCCCACCTTCGCATTATCAAACAAAATAGCCCCCCTTAAATCCTGAATCCGCACCTGTCACTCCAAACCACGCTAGCTGTCTGCTACCACGAACTACAAAAATACTGTCTTTCATACGACGTTATATCACTTATGAAGCGCACGAAACTGATTGCGCCCTTTAAAGCAAGTAAATGGACTAAAAAGGAACTTAATACAATTTAGGTACTAAAGATAAGAAGTCTTATGTGATTGTGATTATGTTCTAGTGATATTCGGAGTACAATTCTAGTTATTATTAGGGCTGAATTGATATAATTATGTTAAGATAATGAAAGCTTAGGACCTTTATTTAATATTATTACTATAACAAATTCAATTTTATAAATGTCTATTCTTTCCTGGACCACGGGGGCCATAATTTCATGTTGTCAGTGTAAATCCGGCCCTGATTTTTTAAACAACTATTTTATTAAATCGCCATACTCAAAAATCGAATACCACCAGTTCAAATCAACAATATTTTGGCCATTAATAAATCTAATTCCAATAAATAAAAGTAAAACAACACTAAATATACAGAGGTAAGCATAATCTTAAAACAAATACCAAATAACTAAACATACTGCTTACAGAGTATTGAGATTCAAGAACAAGAATACTGGCATAATAATTTAACGTCATTACACGAAAATGATCTTTAACCAACTGAAATAGGAATACTTTTTGTGCAACAACTTCACGAACGTCGACACGTACTATTGAGTTGTCACACGAAAATAAACTTTATGCTTTTGAAATATGAATCCTTTTCGCGTAATTACATTCAATAAGGATCAGTCGAATTTCAATATAGGCTACCATCTTACCAATTTCACATTTTTAATCATAATCAATAAATATAAAGTTGAATCAGTCATCACTCATCAATGACTATTTTGATACTTTCATATCATATGATTTAGAGTGAGAAATTAAAAACTGATTAAAATTTAATATGTCAAGCACGATACCGCTCCGGCATGGCACAGCAAAAGATTAACAGATAAATAATGGGTTCAGAATGTCGATTATAGATACATTTAAGACCTGCAAAAATTGTATTTCGACTGATTTCTTAAGTTTACGCGAATATTATACATTGAAATAAAACTATTCTTACGGATTCTATCACAATTATGTTTTAATTATTATTCCCGACGTTTCGAAGGCTTTGCAGTCTTCGTTGTCACGGGTCAGACTGAAAAGACTGAAAACAACAACGAAGACTGCAAAGCCTTCGAAACGTCGGGAATAATAATTAAAACATAATCGTGATAGAATCCGTAAGAATAGTTTTATTTCAATGTATTTCGACTATTTATTTATTTATAAAGATGTCAATGTCATATTATTTCTACATCGATCTTGATATCGATATGGTTACGTTACTAGCATTACTAAATTGATGAATGGATTCAATATTAGATTATTTTTGTGCTGTCCTATATTCATTTGTTTATTATATTGGTCCAAGCATTTAACAATTTAAAAAACTAGCTTTCTGTACTGGCATGTGGTAACGTTTAACTTAATAAAACACTATAAAATGTATTTACAGGGCAACACTTTAAGGCTCACATTCGAATGTGCATTCTTTAGCTGTGCCAGAGTGGTATAATGCAGTTACTTTAGCCATAATTGGGCAACAATCAGCCCACGCTCCACTAAACTCAGTCTAAAACTATGCTAGGACGTGCGCGTGGTAACGTATGTGATGTGAGAGTAGTATCATTATGCTGAGAAATGGACGTAAATAATAAGGTTTAAGTACCCTAACAATACCCGTGTTACTCATTTATATTGTGAATACTTCTACCTGCCCTTATCCCACCTTAATGTGGGGTCGAAGCAACACTTTTTCAAGGACGTTGAAATTTATTTTCACCACAATATAGATAACGTGACACGGATGCCAGTTTACATACATCGTAACGTAAGTCGAAATATCAACTTATTCGTTATGAAATTTCTCCTTGATACTTTTACGAGAGGGCATTTCCGCAAAAAAAAAAACGTCATTACCGTCGTTAAGTATAGGCAATGGTAATGACTCATATGACCACGGTAATGACAAACCCTTAATAGTATTAAAATTAATAATAGTTATCTATGTATATACTTTATCAATCTCATGGATTATTAATACTTATACGTGTCTCATGTCTTGTACATTCATGCCATGCTATGCAGAGGATAGTACAGGTGATGTCTTTTATGGTTATATACATAGATAACAATTAATACTATTAAGGGTTTGTCATTACCGTGGTCATATGAGTCATTACCATTACGACGGTAATGACTTTTTTTCGCGGAAGTGCCCGAGAAATACTGGCACAAGAATTTTTTTGCTAATCCTAATACCTATTAGAAATACGGAATACATAAAGAGTGAAGATTGAAAATTAAAGTGTTCATTGAAATGCCCGATTTACACCTACATAATCCACTGAATTATAAAACGTAGGTTAAAAAAACATCACATTTTCCTTACGTATCTTACAATTTCAAACAAAGTCTCTTGATTGCACAGAATCATAATATGGAAAAAAAAGTGAAAATATGATCACTTTCCAAAACCCGTGATCATACACAGAAAGAAATAGAAAAATATAAAAATAAAGTTTGAAATGAGAACAACTTTTTTTGGCGGTTAAAAAACACTAACTCTAATCTTAACCGGACTCGAGCTAAGCCTTAAGTCTCAATAAAATACAGACTGAGAATAAAAAAGAACACAACGGGAAACTACAAAAATCCTATTGGTAGGTGAATACTTGGCAATTTTTTAAAATATTTTTTTATTTAATTTACGTCACCTAAAACATAGAACAGTAGCCCGAGCACGAAAAACTAATGTAAATGTATTCGAGTTCGCTGCGCAGTGATAACGTTTGGTTAATATTTCATACAAATTACATAGACGCGCATCGAGTTCGAATACATTTACGGTTGTCAGAAATTTTCCTGCTCAGGCCGCAGAAAGAAATATTTATATATTCTCAAAATCCTTTGAAGTTTGATGTAACCTTCAAACTGCGGGAAAGAGAATTATCAGTATAATTACGTCACCGCCATAACGGCACGTGCGTTGGAAAGGGATAGCAAGATATCTCCCCCACTCCAGAATTTAAAATATGAATTATTGCTTCATTTTTAACCCAATTGGGTACTTGACTATGTTTGATTTTATACACATATTTATATGTAATAGCAAATAAAACAAAAAAAAAACCCTTCTGTAAAAACTGCATCGAAATTGGTTGAAAAATGAGGCAGTAATTCATATTTTAAATTCTGGAGTGCGGGCATATTGGAGATATCTTGCTATCCCTTTCCAACGCACGTACCGTTATGGCGTGACGTGATTATACTGATAGTTCTCTTTCCCGCAGTTTGACGGTTACACCAAACTTCAAAGGATTACAACTTTTTTATTTTTGTGAAAATTTCAATATTTCTTTCTGTTTTATATTTTAGACGACGTAAATTTAATATAAAATTAATTAAAAATAACTAGTCAAGTACCCAATTGACGAGTGTGGACCAACATTGGCCGTATGCGACCAACATTTGGATCCAACACGCCACATTAGCGGTGGTGACGAGGCTAAGGATATAGTTCCATAACATAATTTATATGATTCCAACAAGTTTTATTATTCTACAATATGTAATAAAATCCCGATGGCCATTTTAACTGTAGTATTAGAATCGATATTCAAACGTAAGAAAATTGGTTACGAAAATTTCGTATTCATTTCTTGAAATTTTGTTTATAAACTAGAAGCTGAGCCATGATTTTTTTCCACATTTTGCATTCTTTTGTCCCAGCACGGCGAAGTGACTACACTGCACCTGATATAAGTATTAGTGCAGTGTAGTTATTTCGCCCACTGCCCAATGACTGCCCAATGCAGTCCAAAAAACCAATGACAAACAATGTTTTTTTTTGTTTATGGGTTAACCAGAATCATGACGGCCTATTTTATTTCATTGTTGTTTTTTGATGTTCGTCATACAACTATTTTACTGCTCGATATAACGTGCAAAATTCTCAAAGTTGAGCTACTGATTGATAATGATGTGGAAGTGGAGAGACAGTTCATGAGTCGCGGCCCGACCCTCGAATACTGATATGCAACTCAAACACTTTATGTCTCACTCGATGCCATATGTGACAAAATTGTATGGCGCAAAAACATGTAAGTAGCCGTTAAAGTTGAGTGGCGTTTCAACATTTGAGGGTAATTAATCCAAATCCACTTTACAAACACGTAGTTTATTATATTTGCAAAAATAAAATCGATAATCAATCACATGTTTCGTAACCCCAATTTCCTTACGTTTGTAAACTATTATCGAAATCAATCTGTATCGTAAAATTAAAAAACCCACTCAGTATTATATTTAAAATTGATTTCTTAGTTCTGTATCTAGTATGCCTCATCACCATCGCTGAATTAAATATTAATATATAAATCAACAAAAGCTCAAGCTCTGCGAACGTTTCAACAATAATATTATATCACAACACGCCAGCGAAACAAGCCGAACTTACATTATATTATATTTATACATATCTATAGTGAAATTAGTGAAAACAGCTGATTGTGTACGTAATATGTATATAGGAGAGGACTTTATACATCGATGTATATAAAAATAATAGATTCATCACAATATACCTCCATATATCTTAATGTAATTTTAATTGTGGTTTCTTAACAATATTCATGAAATAAATGTAATGAATAAACACAGATATTCGTTGTATCTTAATATAATTGTACAATATAATATTATGTATGTAAAAATAATGATCGTTGTTTTTCTGGAAATATATAAAAATATCGATATCTTTTATGTCCCATATCTACGTTAACAACAATATAATAACAATCATTCGAAAGATGACCGTCACAGGTCCGTAGCCAGGTAACGTATTGGGGGTAAAAGTCGATAGAATCAGCGAAGTAATATATAAAATGCTTGTAAAGAGAAGCCAATATAAAATATTAATAGCCATCATATCATCACATTTAACCGTTTAGGAAGGTAAATGAACACCCAAACTAATCTGTCTACGTACCTGGGCGACGTTAAAACGATTTTCTCTTTAAAAAGGTTAAAAAAATACACTACTACATACACAAACGACTGTTTTCCATAAACTACCTATAGTGTGTTTTATTAATAATATAATTTATTAAAATATCGAGAAAGTACAACTCGGGATGAAGATTTCCGGATTTAGGCCTTCTTCGTCTTTAATCATTGACTCGATACGCATGTATTTTGTTTAACTCTGGAACTGGTCGTGTATACATTAACACACATTAAAACAATTTAATCCGCTACTGAAAATCCGTTTCGTATTAAAATATATTTACGTTGGAAATCCAAGAACTGTCCCTCTTAGATTTGGAACTACGATATGTCCATTTATTTTCAAAGCAAAGCACACAATGCTCCTTTTATAGTTACATATGAATAAAGAGACCATATTAAATATAATAGTTCCAGAGTTACTTTAGTATTAAGAGTCAAAATCGAAAGCCTTAAAATCACATATTTCTAGGCGCAGCTTATATGTATATTTGAGGGGTCTTGTGACCCATAATTCTACACTTAAAGCGCTCCTGCCATAAATACAAACTAGCGTGAGCAAAAGTGGTCTTTTACACGTTATAACTGCCAATGTACTTGAATTAGTATAATAATTTACGTTATAGGCTGGGTCAACGAGATTCTATGAGGGGGTCGAGCCCTTGACCCCCAATCAGTGCCAAATCTGTTGTCTTCAGTCAATTTAATAGTTCAGGGCTCGTTTAGGCAACACTTAAGGCATGGGGCCCATTGGTCACAGTTTCATCTTAATCAGGCACTGTCATTACACTACACAGACAATTAAGTCCACGAGACGCCACATATAGTTATCGTATGTCTGTACTCAATACGCGATATGTCACAGACTCATTCATTTATATCACTTGTTTATAATTAAAAAACACCCGCTTAGCAGAGCTTATTTTGTACGTGTGATTAAATTTGGAAGCAGATCTATTTTGTTGAACAATAGGGCCCGTACTGTCACACGCACAGAAACCTCGGCCATGCAAACTTATGTTTTTTGACCAATGAAAACACTTTCAAGGTTTCCGCCCACACCTATGATTCATACACGTCTAACGTACCACGCAAAATTGAAAATCTCGAAGCGGCGTCTTTACACTTATTGGTCTGTACCACGCCCACACACGCGTCCATTCCGTCCCGTTTTGCATTTCAATAATACATCTAGTCTTGTCATCAGTCTATCGTGTAACGACTGAACGATATTCGATTTGATCTAACACGAAGCTCGACTGTCTTATAAAAACTTCATCTATTTATTTATGACAGATCTTACCTTTTACTGCAATCGAATGACGAGACGAACAACCACTCACAGTTCGAAAAGAAAGAAATTCGAATAACAAAAGAAATTAGCAAATTGACAGGGTAGACGGTGTTTCTTTAACTATACGGCCTGCACGCCACTCTACATTGGCTACAATGTCTTTCAAACCTGACATTGTGTTCGACAATGCTAGTTGGCGGTAAAAATCGATATTCTACATTGAAATTTTAACTTGGTCGTACTATAGGGCCACTTTTTTTTATGATTGTTTAAATGTAATGTATATGGGTTATTATAGTAAAGAAAAAAATATAGTCAGTGTAGATAAACTTGATCGCTATTTCGTAGTCGAGTGCAGTACGCCAACCATGAGTTTTTTAACACTTCTCGCTAGCGACTCCGTAAAATATTTATATGAAAAACACCAGCGCCTCTAGCGGTCGCGCGGGGAACTAGCGTTTTTTCATACAAATTATTTTACGTATTCGCAAAAAAACATGGTCGAGCCACTATTTTATTTTCTATTATTTATGTTTTTTTTTTCTCTTATGTCTGTTCAAATAGAAGACAGTCGTGCTTTATGTGATCAATCCTTAACCCTACGATATTTGGCAGTGAATTACAACATATACAAACTTTTCTATCTATAGATAACAACCAAAATTCCAACCAACATGTCTTCACATAGCTATTTACGACCGAAATTAATAAACGGAGTCAACACACCACGCGCATAAGCAACTCGCGCAAAAACGAGCCGAAATATTTACGTCATCATAATAGATTTAGATCGTTTGAAAATTTCGGCTATAAGTCTATGTGAATAATTTAATCGACTACGCCATCCCTTTAAAATTTCTTCTCTCTTTCTATATTTCGTTTCTACTCATCCAAAACGTTCAAATATTTTCACATTTTTATTTACCCACATTAAAAGTTATCAACAATTGGCCCGTTTATTTACTCTAATCAGTTTTATCGACTATGATACTAAATAGTCTTACCATATCGATATGTTTACGCATTATTGATAATAGAGGGCGCTTTTATTAATGCCCAGCGTAGTGTTTATTATGAAAGCAAGAATCGTTGTATTTTATATCAAAAATAGGCCATTTTTTTAAATACTTATTCAAAATGCCATAATAAATAATAAAAAAAAAATACAACTGAGATTCAATTTCTAGAGAAAATAATACTTTTTTATATGGACTTCACGAGTAGGTACATAAGTGAGCGCAATTCCATCTA
This sequence comes from Clanis bilineata, assembly GCA_036417725.1. Taxonomy (NCBI): domain Eukaryota; kingdom Metazoa; phylum Arthropoda; class Insecta; order Lepidoptera; family Sphingidae; genus Clanis; species Clanis bilineata. The sequence continues at coordinate 13,850,905 of CM071155.1, read as the reverse complement.
AAGGCAAAACTCAAAATTTCTTAACCACTAACCGAAAATAGCTGCACTACTAATACTTATAAATATCGATAAACAGTGTCGGGGCAGGATTACAAATCGACATTAAAAAAATATCGTTTCAACGCATATTTACAACGTGGATTTTTATCGACACACGTCTCCGTCAAGTGTTATTTATCGACTCGATAAATTATGTATGGCTATTGGTAAAATCAAGCTGCACAAACTTTGAAGCATTAACTCCACGTCACAATTAGGTATGTATCGAACCGATATCGATAGTTAAAGCCGATAAAAACCCAAACACACGAAACACAGCCAATGAGACTAGAAATCAGGCGATGTTCGTCCGAGGCGACATCGCTATGTAGTGATGTTCTATAGGCGGCGGAGGGACTATCGGCGACATCGGCATGTACTCACTCTCGTCCTCCTTCAATCGAACCTGCACTCTGCTCAACTGGTCCGAACTTAGTATTAAGTCGACTATCTCTTTGGGCAGAGACAACGCTGCGACGGCGTCCTCGTTAAACTCTATGGATAGATCGGCGTAGTCGTTCAGGAACTCGTCATTGCCTTCGAGACACTCTACGGACTTCGAACACCGATTCGTAGTAACATGTTCTGTCTCGTCTAGGAACTCGCAGCTCTTTGTCTCGCCCTTATTAAGGTTTCCGGAGGTTATCTTTAAGTTTTTCATCTTGCGACTCACCTTGAAACTCTTGAATATGTCGCGAGTAGGCGTGAAGTCGAACTTTTTCTTCTTTGTTTCGACGTCTTTGTTCTCTTTGGACGTTTCTGATTTCGGTGAGCTGGCGATGCGCGAATCGCTTTTCAGTCTTTTACTGTAAGAGGATATTAATTTTCATCTTTCAAAATATTGGCAACAGTTAGTAGTTTCAAGCCTGTTGTCATTAGAATGATTCCACACCATGATAAGTAAGTATTCTTATGTTAAGACTGTGTTTGGCAAAATGGTTACATAGAACTATATTACATATGATGACCAGGATTACGCCCGTCTGCATAAGTGCTTTACAAAAAGAGATAAAGAAATAAATCGAGGGGCCTGATATGATAGGTGGAGTACCAATTCAAATTCAGAAGAACGGGATAATAAGTGAATAACACAACATTACATAAGCTCACGCCTGTATCCCTAAAGGGGTAGGTAGAGGCACACTAGCCAACTAGTACACCCACATTTCCACGAGCTAAGTTCCGTCCCAGATGTGATAGTGGGCAAGCCTATCGCCATATCGGGCACAAATACCATACTCCGGGCTGATATGGAAAAATCCATTAATATATGTACCGGAAGACGCTGAACGCCTGTCGGGACTTGTCCCACCGCGGCAGAGTCCTCGTCTTGCAGTCGTCGTGGTCGGGCGGCGCCGGCCGCGCCAGCGAGCTCAGCGACGAGTGCCGCGTCACGCCCGGGCACGGACTCTTCAGCGAGCTGACAAACACAACAAATCTTTACAACTAAATCTTTGCTTAGTCTGCCAGTCTGTTTTACTTGTAAAAAATGACTCAGACTAAGTCAAAGTTTGATTTAACAGTTCCAAATCATCACTGAGTTTGTAACTTTGACTTAGACTTTTGTTCGCTTTATAGATCTCAACCTAAGATGAGTCTTGTGTCGTGGGTACCAGGAACTACGAGAGCCGCACGGTCTCACAACACCCAGACCCGAAACAAATATCTGTAGGCCATACAAACATTTGTCTCGGTGCGGGAATCGAACCAGGGACATCTCGCTTCACAGCCGGCTGTTCGCCCTCTGCGCCACGGAGGCTATCGAATTAGGCAGCTTCATACTACATCGACTCTTACGTCTCATCACTCATGCCGGATTTACAAAAACCGAAACCGTAAGGTTTTCGGTGATAGAGAGACACTACACGTTCATTTGTATTCACTGATGCGTCGACACCAATCGAATATAACGAATAACTTTGACAGCCTCCGTAGCGCAGCGGAGAGTAGCCGGCTGTGAAGCAAGAGGCCGCGGGTTCGATTCCCGCATTGAGACAAATGTTTGTGTGGCCCACAGATATTTGTTTCAAGTCTGGGTGTTGTGAGACCGTGCGTCTCTCATAGTCTCTGACACCCACGATATAGGTTATACCTAGTGTGGGGATCAGGACTAGATGTGTCTGTTGGGTGTATTTATTATTATTATCCATAATCCGAATGGGTTCTAAAGTGTTCGTCCGTTCGTGCGCCTTTGGTAAAACGTCCACACCGACTCATTCAGTTTCGTTCAGTCGATCTTATCACATCATGCGCAATGGCAAAAGAAAAATAAGGACTTGGCATGACTACGAAACAAAATAAGTCTAATGTATGCAGATAAACTAAAATGGCGACTTGGCGAAAGAAAGATCCTGGTAATATACCATATATATATTATTATAAATAAAACACCGTATTTATAATAAATACACTAAAGTATTTAAAGGTAAGTAAAAACTTACATGTAAAAATATCGAGAAACGAAAATGGCGGAACATAGTCATACAAAGTCCTTATTTATCTGTGATGGTGTCAAGTTCCACGTGTCGTCTCCTTGATCTAGTATATATGGGCTGTGGACCGGGAGGTTCTGGGTTCGCTTCCCAGGTCGGACAAACCAATTTTCTCATTTAATTTGCCCGGGACTGGATCCTTCAAAGCGGGGCGGGTTGACGTCAGACAGGTAACCGGTCATAAAAACTAAGCCAATTAAGGTGGAATAAGGGAAGGGAGAAAGAAGGTTTGAGTGGTAGAGCTACGCTGTAGGCAATTACGTCTACAGCACGAGTGGGCCGGCTCGACCGGTTTGATACCACTGTCTCACAGAAAATCGACGTAAAGTGGCAGCTTGCTGTCGCATTTCGATCGGCGAGTGAGATTTCCGGTGGCCCAATTCGCCCCTTCCCTTTTCCAATCCCTATTTCTCTCCCATTAGGTTGGCAATGCACCCATGATTCTTTTTGTGTCTTGGGTTGTCTATGGGCGGTGGAGGTCACTCACCATCAGGTGACCCATCTGCTCGTTTGCCAGTCTCTGTTATAAAAAAAAGGTGTCAGGATTGATGTGTCACATTTGAGGTGTAACGTTTGGGGTGTCAAGTTTGAGGTGTCACGTTTGAGGTGTAACGGGTGAGGTGCCGCGTTTGAGGTGTCACGTTTGAGGTTTAACGCTTGAGGTGTCACGTTTGAGGTGTCACGTTTGAGATATCCCGTTTGAGGTGTCACGTTTGAGGTGTAACGGGTGAGGTGCCGCGTTTGAGGTGTCACGTTTGAGGTTTAACGCTTGAGGTGTCACGTTTGAGGTGTAACGTTTGAGGTGTCACGTTTGAGGTGTAACGTTTGAGGTGTCACGTTTGAGGTGTCAGTTGTCACGTTGGAGTTGTAACGCTTGAGGTGTCACGTGTCGGTCACCTGGCGGCGAGTCGCGGCGGCAGCGGCGGCGGCGCGCGGCGGCGGTGCCGGCGCATGGTCGCGTACACGCACTCGTACACCGACTCGTACGTCGGCTCCTCATCTACAGCGCCGTCCAACTCCTTCATGTCGACGCTCTTCAACTGGAATGTACATTTCAAACGTCACAAAATAGTATTTTACTGCTGAATACTTATACATTTAAGGTCGCATTATGTCGTTTAAGGCTGCCTTATCTGTCAAAATTGTATAGCGAAAACCAATGCAAGAAAACGTTAAAGTTGAGTAGCATTCCAGTATTCAGGCGTAAATCAAGTGAATAACCTTTTGCGCATTGTGTATCGGTACGTAGGCGTTGTGAATGGCGGGTGATAGTTGTTGAATGTTAAATTAGCTAGCTGTTTATTATGTTTAATATTGTAATTATCGTGATGAGGCAACATTTTTTGGGTCACAATCTAGAATAAGACAATGTAAACATAATAGTTATTGTAAGTACAATGATATGATTGTAATCCTAATTTTGTCCTAATAAATAAATAAATAGATCATTATATACATACATGCATAAGCTAGTCGCCTCCTTAGTCTGGTGGCAGTATATATGGGCGATGGCCCGGGGGAGTCCTGGGTTGATTCCCAAGTGGAGCAAAGCGATTTTTAGTACCAAAGGTATAGACAGAGGCGAACAAGAACACTCACATATAGCCGCACTTATTTTTCGACTCAGATGTAATGGGGGGTGAGCCTATCGCTCATAAATTCTAAACTCCGGGCTAATACTAAACAGAAAAACTATAGCCAATATCACTTAACCCAATACATCCCATCCCTTAGTCATACCGTAATACAACTACGACTAGAAATAATTTTTAAAGATACCTTCAACAGTCCATCGGGCAAGTCCTGACTCATCTTGCAGTAGAGTGCTTCTGTGGTGTCAGCAGCCCCGGAGACCATCTCAGGCAGGTCCGGGATCTCCTCGTAGATGCCGGAAGCGACCGACAGCAGAGAGCGGCGGTCCGACATACTGCAACCATTGTTACTTATACTTTAAGTGACAGGCATCAGCCTCATAGATTTTATAGAAGGGTTTATTTTTCGTATCATCATCATCATCAGCCATAGGACGTCCACTGCTGAACATAAGCCTCCGCCAAATGTGGACTGATTTTAAAAAATCTTTTTTATTCAATAGAGCTTATTTCAAGGGTGGTCCCATATAAATTTGGTCACGATCGGATTTGAAATTGGTCTGTTAAGTTTTTAAACTCGCGATTATCAAATCGACTTGTAGGAAGCGGCTTGCATCTAGCGACTTCCTGCTACCTTTATCAGGTCGTCTGTCCACCTTGTGGGCGTCCTACGCTGTACTTGCCGGCACGTGGTCTCCACCTTTTTTCGTATCATTTGCTGTTAAATGAAATATAATGTCCAAAATCAAATATAATTTAACTAATCCCGAAAAACACGCTTCGTAGAGCAACGCTGTAGACAGTAACGTTTACAGCACATTTGGGCCGGCTCGACCGGTTTGATACCACTGTCTCATAGAAAACCGACGTAAAGTGGGAGCTTGCTGTGTTTCGTTCTGTGAGCAAAATTTCTGGTAGCCCACTTCCGACCTCCCTTTCCCAATCCCTTTTCCGTCCCCTTCCATTACATACTTTTAGGTTGGCAACGCACCCATTATTCTTTTGGTGTATTGGATGTCTATAGGCGGTGAAGACCACTTACCATCAGATAACCCATTTACTTGTTTGCCAGTCTCTGCTAAAAAAAAAACATCAATTTCAATGTCACCTGTCATCAAATGTGGCGGGTGTGGTGACATCAGGTTGAGTGACGGTAACAGGCTTGTCAGCAGGAGGTGCCAGGTCTCCCGCGCCGCTGTAGCGGGACAGCTGACCGTTGGGTATGCGCTTCGATTCCTGACAAACAGTTTATTAGTTACTTTGTATGATGACTGCATTGATAATAATTATGTCTTGGCGGTTATATCACAGTCACGGTTTAGTGGTACATTTGACTGTGGACCGTAGGATCTGGGGTAAGAATGTCAGGACGAGCACAAAAGTTTTATTAATGGCGCGTCCACACTGGCCGAACGAAGGCGAACGAATCATGCCTGTTTCATTCCCACAACAGCGAAAGTTTGATTGTGTGACCGCAACAGGTATAGATTCGTTCGTTCGGCCGGTGTGTATCCGCCATAACATGGTTTGCCCAAGAGTGAATTTTCCATCGAGGGTTGATGTAAGTTTAGGTTATGACAAGTCTGGTCATAAAATCTAAGCCAAATTCTTTCTGCAATAAGCTTGAAAAAGCGTCGTCGATCCAACATTGGAATAGGATGATGGCAGGGTATATAAGTCGCATACATACATTGATTCACGCCTGTATTCCAGTCTCCAGGCTGACTAAAAAAAACAATATTTCTGCCCTCACGGGGATCGAACCCGAGACCTCAGGACAATACAACTACACCACCGGGATAGTTAAAGGCAGATATTAATTGGTTCTGTACATACCTTGGACATAACTAGTTCTATATCATCAAGCGACACTTCAGACGGGCCGCTGTACCAGCTGCTGCGGCGGATCTCACCTGCACAACGAGCGAAACCATGAGTGGTAGAGCCACGCTGTAGACAGTAAAGTCTACAGCACGAATGGGCCGGTGTGATACCACTGTCTCACAGAAAACCGACATAAAGTGGTAGCCATATCGCGTTTCGTTCGGTTTGGCACATTTCCCCCCCTTCTACCTTTCCCAATTCCTTTTCCCTCCTCTTCCATTACTCTTTTTAGATTGGCAATGCACCCATGATTCTTTTTGTGTCTTGGGTGTCTATGTGAGGTGGAGATCACTTACCATCAGGTGACCCATCTGCTCGTTTGTCAGTCTCTGCTATAAAAAAAATTTTAGACCCTGCTTCTCTTGTAGGTCGTGCGGGGTTACCACCACGTCTTATGGGAGTGTTATTATTACTAGTGGTCGCTCAGATGTCTAAATTCGACCATATTTCATACAATTTAAAAGTTTAACTTCTCAAAAAGAGAATTTTGACATTCAAAAAGTATGTGTCATCTAAGCAGTAGCGTGTGTAATGTTTATTTTGATTAATTTAATGTATTTCTAACGCATTTTATACAAAAAAAAATGCTTTCTGCACTTCTCTATATAAACTTCCACTGTGTCTAATTTCACGGTAATCCGTTCGCGCAATTCTCTTAAAAAGGGGTAAATAATATTTTTTTTCTTAACGCCCCTATCCCACCCCATAGTGGGGTGAGCGCCACACACTCCTTCAAGCAAATCGTACTGCAATACAACTACGCCAGAGGCAGTCGAGTGTTTACAAATCTGGAATATCGATCGTGAATATACGTTACATCCAAGCATGTCTCACCGGTGTGGTCGGTGCAGTAGTTAGGTCGCAGGTCCCCCTCGCTCTTGCTGAGCTTGTCGCCGCGCTTGTTGGCGCGCTTGTCGCCGCGCTTGTTGCGCGCGTGTTGGTGCGCACGGCGCAGGGCCGCCGCCAGCTCCACCGCCGCGGGGGACGTCAAGCGAAACTCACCAGCGCCGCTCACGAACTCTCTGGATCATAAACACATACATTGCAGGCGGGAATACGAATCTCGTAAACTTTTAATATCGAACGAAAATTAGGTACTTGACTAATGGTTTTTATTAATTATATATGAAAGAAATATTCTCAAAAACAAAAAAGTTATAAGCCTTTAAAATTTGGCGTAACTTTCAAATTGAAGGAAAGAGAAGCATCAGTCAGTATATTCACGTCACGGCCATTACGATACGTGAGTTAGAAAGGGATAATAAGAACCACTACCAAATACTAGTTGATTCCCGAGAATTTACTCCATCAGATCCTTAAGCCTCTTTAAATAACTTATGTACATTGAAATAAAACTATTTTTACGGATTTTATCACTCCAGTCACACAGGAGTCTCCAGTCAGACACGGCACAGTCCAACCCGTGACCACGAAGACTGCAAAGCCTTCGAAACTTCGGGAATAAAAATTAAAACCAAATCGTGATAAAATCCCTAAAAATAGTTTTATTTCAATGAATAGCATTCGCGTAAACTTAAGAAATCAGTATAACTTATGTACATGATCTATTTATCTAATTTCTAAATGTGTAATAACTAATCTTATTAACCATAAATAAATAACGAAAAAAACCTATGCAAAATTAGTGCATACATTATTTCTGCCGTCCTCAAGTTAAAATGCCGTTAAGTGAATAAACCTTATTTTGAAATATCTCCAAAAATCATGGAAAATATGGTCCTTATATAATATTTCATAGATTTAAGGTTATTTTTAATCTGAAGATAAACAAGTTAGTACGTCTATTAAATATAAAAACCACAAACTTCTAATGATAATATTGTTACGGGCTAACGGGGTTCAGGACAACAATTAAACGCCGACTGTTCTCGAAACTGACTCAGCACTTTATTTAATAATCCAACACTGTATTGCACACAATACGCGTCGAAATACTCGCTCCGAATATTCGCTTGTCGCTCGTTGTTCGCACTCGATCGCTTCCGAAGAAACATTGTGTCGCCAACACACACACACGCCTTTTATACTCGTCGATCTCTTATCGGCGCGTGACGTCACGTGACTCGACTCGGCGCGGCTCGAACGCTGTAGAACGTTCTGCACATTTATGGATGCAACGCGGCGCGTTCGGCGAGAGATGGTTCTAGTATGCAGGCGTAACAATATTTTCCTCATTTTTTGGAGACATCTCAAAATTAGGTTTATTCACCTAACGGCACTTTAGCTCGAGGACGGCAGATTTATACAACGAACTGTTCAAAACAAGGCGATATACCGTAACCAAAATGACGTAAGTATTGTTTTTCACATCTCGAACAACAAACAACAACAAACTGATGCAGAGTAACGTCGTAAACAACAACATTGAAGTAACATTCATTTATATTGTTTAAAATGTTCGTTCTAGTTTATTGTTATGTTATCTTTGGGGGAGGCCTATGTTCAGCAGTGGACGTCCTATGGCTGATGATGAATGTAATATAGTTACGTGAAGATTTACATCGACATACTACGGATATGTGGTGGTATTGCGTGCGCGGTGCGACTACCGTCCTGAGGTCTCGGGTTCGATCCCCGGGTCGGGCAGTGACATTTTTTTATTTTTTTAATATCAGATCGGAGTCTGGAATTTGTGCCCGATATGGCGATAGGTCGCCGCCCCTATCACAATTGAGACGGAAATGAGCTTGGCGAAATGTTGGTGTTCTAATTCGCTAGTTCGAGTCTGCCTACCCCATCGAGGATACAGGTGTGAACTTATGTATGAATACACAACATAACTTTATATGCCATCATAAAATTATTATTTTAACAGATAAATGAGTGGATGGGTCTTATAGATGCAAATATGTTAATCAAAATCAAATATTATGTTAATTTAATCAACCTTTCGGAAAGTGGCCGTAGACCAAAGAATTATGTTTTTAGTAGCAGACTGGCAAATATTTAAGTGGCTGGTGGAGGTTACCATCTATCATCCTTTGATAATCCATCCATCCAGCCATAACAGCAATAATAACAAAAGAATCATGTACATTGCCTCACATTGCCTACCTTAAAGGCAGAGAATAGGAATTGGAACAGTGAGTAGGTCACCAAAAAAATCACTCATTGAACAAAATAAGGTAGCTGTCCTTTTACGACACAATATTTATATCTAAGGATAACTTTTAATATTACAATAATTATGTAATTTTGACTGATTTCAATGGACCTTGAAAAGCAAAAAAAAACGTCTCTCAAAAAATCTGCCCATACTGTCAAAAACTCAAAAAATACAAACCTATCCACTTTGACAATGCAGGTCTTATTGTGATCGATGTCCGCCAACAGTACGTCGGCGACGTGTCTCCACTCCACATACGTGGGTAGTTTATGTGCGGGGGTCACGAGCAGGCCGGCCGCGGAGGGGGTCACCACCCCATCCGCGCCGCTCAGTCCGACCCTGCGCGACAACTCCGTGTTCGATATAGACACCGAGTACGACCCCTTTAGCAACTCTGTACCTGCAATTAAGTCTTGATTAGGTTATTTATAGTCACTTTTATATTCTCCTTGCCAGCCGGCGGTGAAGCGAGAGACCGCGGATTCGATCCCCGCACCGAGACAAATGTTTGTATGGCCCATAGATATTTGTTTCGGGTCTGGGTGTCGTAAAACAGAGTCTCTCGTAGTTTCTGATACCCACGACATAAGACTCAATATCTAGTAGTCAATATCCTCTAGGGAAATGTGCTTTTTTAAGCTGTATTCAAATATGGCACGCAGCGTTTAGCACTTTTTAAAGTCATAGGTGGCAATACATCATAATATTTTGTTTTTGTTTCTTTTCTTCGTCAAAAAAATATTTAAAACTATTTATAAATTACTACGTGAAAGCTAGAGGGGTTGGGTTATGTAATATGGGTACATTCCCTTACCACCATGTCTTATAGCAGTATTATTATAATCTTACTTGTACCAATTCCCGTATAAGAAACAAAATACAATTATAATAATCAGTGACGTGCATCGACATTCCAATCAAGGTAGAGAAAAATCTTACACAACTATTTTATTCAACTGTTGTGACACCCTAATAGTG